>OU342851.1:764590-1964590 GCA_910591585.2 Nysson spinosus
CGTCCCGGGAATTTCCACCTAATGGGGCTGTGGTCGGCCTCAACAACGGGTGGCCGGCTTGAGGGCACATGTATATTTTCCATCTACTGTCCTCTTTGGACACCTAACACCTTCGGCTTCCAAACCACTGCCAAGGAACTCCTTCTTATAATCATCTTTCATATCCTATTATCATGCTGGGCTTGGAGAAAATTAGGACAGAGCTCCCTAATGAGGGAGGCAGCCGTTAGCCAAGAGTCTGGGGACTCTTGTTTCCAGGGAAAGCCTCGCGGAGGCCGCTGCCCAGTCATCTTGACTGACTCTGCGCCGCTTGTTACCAAGCGACTCGCACCACCGGGTCCTAAGACTAACATGTATTCTTGCGAGTACATCTAATACTATATACTTATCCTAGATATATTGTTAATAAATAGAATAAATATTTAATAAATAGGTGAAATAAATAAATAAATAGATAAAATAATAAATAGGTTAAAATGTATATATTAAATGTATAATTTTAAAACTTAAAACTTATGTTGTTTAGTCGTGGGGTGTAAATGGCCCCATGATCAGTCCTTAGGTTAAAATATCCATGCGGACTTAGTAAAAATTTTAGTTATTAAAATGGTCCGAATAGACGGTGTAGAGTGCCGTCTATTCCTCGTCATGCCAGGTACCGTTAGTAAAATAAATAAATAAGTAAATATATATACATAAAATAGAATAAATAATGCCGTGAATAAATAGAATAAATTAAGTTGTAAAATCTGTCCCGTTCTTCCGGTGGGCTATTTGCCTAAGGGTTTCTCTCTACCCGGGAGGATCTGAGTCCTCTACCGGGGCACGGGGTGCATCGTAGTCCATGAAGGTGTGATAAATTTCAATGGAGCTACGTAACGCTATCATGGAGATTGTGAGTAGCGTTTGACGGTCTCTAATTTCAAGTTTCCTGAGAGCTTGGACCGTCTCCCTGGGCATAGCACCCCGTGTTCCCACCACTATGGGCAGGACTTCTGCGGCGCGGGAGAGGCAGTAATGGGCTATATTTTCTATACTTGTCAGCTTGTCCCTGTGCGAGGTAATCGTTGTCCTCGTGGCGGACTGTAACGTCGACCACGAAGACCCCGGCTTGGCTCTTTATCACCAAGTCGGGTTTGAGATTCCCGCCCAGTGGATTAGGAATGGTCGGTTCCTCCACTATTACTGCCTCTTTGTCCCTCTTCGCCACTCTCTCTATGATGAGATCCTTGATCTCATCATGACGGCGGATCCTTTGCCTTTTGGTATATGTGCATTGGCCCAAAATGTGCGCGAGCGTCTCCGGGAACTCGCGACATTTCCTGCACTTAATGTCCGCCATCGGGGTCGCCCTGTTTAATACCACTCTGTTGGCTGTGGTATTCGTACGCAGCTTGAGGGCCGTTATAAACCTACCTGGCTTGAGGAATTCCGGCGTCTGTAGCCAGGCGTTCCCTATCTTGTCATCGGTGAGGGACTTAACCGATTTTCCTTGCGTACTCAGAGACGCCCATCGTGCAAGCTCTGCTCTCTTTACCCCCTTCTTGTAGGTGTGCAATCCTCTCGTATCAATGGGCCAGTTGATACGTGCAGAGACAGCCAGGCTCTTGAGACGGTTAACCATGCCCGTGCCCTCTGCCAGAGCTTGCATCGCCGGATCATCAGATTGCGTGAATCTGAGACCCGCTCTTAAACAGGAGGCCACCACTATTGCCTCCAGTTTGGGAAACCCTAATCCCCCGTCTCTCTTGCAGCAGTATATCAATCCATCTGCGGTGCTTTGCTGCAAGTGGTAGATATTTTTAACCACTACTCGTAGCTCCTGGTCGAGCTGTCTCAAGTATGTTATTGGCGGGATTGAAATCCCCAGAGAATACAAGTAGTGCGGGATTAGGTATGTGGAGAGGAGGTCGACTTTTTGGTGTGGCTTCAACGCTAACCTCATGACTCGCTTTAGCGTTGTGCAGAGGCTCTCTCTTAGGCCCTCAAGACTTATGCCTGCCCAGGGAGATATTTCCACACCAAGATATTTTATTTTAGATTCCGCGTCCGTATACGGGATCCTCTCTCCACTTCTTGAGGAGATCTCGGGGTCTGCTAGGAACCAGGAGTCTTTGGTGGTCTTAATGTGGAAGCACGTGCTCTTATTTGCTGACAGCTTCATACCTAGCCCCTCTAGGTAGGCTTCCACTTTCCCTAGCAGTTCACTGGCCTTCGGCACCGTTTGTGCGATTAATATTATATCGTCTGCGAAGGCCAGGCTCGATACACTTGTCGTGTCATTTATCGAGTATCCCGAGCTCCTTTCCAACTCCAAAAGTAACGGCTCCATTACTATATTGAATATAAGAGGTGATAGAGGGTCCCCCTGCTTGACACCTCTTTGGAGTTGGATGTCGACCTGTTCGGTGCCATTCTTTATTGTTGTGTACACATCCTTGTAGGAGTCTTCCACCATATTTATGGTATGGTCTGGAAGCCCCTTTCTCCGTAGTGCAGCCACTATCGCATTATACGGTACTGTGTCGAAGGCCTTTGACACGTCCAACTGCACTACGACCAGGCCACTACTTCTTTTCCCATGTCTTAGCAGCTCATTAAGGATGTGTACATTGTTGAAGCATCCCGACTCTGCCGTAAACCCTTTCTGCCGGGATGTCAACTTTACCTGCTTCCTAAGTTTCTGGTCGATTATACCCCAGTATAATCGGGCCAGAAGCGAGCTAATTGTGATGGGCCTATAGTTGCTTATGTCTCGCCCATCCTTTCCTTCCTTAGGAAGCAAGATTGTTCTGTTCTTCCTCCATTGGGCAGGCTGCCTACCCGTGATCATGATAACGGTGAAGAGCAGCCTTATGATCTCCTGCTTAACCCAATGGAGTAGATGGCCCTTCTTAATTAGGTCAGGGCCAGGAGCTGTACTCGCCTTCTTTTGGGCGATCCTCTTCCTCACCTCCTGAGCTGTTATTGGGGTGAGGATTCTGTTAAGTTCAATGGGTGCCTCTGGATCGCCCATGTCGGGGACTTGCCGTGTATGCTTATGTCCCCATAGACTTGTATATAAGTCACGGATGTCGCTGGTATTTATTTCATGCCTTTCCTCCCCGTACCAGTCGACACCTTCTCTGACAAATTTGGCGAGTAGGCCTGGATTTTCTTTATAAAGTTTAGTCGAGCGCGCGTATATATACTCCCTTCGTTTCCTCTTTCTTGCTCTTTGGTTGGGATTGCGTCGCTCGACCGCGCTCTCTGGAGCTTCACACCTACCTCGAGCGAGAAGATAGTTAACCACTTGGCTATATAGGATATCGAGATCCGGTTGGGACAACACCGTATCCGTATCCTCTATCTTCTCGAGCGCCCTAACCAGCAGTTGGACTATGGCTGCTGCGTCAGCAGGGATTGGCCTTCGGGGCGATTCGGCGGCTAGAGCTGCCTGAATAATCCCACTCCTCCATTCCACTTCCAGAAGAGCTGCGGACGATTCGGGAGGCGACGGAACCTGGGTGATGGGACGTGTAAGATCCTCATCCCCTGGCGCCTCCTGATTACTACTTGCAGGTTCTTCCGGCAATACCTCGCATGCCTCTTCCCAGACGTCGTCCGAGCTTGAGGACGATTCGTCTGATCGAGGCATGCTCTCCCGGTTCTCGTGCTCTTGCGGGTGGAGTATACGTTTGTAGTTCTCCACCCACTTTTTGTACGCCGGTTCTCTCCTTTTGTCTCTAATCTGCTTAATTTCCTTATCGGGGAGGTACTCCTTCATCTTCTTTGCTACATTCCGCTCGCCCTGGAACCGCACTTTTAACTCCATCATTAACTGTATATTCTCCTTGGAGAATACACGTCCTCCCCGGGGCGCCTGCTCACCCCGTGCAGATCCAGCAGCTCTAGCCTCGTTTCGAGCGAGCGGATGGCGGTGTCGCATGTGCTGCGACAATCCGCTCTTCGTTTTAAATTGAGCCCCACATTCACCGCATTCAGCCTTTACACTTGGCCAGGTGGCACTCAGCCGGATTCCGTTGGTATTCTTTCTCACATTTCGTACATATAAACCTCACGGAAGCATCCCCATGATATCTCTTTATGTGCTGTAACATGTCGTTTAGGCTGAGTGCCATGAAGATGCCCCTTGCGGTCCGGAGACAGACACCGCAGTTTTGATTTTTGGTAGAGCAACTCCAATCTAAATTCCGGGGACGTGCCTTGGTCGTCATTAGAGGCCCCCTGCCTTGGCCGAAGCCTTCCCGGGTGAGCGGGGCCTTGCTCCCCCTCGTCCGAGGCTGAATCCTCCGTATTTGTGGCTGATTAAAATTTTCGGGAGAGCGGGGTTGCCAACCCCTATCTCTCCCTAGCTCCTACCACAGTTAACCGAGTCGGAGCGATCCCAGTAACTCGCCATCCTCCGTTAGCCCATGCCCCCTTGTAGGAAAGCACGGTTTCTAGCGGGAACCGTGTAGAGGTGGAGGTATGACTTGGGCGAGAGAGGCTATGTAATCGCTTCATCGCCCCAATGTAACCTGACTCAGTCAAGTGTTAACATGCTTGGATTAGTCATAGCTATAAAATGTAATGTGTTTTTCATTTCTTACACTCTTATAATCGGGATTATGTTTAGTAAAAAACCGTACATTATAAAAAAATAAGGTTTTTTTTATTGATTCACATCAGGATTACAAACACAACATATGACCCTCTTTGTTTGCGTCGAATGTCTATTGCATACATGTCGTCTACAACAATCACACATCGACGAATATTTATTGTTGCTACCTATACAAAAGCAGCATCTGGCACGCTGTTGATTTTCTACTTTCCGCTGTTTTACAATTTTCCGTCCTGTTGCTTCTATTGCAGTGAGAACATTTTTCTGCAATCCTCCTTGCTGATTCTCAAATTGAGTTGCTCGCCTGTCTATGTTTTTAGCACTCAGTTTTCTTGACAATTCTTCTAAAAATAGTTTCCTCCTTGTTTTGCCTGATTTTCTATTTTCCCATTCTGGGTATTTTGTTTGCCATATAACTAACGCGTTATATGCGGCAATGTCGATACAATGCAAAAATAACGACAAAGGCCATCGACGAGTACACCGTCTAGCGGAATATTCTCTGGTTAGTTTATCTAAAACATCTACTCCACTTTTTGTTGAATTATAGTAAGTTATTATAATTGGCTTATAATTTGTTTATGCTGTCGACAAATGATGGTGGTGGTGCAGCGTAGAAAGGAGAACAACACATTTTCGCGGTTTTGGGATATATGATACCAATGTCAATTTATCCGTAAATAGAAAGTTAGACGAATATTGTGGCCGGTCCCGTGTTTCCAAAAGTATTTTCGGCAAATCTCGTCTATTCTTTCGTACCGTCCCAACTAAATAAATACCGTCTTCAAGAAGTTGTTCTCCTAAATTCAGGTCCGTGAAGAAATTGTCGGTTGTGATGCAGCGACCAGAATTTTTCCAAACACTCGCAAGTTCTTTCACAACACGTTGACCCTGCTGTTTTTCTGGGCTCCTTCCTCGTTTTCCTAAATACACTTCCATATTACAACAATAATATGTCTTTGAGTCCCAGAGTGTCCATATTTTTATTCCGTATTTCCCGGGCTTCTTTGGCATGTACACTTTGAATGATGAACGACCACGAAATGTCATCAGTTGCTCATCGATGCATCCAACGCCTGTAGCATTGTACGATTCTTGACAATTTGTAATGAATATGTCTGTTATTTCCCGAATTGGTGCCAGTTTGTCACTTGATTTCCGGAAATCACGTGTGATAGAGTCATTGAACCGTATATGTGTCAATATATCGGTAAAACGGTCCCGCGACATTATTGCCGTATAAAATTTTCTCGATGTGGCATCATCTTGTTTCCACAAATCACTTTTACATTCTCGTGACTCTCTAAATCTTCCTATGAGTAGTACAAGTCCGAAAAAAGCTTCAATTTCCGTGTTGTCAATAGGCTTCCATTTCTTATTCACTGGCATACTTTCCGTTGCCTTTTTATTGGTAAAAAAAATTACAATGTTTATTATTTCTTCATTTATAAATAGGCGAAAACAGTCTTTCACTGTTTGCACATGTTCACTTCTCAACGTTAGTGAACATTTACGAGATGCAATTGAGTCTATTATGTCCGTGTTATCGATGCTAGGTGCACTTCGCTGCCATTCACGACCACACACAATTTGTTCTTCTAAATCTTCATCGGCTTCGTATCTTCTGCCGTCTCTGGCTCAGCGTCACTATTAGATGCGGTTCCTCCATCCGACGACACATCGCGATTGTGGTTGTCTTCGTCTTGAAACTCGTATAAAAATTGTTGGCTGGCACTTGGTTGTCCCGTCATGGTGAATGAAAATAAAATGTCAAGCACAAAAATGATGAGAACAAAAATGAAGAGAATAAAAATGACAAGAACAAAAATGAAGAGAACAAAACTGACAAGAACAAGCGAAGCAACAAAGATAACGAAATAACGAAAAAGACAACAAAACGACTAACAAAAACAGCAATAAAAACAATAAAAAATGAAAATTTTTTCGAATAAACTTATGATTTGGTACAGTTCCTTCCCCTGCAAATCTCTATAAGAGACTGATTGGAAATCTTTCGAGCGCAGAAGAAACAAGCCCAGAAGAACCAACCATGGATACATTGTTTATTCGACGCAACGTCGAATGAGTTCTCACAAGCCACACGCACTTCCCGGCGTAAACTTGTAGTGGTTACAGTAACAGTATTGAGAGGGTTAATGACTGTTGATTAAAGCTATACAAGTAGAAAGAAAAATAAGACCCTATCAATAAAATGGTGCGCTGTCGATTGGCTTAAAGCTATTGCCGAAGGCACATACCGAATAAATACATAGAACTGTGGGAATAAATATTAAAGTTGAAGTAAACTAAAGGGATTACAGTTTATAGTCTACATATAAACGGTGACCAAGATTAAGGCGCTACAGCGATCCTTGTTTGGTGTCGATAGGTAGTACGCAGAGACCCTTGGTGCTTCGCTTCAAAGACCCGGTGGATGTTTTGAGTGTTACCACTCGGATGACCCCATCTTGTCCTGGATGAGAGGCCGTGACTCGTCCTAGATTCCACCGCATAGCTCTCTGGATATGCTGCCAGCTAGATAGTCTGTTTACTGGTGCACCTGTTAGGTCTGGCTCGGGTATACTAGATAGTGACTCACCTATCAGGAAGTGAGCAGGAGTAAGGGTTTGCAGATCATTAGGATTACAGGGTAAAGGAGTTAAGGGACGTGATTTCAGGATCGCTTCTATTTCGATGACGTAAGTGCTCAACTGCTCGTAAGTGAACAATGCGTCGCCAATTGTCCGAGTCATATGCCGTTTGAAGGACTTCACGGCCGTTTCCCACAGCCCGCCGAAGTGCGGAGCTCTAGGCGGTGAGAAGTGCCATTCAATTCCTTTTTCCGCTAATTTGCTAGTTATGATGCTATTATGTTCTCCGGATTGGATCAATGTCTTTAATTCGGCAAGCTCATTGCTCGCACCGACAAAATTGGTGGCATTATCAGAATATATAGTTCGCGTCATACCGCGCCGCGCACAGAATCTTTTCAACCTAGCCATAAATGCATGAGTAGTCAGATCACTGACAAGCTCCAAGTGGACCGCTTTGGTGGTGAAGCAAACAAAGACGGCCACATACACCTTCAATCTCTTGGTATTCCTAGTCTTTTTCTCTTTTATAAAAAATGGTCCGCAATAATCGACCCCTACGTTTTGAAATGGACGCCCTGCTACAATTCTGTCGCGCGGAAGGTTACCCATTTTATACTGCGTATCTCGCGGGTTGGCGCGAAAACATTTCATACAACTTCGTATGATGAGTCTGGTGGCATTCCTCCCGTTTATGGGCCAATACGCTTGCCTGACGGCGTTAAGTGTCGCTTGTGTGCCGGCATGCATGTGTCGTTCATGAGCGTCCGATATTATGAGACGAGCGACATGATGATTCCGCGGTAATAGGGCAGGGTGTTTATGTGTGAATTCCAAAGTGGAATGACTCAATCTTCCACCTACTCGTAGCACACCTTGCTCATCGATAAATGGTGTTAAACAAATCAATCTACTACTATCCTCTAATTGACCACCGGATTGGAGTGTACGCAGTTCTGAGGAGAATGCTTCTTCTTTTGTCAAGCGAACAATTCTTTCTTTAGCTACATGGAGTTCTGCTGGCGACAAAACGCCGGTTAATTTTCGACGGTGCAGTGCATTTGCCTTAAACCTGAGGGAATAAGCTACGACTCTTTGTAACTTCCTGAACGTCGAAAATCTTGTTAATATTGGATGTGTAACTAGTCGTGCTGCTAATGTCACAACCGTGCAACGTTCTGGGATATCTATGCCCTCGAGGTGAAGTTTCAATGCCGTGGAATACGAGTCCCCTAATTGCGATTTATGATCATTGAAGGGTAACTTGACTATGTATCTGCCCGATGTATCGCGATTCACATTTTCGGGAAAATGCTTTTCGCATGCTTTCTCGGTTTCAGAGAAGAGCCTCTCTATTGGGCTTTCCTCTATCTCCCAAAATTTATTTACATGCTGCTCTAAAGGAGTATGGATTGGATAACATACTGGCGTAGTTTGCTGGTTCGACAGCTTACTCACGTCCCTGAAATAATCCAACCTAGCTGGGTGTTCTGTAGTACTGTGGTATTGTTTCGGCAGGAGAATCCTGCCGACGCTTGTGAGATTGTAGAAGAAATACTCGCCTAACAAAATGTCAATTTCCCCAGGCTTTCCGAAGTCGGGGTCCGCGAGTGTGATGTTCGCGGGAATCGGAATTCTGGTCTGCTCTATTTCCCGAGCAGGTAGTATGCCCGTGATTTTGCGTAAAACTCACAATTTAGCTTCCCACTCAAATTGGTTTTCCCTATCTCTAAATGTGGCTCTTACCGCACGGTTAATTGCACATGAATTTTGTGCTAATCCCGACACAGTTTGGAATTTGGTTCGCGACTGCGGTAGTTTTAAAGGCTTCGCGAGTTTTTCGGTGATGAAGTTTACTTGCGAGCCAGAGTCTCTAAGTAACCGGCAATCGTGCTCGTTATTATAAATGTCTAGCATCTTTACCCTGGTTGTTGATAATAATATTTCCGGTGCTAGACTACCGGTGAGCGTTACGCTCGTGCAAGGTAAATTTGGCTCTACGGTGGATTGAGGTCCGGTAGCTATCTGTGATCTACCCTGTTTGAAGTGCAAAAGGGTGTGATGCTTTCTTTTGCATTCCTTACAAAAGCTGGATTTATAAGCTGTAAGCATGTATCCCGGTGTCAAAGAGTCAATGCAAAGCTTCAAGTTTTTTACTAATTGATACCGGTCGTTAGGTGACTTCTGCGTAAATTGCGCACACTGTTGTATAAAATGCCCTTGCGCGCAAACCGTGCAAGCTTGTGCCGAGGAAACGAATGTTCGAGAGTTATTGACCATTCGTTTCCCATGCGTTTTTTGTAAGCTTCCCTGATGTTGGGTCGAGTTTGTACTTGCAGGGGTGACTAGCTGTATGGGTTCTGAGTCTTTCGAGTGCTTGACTAGGAATCCCAAAAGATCTTGGAATGTAGGCGAAACGCTTTCGTCAAAGGATCTTTCGCAGGCAGTACGCGTATTTTTGTCTAGCTTGGCTGTGAGAATGTAAATTAATATTTCATGCCACTCTGTGGATTGTTTTAGAGATTTGAGTGCATTAACATGCATTTCTGCGGACTCTGCTAATGCGCGTATTATCGGGGACGACTCTTTTTCCACACTAGGTAATTCAAATAAGGCCCTTAAATCACTTGGTATTATCTTCCTTGGTTGGTCGAAGCGGTTCTGTAGAAGCTCCCACGCAACAAAGTAACTCTCCGGAGAGGCATGCAACGAATTTGTGACCTCGGCCGCGTCGCCAATTAAATAAGATTTCAATAACTGAAATTTTTGTATAATGGGTAATGCATCGTTCTCGTGTACTAGCGACACGAAGGTGTCGTGGAAATTCTGCCATTCCGCGAAATTGCCGTCGTACTGTGTTATACGTATTTTCGGTAGAATAGATTGCGCGGAAATGTATGCTGGACTAACCGACGCTGTAGCGGTTGCGGTATTGTTTTCTGATGTTGACTTAGTTTGATGCAATAATTCACTAATAGCATCGGAACACGCAAAATAAGCTAATTCAAATTCCTCTCTAATATCGTTGGAATCTATGTCTTCCTGTATGTCGTCGATACGATTTTGAATATCTAACAGGTTCCGATAGATTTCTTCGAGCTTGAGCTTACGCTCGTTCAATTTAATTACGGCTGAGTCACTCATAGGATTCGAAAGTTGATTGACTGAGTTGTGCAGGCGCGTAATTTGAGCTTTGGCAGTAGAGCGTTGTCTAGTTAGTTGTTTTAATTCGGCTGCCATTGTTTTGAAGGAATATGTGAGGATACGAAAGGAAGTGAGTCTTGACTTACTTGATACCGGCCGACGAACGGTTTGTGTTGATTGGTGATCCGCTTCTAAGACGATTAGTAAGATGCTGCTGGCTCTTGTCCAAGCTTGACTCCGCAGCGGAAGTGGTTCCAAGCCGTGATTGGAGTGTGCTTCTTCTCGTAGTACACTCTGTGTGTCGTCCTCGGGCTCCGTCGGGGTGTAAGTCCGCGTCTGATGAAGTCCGCAGGAGCGATTGTAATTAACTCACGGTTAATCGTAGTGGTGTGTAAGGCTTAAGGACCCAGTTACGTACCCAAGTGATGATCCAATGTCTGTATCTCCTTGGAGGCTGGATCCGGCTTGAAGGACCAAAATGTACGATGCCGACTTGCCTTGGCGATGCTTCGGGCGTCAGTCCGCTAGGTTTATAAACGTTGGGAGCGTGGAGATGTCCTAGGTGGATCTCGCGATAAAATACCAGATTGCTTCCACAACTATTTATTGTAACTACACTATTTACACACCACTATTAACTATTTACACGTGAGTTAAGTTATGTACAAGAGCTCGAATAGCTCTTGGAGTCAAATTCTCGCACAGAAGCAGTTAAGTATGATCGTTTAACTGCGTATTGGTTAAGTATGGAACTTGGTTGAAGTTTCCAGAGTTGTCAATTATTGAGAATGTGTGGATTGCGACTCTGTGCTTTTGGTTGTCGAAGATGACTGATTTTCCAGACTTCTCTCACGATTCACCTCGTGAAACCAAAATCCCCACTCACCTGGAGGCGGAGAAACTCCTGGAATTCGTCACTATTCTGATTGGTCAAACCGACTTGGGACCGTACCATTGGTTGCAATTGTTTTGGGACAAATTCCAAGAATCCGCGAACTCCGTTGGGTCGTGTCCAGGTAGGGCCGCGATGGCAGGACATTTGGTCACCAGATGTGGGACTTGGCCGTTTTTCTCCCAAATAGGTAAAGTAATTTGGGGGAGTTAATTTCAGAGCGCAGGGACCGCTACGTGGCTATGAACAATAGAAAAAGGTACAATGGGCCCCTGCGCCGCTGAAGTAGTGGCCAGTCCCAAAGCAAGACGACCGTTTGCGTTAGAAACTAATTATCGGTACAAATATTTACTATATTGCCTTTTTAATAAAACCCCGAACGGGACGTCTGCTCGATCGCGAGAGAATTATGGCTTTAGTTGAATAGACATATAGAATACGTGAAGTCGGGACGGAACAAAGGCTTCGCTGTCAGCCAGGAGATCATATTTGGGTATTTTCCAGTTATGAACGGGTTCTCTGTCTGAATAGTTTTTGGCTGTTTTGTCTGCTCTTTCATTTCCTTCAATTCCAGTGTGTGCTGGGATCCATGCTAGTACTATTTTCCTATGGGTGTTCTCTGGGGTTTGTTTATTGATTGTTGGTGTTTGGTTAGTGATGAAATGAATGATTCTTTGGATCCATGGGTTTGGGTGGGGGTTATCCGTTGTGAATGCTTTCTATGGCTTTGAGGACACTCTCTGAATCTGTGAAGATTATTTTCTCTTTGGTAGGGTATTCTGTGTTAGTTATCGCTATGCCTTTCGCTATGGCTATGGCCTCAGTGGTAAATATTGTAGCTGCTCTGTTGATGCTGTGTCCTCTTTCTGTCCAAATATCTCCTTCTTTGACTATGATTCCAATTCCGTTGGATTTTACATTCGGATCTATTTTCTTTGACCCGTCTGTGTAGATTTCTACGCATTCCTCCGGTTTCTTCATGTGTTTGCCCTCGATTTCATTTAGTATTATGGTTCCGTTAATGTTTGATTCTTTTCTCAGTCTTCCTATTTGAAGTTTGTTTTAAGTTTCTTTTGTGTCTTTTGGGCCGGTGTATGAACATGGATAAGATGAGAAAAATAGGGAGGAGAGCATTTAAAAAACGATGGGGTCATCAGTATTCTGTAATACAATTAGGGAGTAAAGCAAGGTGTTTAATTTGTGAGGACACTATAGTTGTCCTTAAAGAATATAGCAAATGACATTATGAAACCAAACATTATCGATACACCACCGAATGGACAGGAAAGTTACGGATGCCAAAATTGGAACTTTTAAAGTCTCGTTTCGAATCACAAGAAAGAAGTTCTACAAAACTGGACACCGAACATGAGGCTGCAACACGAGCTAGTTTCCGCGTGGCACATTCGATAGCACAACACGGAAAGCCATTTACGGACGGGCAATTGAAGAAGAATTGCATAGGTGCAGTAGCAGAAGAGATATGCCCAGAAAAAGCTTCTTTATTCGAAAGTGTAAGTCTATCGGCAAACACTGTGGCTCGACGAATAACAAACATTGGAGACAACATTTTATCTCAACTGGCTGAAAAACATTAACAAACAGAGTGGTTTTCTTTGGCCCTAGATGAGTCCAAGGATAGTTCCGATATTGCTCAGGTAGTATTATTCATTCGAAGAGTGGATAAAAATTATGAAATTTATGAAGAGCTGCTTGACGTTCATAGCCTTCATGGGAGGACCACTGGAGAAGATATTTTTAAGTGTATTGACAACACTATTCGGAAGAACAATCTGCAGTGGAAGAAATTGACGTGCATCACCACCGATGGGGGCAAAAATATGTGCAAGAAAGAAGAAGGGTGTGATTGCTCATGTGTTAAAGACCGTACAGAACGACGGTGGTTCAAAACCGTTAGTCATACACTGCGTAATTCATCAGCAAGCGTTATGCGGTAAATGTTTGGACATGACTGAAGTTTTGAAGCCCGTCGTATCCATTGTTAACTTCATTAGGTCAAGCGCGCTTAACCATCGGCAATTCTGGGAGTTTATTGAAGAGATTGGAGAAAACGACTTGCCGTATTATACCGCAATACGATGGCTCAGTTGCGGAAAAGTCTTATCGCGATTTTTTCACCTTCGGGTAGAAATTGAAATTTTTTTAATTGAAAAGAATCGCCCTTTTGCCGAGTTACAAAATAATGAATCGTTATGAAAATTATCATTTTATATAGATCTCACAAAGCATTTAAATGACCTTACTTTGCGATTGCAAGGGGAAAACCATCTTTTGCTTGATATGTACACACATATTAAGTCATTCAGGATGAAAATTGTTTTATTTCAGTCGCAATTAGAGAAAATATGTTTTACACATTTTAATACGTGTCAGACATTCAGTCGGCAAACTGAGACTCCCTTCCCGGTTGATTTTGCAATTAAAGCGTTAGGTGAACTAAAGAATAATTTTGATTCCTGTTTTGCAGACCTTGATGAAATTGCAAATAACATTAAAATATTTCAAAATCCCTTTAATGCCGACATAGAAACACTAATACCGGAACTTCAAATGGAAGTAATTGATTAACAATGTAATGATATTTTTAAAGATAAATTCAAAAATTCGTCGTTACTGGAATTCTATAGAAGCCTTCCACTGATGCAGTTTGGTCAATTACATAAATTTGCTCGTGGCTTTTTTTCCGTGAAAATGAAGTATATAAAAAACGTTTATAGATCCAATTTAAGTGAAGAGCACCTTAAGTGTCTTTTAATAATCGGCACCAGTCAAATTAATCCAGATCTGGAAACAATTATTAGCGGGAAAAATCAACTACATATATCACATTAGTTTTTCTAAAATATAGTAATCAATGGTTTATTTATTGGTCCAATAATAACTTGTATGTGTAATTTTGGGTTTCGGCTGTTAATAGACCAAATGTAACAATTTAAGCTTCTTTATTTTTAAAGTAGCAACGTTTCGGCACAGTTTTGTACCCTCTTCAGTCTAAACATTAGGTCTATGTGGAAAGAAAAAAAGTTTCTGTATTACAATACTATTATACATGTGTCTTAAATACCTATTATTCCTATGTAAACTAATTGTTGAACACAAAATTGAATCAATTGTACTCACTAAAGAAGTCCTAGGTTACTTATTTTCTGCCCTAGGTGCTTATGTCTTCGGTGTTAAAGTAAGACTAAAGTACAATTTTGAACTTAGAAATAACTGTTACCACTAAGGCGGAGAGGAAGGACAAGGGCTATTTGTTTACATTAATTGGCGTCACGAAATCAGTTGCGCAATTTTTTTTTGAACGTGGTCTGCTGGACAGTAAGGACACAATCCCGCCTGGATTCTGCGCGACCTAGAGTCGGTAATATCGATCCGTAGAATCGATCGGCGGAAGTGAATGGATTTACGTATCACTTACTATCCAGCAGCCATCACAGTTCGTTCATGAGTGCTAGGCCAAGGCGTTATTATAAATCTGAATTTTTCTCTGGGATCCGGTGTGTGTCTGCAATTGAAATCGGTAGGTAAGGTGCGTAATCCATCCTTTTGGTTTGTAACAGAGTTATTAACACTAGATTTACCAGACCAGTCAAAATGACTGGTCTTGCAATTTCAATTCGAAATTCCTACTGCATGTGACATTTTCTTCCCGAAATGAGATCATGACTTTTGTAGCTATAACTAAAGAAACAGTTTTATGAATTTTATATTATTTTATATTTATTCGTAACAAAGATATTTTTTGTTACGGACACTTATACCAGTACCAGTCAAAATGACTGGTGCACGTTTCCGTGTGATGAAATGATATTGGGGCAGCTGTAACAATTGTTAAGTACTGCAACATTTTTCGGGACAGAATATATGATCCGGGAAAATCATGATTCTGATGCAGTGCATGTAGTGGCCCTTGGAATTGTTTATTCACTCAGGGTTTTGGGCCCCACATAAGGTTCTCCTTGGGTCCCGGACACTTGGCTATTTGTAAGTGCGAATTCGATGCTCGGGGTTTCTGAGTGTCTTGGCCGTGCTCGGTCGACTCGCTCTTGGGCGAGTTGATTGAGTTGTGGCCCGTAAATTTCCAACACTAGCCCTCTCAAGTGTTCTTCAGACCCTGGGAACATCTCTGCTGATTCTTCGGAAAATCTGCCCTTGCCAGTTGAAGGCGTCGTTCGGGTGACTTCACCCCCACCTTTTTGGTGGGACCCCGATGTTGTATATATACAACGTCGCGGGTTCCACGGGGAACATAATTTTCCAAAAAAAGAGAGCAGAGACACGTCGCGGTCAGCCATAATTACAAGTATTGTTGCGAGCGTAATCGTGTGTGTGTTCTTGTAGTAAAAATCATTATCGCACCGGTAATAAATTCGGTTAGCAAAAGTTAGTGAGTTCCTACATCTCCATTTGAGGCGTCGGGTGTGAAATTTCGTTGTGACACTGGTAAGAAACATTTATGTTGATATTGAAATATTCAAAAATAGATTCTTCAGTCAGAAAACTAAATACAGAGAGAGATACTATCGTACTATTAGTTTCCATTTATTTTCATAGTTATCGCCAGCCCCTGAAAATGGCAAGACGAATGAAACCTTCTGCGTATTTGGAAAATGTAACCAGCGTACCTATGGAATGTTCGGATGATGAAAATGATGAACTATATGATAGCGAAGGCGAATTATTAGAGGACCAAAGTGATCCACACAGCAGTAACCATACCAGTCCTATTATCGAGAGTAGTGATACCGAAATTTCTGATGAGGACAATGAAGATGAGCCAAGCGACAGTGATTACGAATACATTCCAAATAAACGTACAAGAAGATGTGTGCGATTGCCTTCCAGATCTGAAGACGAAGGTGAAAGTGCAATACAAGATCAGCAAACTGAAATTGCTTCAGACGGAACTATTTGGAAAAAAATTGAAGAAGGAGGTGTCGCTGGAAGAATACCAGTTCAGAGTATTTTCAAGGATGTACCCGGGCCTACAGCATATGCAAGAAGAAATATTATGAAGGGGGAGCTAACTAGCGCATTTTTATTACTAATTGACCAGCATATTTTAAAACATATAAGAACTTGTACAGTGTTAGAAGCCTCTCGAGTTTTGGGGAAAGAATGGATACTCACGCAAGCAAAATTGAAGGCGTTTATTGCTATATTGTATGCACGTGGGGCGTACGAAGGAAATAATTTGAGACTTGAATATTTATGGAATAACAAGTGGGGACCAAAATTTTTTTCGACAACTATGAGTAGACGTGATTTTACTGAGATTCTACGTTACATTCGTTTCGACAACAGAAATCAGAGGAGTCAACGTTTACAAAGAGACAAATTCGCTTTAGTTTCAACAGTTTGGGATAAAGGGTCTAGCCGGTTAAGGTAGTCAAAAGTGCCCCTAAACCAAATTGGACTTGCGATGGGTCATTCGATAGCTAATGAAAAAAAAACAATCTGTGCCAAGTTTCAACTTTGTATCTCGACTGGGGGGGTAGTAAAGGGCAAAAAACGAAAAATCACGTTTTTGTTCAATTTCTTCCAACTGAATGCATGAAAAATTTTGAAAAAAATTAGTGGCACGTCAGTTAGCGATACACATATTATAGAATTTTTTCAGATTTTTATGTTGCAAATCCAAGCTGTGAAAAATAAAAAACCCCAAAAAATGCCGAAAAATGCCGATTTGGTATTGAAGGAGTTGCAGAACTATAATTATATAATTTGGGTAAGTGGGTATATGTGATAGTATTGCTCTCAATTGTTTTTAGATTTTTTTATTAGGTGCGCCGTAGTTAAAAAAATTAAAAACCGGGTTTTTCGGCGTTTTTTGCGTGTCAGATTGACTTATAGGTCGAACTTTCGTATTATTCTCTATTAAATAAGTGTTTGTGCAGTAATCAATGTTTTTGCATCCGGCAAAGCAATATAGGAATTAAGGAAACTAAATAAATAGAGAAAATTGGAATTACTGTGCTATTAGAGCCTAGAGCGTAGCGAGTATTTTCAAGTGGTTCGGTGGTCCCGTGGCAAAGCGTCACGCTGTTGAAACGCTGCGGACTTTTTTTGTAGGTTCGCAGCCCACTTAGGTTAATTTTTTTTTGCATTTCATTTTCTGAATTTTTAACTATATAACAACCGAACTAGTTTAAACATAGTTTAAGCATATTTTTTAAATGTCTTATATTTAAAGATAAACATGCGCTCCAAAGTCATATTTACGTATAGTACAGATTAGAATATTTCAAAAATATGCTTAAACTACTTGTAAACAGATATTGATATAGTTCGGTTGTTATATAGTTAAAAGTTCAGAAAACGAAATGCAAAAAAAAATTAACCTAAGTGGGATGCGAACCTACAAAAAAAGTCCGCACCGTTTCAACAGCGTGACGCTTTGCCACGGGACCATCGAACCACTTGAAAATACTCGCTACGCTCTAGGCTCTAATAGCACAGTAATTCCAATTCTCTCTATTTATTTAGTTTCCTTAATTCCTATATTGCTTTGCCGGATGCGAAAACATTGATTACTGCACAAACACTTATTTAATAGAGAATAATACGAACGTTCGACCTATAAGTCAATCTGACACGCAAAAAACGCCGAAAAACCCGGTTTTTAATTTTTTTAACTACGGCGCACCTAATCAAAAAATCTAAAAAAAATTGAGAGCAATACTATCACATATACCCACTTACCCAAATTATATAATTATAGTTCTGCAACTCCTTCAATACCAAATCGGCATTTTTCGGCATTTTTTGGGGTTTTTTATTTTTCACAGCTTGGATTTGCAACATAAAAATCTGAAAAAATTCTATAATACGTGTATCGCTAACTGACGTGCCACTAATTTTTTTCAAAATTTTTCATGCATTCAGTTGGAAGAAATTGAACAAAAACGTGATTTTTCGTTTTTTGCCCTTTACTACCCCCCCAGTCGAGATACAAAGTTGAAACTTGGCACAGATTGTTTTTTTATCATTAGCTATCGAATGACCCATCGCAAGTCCAATTTGGTTTAGGGGCACTTTTGACTACCTTAACCGGCTAGACCCTTTATTGAAAACAGCCAAAATTGCTTCAAACCAGGAGCTTATATTACGGTGGATGAGCAACTCTTTCCAACGAAGGCCAGATGCAGGTTCACACAATATATGCCAAACAAGCCTCAGAAATTTGGTATAAAATTTTGGCTGGCGTCTGACGTTGAAACTAAATATGTGATAAGTGGCTTTCCTTACTTAGGAAAAGATGAGGCTCGAGATTCATCAACCTCACTAAGTGAATTTGTTGTATTGAAACTCGTAGAGCCATACACTATTAAAGGTAGAACCATTACAACGGACAATTTCTTTACCAGTTTTCCTCTGGCGTTAAAATTACTATCCAGAAATACTTCGTTGCTTGGAACAATACGTGCAAACAAGAGGGAACTCCCGGTAAGTTGCAAGCAGAAGAAAGATAACATGGCTCGTTTCTCAACCTTGCTGTACGAATCAAATGGATGTACACTTACAGTTTACAAGAGTAAACCAGATAAGAAAGTACTTATACAAAGTACGAAACACAAACACATAAAAATTGATACAACCAATAAGAAATTACCCGAAACTGTGTCTTTTTATAATAATACTAAATTTGGCGTCGATGTCACTGACCAAATGGCACGCAAATATACTGTAAAATCAGGTTCCAGAAGGTGGCCACTTCAAGTGTTTTTCAATATTTTAGATTTAGCTGGAATAAATTGCTGGATATTGTATAAAAACACGACAGGTGAAAATATATCAAGGAAAGACTTTTTGTTTCGCCTCGCTGAAGAACTTGCTTCTGAATATCAGACTTCAAGGGAAAAACCACAAGAAGCTAATACACCAAGTTCAAGTGGTACCGTTCCTGTACGTAAATGGTGTCAAATAGGATTTTGTAATAATAACAAGACCGCAAATATTTGCAATATATGCAAAAAAAATGTATGCGGAAAATGTACACAGAGCAAAATATACATATGTAAAACTTGTGACCAATAAATTATTACACTTGATATTATTCAAATTTTTTGTCATTTTTTAAAAGTAAATAAAGACTGGAAACCCCGCCAAGCACTTTTTCCAAACACCAGTCAGAATGACTGGTTTTGGTAGAAATAGGTATACTCAAACAGCTGGTATATCTAGTGTTAAAGATGTACGAAGCGGTTTTCTTTTTTTAACTGATAGGTAGTAATTCGGCTATGTGAGCAGGTGGGCGATGAGGTCCTTGTAGTGGATTGCTAAGTTGACCGATTCGAACTTTTTGTTAACACTATTCTCCATCTGTATGTATAGGGATTCGGCGATACTCCGGCGGTGATAATTATTGTCCTTGTGAAGAACACTGGCGTTATCAAAGTCAAACGCGTGGCCGTTATTTAGCACGTGTTCTGTGAGAGCCGTTCTGCTAGACAGGTGCGTGAGGCTGTACCTATGTTGGTACAGTCTTGTTGCTAGTTGGTTTTGAGTTTGGCCCACGTAGCACTCTCCACAATTCCTGCATGGTATTTTATACACTATGTCCGTTTTCTTACATATGTGTAGCTTGTCCTTTCCTTTGGCGAAGAAGCCAAAGGCATTGTTATTCGTTGTGTAAATACACCGCAGGTTGTAACGTTTTAGGATTGGAATCAGGTCCAAATAACGTTTTAGGATTGGAATCAGGCCGAAACATTTCTACTTTAAAAATAAAGAAGCTTAAATTGTTACATTTGGTCTATTAACAGCCGAAACCCAAAATTACACATACAAGTTTTTCTAAAATATTAAATTTTATACACTGATTGTGTTTCTTCTGATTTTGTAATATTATTTTCTGTGGTCATTATTTTGTAATATTTCTTTGTAATCTATGTGTGGTAAAATATAAATGTTACAAATTTCTAGAAAGCCCTTTCTTGACGAATGCAGTGTGGTAAAAATGAAGTAAGCGCGAGGGCCGGATTTGTAGGCATCAGTGAAAACATTAGACGTGATTGCGGGCCACATTCACGTCTCGGCGGGCCATAGTTTGAAGACCCCTGCCCTAGACGGAGTAATTGCCTATGTTAGACAATTATCCGTAAAGTTTGTCGAGTAGTCCGGGGTGTATGGTTTTATGATCATCTGGTCATGGAGTTTCTTTGCGCTGAGTAGATCGTTGGTAGTTATCGGTATGAAACCAAGACGCGTGGGGTCTAGAAGAACAAGACGTTGTTGTGTATTTATTATTGAGTGGAATATCCACCTGTGAACTGCGAGTGAAATTACTTTTATAAGATTGAGGACTTGCTCTTCTAGCAACGAAATTTTTATCGCTAAGTGTGCGCGTTTCACATTGAGGATTATGTGTTAGAAACTAAGTTTAAGAAATTGAATTGCATTCTAAAACGTCTACTAAACGTCGCTTACCAAATGGGACCTACACCCCTCCCCAATCCGTGGCCAGACCCTAGACCACAATGCATCTATTCATTAGGCACGGCAACGTCGGGTTGCCCGCCTGATCCTAGCCAAACGCATGTGTCAGATACACAGTCCTATGGCAGCCCACAGCTACATGACTTCGGGCCACTAGCCACCATTGGCGACGGGATGTATGTCTTGGTCATAAACTAATGCCAGATGGCGGCGGGATATCTACCATAGACATCCCTACAATAATTTGCCGCTAACATATAGTTATGTCGCAAATGTCAACAAGTGCCACATAGTACGTTTGGACCTGTACGTTGAAGGTAGACGCCACTTCCGTGGACTTTGGGTCTTTCCCCGCGGTTACAGAAGTGACATCACCTTCTGCAGCTGCCTCAGGTACTCTTGACAGTGCTTCGAAATTAATTATTTGGGATCTTTCCGTACAGATTGTGCCGGTTGTAATAAACGTGTAAAGCCTTTAAATTTTGAATGCATGTAAGAAGTGAAAGATAGTTTGGGGTTTAAACGATGGCAGAAGGTATAGATGTTTAAGAAAGCAAAACGGCGGACAAAAGATCTACTATATCTGCTGGCTTTGTGAGGATATTGAATTCCTGAACTGAACAACTTATTTAGTGTAATATAAATTGGTTACGTGGCGACATATCGCCCCGTTGAACTGCTCAGTTCAATAAGAGCAGTATGATTCTGGTTGCTATTCTATGCTTAATTCTACTGACACAGAAATATGATATTTACACGTTATTACAGTAATTCTACAAGGACATTTGACTAGGTTGATTACTTGGTATTATACTATTTGTATACAGGATGGATAAAACTATATATACATCGTTGAGTCGTTATACAAATAAAGCAGAAGCAATACATAACGGTATATGTGTGGTAGCTAAATGAATAATATGGTTGCTGCACTTCGCACATGTAGTTTCTGCACGAGGATATCGGACCATATTAGTCTGTTTCACTAGGCAATGGGCATAGCACCTCTGTACTTCTTGTATAGGTTCCATGTGCAGTTTTTACACCATCATCACCTAGATGTGTCGCTGTTATGCGGCTCATCTTCCACTGCATGGGTTGTAGATTATCTTCTTTTAGAAGCACTAGTGTACCGATTTTGATGTGGTTGGCGTTGCCAGTATGCCAGTATGCCAGTATGCCATTTGCTTCTAATGTATAATGGGTGAAGGTATTCCCTTTGGCACCGTGACCAAAAATGTTGCTTCACCTTCCATATGTGTTGCAACGTGGATAGTCGGTTGTTGGCAATATGCTCAAGGTTAATTTCAGGAATGCTCATTAAATTGTCACCTATGATGAAATGGGCAGGTGTAAGGGCAACAAGGTCAGTAGAATTGTTGGATAAAGGTGTTAGAGGTCTCGAATTCAAGATGCCTTCTATCTCAATTACCAATGTATTAAGTTGTTCAAATGTGAACAGCGAATAGCCGATGGTCCGTCGCATGTGCCTTTTGACCGACCTTACTGAGGCTTCCGATAATCCTCCGAAGTGGGGTGATGTGGGAGGTGAAAAATGTCAAACAATGCCTTCTGACGCTAAATTGTGTGTGATTTTATTGTTATGTTGAGCCGATTGAATTACGGCCTTGAATTCTGTGATCTCTGTTTTGGTTCCAATAAAAATTGTGGAGTTATCCGAATATATGTGTGGGAAAATAATTGGTAGTCGAAATCTTGTCCGTGAAATATGGGTTAATTTAATTCTAATTAAATTGAGAACTGTATTTAACTACACTTAATCTCTCTCTTAATCTCTTTGATCTCTTTTACTCTTCGCACGTTAATCTTAACTGCCGTTCCGCAGCCCACCTCACATACATATATATGTATGTATATGTATATATTCGTCGCGAAAACTCACACAGCCTCGTTCGCCCACAGATTCTCTGGCTAATCAGCCGTTACGCGTATGCCTCTCTCGCACTCTCGCTCCTTGTATCGTTCAACCGTTACGTATTTACAAGTCATCTCTGTCGCGGACAAACAACACACGACCTATACGCAAGAACGCAGGTCGTTCGCGGGACAAGTTAATCGTCGATCGGTTTTAACAGTTTCGCCTTCTATTATACATATGTTTTTTGCCCTGCCGCGTCGACAGAAAAAGCGTTTAATGCCAGCTATGCAAGCTTCGGTTGTTAAATCATGGACTAGTTTTAAATGAATTGCTTTCGTGGTTAAACACACAAATACGGCGACATTGTCCTTGAGTTTGTTACGATTTCGAAATCACTTCTCCTTCACATAGAACGGTCCACAATAATCTATTCCTACATTCTCGAATGATCGAGTCGCGCTTACGCGATTCCTACGTAGATTTCCCATCTGATGTGCTGTTATTGACGGTTTCGCTCTATAGCATCGAATGCATCTATGGATTATGTGTTTAGTAGTTTCCTTGCCATTTATAGGCTAATAGTTTTGTCGAACAGCAACGTTGCTTGGACCCCCGCATTCCAGTGGCTTTGGTGTTCGTGAGGGATAACTAATTTGGTGAACTGGTGTGATCGCGGCAAAATTATAGGGTATTTGTGTCGTATCTGAGAACGCCGGCTGCATCGATAAACGGGTTAAGCGATAACTGCTTACTTTTTTCGTGTAAGTTTTTCTTATTTTGTATGGAGTCAAGTTCCTTAGCAAATTCTTCATTTTGAACGAGCGTTAATGTTGTTGATCTCGTCTGACGATAATTCACCGTTATGTTTGTTATTTTTGCGATGTCGCCAACGCACCGCGTATGCCACACAGTGAATTAAGGTCGTGATTTTGGAAAAGCGCGTGAAGAATGTGGGGTCTGTATGTTGTATTACAAGACTATTGATTATCCTTTGTTCTAATATCGAATCCTTGTTTACTGTTATTGACGCTTTTGGCCATGAATCATCCTTCATAAGCCATGGAGCACCGGAGAACCAAAGGTTGTATTGTAAAAATTCTCGAGGTCGTTGACCTCGTGAAATATAATCTGTTGGGTGTCTTGAAGTTGCTTAAATGTGGTAATTCGTTTTGAAAGTCTTGCCATTCAGTATGGATACCTGGAGGTACAGATTCATCCCAATTTATTCTTGCAACCCACAAGTGTTGAATTAATAGTTTGCCGATTATAATTATGGGTCCTAATAGGCCTAGAGGATGAAAGAATTGTGCTACACTCGCTAGTATACCTCGTTTTGTTTTTTTTAATGTCCGTCACATCTACTGAATATTTGATGACGTCGATGTTTGTATCCCAATATATACCTAAGGTTTTCTTAAAGTTCGATTTATCTAGTGTAAGGTGGGGTTCATCCGATTTGTACGTCAGGTCGCGAATTAAACAAGGTTCGTTAGAAGACCACTGTCGTAGGTTAAAGTTTCCGAGTTTGGCTAGTTGATTAAGTTCCTCTCTTAATTTCATAGCATCCGAAAGGCTATGGGTACCTGTTAGCAGGTCATCTATCTAAAAATCCTGTTTGAAAACCCTTGCGACTAAGGGTAATCTTCCCCCTCCGTCTTCTGCTAACTGGTGAAGGCAACGAATAGCCATAAACGGGGCCGATGAAGTGCCATATGTTACGCTGTTTCATCGATATACTTTCATCGGAGCATTTTTAGAATCGCGCCGGAGAATTTTTTGGTATTTGGTATCGTCTGGATGTAGATGGATTTGTCGATACATTTTTTCTATATCTGCGGTTAGAACAAACGCGAAGGATCTAAACCGGGTTAAAATGGCGAATAAATCATCTTGAATCGAAAGGTGTTATTCAAGGTGTTATTCAATGATATACCTGACGAGGTTCTTCCGGATCCGTCGAAAACTACTCGCAACTTTGTGGTGTTACTGTCTGCTTTTATAACGGCATGATGTGGGAGGTAGTAGCTTTCATCGGGTATGTGAGAGCTTGTGACATCGGTCATGTGACTTAGGTCAAAATATTCGCACATGAATGTTGAATATTTTTCTTGGAGCTTTGGATCGCGGTTTAATTTATTTTATATTGCGTAAAATAGTTTAAGAGCAATCTTGTACGATTCTCCTAATGCATTTTGCTTTTCATTGAAGAGCAGTTTTACTATATATCTTCCCGTGGTATCGCGGGTTGTGGTGTCTATAAAATGTTGTTCGCATATATCTCGGGTTCGGGTATGCTTGGTTTCTGGAACGTTCTCTAGTGCCCAACATTTTGTGATTTGACTTTCTAAAGATGAAAATGCATTGATTGCGTTTTCGCAATGAAACAATGTTTTGATGGTTTCTGCGCTGAAGTGACTTGCTTCGGTTATGAGCCAACCTGATCGACTTTTTTGTAAAATGATGCGAGAATTGTTTAACTTTGTTTAAATAAGTGACCAGTAGTTGTTTCACCCGGTCACGAGCCTCATAGTTAATTACTTTTTCTTGAGTCTACCGAGTTTATTTGACCGGTGTGATTCGAAAAGGAAATAGAAAAACTATCGAGGTCCAATAACATGACAATGATTGTTTTTGACTAGACCGTGGGAAACCAGAGATCGACACGTCTAACCGGTACATATTTTAATTTAATTTATTTTACGGGTAATGACCCTTAATAGTACAAATAGTTTGACAAAAATAGTATCACAACACACACACACACACACACACACACACACACACACACACACACACACACACACACACACACACACACACACACACACACACACACACACACACACACACACGCACACACAAAGAAAATGAAGCTAAGTAACATACAAACATACTAGACAAAAATGATAGAGTAATAAAACCATAAAAATATACCTAATGACAAATTCGTATTAAACGCGAATTGTAATAACAATATTGTACCTATGAGAGGCTATACTAGGAAAGTAACTAATACATTAGAGTATTTGCGCACGATATAACTGCTTCTTAAGTCTATTCAGCGAGGTAACGAAGAGATCGATATGATCGCCGTATTGATTTGCAGTGCGACAGATTCTAGCAATAGGATCTGTCGAACTAAATCTGGAAGAGTACGACGGGGTATAGAATAACGGTGCTCGCCGCATTAAGTAGCAGGGTGCATTAAAGTTAATTAAGTTAAGCAGACAGGAGCAATTCAGTTCACTATTTACAATTTTATACAACAATGTGATATCATGTACAGTTCGACGCTCCTCAAGGGCTCTGATATTAAACCTCTGCATAATTGGGCCGTAATCATGATCATATTTAGACATCGGAGTGCCACTCTTATAGGCACTCTTAGGAAATCTTAGGAATTTATGTTGAATTTTCTCCAACAGAACACGATGGTTCTGCGCTGACGGTGACCATATGGTTGATGCATATTCTAGATGAGGTAACACTAATGAAAAGTATAGAGCTATAAGTGTATGAGGATTACTAAAAGGCTGACCAAATCTAATCACAAATCCGAGTGCCTTGCTTGATTTGGCAACTATCAGATTATAATGATCATTAAATGAGAGAGTATGGTTATAGTGTACCCCAAGGTCACGTACAGATACTACGGAGGACAACACAGAATTGTCAATGCAATAGGGATATTGGATAGCATTAGTGCTACGCGAAAAACGAGTTACATGACATTTACTAATGTTTAAGTCCATACAGTTTACACGACACCAATTTTCTAGCCGCCGTATATCCTGTTGGAGATCACGAGCATCAGAAATTGTGTTAATGATTTTAAAACATTTGAGGTCATCGGCAAAAAGTAAAAACCTACTATTTACAAATGACGCTCCGATGTCATCAATAAATAAGAGAAAAAGCAGTGGCCCAAGATGAGACCCCTGAGGAACACCCGAGGTTATTTGTATGGTTCGTGATAAATGCTTCCGCACTTTTACACGTTGCGTACGCTTAGTTACGTAGCTACTAATCCAGTTCAGTAAGGTCTCAGATATTCCCATCCCAGCGAGCTTGTTAATTAATAAAGAGTGATCAACTCTATCAAAGGATTTTTGGAAGTCTGTGTAAATTGCGTCAACTTGTAGGTTTTTATCCAGAGCACTCGATAGGAAATTAAAAAATATGGTTAAATTGGAAGTAGTTGAGCGCCCCGAAATAAAGCCATGTTGATGCACAGATATATGTACGGCGACACATATTGATTCAATTTATCAGTAACAATGGATTCAAATATTTTAGCCATAGTATTAATTATAGATATCGGTCTGTAGTTAGTTACCGAAGCTTTGTTACCAGCTTTGTAAACTGGTGTAACTAGACCGGATTTCCAGCGTGCTGGAAAAATTCCATTTACGAGAGACTTATTGAAGATTATCCATAAGGGCCGAGAAATTATGAATCTACATTCTTTTAAATAAATTGCAGGAATACCATCATCCCCCGGACTCTTGTAAAGGTTGAGATTATTTATTTCACTGAGAACTTCGCTGATTGTAACTGTAAAGCGCGGAATCTCAAGTTGTTTAGTTGTGTGAACCGTACTATGATTAGTATAATGTGATGTATAGATTGACTCGAAGTGCTGAGCGAATAGATTAGCGATGTGCTCCGGATCCGAGGCTTCACTATTGTTCAGCGACATACTGGAGGGTAGTACTTCATTGGGTCTATTACTGTTAACAAATTTCCAAAGAGCTTTGACGTCGAAATGGATATTTTGCTCTACACGTTTAACATAGTCGTCACGGCATGCTAATGTGAGAGTTTTATATTTGGATCTGAGACTACTGAATTTCTGGTAATTCGTGCTAGTGCGATTTCGTTTGTACTCAATATGAGCTAGTTTCTTGGATTTAATTAACGAAATAAGTTCTTTGGAGAACCACCTCGGGTACGTAGAATTCGTAACGATTACTTTCGGTACAAACTTATTGATAGTAAATGTTAAATGATAGTATAAAAATTCAACCGCATCATCAGTTGATAGATATTTCATAGATTGATCCCAATTAATGGCATTAAGATACTCTATAATATGACGATAATCGCCTCTATTAAAATCGTGTTTGTACGAGGGAACAGTAGACGTTGAGTGTGACGTGCCAACTTCAACGTGTATTAGGAGCGGGGGATGATGCTGATCAGTTGATAATAGCGATTCAGGAGGAATTTCAATGTGGGAGCGACAAATGTTTGTAAATACTAGATCAAGAGTGCGACCAGAGCTGTTTGCTATGTGATTTAACTGATGAAGATCGTGGTGGTGCAAAAGTTCGGTTAAAGAGTATAAAATTAATTCGTCATTACCGTTTTCATAATTCATATTACCGTTTGAAGACGTTCGAATTCGCGAATAGTAAACGGATATGAGAGAGAGCTAATAGTTTGACGAAAGCGCCGCGTAACGAGTAATTACTCGTTCGCGCTTATCGACGACGGTGTCACGTCGCCGACAGTTAGTTGATTCCAGAAACTCCTCCGAGACGGTTGATTCCGGAGAGTCGTCAGCAGCAGTTGATTTTAGAGAGTCCTCAGCAGCAGTTCGCACGGAGCGCATAGACTGTCGATCGTGCTCCTGTTATAACGAACACTGCTTTTAGCTTCAAACCAGCAAATTGTGAAACTGAATCGAGACTAACACACGACAATTCGTGTTGACTCTTCAGCACAATAGCTACGCCTTTTAGTAATTTAGCGGTCTTTACCCTGAATTAGTACTGGAGCGAAAATCGGTGGGTTCACCTGGTTTTCGCCAACTATTGTTATTCGACGTGGGAGCGTCAGGAGTCCACTCTTTGGATGACCACTGGTCGGCGGAGCACTACGCCAGTTGGCGCGCTGTTATAAACTTAAGACCCGCCACTCGTTCTCTACCGGGAACCGCCTTGGTGACGAATAGAAGCACTCAAGAGCGACCGGAGAGTTTCGATATCGTTGTGTCCAGGCTTCCTTCACGGTACGGCGTGTTAAGGAAGACGGGTTACAACTAGCGTTGGTCCACTCTTACTCCACGTCAAGGCGTGTTGAGAAAGAAACGATCAGCCTCCGTTGTCAGCCACCGGGACTAGTTACTAGTAACCGTGGATCTCCCCGCTCACGGAATCCATACAGGAGATTTACAACCTCCGCCTTGGTTTTCCGTTCGAGGCAATACGACTGTGCGGTCGTTGCACTAAAGATTTGATTGCGTTAAATCTAGCCGACCGCCACGATTGTGTTCCTGAAAAAGACGGAACAGATCGGCCAAAACAGTCGACGCGTGGTTTTCCGTATTTAAAAGCCACGCACCAGTACACGCATTAGCACACACAGCACGGTTACCGTTGCTGTTTAAGTGCGCGCGTCAAAACATTCCCGAGACAGAACGTTAATACGATTATCGTATTTCAGGTGATTACACCCGTTCGTTGTTTTTCTGTTGTTCCAGAGGTCAGAACCTAGGACAACCAGGCCCGCCGAAAGCCAGACTGCAAGAAGTCAGATTCTCGTAATTACGCAAAACTTTGTATTCTACAAAGCAAAAAGGGTCTGAAATAAACGACTGTCCTTTTCAGGACAGTCAAAGGGAATCAAAAGGCATATTGGTTTGGATTTCCCTTTATCCACTCTCCCTCGTCCGGACCGGAGGAGGAAGTTTCACTTCCTCCAATATCGGTTGGAGTTGGCCGATACTTTAAACAAATTTCAACAAACTTGATCTGACCTATACTTAATAGTTCGTAGAATAAGACGTTGCCCAGCAAGATGTCAATCTTAGCAGGTTTGTGAAATGACTGATTGGCTAATGTCACGTTGTTTGGAATGTTCAAGTTGCCACGGTTTATGTATTGTGATGGTAATACGTTTCTGATGTTTTGCAAGATAGTGAAGTTAGCGATGGTTTCAAATTCCGTATGCTTTGCTCATATGGCCCTTTCTATGGAATAATCGAACCGTGTAGTGCTTTGGCCAAGCCCGGAAAGAGTTATGGTTTTACGGCGTGTCGGAAGATTGATTTTAGCAGCTAATTTTGCAGTGACGAAGTTACCCTGCGAGCAACTGTCCAACATTCCCCGCGAAGACAATTCTTTAATAAATGAAATTTCTGTACCGTTGAGATATTTGTATCTTCATGAACCAATAATGTAAACGTGTCTCGAAAACTGCGCCATTCCGATGGATTTCCGTCAAAATATGGTAATTCTATTTTATTAATATGTAGTGTGTAATTTTCTGCGGCTATTAATAAGGCCAAAAAAATGAGAAGAAAACTTCTTTATTTAAATACTTCGACGAAACGTTTCGATAACACAGTCGTTATCCTTGTGACGAGCCCAAGGGCGAGTTGTGAATGTCTACGTATGAATTTGGTACTCGTACTGTTTCTTTGTCTACCCTGAGCGGTGAGGGTGAACGGTTCGATGGGGATTACTCACTAACGAATATGGTTGCAAGAAAGGTGAATAATCGAAGGATTCAAATTCAAAATAATAACAATATATTCTAAATCGGGGTCGTTGAATTACAACAATTGGCGGGCTTGTCCCTTACAGAGCTGTTTAGTGTTAATGTTTGAAGTTGAGCCTGAGAGTGCTTACCTCCCCTGACTTGAGTGGTCTTCAGTTGTTCTGAATCAGGCTGGCTGCAGGTTGGAGGTTGATGATCGACGAGGAAAACTTGGTCCCAATCTCACTACGTAATGATATGTGCACTACACCAAGGGTGTCTCAAGACTACTTTGCTTTGGACTTGGTTGCTCTTTTAAAGGATTTTTTGGAGCTGGAGCGTAAGGAAAGGAGGGGGTGGAGGCTCGGTTTGGTTTTGGTTTTTCTGGGAAACGCGGGCATCATAAATTCACCCCGGGAGTGCACTATCTTAGGACTCCGGGACTCAATTTCCCGCCACGTGTGAGGGGTAGTTCGGCCTGGGGCCTCTCGTAAATTAGAGCCCTAGGTCATAGGGCTTGCTTATGCTATAGATAAAAATGATCTAGGAGACTGCATACGCAACATCGTCTTCAGTCGATAAATTTGTCTGTTAGAACGGAAAGAAGGGAACAGAACTTAGTATAACAATAATGAGAGAAAAAAAGATGATATAAATATAAAAATATAAAATATAAAATAAAATTTAAGATAATACGAGATAAGTACTGATGTAACATATTAATAGTTTAAAATCACAAAAATAGTAATATGTAATTAATGTGTTTGATATAAATAGATAAATAAATAAATAAAATCGTTACACAGATAAGAATTAAGATGTTTGACTTACAACAAGAAGTCCTCGGATATACTCCTTTACATTAATTTCGCCCTAGGTGCTATCGTCTTAGGTGTTAAGTTAAGACTAAATTATGTTTAAAATTTAAACTTAGGGTAAGCCAAGGGTCGTGAGAGGTGGAAGTCGGTCGTTATTGCTGTGTTTATTTTTAAAGTCATATAAGTAAAGATTGTTTATATAGTTAACTGCTAATTGGTATCGATGTACAGGCCGTTGGCAATGCTAGATGTATATGATCGTTGGTCGATAATTTCCACCGATCTGGAAACGGAAATACGTCACCCAAAAATGGTTAACGGATTTCATAGTAGTTTCATTCACAACGTGCACTCATTCAGAAGGTAGCAGTAGTGGAAGGCACATGGTGACTTGAGAAATATATAAACTAATCAGTTGTAAAAGAATAAATCTGTTGAATTTAAGCTAGGATCGCGATTAGGTCAGTATAATATGAAGAGATATTAACTGATTCAATTTTCTTATTAACACTATTCTCCTTCATTATATATAGGGATTCAGCTATCGTGCGACGCCAATTATTACTATTCCTGTGTAAGATCTCAGTTTCCTGGAAATTGAAGGAGTGGCCGAGCTCGAGTACGTGTTCCGTTAAAGCGGTTTTTTGCATAACGTGTACAAGGCTATACTTGTGTTGGTATATCCTAGTCGACAAAAAATTATGTGTGTGGCTCACGTAGCTCTCCGAGCAATTACCACAAGGTATTTTGTAAACCACATCCGTTAACTTGTTTACACTGATTTTGTCTTTTCCTTTATTGAAAAAGGGAAAGGCATTGTTCTTGTTTGTGTAAATACAGCGGATGTTAAACGTTTTCAGGATGTGGCTGAGATGTATTCCGGGAATGTGTGGGAGCAATACGAAATTATTAATCGATGGATCACCCGTACGCAATAGTCTCTCATTATATACCCTAATTGGGTGATATAATTCATCCACACGTTTTTTGATTAGATGTTTAACAAGGTCTGACGGATATCCATTCTTTTTTAGCGTGTTAATAATAATTTGGATGGTATCTCTTCTGAAACTCGGATGTGCGAGTTTGATACCACGATCTATGAGGCCTATGATCAGGCTGATTTTTTGCTTAAATGAGTGTGCAGATATATAGTTTATATATCTTCCCGACCAACTTTTTTTGCGATACCAATTAGTAATTAGGCGACCTCCATCTCTAACGACTTCTGTGTCGAGGAAACTGATCTTATTATTCTGTACTAATTCAAACGTAAACTTAATCCGGTTGTGGAATGTCTCAAAAATTTCAATAGTATAGTAATAGAGGCATGTAATTATATCGTCTACATATCTGTAAAAAATGGGATCTGAAAAGTTAGTTGATTTATACACACTACATATTAATAATATTATGGCCAACCTCAACCTTCAAGAAATTTAATTCTATTTTATGTGAGAAATAGTTACTACTCTTTGTCGCATTGTTACATGATCCTGGTGTGCTTGGCATAGCTGCATTTGCATTCAGGTTATTATTTTTAACGCGTAAATAACAATTGATACGTCGAAGGCATTGCTCGTGGTTGGTTTCGAATGACTCCCGATCTGCATCGTAGTCTGAGGTCTCATCTATTGTTTCGATTTCTTCCTGTATCTTGTGATACTTCGGATAGATGGATTCTAATGTGCTTTTATAGAGTTCGAGTATTTCTTGGTCTAATGATTTCTCGTCGTTTAATGCTGTGGTGATACACGTAAGTTGCGCCTTGATTACAGCGCGCGCTCTTCTATGGTTTTTAAGTTCGCGCGTCGCCATAGTGATTCGAGAGATGGACGTTCAGTCGTAAAAATAGAAGGGAAGGTGACAAATTGAGCCTACCTTGACAAAGTGACGTGGCGTTGATTCTGCTGTCGCCGATTTCTCTTGCTAGTTCGCAGAAAGGTATTATGACTGGTATTGGTATTGACTGTTCGAGATCCACGATACTCGGTTGAGATCTTCAGACCTCAGGGTTCTTTGGATGAATCTCCAGTAATGGTTCGTCAGCTCCTCAATGTCCTCGTAGAAACCGTACTTCCGTCGGCTGCTTCCTGCCCTAGGTGTCCGGGCGGAGTCGGCGGTCGTTATACTAGATTCCGCGTGAATTCACTGAATCCTATGGGATACCAAGAATAATCTTGGATATCCGGCTCGAAGGACCAATATGCGCAGTCAACTAAGGCTACCACAAGGTCTTGGAAGTTGTTGATTGCTTCACCAACTCTTCGAGCGCCCCGAGTGGAATCGATTGGTTTTTTTGTTGTAATTACTTAGTTATTTAAATTCCGCTCGTGGAAGTTAACTGCCGGATCGTTTTGATCGAGGAACGGAGCGAGAACAGGAAGGCAGGTTTCAAAGCGGATTTAACGATGAGACGAGCCGTATTTGCACGGAGATCCTTCGAATATCGCCGGATAACGATGATAAGAAAACGGCGTTGCGATATCGAACAGACCAACGAATATTAACTTTCAACCGATTACGGTTGCTTGTGTATCGGACGAAAATCGGTAGACGACTGAATTCAAATGCGACGACTCGTTAGCACTCAAGACGAAAAAAAACGGGCTACCCGAACAAAGGAACACATATACGTGTCAACACCCGTTGCCAGCCAGTTCGGATTCAAACAGACAAAGCCTGGCAAACGGACAACGTGCTCGGTAACAGCAAATTGACATAAACTCTCTAGACTCTAACGGTCATAATAGTGCGACTAAATTAAATTTCTCGAAGTATTCCCGAACACCCGTCAACTTAATGTTAGGTGAAATTATTGAGACTCTACTTGAACACGGAACTTACTTTTTACGGTCTAGTTTTTTTATGTTCGAAAATACTTCGGCATGTAATAAAAAATGTAAAAAATGTGTTTTATATGTATTTTGTAGTAATTAGTCCGTGTATGGTAGATTTTAAAACACGGGATACATAAGCAGACGTCGCAATCCGGACAGTAGTACCTTGTTTCTTTCCTCACTCTTTTCCACTTATTCGTTTTGAGCAGCACGCTACACGAAGTCTATACGGTTTTGCCTGATTGGCAGTTGGTGGAATAATGTCAATAAAATGTCTTTCCGTCAATCGAAGCGGTGTGGGAGTAGAGGAATGTCTACCCCCTTTGCTTGAGAAGTACAAAAATTGTACAAAAATGTTGTAATAATATTTTTTACCTCTGTTTCTTGTTGTGGAATAATATCTCAGAGTCTTGTCGGCCTTATCCACTCCTCTCATTATAAAGTTCTAATCAGATACGACCTTTGGAACTATTTTGGTCTCATTGTTTTTCTGTACTGTTTTCATATCCGCGTTGTGAATAGTTGGTAATATTACAACATCCTTCTTCTCTTTCCATTTGAGAATGCAGATTTTTCCGTCTTGGAATGCTATTTTGTCCCCTCTTATCAATTTTTCAGTTTTTATAACTGCTTGTGTGTGTATCTCTCTTCTATTTCACCGTACGGTTCCATAAATATCTGTATTGCGTGTGAGTAATATGCTGACAAATTAGGGTGATGTATAGTAATTATCCGTAATAATGCAGTGTCCTTTATACAACAATGGTTCTGCAAGAGTCAGGACAATTCTTGTCGGTTGCAATAAGTTCTTGTATTCTTCATTTATAACTGTGCCCTTCCCAGTATATATAATTTGAGAATAAATGTAACCCGTGTTTGCCTCGCGAAGCATAAAGGTTTTGATTCCGAATCAATTTCAATGGCAAGTATTGCTTCCATCCCAATCTGCCTTTATATCATAATAAACTTTCGTCTACGGAAAGATCTTAATTTGGTGTAATTGCTGACATAAAAGAGCGATTGATGCGGTCGAACACAGGCCAAATTTTGTGGATTTGGATGATCTGGTATCTGTATGTAGTTGTCTACAAAGGGGAGACAACTTTTCAACAATCGAAATCTCTCGTATGCCGTACTTGACGCTCTGCCCGTGACCGTCACAGGATAAACTGTGAATGGGTTAATGCTTCGTTGGTATGTACATATGCATTGTCTTCCTTAAGAATAACTACAGTACCTAATTCGATTTTAGGTGGCTTGTGGGAATGCCATTTTTGCCGTACCGTGAGCTCGTTGAGGTATTCTTTATGCCAGCGTGTCCAGAAATGCTGTCGCATTTGCTGTACATGCTGCCACGTAGATGGGCGTCCTGTTTTGGTTTCGGTGAGGTCGCATGATGGTACACTTGTTAGTGGATCACCGATTAGGAAGTGACCTGGTGTTAGTGCGCTAAGGTCATTTGGATCTGTGGATATGGGAGTCAAGGGACGGGAGTTTAGATTGCCTCTATCTTAATAAAATATGTAACTAGCTCTTCGAACGTTAACAATGTATTCCCGACAATTCTGACGACGTGTTTTTTAGCCGAACAGCTTCCCAAAGTCCGCCAAAATGCGATGCGAGGAAAGGGTAAACTATCGCCTAAACCCCGAAATCTGTTGGATACCAACAGAAACCTTACGTTTTCGTTGAAACTATGCGTTCTACTGTTACGTTCGCGGTTCGAAGAGAATTATTCGCGGAATCCGTAAAATCGTATTAATGTTACGTAGGCGAGCTATTGTTCGAACGTTGAGGGTGACCGCTTACTTTTTAGAACTCGAGTTCTAGGGACGATCACGGCCTTTAGGACATCGGCACTGAATTTAAACGTTACGCGTGAATCACTTGAATTATTAAAAGAGAATTGTACTTACTCGATGCTGAGCGGCTTGGGCTTGTGTGGGTAATTGCGGCTGGTAGGCGATCCTTGGATCTTTCGGAGGAAGAATTGCCTGATTGTTGTTGAGGTCTTCCTGAGTATGGTCTTCCGTCGTCGGATGATTACCGTCAATGCGTTTATACGCGGTACAACAGGAAGCGTCGATGGTTATAGGGATTAATTTGTAGGTGGTGAAAGGGGATAGTAGAGGAGGATTTTGTGAGGATAAAGAGGAATTAGAAGTGGTTTGATGGATTATCTCAGGCATAGGACGTACTCCTAAGTACGGATGGAGTGTGAAATGATTGCTGGGAGCGTACTGAAGACGAAGAAGGGGTTGGAGCTGGGTTTTGCGGCCAGCCCGACGTGTTTTAGGCATTAGTAAAATAGAAATTTCGGAATTGGAAATTGGAAAAGAAGTTTTTAGTTTGCGTCCAACGACTTTATCCGCTGAGCCGGTCCTGCCCTCTCAATTACGGAGTCAACCGACTAGATTTTCAAATTCGTGTAATATTGACACCAGAAATGACGAGCCGGTCCTGCCCTCTCTGTCAGATCTATATGGTGTTATTGTTGTTGAATTGTTAACGAGCCGGTCCTGCCCTCTGTGTTAACTGTGTTATAGTGTAAATGTTTGTGTAAAGTTTTTAGAAATAGTAGGATAAGAGACTTGTATGAGGATATAATCGCGTGAGGATTTCACTGATTCGAGGTAAGATTTAAATCACTGAGAATGAATTTAAAAATATAAAAAATAAAATATATTCTAAAATATATTGCAGACATATCCAGTACTTGCCTCAGACAACACTCTGACTAGTATTCCGTATTTTGTTATTTTACTCGGATTATAAACCTTAAAGGACAGTTATCCACGATATGGTATCATGGTTTCTGTGGTAGGGTGATGGGCAAACAATACTCAGGCACAGCTAATTAAGGGTTTGTAATAATGATATAATGCAGAATATTAATATACATATCTGTTACACGCGGCCGTTTCTTTCTTGTCACACACCATGCCGAGCACGCTACCAGAAGATGGCTCTCTCATCCATCATCTTCTCCCACATACATCCTTAAGCCTCATTCACACTACACACAGTCTCACTCATCATTCAAATAGAAACGCTCTCTCACACACACACCCCTCGTTTCTATTGACTCGAAGTCTCTAAAAATGTTTCCACATTTCTTAATAAACTAGGCCCACTCAAAGGTTTCGCCATACAGTCTGTCGTCATTTCTTCTTCCGGTACATGTGATACATTCAGTCCCTTATTCATAACTGCTTCGCGAATATAATGGCATTTTCGTTTTATTAATTTAGACTTAGTTTTAAAGTTCCCGCTATTGGCTAATTTTACAGCGTTCAAATTGTCACACTTTACGTCCTTTTTCAGTCCATTTTCTACACCAATCTCTTTTAGTAAATTATTACACCACACAATTTCATTGACACCTTCGAACATCGCTTCTAGTTCACTCTCCGTTGACGACAATGCCACTGCCGTCTGCTTCTTGCTTCTCCAGTGTATTAGATCCCCATTCCTATAGGTTAGTATACCGGTGAACGATTTCGCGTCCTCGGTACTGCCCCAGGACGCATCAGACGCATTTTAGTCCTTTTTTATTACTGCCACCAAATACTACTGTAGTGAACCCGTCATATGTAAGACCTTTGGATCTTGGCTAAATTGCGATAGACAACTTAGCGCAAAAGCAATATCCGGCCTAGCATATACACTTAGATACATCAGTCTGCCAATCAATTCCTGATACTCCTGTACATTACCCTTCTTGCTGGATTCGCTATTTTCCATCTTTACATTAATATCTATGGGTGAGGTAGTCGGATTGCAGTTTTCCAACCCATGTAATCTCAGTAGTTTATCAATATAATGCCTCTGTTTCACTGCTATCCTTCTTCCTTCTTGCTCTATGTCCAGGCCTAAGATGTTCCTTGCCTCTCCCAAATTTTTTATTTCCATCTCCTTTCCAATCATGTCCATATACTTCTTTTCAAATTCGCTTCGGCTTGACACCACGATCATGTCATCAACATGTACCCCACTGTACGGTTTTGGATATACGCTAACGTATATCACTGGTGTAATTGAGAATTTTGGTTATGTTATCCCTCACTCAATCACGCTCTTTTTTGTTTTACCAAAAAGGAGCTAGTAGTTTCAATTTCTTGGGAAATGGTTGACCCAAAGTTGTGTATCTTAGTAACGTTTGATATAATACTTTATTTTACTGATATTAATTAACAAATTTAACTGTAACTTTTACTGATAACAACGATAACAGGTTAGTGTATAATAATGAATGGTGCGGTGCTCATGTCGAGTCTAATTGTTTCTGCCCGAGAGTCGTGTAGGGTTCGGTCTTTATACAAAAAGTTGAAGCTACGGCCGAAACTCGTTGCTTCTGATTGGTTGGTCTTTGGGTTTTCCAAACGGGGGTGGCATGCTATGCCGTGCGAAGTGCCGTTTTTGGTTGCTAGGAAATCAGGGGGTTCTGGCGACACAGGTATCAACCTTCGCGATGCCAATATCTGGTTGCCAGATGTGCATCGTTGACCGTGGTCCCCCAAGATAGCCTTTGTTTGATAAAAACAAAAGGATGTCCCTTATTTACTATTTCGCGACGGAACATGTCGCCCTCCTTGAACAATCGTGTTCAATTACACTCCCTTAACTAGTTGATATATATTTTACTTACAGGTCATGGTATATTACAATAATACTTACACCTACTTATAGGTTTATACGCTCATGAGGATTGATAGTTGTGAAATATGATAATGAGTCGATCTATGTATGATTATGATTGACTGAATGCATCTGTATCTTATAGTTAATTTATACTAATTAAACGATTACGTTACGTGAATAGTTACAGTATTTTATGGATACATACGATTATTCATTAGCTTCTATGGGTATAGGCGCGAGTCTTTTCACGCTACGTTTGTACTCGCCGTTGGATGTCTTTACGGTAGCGACGCCTATTACCCCGTCGTTACCAGGATGTATACGAGGGGGTACCCAAAAGAAACCGGAATTGTTTTTTAAAACCTATTTATTTAAAAAAAATGTACAAAACAACCTTATCCCCTTCAAAATACTGTCCATTACAGCGAATACATTTGTCCCACCACGCTTTGTGCTTCCACTGTTCGAAACATTTTTTGTAGTCATCTTTAGAAATGGCTGACAGCTCCTCCCTCGTTGTTTTCTTGATCTCTTCAATATTGTCAAATCGGTGTCCTTTCATGCCCCTTTTCATGCGTGGGAATAAGAAAAAGTCGCACGGAGCCAGGTCAGGCGAGTAAGGTGCGTGAAGCAGCGGAACCATGCCATGTTTAGCCAAAAACTGTTGAACAGAGATGGCTGTGTGTGCAGGTGCATTGTCGTGGTGGAAGAACCAGTCTCCCGTCTGCCACAAATCGGGTCTTTTTTCAAATAAAAGGTTTGATTGACAGTCTGACCTGGGGGAACAAACTCTGAATGAACTACGCCCTTGGCATCAAAAAAGCAAATCAGCATTGTTTTGATATTTTATTTGACTTGACGACATTTTTTTGGACGGGGTGACGATGACGTCTTCCATTGGCTTGACTCTTTCCTTGTTTCTGGGTCGTAACCATAGCACCATGTCTCATCACCAGTAATGACCTTTGACAGAAAATCTGGATCAGTTTCAAGCTGTTGTTTCAAAGCACGACATATTTCAACTCGATGTTCTTTTTGATTGTCAGTCAGAGCCCGAGCAACAAACTTGGCAACAACCCTTTTCATTCCCAAATCTTCCGTTAAAATTCGCTGAACCGAGCTCCAAGATAAACCACTACTCTCTGACAGTTGATCAATTGTCAGTCGACGGTCTGTGAGCACAAGCTCTCGAATTTTTTGAACATTTTCGTCGATTCGGGCAGTTGATGGACGTCCAGAACGAGGTTTGTCATCAATCGACAGGTCGCCATTTTTAAACCGAGAAAACCACTTGTTGAAATTTGCTTGTTAAATTATCGGCCAACTCTAACCGATATTGGAGGAAGTAAAGCTTCCTCCTCCGGTCCGGACGAGGGAGAGTGGGTAAAGAAATAAACCAAACGAATATGCCTTTTGATTCCCTTTGACTGTCCTGAAAAGGACAGTCGTTTATTTTAGACCCTTTTTCTTTGTACAATACAAAAATATTTAGCCTGGTTTTTGGCGGGCCTTGTTGTCCTACATTCTAGTTTCTGGAACAAGAGAAAAAGAACAAACGGGTGTAATCACCTCAAATACGATAATCGTACCAATGTTCTGTCTCGGGAATGTTTTGACGCGCACACTTAAACAGCAACGGTAACCGTGCTGTGTGTGCTAATGCGTGCACTGGTGCGTGGCTTTTAAATACGGTGAGCCACGCGTCGACTGTTTTTGCCGATCTGTTCCGTCTTTTTCAGAAACACAATCGTGGCGGTCGGCTAGATTTAACGCAATGAAATCTTTAGTGCAACGACCGCACAGTCGTATTGCCTCGAACGGAAAACCAAGGTGGAGGTTGTAAATCTCCTATATGGATTCCGTGAGCGGGGAGTTCCACGGTTACTAGTGACTCCTCCTGGTGGCTGACAACGGAGGCTGATCTAACCGTTTCTTTCTCAACACGCCTTGACGTGGAGTAAGAGTGGACCAACACTAGTTATAACCCGTCTTCCTTAACACGCTGTGTCGTGAAGGAAGCCTGGACACAGCAATATCGAAACTCTCCGGCCGCTCGTGGGTGCTTCTATTCGTCACCAAGGCGGTTCCCGGTAGAGAACGAGTAGCGGGTCTTAAGTTTATAACAGCGCGCCAACTAACGTAGTGCTGCGCCGACTAGTGGTCTTCCAAGAAGTGGACCCCTTACGCTCCCATGTCGAATAACAATAGGTGGCGAAAACCAGCTGAAACCCACCGATTTTCGCCTCAGTACTAATTCAGGGTTAAAACCGCTAAATTACAAAACAAAGGCGTAGCTATTTGTGCTGAAGAGTCAACACGAATTGTCGTGTGTTAGTCTCAATTCAGTTTCACAATTTGCTAGTTTGAAGCTGAAAGCAGTGTTAGTTATAACAGAAGCACGATCGAAAGTCTCTCGAAACTGAGGACTCTCGAAACTCAACTATCTGTCGGCGACGTTACACCGTCGTCGACAAGCGCGAACGAATAATTACTCGTTACGCGGCGCTTTCGTCAAACTATTAGCTCTTTCTCACTCTCTCTCATCTCCATTTGCTATTTGCGAATACGAACGTCTCCCCAAGGTAATATTCTATTCCTATAGTCTTCTAATCCTAATCCTCAGTTTTTCTATTCCTTTTTCGAATCACACCGGTCAAATAAACTCGGTAGACTCAAGAAAAAGAAATGACCTATGAGGCTCGTGACCGAGGGAAACCATTAGATGTCACTTATTTAAACACCACTCGTACACTTGAGTTTTTCCCATAGCGTCATCTTTGTAAGCTGTTTTCAACATTAAAACAGTTTCAGCAGCATTTTTACCGAGTAGTAAACAAAATTTCACAGCTGCACGTTCTTCACTTAAACTTGCCATCATAAAAAACGAAATAAGTACAAAATAGCGCTAGCAAAAACAATCACTGCAGACGAACAAAAGAAGCTAGGTTCACAACATAGGTGGCGATGAACTGGTAATGAGTTGCACTACACATGTCCAGTTGCAGAAATGTGTAGTACACAAGCTCTGCCCACGGCAATGCTATTCCGGTTATTTTTGGCTACCTCCTCGTATTAACGATGCGTCCTAGTGGCCAATGTAGTGGTGGTACGTTTTCTTCCTTGATGACGCCCAGCGTTGCGATCTTTATGTCGGGTGGCTTGGTGGAATGCCATTTTTGCCTCACGATGAGTTCGTGCAGGTATTCCTTATGCCACCGAGACCAGAAGTGTTGTAGCATCTGCTGTACCTGTTACCACGCGGAGAGGCGGCCTAGCTTGATATTGGATAAATCGCGCACTGGCGCACTTATTAATGGATCACCGATTAGGAAGTGACCAGGAGTGAGGGTGGTTAGGTCGTTTGGATCGGAGGACATGGGAGTTAGTGGACGGGATTTTAGAATTGCCTCTATTTCGGTAAAATATGTTGTTAGCTCCTCGAATGTCAGCAACGTATTCCCAACAACCCTGATGAAATGATTTTGAAATGATCGAACCGCTGCCTCCCAAATTCTGCCGAAGTGCGGTGCTCGCGGTGGAATAAAATGCCAGGTTATGCCTTCGGTTAATATATTGTGGGATCGGAATATATATATATATATATTATAAAGATAGAAATATGAAATAATTGGCTTAAACTAAAACAATTATGCAATACCACGTCACTCTTTATCGCGCCGCTTCTCGTTCCACTCTTTTCCACACCGCTTTTCGCTCTCTTCTCTATCATACCGCTTCTCGATCCACACTGCCCTACTCTCGCTCGCTCGCTCGCCGATTCTCGGTTTTTAAAACAAAGCAGGCACGGTTCCGCATGTCACCCTCTCATGCCTGCAAACCGTCCGAGGCCCAAGAGGCCCGGCCACGAACCGTCAATGTTCGTGTCGCACCCCACGATATATTGTTGGTAGTGCGTCGTTTTTTATACCCTTTTGCAAGGCATCATGAATCTCTTGCAACTCATGGTTGGCTTCTACGAAGTTAGTGGCGTTGTCCGAAAACATGTCTGATGATTTGCCGCGTCGCGCGAAATATCGTCTCAATGCTGCTAAATACGACTCGGTAGTCAGATCGCCCACTAATTCGATATGTATTGCCCTTGTTACAAAACATACGAATATTGCGGCATGTCCCTTTATTCTTTTTGTGTTTCTGTAGCGTTTTTCTTTAATAAAGAATGGTCCGTAGTAATCGATTTCTGTGTCTGTGCGTGGGCGTTTAAATGTAACCCAATTCTTGGGAAGATTCCTCATAGGGTGCTCGTGGAATACTGGTTTGACTGGATGACAACGAGTGCATGAGTGTATGACAGATTTTACTGTGGACTTTCCGTTTATAGGTCAAAACATCTGACGCACAGAGTACAACGTTCCTTGTATTCCAGCGTGGTGATGTTTTTGATGGATGCCTCGAATTATTATTTTGGTAATGTGGTGACGTTGTGGAAGTATTAGGTTGGTGCATATGAAATGTCGGATTTTTAAGTGAATATATAAAACTGCATATCTTTTTTCAAAATTTGTTTATTTAATCAAACTATGCTCCATTTGCTTGAATACACTTTTCCCAAAGAGATTTTAATGCACAAATGCCTGTTTAAAGAAATTCTGATCTTTGGAATCAATAAACTCTCATATGAAATTTTTCAGATTGTCTTCATTTTCATAGTGTTTAGCCCGTAAAAACAGTTCTAAATGTTTTAAAAAATGAAAGTTGGTTGACGAAAGATCTGGTGAATAAGCTGGGTGTTGCAAAATTTCACATTTTAACTCATCTAATTTTGCAATCGTTTTGTACGACGTATGCGGCCGAACGTTGTCGTGGAGAAGTATTGGGCCATGCCGATTAATAAGTGATGGACGTATAATTTTCAATTGTTTATGCATTTCATCAATGTATTGGCAGTACTTTGCGGCTGCAATTGTCTCCCCAGTTCGAAGTAATGGGTAGTGAATTACTCCAGTCACATTCCACCAAATTGCTATTAAAATTTTCCGTGGATGACGTGATGGCCTTGGAGTATGCGCACAAGTCTCATCCCTATCAAGCCACCGAGCACACCTTTTCCTATTGTCGTAAAGAACCCATTTTTCATCACAAGTAATAATTTGATCGAAAAATGGCTCTCGATGATATCGGGTTAGTAATGATGAGCATACGTTCAACCGATCCAGCTTACTTCGCTCGGTTAGTTCGTGCGATACCCACTTATCCATTTTTTTCACCTTGCCAATTTCAGAAAGTTGTCGCAATATTGTTGTATGGTGAACTTTCATTCTGATAGCAAGTTCCCTTGTAGATACAGTTGGATTCGTTTCCACCAGTGCTTTCAGAACATCATTATTCACAGACGTTTTGGGTCTTCCACGCGATTCATTTTGTAGGGAAAAATCACCAGACCGAAATTTTTCGAACCAACGCTGCATTTTTTGTTTGTTAACAGTATTCTCCCTAAACACCTAGTTCATATTGCGTGTTGCTTTTGCAGCATTATTGCCAAGTTTATACTCATACAAAAAAAATTACACGAATATCGGTTGAATTCATATCCGCACAAAATTCAAAACAGATAACAAAAGGGCACACTTTTGAAAAAATCTTCTTTGTTCAATATGACTCTAGCAATGGACAGTACGACTGTAAAAGAGGTTATGCCAAAAACAAAAGAATAACGACAGTAGGGAGACAAACGTTCACATGTAAAGAAAATCCGACATTTCATATGCACCAACCTAATAATATAGAATGTTTGCCATCGTATGATATTTCTGATTGCCCAATTCTACCTCCTACCCTAAGCAGCCCGTTTGTGTCGCTAAATCGACTGAGTGTGGCGAGCTTTCCCTTATATTTGTATTGAGTTCCCTTTCTTAATTTGTGTAGATCGCTTTGGAATGTTGCCCTTTGTACTAGCCTAAGAATAATTGTCTGAGCGTTATCTAATTCATCAACTTCTAGAGATCCTACTCGTTTAGTTGTGCAACGTGTATTATGCGTATATCTAAGGCAGTATGCGAGAATGCGTTTTAATTTATCGAATGTTGAGAATTTACCAAGTATTGTCATGACATTGGATCTGGTCGTTGTCAGTACTGTCCTACTTCGCAGTTCGGGAATTTCTATTGGCTCCAGCTTTGTCTGTGGCCACTTGTCTGCTGACTGAGAAAGCCAAGGTGGTCCGGTGAACCAATGGTCATTGCCTACAAGCTCTGCTGGATTGGTACCTCGCGATAATATGTCGGCAGGATTTGATAACGACAATACGTGACGCCACTGACGAAGAGAGTGCATCAGATGGTACTCGGGTTTTTCGATGAACTCTGAGGAAATGTAGTACAGGTAGGACTAATGCTTTTCCCAAAAGATTAGCTTCCACTACGCCCTACTTTTTCCAAAAAATGGGTTTCAAAATAGACTTCGGTATTATACGTCCATGCGACTTTTGCTATACATGGTGACCGTAGCGTAATGGATAACGCTCCTGCCTCGTACGCTAGCGGACCTGGGATCGAATCCACGCTCATTCGAACATTACAATTTTGTTTCAAGTAAAATATTTAAAAGTGAACAAACCTGATATTTTAACATCGCAAAATAATATTTTAACGAACAAAAATAAAAAGTTAATTTAGGGAAATGAGTTTTATACTTTTGAATCCTGTTATTCAATACTGCAACATCCGAACTATAAATAGTACAAACATGATATTATTTATCAGAATAATGTTACGATTTTTTCACATTGGCATGACCTAAATAAACATTCCCATTTATTTTTTCGAATAACTATACCAACTTTGTATAGTATATAATATACCAAGACGCTGATAATATCTGTGATTATTAATCCTCGAACATGAAATACTTCCAGAGTAAAAACCAACAAAGATTAGGTTCTGTATAATTTGCATTTACATAGTTTTAAATATTATTGTAACGTAAATTTAATCATTTGTTTCTATCACATTTTGCAATGAATATTGGTATTATATAAGGAGTGAAGACGATGTATCTGTGATTTAACTAGCAAATATTCAATCAAATTTACAATTAGTTTTGATTTTTCATTTACACATCCACTTGGTTTATTACTGATAATGTAATTTTCAATCAATAATGTCTTAAAATGAAATACACCGTCCCCTAACTCCGATTTTGTACATAAGTACATAGGTTGTCAAGTATGAAATGGAGCAAAAAATGCACATAATTGAATTCGATTTTTGTCCAATAAAAACTTTTTATTTTTAATCAAAGTATGCACCCATATTATCGATACACTTTTTCCATTTTAGAGGTAACTCATTTATTCCTTTGCTGTAGAAGCCTGGATCACGGGAGTCGATGAACTCTTGAAACGCCATTTGGACAGCCTGTGCGGAATTGAATTTTTTTCCAGATAAAAAGTTGTTTAAATTTTGAAAGAAATTATAGTCAGTGGGGGCAAGGTCTGGCGAGTACGGTGGGTGACGGAGAGTTTCCAACTTCAACTCCTGTAGCTTTGACACGGTCATTCGTGCGGCATGTGGCCGAGCGTTGTCGTGCAGGAGAATTGGAGTCATCCGATTAACTAATTTTGGCTGTTTAATCGCAAGATTTCTCATCATTTCGTTTAGTTGATAACAGTAGACATCCGCCGTGATCGATTGGCCAGGTTCCATAAGGCTGTGGTGGATGACACCTGAGCCAGACCACCAAACAATGACCATCAGCTTCTTCTGGTGGATGTCTCGTTTCGGACAGTGTTTTGGTGGTTCATCTTTGTCCAACCATTGCGATGAACGCTTACGATTATCGTACATGATCCATTTTTCATCGCACGTAACAATTTCATTGAGAAATGGTTCGGCTTTATTGCGAGAAAGAAGAGAAAGACATGCGTCGAGTCTTCGTTCCTTCTGTGCATCAGTCAATTCATGCGGTATCCACTTGTCCGGCTTTTTCACTTTACCGATTTGTGCCAAATGAGTCAAGATTGTTTGCTTTGATACATTGTACATTAATGATAATTCACGTGCACTTTGGCTGGAATTCGCTTCCACAGTAGCTTTCAGGACGTCATTATCCACCTGAGTCTTGGGTCGACCACATGGTTCATTAGACAGGTCGAAATCTCCCGAACGAAATTTCTTAAACCAACGGGCTACAGTAGCGTTTGTAGCCACCTGAATGCCGAACACACTAGTGATATTGGCGGCTGCCTGCCGTGTTGTGGCTCCACGGTGAAACTCATACTTCATCAGCACACGAATTTCGCTGATTTCCATGGTCTCACTTAATCGCCTATACAAAAAAAAATTGCAAATTTTTTCAAACTGAAATATGCGTTAAAAAGAGGAAAAGATGTAACTTTCACACGAAAAACAAATTATGCCAAAACACGTGGTCTAAATGAGGCTGCAATTGAAATAAATAACATGAACTTTGCTTCATTTCATACTTGACAACCAGCAGAAGTCGCATGGACGTATAATATCGAAGTCTATTTTGAAACCGATTTTTTGGAAAAAGTAGGGCGTAGTGGAAGCTAATCTTTTGGGGAAAGTATTAGTCCTACCTGTACTACAGTTCCTCGGAGTCTCATCGAAAAACCCGAGTACCATCTCATGCACTCTCCTCGTGAGTAGAACTTGAATTTCGTTGGAGTTCGCTGACTCTATTGGCTATGTATATTTTAAGTGCCGCAGGCGATGCTCGGACCCAATGTAGTACGATCATTGAGTCCGACCAAAGCACTACTTTGTCTAGTTTTAACATTAGGCCGTGAACTACCGATTCATACAAAGTTGTTAGGAGAACGGCAGCACATAGCTCTAGTCTCAGAATGGACTATCTTTTCAACGGTGATACTCGAGATTTGGAGCATATTAACCCTTTGCACTCCCCTGTCCCTTCTCAGGGGACATCGTGATTCTAGCGTTCCACTCGGATGTCCCCTCTCAGGGGACATTAAAGTTTATTAGTGATTACGGGGAATTAACTTCTTCCAGCGCAACTTTTTGAGACATGTATGTTTCCCTGAAGTTTTCTCTTGAAATGGCACAAGAAATCAAACCAAAATATGGTACAATTACTAAGATATATAAAAAATATATCAGCCGGTTTTACGTCGGAAGAGAACGTGAGAAGTGCGCTGACGCCGGTCCGAGCGCTTCTCTACGCCACTTGAAAAGGGCGATAAGGATAATTTGTAGAAGAAAGGTTGGTATGCAAGCATGCCTCGCACTGTATGGTGAGAGTGGAATATGTAAATAAACAAGTCTAAAACTGGAGGAAAAGATTTCCAAAGCTGAGCTCAGTCTGATTTGAAGCATCGAGCGGTATAGATAAATCTAACAAGTGTGAAAATCCGAAAAGTGATATTCTTTTGGTAAATATGAAGGATTCGTGGTTGTGTGTTTTAATAATCACAAGTTCGTTTTCTGTTGCTTTTATTAGACAGCTCTTTTTCGTTCGAGTTGCGAATCCTTAATGATATTTTACATTTAGATCTTATCCTACGAAACTATCCTAGGACGAACTCGTTGCCTAATTGGTTGGGCCCGAAAGCTGGCTCAACCAATTAGGTGGTTTTTTCGATAAGGTTGTACCGCCTATTCCTCACGCCCTAAGCGCGCCTTTTCCTGGAACGGGGGTGCAACCTGTCAGGGACAGTGATGCCAGTACGTGGGATTTTTCCCACCCCTGCGCACTACCTAATTCTCAGTAACGTATATACTTCACTCAAATATGGGGTATCGTTAGACCCCCGTGACAATTGCAATACGGTAGAAATACGGGCCCCCTACGCGTATCTACTGTCGCGCATAGATACGTCCATGGAAACAACCACCGTCGAGCTGTGACGTCACATGCGCATGCGCACGAAGGCTCCAACGTGGGATAAAATCCCACGTACTGGCATCACTGGTCAGGGAGGATATCTTGCCGATGTGACGAGATGCAGCAGGCTTTCCTGCAGGCCCGAACTTACGCCTCCGGAGGTCCCCGACCGGCGTGTCTGGACTCGAGGGCCCTTAGGAAATTCCGGGTTTATGACACTTGCGAACGCTATTGAGCCTGTCGACTATTCTTCGCGGAGAAAGTGAGTTGTTCCTTTCGAACACTTAAAAACGATGGAAAACAGTTCCTCAAAAATAGCTTACGCAGGCGCGGGCGTCATAAATCGTTTTGACCGTTTGCACGCCAAGTATTTCCACTTGTACGTGCATCTGGCCGCTACAAATATTACTTTGGAAGTTAGTAATAACAATTAGAAATTTTCAACCCGTGTATTTATTCATTTTTTGTTATTAGAACAATGGCAAAACGTTCAAACACGAATGAGTTTCATAACACAAGGAGCAGTGAAGATGAATTCCGGTTAGACGTTTATACAGACATGTTAGAAAAACTAAATGTAGATGATAGCAGTAGCAGTGACAGTCATATTATGCAACCAACAAGGCAAAGAAGAAATCGCATAAATAGCGATAGCGATGAAAGTGGTGCGGAAGAAAACACACCGCTAAATGACAACGTATCGTCAAGTGAAGAGTGGGAAGACGTCACTGAATCAGGCGTTCCTCCAGCAACAATAAATGTTGACCTACATCACGAAACAGCCGGACCACAACTACCAAATAATGTAAAAGAACCCATAGACTATTTTGCATTATATTTCACAAATGAATTAGTAGACAACATAATAAAAGAGACGAACAATTACGCCAAAGAAGAAATAAGAAAGAAACAACTTTCACGGAAATCAACTTGGCACAAGTGGCACGATATTACCAAGGAAGAATTTTTAGCTTTCATCGCCGTTATTCTAAACATGGGATTAATTGAACTGCCAAATATGCAAGAATACTGGTCTACTGCTCCCAATAGTAGAATTCCTTTCTTTCCGGAAACATTTACTAGGGCCAGATTTATGCAAATATTTTGGGTGGTACATTTGACAAAACCCACGCAAAGGAATGCGACGATTAGAACTCGCATCCAAAAGGTTAGCAGTTATTTAGAATATATAGATTCCAAGTTTAGATAATACTTCATACCGGACAAAGCAGTTGCTGTGGATGAATCTGTCGTGAAATTCAAAGGGAGAATATCATTTATCACGTATAATCCGAACAAGCCAACGAAATGGGGTATACGCATATATGCGCTAGCGGATTCAAAAACAGGATACTTATTTACAATACTTCCGTATTATGGCAGCATAACGTCCGATAGCATTTCCCGGCCTGATCTTCCAGTAAGCACCAGGATTCCATTACATTTATATCAAAAGTTGTTAGACAGAATTCCTGATGCAAAAGGATACCATATGTACACTGACAGATATGAGACCAGCATTCTCTTAGCAGAAGAATTGCTAAAGATGAAATGTCATCTTACTGGCACAATAAAAGTTAACCGAAAAGGCGTACCTACACAAATAAAAAAAACTAAATTTTTAACAAAAAAACAGTTGCATTCCGAAAAAATAATATCACGCTTCTTGCGTGGAAAGACAAGAGAATTGTCACAATGCTCAGCAATTATTACAATACACAAATGCAATCTATCCGCGGAACATTACGCGATGGACATGCTGTATTAGTCGATAAACCTAAAATGGTTTTTGTTCAAGCAGCCCTTACGAAAGGACTCCGCTTGAATAAGTTTATGATACGGACGTGACTAAATAGCTATTTTTGAGGATTAGAGAATTTCTTAGTATGCATGTTTTTAGTAATTAACTTCTCTCAGGAAGGCAAACCAGTTGGAGGACACCTGGACAAGCCCCTCCAGATTTGCCTTCCTGCGCTCAATAGAAATAGACGTATCATAAACTCCGATTACCGATGTGCCTCCACACCGCGGTTCCAAGAACCGGCGAAAACCCTTGACGTCACGACGGACCCATCCGGTCAACCTGGGGGTGAGATTCCAGGAACCGATGGGCCGTCACTTCTGACTAGGTTACGCCCTCAGTGGGCCTGAAGGGCGTCAAGGGACTCAATTTGTACATTGGTGGGAGTGATGGGAGGGCACATCGGCTAAAGATTCCTTATAAATATAAGATCCTTAGAGTTATGAATAGTTATGAATGAGAACAGAGTTAGAGAATTACTGAGAGAATAGTACTGACTAGCCCTTCTGGACACGCGTTCACGATAAGATCCAGGATAAGAGTAGAAGTAAATACATTGTTAAAAGTTCGTGTAAATTATACTGTTAACGTTATTAGAATATATATCCGGAAAAGATAAAGGTGTGTTCGGGAGTTGATTTAAACCCAAAAATATACAGTCCACTTGAATCGAATAACATCCTGATTCTCCCGGCCATAGTCACCTTTAACATTTGGTCGTTTTGGAAAGGACTCACAGAAACAAAGTTGGAACTCGATGTGTAAGATCGCTCCAGCGCTCTGCAGTGGCTTCGGTGTGATGCGTCCTTGTCCTGAAGTCTCGAATTGTATCGAGGGCCTAGCGTCTCGCGAGAGGATCAGCGTAGGTTATCCTTGGAATGAAATCTTGGTGATTCCGATGTCCTTTGTAGATGATTCCGCTTTCTGAACTCACTTGTGCCAATGTCCGTTTAGGATTGACCACAAGTCTTGATTCACGCACACGATCGGATAGAGCACTTAAGTTCGCTGTATATCACTGTCACTGGTTAATATATCCGGCTCGAAGGACCTGACCAAATGTTAAAGGTGACTATGGCCGGGAGAATCAGGATGTTATTCGATTCAAGTGGACTGTATATTTTTGGGTTTAAATCAACTCCCGAACACACCTTTATCTTTTCCGGATATATATTCTAATAACGATAACAGTATAATTTACACGAACTTTTAACAATGTATTTACTTCTACTCTTATCCTGGATCTTATCGTGAACGCGTGTCCAGAAGGGCTAGTCAGTACTATTCTCTCAGTAATTCTCTAACTCTGTTCTCATTCATAACTATTCATAACTCTAAGGATCTTATATTTATAAGGAATCTTTAGCCGATGTGCCCTCCCATCACTCCCACCAATGTACAAATTGAGTCCCTTGACGCCCTTCAGGCCCACTGAGGGCGTAACCTAGTCAGAAGTGACGGCCCATCGGTTCCTGGAATCTCACCCCCAGGTTGACCGGATGGGTCCGTCGTGACGTCAAGGGTTTTCGCCGGTTCTTGGAACCGCGGTGTGGAGGCACATCGGTAATCGGAGTTTATGATACGTCTATTTCTATTGAGCGCAGGAAGGCAAATCTGGAGGGGCTTGTCCAGGTGTCCTCCAACTGGTTTGCCTTCCTGAGAGAAGTTAATTACTAAAAACATGCATACTAAGAAATTCTCTAATCCTCAAAAATAGCTATTTAGTCACGTCCGTATCATAAACTTATTCAAGCGGAGTCCTTTCGTAAGGGCTGCTTGAACAGTTTTAGAATACACGACAAATATGGGTGGTGTGGATCGTGCGGATCAATACGCTTCGACATATTGTTTTCTCCGTAAGTCGCTGAAATGGTGGAGGAAGTTATTTTTTTGGGGGCTGGAAATTTGTGTCATCAACTCCTACATAATTTATCGCATCTCAAAAGAAAAAAATAATCAAACATCAATGACGCACCACAAGTTTGTCAAGGCACTTATTGATCAGTTGAGAGGTGATTTTCGTGAATCGAGAACGCGTCCATCCACATCTTCGGCGGACAATAGATTGAATAATAAGCTACATATTCCCGATGTGGGACAAAGAAAACGGGACTGCATTGTTTGTTCTGACAGGAAAATACCTGGTTGCAGGCGTCAGACAACTTATTATTGTCAAACGTGCGCAAACCAGCCTGCAATGCATATTGGGGAGTGTTTTAAAGTATATCACACTGTACAAGATTATAAAAAATAAAATATTGATTTTTTTGCAAATATATATTTCTCGATGTCAACCAATTCATATAAATCCAATATCATTATAATACGTTACTTGGTTCCAAAACTATACTAAATAATATGAGGGCCTGTCAATTCACGTTTCTTCCACAAAGTGGCGCTGAGTAGCTGGTAGCCAACGTCCAGAATGGTTCGGAGTGCAAAGGGTTAATTGTGATGAGCACGCTCTTGTTGTGTCTACTGTCCTAAGGTATAAGCAAACGCCATATGCGCGTTCGCTTGCATCACAAAATCCATGTAATTGGATATTTGTGAAGTCATTACGCAGAACCTTCCGTAGGATGTGAATATTTTGTATCAAGTGTAGCTGTGATTGGAGCGTAGTCCATGCCGTTTGGATTTCCAGCGGCACGGACTCGTCCCAGGCTACTTGTATCTTCCATAGGTTCTGCATAATTACCTTCGCTTGTAGTATTATGGGCCCTAATAAATCTAGTGGGTCAAAAAGCTTCGCTATTGTTGAAAGAATATTTCTCTTCGTTATATTTCTCATTGGTTCTATATGTTTGATACTGTAACAGATGATGTCCTCACACGGTTTCCAATACAATCCTAATATCTTTTTTTCATTGGAAAGATCTAACGTCATGTGCTTTTACTTTTCGAAGTTTTCAAGCGGTGCAATTAACGATGGTTCGTTTGAAGCCCATTGGCGGAGATGGAAGCCCCCTTTATTTAAAAGGTGAATTAACTCGTCGCGTATGTGTGCGGCTTCGTCAAGAGTCTTCGCGCCCGTTAACACGTCATCGACATAGAAGTCTCGCGAAAGTATTTCGGATGCTCTAGGATGTGTTCCCCTTTCGTCCTCCGCGAGTTGCATTAGTGTTCGAATTGCTAGGTACGGTGCCGATGCGGATCCATACGTCACCGTGTTTAATTGATACACCTTTATCGGGTCGAATGAATTTTCGCGCCAAAGGATTTTATGATACTTTCTGTCCTTGTAATGGAGATTTACTTGTCGATACATTTTTTATATATCTGCAGTCAGGACATAGCTATGTAATCGGAACCGTATGATGATCGTGAATAAATAAATAAAATAAATCGTGTTGTACCGTGGGACCCACCATCAGTGTATCATTGAGAGATAACCCTGACGATGTGCTGGCGGATGCGTCAAAAACTACTCGGACCTTGGTTGTCAAACTATCGGTTTTAGTGACTGCGTGATGTGGTAAGTAATACCCGGATGTTGAGTCGGAGTGTATCTCGGTCATGTGTCCGAGTTGCTTGTATTCACGCATGAAATCGATATATTGCAATCTTTTATTTGCGTCTTGCTGCAGAGACCGCTCCAGTGAGTGAAACCGACTCAACGCTCTCGCATACGAATTTCCTAATTTTACGTTATTGGGTTTAAACGGAAGACGTACGGTGTATCTTCCGCTGCAAGCGTCGCGTACTGTGTTAGGTATGTAAATGACTCTCGCACTGTCGTTCTTGTTCCGTATGCTGTTGTTCGCGAGGACCTTCTTCTATGGCCCAAAATTGCGCGATTTGGTTTTGTAGTGAATTTAATGTTACATTACATGTGATAGGTTTATTCTGTGTTTTGTATGGTATTTCGCCGGTCACTACCCATCCCAGCTGTGTTTTTTGTATTTTCACGTCTGCAGCGGCTAAACGAATTTGTCTGTTACATAGCAGGTCCCAAAAGACCTGCGCTCCGAGGAGCCCTTCGCCCGCCGAAGGATTGTAAAATCCCGGGTCGGCGAGCTTGATATTCCTCGGTACATTGAGGCGTTTATGATGTATTGCTTCAATGGGTAGTGCCCGCGAAATTTGATCTACAACCATAAATGTTGCTGTCCTAGAGTATGCGTTGTAAAGGGACTTAAATATCGCGGAAACCGAGTGATGCGCGTATGAGGTCAACCCGTTCATACCGCTAAGTGGAATGTTGGTTTTGCGACGTTTTAACCTTAGCCGTTGACAGAGACTTTCCGTTATAAAGTGAGATTGGGAGCATGAATCTAACAATACTCGGCATTTGCGAGGTTTTCCTGCTTGATCTATAATCTCGATTATCGCTGTTGATAAAAGCACTTGTATGTGATTTTGTGGAGTTTGTTTATCGGTCTGTAACATGGTATAGTGCCGTTGTTGACATACCTTACAGGTACTCGCCCTACAATCCTTTATGTTATGGCCGTTACGTGAACAATTGCTGCAGAGGCCTTTAGTAGTGACTAATCGTGCGTGATCTATCGGGGTTGATTTTACAAACTGTTCCCAGTTCTGTGTGTAATGTGCTTCCTTGCAGAAGCTACATTTCGCGTTTGCCTGTGTCTTGAAGACCTGATGTGGATGTGCTTTAGTTTCGCGATTCTTTCTAAAATACGGTTGCGAAGATTGTGTTTTGCTATTAGACGGTGTAGAATTGTGAAAGGTTATTAACGTGGGGTCTTTCGGTACCGTTGTACCCCTGTGTCTTGAAGACCTGATGTGGATGTGCTTTAGTTTCGCGATTCTTTCTAAAATACGGTTGCGAAGATTGTGTTTTGCTATTAGACGGTGTAGAATTGTGAAAGGTTATTAACGTGGGGTCTTTCGGTACCGTTGTACCGAACGGACCGGGGGTGAGACCCTACTGGTTCTAATACCTGGCACCGCTCGTGTATGAATGTGAACTAGTCTTCTAAAGAGGGAAAGGCATTACGTACTTGTTCCTTCCATCGACGACTGGTTTCGTTGTCTAATTTAGACGTACACAAATTTATTAACAGAGAATCTACTGTGGGTTGTTTGAGGACTTCTAATGCTCTATGGTGTGGACCATTGATCGATGGCAATTCGAACATTGTCCTCAAATGATTCGCTACAATAGTTGTTGGCTGGTTGTACCGTTTCTCCAGAGCATTCCACGCTATAAGGTAGTTTGCTGCGGAATTGCTTAGTCGCTCTATTATTTTCGCGGCATTCCCTTTTAAGCATGACCTTAGGTACGGTAATCTTTTGCTATCACTGAGACGCGAGTTTTCGTGCATTGTTGATTTGAATTGATCGGCGAAACCCGGCTAATCCTCATAGGAACCATCGAATGAGAGTAAATTGAGATTTGGTAAGCCGACGTTGCTTTCCATGATGTCTGATTGATTGATTCCCCGACGATTTGTTGCTTCTTTGTTTTCCGAATTGAAACCCGCGGACGTCGATGTTTGCGTCCTTTCTTGAATAGACACAATGGCCTTTGATCGATACGTCATATATAAAGTTTTTGTGCCGATTCTATCCTTTAACAGGCTACCTGTCTTGTCTATTCCATCTAACTCCGGCTGTGTTTTTCCAAACGCGGCGTATTCAGACTCAAGTTCTTCTAGACGGATTTTTAATTCGGTGAGGTTCGCGTTGTCATCAAGGTTATCGATATACGACTGGAATTCTGCGAGTTCCATTTTAAAAGCTTCGCGTTTTATGCGGAGCGTTCTTACACGTTCTTCGTGATTAGGGGCCATTTCGTTAGAGGCGATTGGATTGAGGGACTACAAAGGAGGGTGATTCAGTATAGGTGTGTGCGGACTGACCAGTACCGTTATTGAAATGAATTGAGCTTGAGAATGCTTACCTATCCTGACTGAATGAATGTTCTCTAGTTGATTTCAACACTGTTGGTAATCACGATGAGGTTGGCGTTCGACGAGGAAACTGGGTCCCAATCTCACTAAGAATACTTTCTTGACGCACTACACCAAGGGTGTCTCAAGACTGCCCGCTTTCGGAAATGGTCGCTCCTTTTAAAGGTTTTTCTGTAGCTGGAGCATAAGGAAAGGAGAGGGTGGAGTTTTCTTCGGTGTTGCTTGGCAACGATAAGATTTCTGGGAGAAGGCAGGCATGTCATAAATTCACCCTGGGGAGTGCACTCTTTAAGGAGTCCGAGACACAGCTCCCAAATCGGTTGAAGAGTGGTTCAGCTGGGGCCTCTCGTAAATTAGACCCTTAGGTAATAGGGCCCATTTCCGTCGCAGATAAAAAGACCTTGAGGGCTGCATACGCAACATATCATTACTGAAGGCTCGTTTGTAGCCCATTGTCGAAGGTGGAATCCACTTTTTGCCAAAAGAACTGTTAGGTCATCTCTAATTTTTGCAGCATCTTCAAAAGTATCTGCACCAGTTAATAGATCATCTACATAAAAATCATTTTTCAATATTAGAGATGCGAGTGGAAAAACGACTCCCTCGTCTTCTGCTAATTTATGTAAACATCTAATTGTTACGTAGGGAGCAGAAGAAGTACTATACGTGAGCATACCTAATTGATAGGTTTTAATAGCTTCCCTTTTATTAGGCCGCCACAAGATTTTTTGATAAGGTGCATCAGCGGGATGCACAAGGGTTTGCCGATACATTTTCTCAATGTCGGCTGTGAGCACGTATTTGTGCGAACAAAAGCGTAAATGTTCGTGCTGTTCTAATTTGTTCTCTAAGGAATAGAATCTCTTCATGACTATATGGAACGATTCGTCAAGTTGTACCTTCGACTTAAATGCAAGACGCACCATATATCTGCCGATATTATTTCGCCAAATATGTGATTGAAATGACTTCGGTTGCGCCGGAAATTATCCTTCCTAATCGCGTGTTTTGAAGTATAGCAGTTTTATTATGTAGCTTAATTTGACCTGTACGTAATAATCCGTAAAATAGGTGTTCCCCAAACTGAGGATCGGCAAGTCGCAAATGTGTTGGTATGCAGAGAGCCTTACGGTTTACCTGCCGCGATGGAAGGAAGGATGTTATTTTAGATAATACAAGGAAGTCAGCATTATCATTAAAATTTGATGGTAATGACTTTATTGTGGCTCTAACGAAGTATGTTATATTACTTACATTTTTACCTTAGCCTGATACTGGAATATCTTTTTACTTTTCTGGAGCTGTAATCGTTCTGCGAGTCGCTTTGTTATAAGATTTGATTGTGATCCGCTATCTAATAAAACTCTAATTTTGATGAGATGATTATTTTTACACAGTGGACACGATTTATTACTTTTTAATTGGACACGTGCGATGTGATTGCGACTACCTGACCTAGAAGGTTCTTTTGTGGATTACGCATATATGGTTGACTAATTTTCCCGGAAGGGTTTTCACTAGTGGTCAATGTTGCAGGTTCAGCGTCTAACGCTTGTACATGTAGAAAATCAAACAACTCCTGTACAGTATGCTCCGTATTCTTATTAATGGATTGTTCCCACAAGGAACGGGTGCGTTTGTCTAATTTTGCTGTGATAATATGAATTAATATTGCATGCCATTCTGCAGGCTGATTTAATGTTTTTAGTGCGTCTATGTGCACTTCTGTTCCTTCTGCTAAGGTCCCTAACATGGCCAAATGAGCTTGAATGATTTTGCGAGGTTTGTTATATCGCTTATTCAATAAGTTCCACGCCACTAAGTAATTGGCATCGGTCGGCTTTAATGATGTAATATTATAGAAGTCGCGGCATCTCCGCGAAGATAAGATTTGAGTAGATGGAATTTTATTACGACAGACTTATATCCGGCTCGAAGGACCAAAATGTTGCGTCTCGGAATCGACACAGGCGAAGTCTTTGATATCCGCAATTGAATATCAGATAGACTTCTGGTTATTTTAAGAAACCAATTCAATAATGAGTTGGTGAAAATCAGTTTTATTACGCCGTCTTTGTTATAAACTGGACTATGTTGGATTAACCTGAACTGTACATTGGTTAATTAACGCTAAGGTATAATGCTGATGTTATGTCTACGAATGTCTAAAGGCAAGTGAATTGACAAAGTTGTCGAATGAAGGCAGTGACTTTAGGTGAGCTGCTATTGGCTGAATTCTAGGTGACATCCCTACGAAAAAGAGTGCGAATATTCGTTTTATACTAGATTTTAATTGGGCATAAAGCCCTGAGCAAATCGTAGTGGTGGATTTGGGCGTGGCTTGGCATTTCTCAAAGTTATCATGTCCCGGCGCCTCCTGCGTTAAAATATTTTTTTGTTATTAAAAATTATATAGAGGTGTTTCGCGACGTGGGGCTGTTTTACCCCGAAAATACATATATTACATAAAATTTACACCATACATGGCTTTTGTTTTAATCATTTGGCTTTTAAGGTTGAAAGAGTGACTCGTCCTAAAAGCAAGTTTATTCCCTGACAACACAAATAGAAAGTATCGTTTAATTTTCGATTATCTTACAGAATAAGCATTACTTCTTTAATACATCTCCCACAAATTTTTTATGGACAGAAATATCGTCAACATGGGAGTAATTTACCCTTAAAAAACAAACCCTTCCGAGAAATTTGTATTCCATGTCAGGTGTTTTATAATAAAAAATATTTTAATCTACTAAAATCCAAAAGGATTCAAAACTTCGATAAAACATTTCAATTATTCCAGTTACGCGTCGAATTTTTGGCGCAGGGGTTTTACCCCCTTAAACTGAAATTCCGCAGATGTAAAAAAATACGAATCCCTGAGTTTTTTGAGAACTATAATATATCTGAAAATGAACAAAATCGGAGGGGGTCACCTACCTAGGCTTCCTTATTAGTTCTGCCAGGTCGGTGCTTGGCTTACGCTTTATGAGGTTTGGCGTAGACTTTAATTTTGTTGTAGATTTGTTTCGTACGCATTCCTGCATAGAACAAATAAGCGTGGCATTGGGTGTGCTTATTCTCACACTCCGTTTGATAATTTCCTTCTGCTTTTACTTTGTTTGTTCGCTAGGAAACACACCTTTACTTTTCCCTTCTCATATCCACAGCAATCCTCCTGCCGATGATCCGTTTTTCCGTCCCAAACTCCGTTTGGGATACAACAATGTACAAAGTATCGAAATACATTACTAGGTTCGAAAAACTGCAAAAATCAGGGAGTGTCCTATTATTTTGTGGGAGATTGTATGTAGGGCAATAAAAGATGGATATCTTTGTATTTTTCAAATGTTATTGGTAAAGATTTGTTATGTAGGGATGCCAGTTCAATGTTTTTAAAGTCTCGAGTTCTTTCTTGAACGGATGGTAGTAAATTTAGGGTTGTGAATGATGCATTATCTTTCATTATTGTAGTATACAAAATATTATTATATATCGTAAACTTTCGAAGAATGTCACCCAACATACTTGAAGCCAGTTTACCTTTTCGCCATCAGTATATTTTGCTCCTAGAATTGTATTTTCTAAAGCTTTCATCAAAAAAATCCTCACGTTTCATTTTGTCTGAAAAGCGATATATAAAAACATCTTGCATACCAAAATGTCTTCACGGAGTCGTTTTAAGTAATATTTGTAAATATAAGTTTTTGGAGTTTTCTTACTTTTTTTAGCACTTCCGGCAAAAAATAAATTTTACTTACCGAAGTTTGCCACGTTCCAAAATTAGTCAAAAATATTATTGCGTTCTGCTTCCTCAATAAAATTTATTCAATTTTTCCAGAAATGGCAATTTCTATTTATAAATGTTCTGACTGGAATAATTATACCATCGATTGAATAATATTTTTGTCCATTATTCCGCTTAATTTTTCCAATTTTTGAGATATTCTTATCATTATTTTCTTTCATAAAACTAAAGTTAGTGCCACTTAAAATATCGTCCTCGTCTGCTGATGACGAGTTTAATTCTATGATACTTTTTCTTTTAATTTCCTTTCGACACCTATTTTCTTTATCTGAATCATTTTTGTATTCATGGGCTTTATTTCTATAATATAAAATAATACCACCCTTATAACTAAATAATTCAAAATATAAAATAACCAATTGTCGTTAGCGCATCCACCTATGTCACTGTATGATGAAATTATGAAATTATCCATTGATAAATAATTCTAATTTAGCAAGCAAAACCAATTAAGAAGCGTTTGGTATGTTAGGTAGTAATGAGAGTACTAAATCTTTTACTGCAATTACGCAGTACAAGAAGTTTCAAGTGATTTACAGTTAGTGGTGCCACGTGCCTGTAAAAATGCAAGAATTGCGTTATTCAATTGAGCCGGTTGTTAATTAATTTAAAGAAAATGGATTTGCCCCACTTTCGTACTGAATGATTGTGCATTTTCATTACCAACCAAATTTACACTGACCAAAACATACAGATATTGAAATATCCGGATAGTAAATTGATTGTAAACTACAATTTCATTTACAATAACAGCCAAAACAATACGAAATCAAATTTTTTGAAAAAGTGGTCGGTGTTTATCCTTTGGACGGATCTATTGGAGTGTCGGTTGCTCCAGAGTGATCGAATTTGGCGTGGCGAAGCAGGGGAGCCACCACGCGCGAATTCATCGGGCTGGTAGTGCTAACCGTGATGCTCCGCGTGCTCGGTCGCGACGGTATTCACAAAGATGGCTGCCGTTTGACTGAGTGTGTCGCTCCGCCCGTGATCTGCGCGGTTATTATTCGTTGTAGTTGGTCAGAAATGCGGTTATTCCTGAGATAATAATACAGTACTAGTGCCTGGTCCTCGTATATAATGGTGGCTAACCTCCGCGCTGCGTCCATTGCGTGTATGGAGATGGAATGAGCGGCAGCGGTAACATGTGCACAATGGAAGCAGGCAGTACCTCCGTGATACAATAATGGCGGAATAAGCTGTGAATTTCCTTGTCGATGTGTTCCACTCCAGGAATGGGAGGTAAGTGAATGAAAGCACATATGCATGCATGTGTATCACCATCTGAATGCGCATTTTATCTTCGAAACTCGCTCACTGAGATTACTGAATTAATGCCTTGGACCCGTTTTATTACCTCGCTCGGGCCTCTCGCAACGAGATTGCCTCTTAAATATTTTAAAACGGACCAACAAAATACAAATCAGTTTGTGGAGATATAAGTTACGTACTGTCAGGTTAGGTACTATGCGGCATGGTTTCAGCAGCAAAATAGCGGTTAAAGATATAGCAGATTTTTCGTGTTCGTCGTCATAAAAAACGTAAACACCATCGTCGTATTGGTATTAGACACATAACACATTTCTGAAACGTTCTATTAAAGGCGCGTTCTATTTGCTTTCCCATAATTTACGCAAACATGATGATAAATTCGCTTAATTTATAATTAAATTAAATTTGTTACAACTTATAAGATGTGACATAGAAGGAATTAATACAAATTTTCGCCAGAGCAGAAGCCCTGAAGAAAAATTCATATGAATGTACAACTAAGGGCTTCCGCGTGCGATATGTCGCGCCAGTGCGTTATTGACCTTAGAAATCTCTTTTCGATATTTATGACGTGATAGCAGATACAATAAATGCGATTGAGAAAATTGAAGATGTAAATATTACGAGTATAAACTAAAGCGAACGTTACTCATCGTGAGACGCGATTATGAATAGGAAGAAAGGAAAACAGAGCGCTTGGGAGTCAAGAACAAAGGAATATCGAGTACCGTCTATCACGCAAAAAATTCTTTAATTTGAATCGGACATCATAACTGTTATAAGATAAACTTTGAGAGTTATGGTATAAGAGTTAGTTTTTAATTAAAAAATGTTGGTTACGAGTAACCATTATAAATGATTAAATTCTTGATTTGGTTGATTTTGGGGAATCATTATCGATGACAGGAATTTTATTTTTGTTACGAATAACTAACGTCGACGACGGAAATTTAATTTTGGTTACCAGTAACCAACATAAACTAGCATTAGTTTAAGGGCTAGAAAAGCTTTTTCCACTTGCGTAGCAGATACCGCATGAACAATTGTAGCTAATTTTGCTACATGTGGTACTGCATACTTTTGTTCCTTCCAACAGATCAGCGTTTCCCAAACTTTTTCGACCGCGGGCCAGTATTTTCGTAAAATTTTTCCGCGACCCTCTTTCCTATAAAAAACATATATCATATTATTTAAAGTGCTAATTTTAATTTTTTTAAAATGGGTTAATTAAAAATCAGGTTAGTTATTTTAAATGGACTAACCTTTTGACTGCAGCGCACTCTCGGCCTTGAGTACTGACCAAAACGATACCCGGAGGATTTGATACAATTCTTAGGGGTTAAAAAAATAAATAATTGCAAATAAATTAAAAATATCCAGTTTTTGATCTATTTTAAGTAGTTTTTTTTAGCTATTTTTAATCTACTTAACTTGCGCATTCCTTCAATAATAATTGGTATTTAAATATAAAGAAAGAAATCCAAAATTGATAATGAGGAACAAATTTATTTTGACAATTTTAACATAATGATAATAAAGATAATATAAATGAATAAAGATAATAAATAGATAGTAGGAACGATTTAATAATTAAATTGTGTGTGATATATTCTAAAGCATGGATCAACGCATAAACCTACATCGCATTCTTTGCATTGATATCTACTTTCTCGGCGGATTTTATGGTTACTACTACAGACTTTCGTGTTTGATATTTTTGTTTCGTAGACGGATTAAAATATGTACTTGGAAAATGCCTTTCAATAAGACGTAATGAATCGTCAGTATTTCTTTTCCCTGGGTATACATTTGAATATCGTTGATATTTTTCAAATATTTGTTTTATCAGTTGTCAATTAAATGTCGCGAAATGTAAGTCTTTACCTGATACGTATTTATACAAAATATACAACTTCCAAATACTTACATTTAATAAATGAAAAAGCAATTTTGTATACCACCTATAATTTTTTCTTATGCACTGAATTATACTAATGATACTAATATCAGTCTTATCGGCAGCACCCATAAAACGATTCTAATCATGTACACATGTCAGTTTTTTTTGTCGGCAATTTTGTTCGGTAATGAATCTTCTCCGTGTCTACGATATCAGCGTAATGTAAACTGGTCAACATCCAAACTTCTCTTTTATTCTGCCATTTTATACATAGTAGAGTTTCAGTCGATGGAAATGATATTTCTCCCTTTTGTAATTTGTTTGGAATATTTGGAATATATTTGCGGTTTTTGCACGGTACCACAAGTATGTGTACTGTTCAAATGTAAGGTGGTAAATAAAATTGGACTTGTGTACCGGTTATCGACATATAAACTGTGACCTTTCCCGAGATAATCTTTCATTAGAGTCATGACTATATTACCGGATTTAACTAAATTTTCATGAAACACAGAAATTTGTGTTTCCGAACATGATTATACAAGTCAATAACTATGATCACCTCAAATAACTTGTTTTCTATTGATCGTATCAAAAATGTTTATAACGCATTTTGTTGTAGATAGATAGATTTATTTACTGATTCCCCTTAGGGTTACAACCTCCTTCTCCCTTTCCTCCCTTCGCTTCCCCCTCACTCCTCCTCTTCAATCAACCTTTCCCTTTCCTTCTAGGTACCTTTCCAGCTCGCTCAACAACATCCCCATCCCCACTTCCTCTTCCGCCAACAGCACAATGTCATCTGCATACGCCAACACTCTCACTCTCTGTCCACCCACTTTCACTCCTCCCTATCCTTTTTCTTTCAATTTCTCTTCTAGGTCCGCCAGTATCAAATTAAATAACATCGGGCTTAACGGGCACCCCTGCCTCACCTCTTTCCTCGTCCAAAACGCCTCCCCTTCGCCCTCGTTCGTCCGCACCCTGCTTCTCGTTTCTGTATACACCTCGCTGATCCTAACCCTTAGCCCCCTTCTGACTCCCCTCTCCGACAAACTGTCTTCCTAACACTGCCCTGTCCACCGAATCAAAAGCTGCCTTTAAATCTACAAACACCGCCACCATCCCTTCCTTCGCTCCCTGATTTGCCGTGCTTAAAGCTGGAGAAATTTAACAGTTGATCGACCTCGATCTTTTTGCTGTTAAGTCTCCTTGATGGGATGTGATTAGGGCAACCAAGACGTGCTTCAAGTGTTGTAAGGCACTTTACTTTTGACCCAACTTAACGTAATACAACAACGTTGACACTTCCTCTAAACGAAAGCTCGTCCTCCCACTAGGCTTATTTTGCATTATAGTTATTTTAAGACCTGATTGGTTGAAAAATCTAGTGGGAAGGACCACACCGAGCATGAGGAAGGGTCAAGGAAGAGCGATGCTTTTGAGTTGAGAGGTGCATGGGTTTTTTCAGTGGTTATTGGAAGTCGTCGAATTTGGGTACCTTCTTAAGGTAATTGTTCCCAAGCTCAAGTGGACTGTATCTGGCGGCCAGATGTTTTAGGGCATACTGTGTAACTGCAGTACGGTCCCTCTTATTGCCTTATAGCACGTTTTTAGGAATCGCTTCAGGTAGCGGCACTTAATTATATTCCGGTACGGAACACTCCCCCTATCCTTTTGCTTATCAAGTAATTCAACACATAAATGTTTTCCAATACCCCCATTCCTTCCCTAAATCCTGTTTGCCATTCCGGCAGCATTCGTTTCTCCTCTACTTCCCCTCTCAGCCTATCCGTCAACACCGTCGTATAAATTTTATATAGCGACGGCATTAATGATACCCCCTATAATGTTCCGCCCTCTCACCTTCCCCCTTCTTCACAATCGGAGCAATCTTCGCCTCTTTCCAGCTCTCTAGCCAACCCTCTTGTAAGAATTAATAGTCTAGATGACGTTGGAGATATAGGAAAGCAATAGATTTGATTTTGAAGTAAATTGTATTATAAGATTTTATTCACGCCTCTGCTCTGAACGTTCGACTAACAAGGAGAGTGCACGGTCGAGGGGTCACGGATTTAGTTCAAACTTTGTAGGATGGTAGATTTTGTTTCCCTGTTGATGAATATATATGATTATGGGGGCCACAACTCAATAATTTGTTAGATATTTGCAATTGAAGATGCAATTCACTCGTTAAGTTCAGTTCTGTAGCAAACGATTTCAAGTAATGGGTTTAGCGTAACGGCAACGGCTCGGTGTTCCCGCCGTTAGGGTCCGGGTTCGAGTCCGTGGACGGTCAATAACTTTTTTTTTATTTTATGTCTGTTTTCACATATAAAGATACATAATGGAGTTTAAATAAATTGGAAATGAAATGTTTTTAATGACTAGAAACCTTATAAGAGTTTTATTTGTCATTATCATTCGTATAAGTACAGAATAATATTTATTACAAAACAATAAAAGCATTTCGAACGACTCTGGCAGTTAAAGGGCTTTTCTCCTGTTCTTCTTGCGAAATGCTTTTATTGTTTTGTAATAAATATTATTCTGTACTTATACGAATGATAATGACAAATAAAACTCTTATAAGGTTTCTAGTCATTAAAGACATTTCATTTCCAATTTATTTAAACTCCATTATGTATCTTTATATGTGAAAATAGACATAAAATAAAAAAAAAGTTATTGACCGTCCACGGACTGGAACCCGGACCCTAACGGCGGGAACACCGAGCCGTTGCCGCTACGCTAAACCCATTACTTGAAACCGTTTGCTACAGAACTGAATTTAACGAGTGAATTGCATCTTCAATTGCAAATATCTAACAAATTATTGAGTTGTGGCCCCCATAATCATATATATTCATCAACAGGGAAACAAAATCTACCATCCTACAAAGTTTGAACTAAATCCGTGACCCCTCGACCGTGCACTCTCCTTGTAAGACTGCTTATTGGGCCCCGTGCTCGCTATCGCGACCAATTTTATATTTACTACTTCTGGTACGTCCCGAGAGCGTCGTGGAGCTTGGGAGTGTAAGGAAGCAGAAAATATATATATTTTCAATTCGTGGGAAATTGTTTATTTATTATTTGAGGATACCGAAGGAACAGAAGGTACTTAATTAATTTTAGAGTTCGGCAGCTGTCACCATCTATATATATATATATATAGAAAAATAGGAATAACACATAGAAATATATTCGTTTTTTATTATAAACTTATTCTACTATTATCATTATTATTGTAATTATTGTAATATTTCTAATCTAAGATGACCGTTGACCGGTCATGATCCGAACTTGTGGCGGCATCGGCCTCCGAATCCTGGGTGTATTCGGGTCGAGGAACGGGGGCTACGGTGGCGATTCTAGGGTCGACGGGGTTTAGGTCGTGTAACACGATTTTCCTCCCTAGAGATTCGACCGATATTATCCGGGGTAACCCGGGAGCTGGGGGTGCATTGCGGATTAACCCACGTGGATCTCTCGGGTGTAGGTTCAGCGGGTAGTCCCGAGGTTTTCGATCGAACGTTATCGGTATCAAACGATAAGGAGGTTCGGGTGTTGGTGCTGAGGTAAATGTGACGGGCTGGTATTGTCCCGGTATATTATAGAGGCGGATTAGGCGCCTAATTTGTTCTCGGCGACCGGCTCGGTGGCCTCGCCTTCGGCATATTCTAATAAGCATGGTGATGTGATCGCCGAATAATAACAAGGTTAGATGTAGACGGTTAAGAAAGGTTTCATTCAATATGATTAAGGTCGACGAGCAGTTACAATATATATTAACAACACAAATTACAACTAAATTGATATAGAATTAGGTTTACAACAAGATTTGGGTATATACTTATAACTAATGATTTTGGATTTATGTTAAGATTCGATTCATAAATCGAAATAGTTTAGAGTTAGATTAGATCTGATTCGTTAATCAGAGTATACGATATAGGATCGATAAATGATCGATTTACAATAAGATTTCGGTATAAGATATGAGTTTGATTAGATATAAGATGTAAATTTGATCGTATACAAGATCGATTAGCTATACGATTTAGAATAGTATAAGATCGAGTACGAATTTGTATATGAATTAGGTTGAGATCGAACAATATTAAATTAGAATATTTGACGATGTAATACTCACGTAGGGTCAGCGGCGATACGCAGATAAACGTCTCGTATAGGTTTGTCACTATTACCTTTATGATTTTAAGATTTAAATAATAGTAATATTTTTCAATGAATAATACAACGAACGAACTTCGGTTAATTTCGCGTATTTATATTCCGCGAGACGTGAATTTACTTAGAACAAGTTAACCGCCTAGTGGTAATAATGATCGTAATCCTTCGACGTGCGTGAGACGTCTCCATACATTATTCCGTTTGTTATTATAACCAGCGATAAGGGCGCTGGTCCTTCGGCACGGCTCTTGCTTACATATAACACGACGCTCGGCTCATTATATCCTCCATTCCCATTCCTTTATTCTCTCTCCCCCAAAGGGTCTAGCCGGTTAAGGGGGGGCCAAAAGTGCCCCTAAACCAAATTGGACTTGCGATGGGTCATTCGATAGCTAATGAAAAAAAAACAATCTGTGCCAAGTTTCAACTTTGTATCTCGACTGGGGGGTAGTAAAGGGCAAAAAACGAAAAATCACGTTTTTGTTCAATTTCTTCCAACTGAGTGCATGAAAAATTTTGAAAAAAATTAGTGGCACGTCAGTTAGCGATACACATATTATAGAATTTTTTCAGATTTTTATGTTGCAAATCCAAGCTGTGAAAAATAAAAAACCCCCAAAAATGCCGAAAAATGCCGATTTGGTATTGAAGGAGTTGCAGAACTATAATTAGATAATTTGGGTAAGTGGGTATATGTGATAGTATTGCTCTCAATTTTTTTTAGATTTTTTGATTAGGTGCGCCGTAGTTAAAAAAATTAAAAACCGGGTTTTTCCGCGTTTTTTGCGTGTCAGATTGACTTATAGGTCGAACTTTCGTATTATTCTCTATTAAATAAGTGTTTGTGCAGTAATCAATGTTTTTGCATGCAGCAAAGCAATATAGGAAGTAAGGAAACTAAATAAATAGAGAAAATTGGAATTACTGTGCTATTAGAGCCTAGAGCGTAGCGAGTATTTTCAAGTGGTTCCGTGGTCCCGTGGCAAAGCGTCACGCTGTTGAAACGTTGCGGACTTTTTTTGTAGGTTCGCATCCCACTTAGGTTAATTTTTTTTTGCATTTCATTTTCAGAATTTTTAACTATATAACAACCGAACTAGTTTAAACATAGTTTAAGCATATTTTTTAAATGTCTTATATTTAAAGATAAACATGCGCTCCAAAGTCATATTTACGTATAGTACAGATTAGAATATTTCAAAAATATGCTTAAACTACTTGTAAACAGATATTGATATAGTTCGGTTGTTATATAGTTAAAAGTTCAGAAAATGAAATGCAAAAAAAAATTAACCTAAGTGGAATGCGAACCTACAAAAAAAGTCCGCAGCGTTTCAACAGCGTGACGCTTTGCCACGGGACCACCGAACCACTTGAAAATACTCGCTACGCTCTAGGCTCTAATAGCACAGTAATTCCAATTTTCTCTATTTATTTAGTTTCCTTAATTCCTATATTGCTTTGCTGCATGCAAAAACATTGATTACTGCACAAACACTTATTTAATAGAGAATAATACGAAAGTTCGACCTATAAGTCAATCTGACACGCAAAAAACGCCGAAAAACTCGGTTTTTAATTTTTTTAACTACGGCGCACCTAATCAAAAAATCTAAAAAAAATTGAGAGCAATACTATCACATATACCCACTTACCCAAATTATATAATTATAGTTCTGCAACTCCTTCAATACCAAATCGGCATTTTTCGGCATTTTTGGGTTTTTTTTATTTTTCACAGCTTGGATTTGCAACATAAAAATCTGAAAAAATTCTATAATATGTGTATCGCTAACTGACGTGCCACTAATTTTTTTTCAAAATTTTTCATGCACTCAGTTGGAAGAAATTGAACAAAAACGTGATTTTTCGTTTTTTGCCCTTTACTACCCCCCCCAGTCGAGATACAAAGTTGAAACTTGGCACAGATTGTTTTTTTTTCATTAGCTATCGAATGACCCATCGCAAGTCCAATTTGGTTTAGGGGCACTTTTGACTACCTTAACCGGCTAGACCCTTTCCAAACCTCGTTCGGGACCTCGTCCCCTCCTGCTGCCTTATTCACCTTTATCTTCTTCATTACCTCCTTCACCTCTTCCCATTTTATCTCCTCTTCCTTGTCCTCTTCTCTGCCTCCCCCTCCCTTCCACTCCACCTTCTCCCCTGCTCCATCCAGCAACCTCATGAAGTATTCCTTCCACTCCCTCTCTTCTATTCTTCCATTTACTCTCTTCCTTATTTTCCTTTCTCTATTTATTATCCTCCATACTTCCCCTTCTGTCCTCGCCACTCTCACTTCCCTTTCTAGCCTCTCATTTCCCTCTTCTTTCTTTAATTCGCATAGTTCCCTCTACTCTGTTACGAGCAGGGACGTGCGAGTTTTAATTCTTAATGGCAGATGACCGTACCGCGTCGCGTACCTCGTTTGACCGTCTTCTCTCGATAAATAAGACCGGACTCAGACTCGCTCGCGTATTGCTTGCGACAGGCACGAGACAGGTCCTAGGAACTGCTGTCACCTGTTGTTACCGGAAGGCTGTATTGCACCTTTTGTGGATAGGTCCTAAGAACTACCACCCAGGCTGGGAGAGAGGGAGACGACGAATCGAGATGCTACCCGTAAACTATTAATTGATTCACTCCGAGCGGTTAGAGCGATTCTATGATGGGCTCGTTGCTGTGATTGATTTGTCTAAAGGAAATGCACAAGATGTTGAAGTTCCCTTTTTGAACAGTTATAAATTTATTCTAACAAATCTCTATGAATGACTCTTTTACAAATGTGTTTAGTGTGTGAGTGTAATGCTTACCTAAGTAGCGACGACGTGAATTGTTCGTTGACTCGTTGAAAGGTCTCGCCGCTTAGATTGCTGATTTCTCGAAAGATTACAATAGTGAACAACACTTTAAATGAACTTTGATATTTTCAGTAAATTCAACCGGCTGACTCCTAAGACGCGTGGACTTATTCGGACAGAGTAACGTTGTAATATCGAAAGATGGTATAACACTGCCGCGGGTGGAAAATGGGTCCCTTTTTATAAGGCTTGATTTTGGGGAAAATGGGAGGAAACTATGGGGCGAGTGGGAGGAATAGGCTACCGTCGTCGGAGGTCTAGGTTGTTTAGGTGAAAAGTAGGAGATGCATTTAGGGTCCGGAGAGGCTAGACTGTCTAGGGGATGTTTGGGTAATTGAAGTCAAGTGGGACCGACGTGGACTGTGGGAAACGCATTTTGAATTCACTGAAAGTATCCTGGGAAGTTAAGTGACAAACTTTTCCGAGGCGCCTTTCTGTCGCCGAGTGTTCTTAACTAAATCGTATGAGCTTATACATACGTAACAACTCTCTCCTCCTCATCTTGTATGCCTCTCTCTCCCCTTCCCCTCTTCTCCACCTTCTCAGCGCCCTCTTTACTTCCTCCTTCTTCTTTTTGCATTCCTCGTCCCACCATCCTCTCCCTCCTTTCCCCTCTCGTTCCTCGTTTTCCTCACAAAAAATATTTAACGGACTCAGATCCGGCGAACGCGCAGGCCAATTAACAGGTCCATTTCGACCAATCCATCGATTGGGAAACAATTTTTGAACAGCTCGCCTCGAAATCAACGCATAATGAGCGGGACAGCCGTCCTGTTGGTACCACATTCTTCGGCGAACATTCAATGAAATTTCTTCCAACGATGGATGTAAGGTTTCCTTTAGAAATACTACGTATTTTTGAGCATTTAATGTCGCTTCGATAAAAAATGGACCAATTATACGGTCGTCCACTATACCACACCAGACATTTACACTCCATTCGCGTTGGTGCTCGACTTGGCGAAGCCAATGTGGTTTTCTGCAGACCAATAATGCATGTTCCATCTGTTGACATTGCGATGGTTCGTAAATGTCGATTCATCACTAAACAACACTGTTCGGAAGAAATCGTCATTTTGTTGCAAGCCCCACTCACAAAACTCTACTCTTTTGCGAAAATCATGGCCATGTAGTTCTTGGTGCAGTGACACGTGATAGGGGTGAAAATGATTACGATGTAGCACGCGGATCACACTAGATTGGCTAATATTAGTTAGCCGCGAAAGGGTCTAGCCGGTTAACACGTTAAACGCCATGGCGGTCCCTAGGAACCGGCGTTAGACTTTCCGTTCAGGCCCGGCCGGTCCCTGCGGACCGGCCGCAGACTTTAGGTTCATATTACACGACCGCGCGTATCGGTCCTTGCGTACTGATGTGAGACTAAATATTTTGCTTAGGCGACATCGGTCTTTGTTCAGTCAAGGCTTTACAAAAAAGAATATAATATTTAAAAAAAGTTAATGTAGTTTATTAAAACAGGGTAAACAGAGGTGTAGTTTGTTTTTACATTCATTGCAGAAGGTGCTAACTTTTTGTGTTAAATTATTTGCCATCTTTGTACCTAACATTCGGGAATTCTTATTATAACATTGGGCGCAGTATCTCCGAATTTGATGAGCAGTGCCTTCCTTTTTCACCAAATGATGCCGAGGTTTTGTTCTGCTGTCGGTTTCTTCGTCCTTGCTCTGTGTGAGTGCCTGGATCAGCTTTTTCCGGTATTCTGTTATGGATATTTTCGGGCCTGTTGTTTCTTGATATATAAAAAAGAATTTACAACAGCAGTGTTCAACAGAAATTCGAATCCTAATTTCCTGTACCACTTCATTGATTTTCGCAATGGGTTGCTATATGCGGCCATTTGATCCGAAAGGTCGATCGATTTTTTTCCCGCGTTATAATCAATTACTATTTTAGATTTATTGATGAGTTGTCTTCTTGTGCGAACAGGTTCCATTTCTGAAGACTGTTTAGTGGAAAGTAATAACACATCACGCTTTTCCTTCCATTTTAGAATCGTGATTCCTTCCCGACTTTCTTGTGCAAAACACTCTCTTCGTTTCAGTTTTTTGGCCACTACATCTTTTGGATTGCCGTTACGATTGTTTCGGAGAGTACCCATCAAATGCGTATTCCGTTCCAGGAGTTGTTTTGCTAAATTTATGCTTGTGTGCCAATTGTCCGTACATACTGTGTGGCCTTTGTGAAATATGACTTGGCACAAATTCATAACAATATTTGTGGGCGTTGTGTTGACTTCACCTTGCACTTTGCCACTGTAGACACGGAAGTTGTACGTATATCCAAATCCGCAGCAGAGTTTGAAAATATTTATGCCGTATTTATATGCCTTTTCTGCTTCATAAACTGCCGAAATACAATCCGTCCACGAAATGGGATCATGGATTCGTCAACACAGACTAGTTCTGCTGGATTGTAATATTTAAAAAATTTTTTGTTCAGCTCATCTAAAATTGGCTGTATTTTCCATAACCGTTTGGTGACATCTGCTGTATCATTGTTTGTGAAATGGAGCATTCTCAAAAGTATTTCGAAACTATTTCTGCTCATTATTTTATGGGGGAACGGGTGATAATACCCAGGATCCGTGTACCAGTATAAACTTATACCCGAAAATTGTATAAGTCCCATCCAAATAATGAGCCCAAAAAGGCGCTTGACCTCTTCTTTATTGGTAGGGACCCACCGATCTACATATACGCTTCGAAGTAACCATTGATTGCTTTTGTGTTGCGTATATATTCGTCTGTTCACTTATTTCTTCAAGCATTTCTTCAGTGACTAATAGCGCATAGAAGTCTTCTATATTGACACAATTCTGCAGTTCTATGTTAGTTGTGTCAACACCGTACACACTCGTGAAGGTTGTGATTTTCGGTTGATTCCCACTCGGATCAAACCACTCTTGATCTTGTGCTATATTGTTGTGTATATGCACATTCTCTAATGAAGTATCGTCTTCGGATGAGAGAAAAGCACGGCGCCGACGATTTCTAGGTGGCAAAATTAATTTGATCCACTCAACATTTTTAGGGCAATAAAAAACTTTGAATTTATGGTGAACAAGAAAACTGGTAGATCTACTGTAGTGAATGAAACTGAACTGTGACTTCTGTGCAACTGAGGATTCGTTAGACGTCCAGGCATCGTTTTGCCTCGCGTTTAGTTTTCTTATCATCTGGCAAGAAGTGGGGATTTTGGAAAAACTCAGGATGTGAATACAAAGAAGAGCTTATTGGAATTGGAAAAGGTCAGGCACTTTCCCAAGGCGAGGGTGAGGCTCCTCTCTAACGAGGAGAGTTGGTCAGGCGTCTGTGAGGTTTTTCAACGAGACTTTGGGGAAACGTAGTACAATCAGAACTGATTCCATTGCGCCCAAGCATTCCGCCTAACGACCCACGGTTTTTTCAGAAAAAGGGTTTAAAATTAAACGTGCCTTACATATGTTTATGCACCTTTCACTATACAATGTGACACTGGCGGAACGGATAGCGCGCCTGCCTCACGCCGCGCAAATCCGAGTTCAAATCCTCGATCGGGCGAAAGACGACGTTAAACTTTTTTTTCCGCGAAAATAATTCAGAACGGTAAAAAACATGTTTCTAACATTGGAAAATAGTTTCTTAAAGAATAATTACCGAATCGTAGATGACCAATGCGTGAAAAGATATGTTTATAACTAGAGCATGTAATGTACACAAATATATATAAATAATAACGTTACAGTTAAAAATTAATTAATTAAAACAAGTTTCTATCATCGGAAAATAATACGTTAAAAGATAATACCGAATAATAAATACGTGGGAAGGTATTTTTATACATTGGATAATTTATTGTACACAGATATAAACAATACGCTACAGTTATAGTTATAATAAATGTATGGGGAAGAATTTTTATACATTATATTCTAGATTATTTTATGTACACACAGGAACAAGCCATACACACACACACATATGTAAGCATATAATACACAAAAATACAATTAACGGTAAAAATAAAGTTATGATTATTATATACAAAAAGTAAAAGTAATGAATAAAACAGCGGTAGAAACATTTAACCCCTTGCACTATTTTGACGAGTCTGACTCGTGATGAAAATTTTAGGCCAAACATGGATGTCACGAGTCGGGCTCGTTGTTCAGTTCCAGACCAAACATGAATATCACGAGCTTGACTCGTACTCGACATTTCAGGTCGAACATGAATATCACGAGTCTGACTCGTGGTCTTAATTTTGGACCAAGTATGAACGTCTCGAATGGGATTAGTAATTAATTATATTATTATAATTAATCAGAATTTGTTTTCATCTTATGTAATAATTAAATTATTTTTTAAAAGTTTTTAATTCAAATTCATTTGAATTTCACAAGAGTTCCATCGCGTGAAGTAAATACGAGCACGACTACCTTGCGGTCGGTCGTAAGAATAGGTCCCAAGTTTCGGCACGCGCGCTCCACCGCTCGCTTCGCCGCTAGCGACAATCGAGGCAGCCGCGTTTGGCCTGACTTTTCCCGAGGTTCCGAATAGTGCAAGGGGTTAATTGTAATACACATATGTATGTACATCTGACACGCATAAAAATGGTAATTAAAGTAAGAATTAGTGGACGGTTTAGATCATTGTAAAAAGTTGTTATACGTGCAAGGATTTATTAGTGGACAACCAAGTGAAGAAAAAAGTGAAAAAACTATTATAATTGTTGCAGTGTTGTACAGAGGATTCGTGGATATGATAAATGAAATGCAATTTACTGAAGAAGAAGTTTTGGAAAATATTAACGAGGATCCCGACACAAATGAGCAAGATACTCCCTTCGAAGATTGGCCATCAAGCAACACTGGAAACGGAAAGGCAGATCGAATTCCGTTCCAGCTAAAGAAAAGCTGTAGAATTTGCGCGCTTACATCCAAAGTGGTCGTTAAATACCTTACGTACCCACTCCACAATGTTCTTAAAATCCCAAAAGGAATTAGCAAGATGGAAAGAGGATGTAAAACAAAACGGTTGCAGATACGATAAACTACACATGATTAATAAATACGTACGCGAACAATTTGTTGAAGCAAGAGAGAAGAAAAAAGGGTTGGTTACAACCCACATGTTAAGGCAATGGGCAATGACTGCTGCCCTTCCTTTAATTGATGCAAAGTTTCAATTCAAAGCATCCCTGTCGTGGGCGAACAAATTCAAGAAGGATCACAGAATTTCACATGGACGAGTCACCAAGTACACTACGAAAAAATTTTAGACAAACTTCGTACAATTTAAACCACATTGAAAGTTATGAAACAAAATAATCAGTCTTGAATTTCCTACTTTAAAAAGCTCAAATTTTGTTGAATGCTTACTAGTTGAATCACAGATATATTGCTTTACTCCGTATGCAACACGAATATTTTTCGCAGCAATGGAATATCCACAAATGATCAGATTTAAAGAACAGAGTTTAACCTGTATAAATTCAATTATAAAGACACTCTTTGCTGGCCCGTATTCCGGAAGTACCTCTTGCCCGAAAGTTATTAATTACGGATATTATCAATACTTCTTTGCAGTTAATTGTATTTTTGTATATTATACATATGTGTCTGTGTGTGCATGCATAAAATAATTTAGGATATAATGTGTAAAAATACCTTTTCTCGCATTATTCTGTAAGAAATTATTTTCCAATGTTAGAAACTTGTTTTTTACCGTTCTGAATTATTTTCGCGGAAAAAAAAGTTTAACGTCGTCTTTCGCCCGATCGAGGATTTGAACTCGGATTTGCGCTGCGTGAGGCAGGCGCGGTATCCGTTCCGCCAGTGTCACATTGTGTAGTGAAAGGTGCATAAACATATGTAAGGCACGTTTAATTTTAAACCCTTTTTCTGAAAAAACCGTGGGTCGTTAGGCGGAATGCTTGTGCGCAATGGAATCAGTTCTGATTGTACTACGTTTCCCCAAAGTCTCGTTGAAAAATCTCACAGACGCCTGACCAACTCTCCTCGTAAGTGGAGAGGAAGGCCCTCGGTAGAAAACTCCGGTCCTCAAGCCGATATTTCGGCTCGTCCGTCAGCGGTGACCCACTTGACGGCCGCGTCTGGGTCTGAACGGAACGGCAAGCAAATCGGGCTCGGCACTTAACGTGTTGGTGGCCAAAGGTGCCCCTAAACCAAATTGGACTTGCGATGGGTCACTCGAAAGCTTATGAAAACAAAACAATTTGTGCCAAGTTTTAACTTTGTATCTCGACTGGGGGGTAGTAAAGGGCAAAAGCACTTCCAACTGAGTGCATGCCAAATTTTGAAAAAGATCAGACACACTTCAGTTAACGATATACATATTATAGAATTTTTTCAGATTTTTATGTTGCAAATTCAAGCTGTGAAAAATGAAAAACGCAAAGAAATACCGAAAAATGCCGATTTTGTATTGAAGGAGTTGCAGAACTATAATTATATTATTTGGGTAAGTGGGTATATGTGATAGTATTGCTCTCAATTTTGTTTAGATTTTTTGGTTGGGTGCGCCGTAGTTAAAAAAATTAAAAACCGTTTTTTTCGGCGTTTTTGCGTGTCAGATTGGCTTATAGGAGTTAATTGGCTTATAGTTGGCTTATAGTTTAATTGAATTAAGGAAACTAAATAAATATAGAAAATTGGAATTACGTCGCGTGCTGTTAAAGCCTAAAGTGTAGCCAGTATTTCCAAGAGCGTCGGTGGTCCAGCGGTAAAGTATCAAGCTGATAAACAGCTGCGCGTACACTTTTTGCAGGTTCGAACCCCTCTTAGGTTAATTTTTTTTACATTACAGTTTTTTAATTACTAACTATATAATAGCAGAACTGTATCAATATTTGTTTACAAATACTTTAAACATATTTTTTAAATATTTTAATCTGTAGTATACCTAAATATGACTATGGACCACTTATTTCCGCCTTTTCTTAAATCATAGAATTCTTTCTTTTTTACAAATAACTATATGTTGCAATGACTGTTACGGCTTCAGTGTTTAACACGAAAAGACAAATTATATGTTATAAAGCCGAAGATAAGTTGTTACGCATGTTTATCTTCCCAGTGTTTCGATTTTCATTTATTTTATTACTCGTCCCAGGTATATTTAATTGATACTCTCATAACATTGTTGTATCCCTGGTTGTAACCTTTCACCCGATTCGGACGAGTTTACATTCGTTCTACGCAGGTCCCCCCACTACCATTCCCTGTTCTGAACACGCTATTGGCCATAGTCCCAATGTGACGTCACCGATGAAGCGACTCAGAGTCAATATATACGGTGTACCGAAAATTCGTGAACATGACTACGTAGGACTGTACTAATATTGTAGCAAACTTTTGAAGTAAATATTTTTGAAATAAATTACTACACTCATACATACATTCCATAGTATCAAGATTTCTAATTCATTCCGGAAAATCCCGAAAACAATGAAATAACATGGTATAACCGTAGGGTAAAGGTACCAGTATTCGACCATGTATCAGTAGTTAATTGATAACATGATTTATGACACTCCGATCTAGCAGAATTTCCTTGCAGTTGTTTAGGATTAAATTCCTGACTTTTCCAAACATGTGCAAGGCACATTTTTTATGACAAGTTTGCCTTAGTCTACTAGTTCGTTGTTTGCTCGAAACACTTCCCTTAATGATAGTAACAATGGCTTTAATATCCGCCAAATGCCGTGGGCGGTACTCGGATACAAACAGTTAAAACAATTAAACCGCGTTATAATCAGTATGTGGTAGATGAATACGCTAAGCTACTAAGAAATCTTTCTGTAAGTTGCACTTTTTGTACACCGTATATATGAAATTTTCCTCCCGCGGCAAGTTTAAATCGCAGAGAAAGCAGTGGTGTGAAAAAACGTAGTGGGGACTGCGCGAACCGGGTGAAAGGTTTCGTGGAACGGGCTATATTTGAACCCAGTTAGTCACCCAGGCCGGTCCGGGATTATCACGGAATATTGGCCTTCCATACTTTTATTACTCTAAAAGCGAATGGAACCAATGGATAATACCGAAAGCCATTTTGACTAAAGTAGCAAATTCATCAAGTTGACCTTTATAACAATGTTTGCTACATTTCAGCTTAGTGTTTTTATTATACGTTCAATAAAATGAGCAACCCATACCATGCAATTATGTGTTCGAAGCCAGGTCGGGGTACGGAGACCTTGCGGACACTCGAGTTCGAAGGGTACCTGACCACGTACCTGATCGTGAGTTTATAATACATTCAATGTTATTGAAGATGTAGGAACAATACTTTGCCGAACACGTGTAAAGAATTTTAAAAGTCGTCTATTATTCTAAAACTTCCCGAAAATAACAGTGTACCGGGCGATTCAATTGTACCAGAGGCACAAAAGGTTTATTATTTTATTACCAGTGCTCGGGTTTGGTACAATTCCGTGGGTAATGGATGCACACGTCAGTGATTACCTGCCAAACAGCTGTGGTCTGCAAAAGACGGTCGGGTCGCGCAACTAAAGTCACCACCTCTAAAACCAGCCACTAAGAAAAGGGAAATATTTCACCCACCAATTTTCCAAATTCCCGATATATGCCTATAACCCCTTCCCATACCCACTATGTTGGAAAACATCTTCCTCGAAGAAAATATAAGGAAGAAGTAATCATTCTTGGTTGAAACACCAAACAAAACAGTCGAGTGCTTGCGAAATAGTGCATTACAAATATTTCCTTTCTTGGTGTGCATTAGGCTTTACTTTTGTATTGACAACATGTCAACTAGGAAAATACAACTGTTTGACAGGAAAACCTTGCATGCTAGATGCACTCGTCGTAATATCTTGCTTCGTAAAGCGCCTGGTCAAATACGGAAAATCAAGACTCAAGTTGATGTGGTGAAGTGTTCCAAAGTTTTGGAAAAAGTGGTCTCTATTGGTGATACCTTATGCAACAAATGTCGTATTTATGTGCACAAGAAATCTGCGACCATCATCTTTAATTTTGAAAACTCTCAAGAGTTTCTTCAGCTTGAGGAATCTTCAGTTGGTGCGTGATCAGTGGTCGACTCGGCTTTTTCTTTAGCTGAGACTTCTTCTGTAGCCGAACCTTCTACTTCATCTATACCATTTTCTTCGGTCAAACACCTTTCTTCATCCGATGCTGTTTCAGCTGGAATATTGTTATCAGGAAGATCTTCAGTTATAGTAGCTTCACCCAAACCATGTTCAATTCCAATACCATCAGCCGAAGAAAGTAATAAATCTTCAGCGGAAAACTCTTCAGTTCAGTCTGTTTTATGGTATTCCTCAACAGAAGATCCATCGTTTCTTATGGATTTGAGTAACGTTGAGGAGATATTTACCGAATGCATAAAAATGCCATTTAGAAGAGTTATTTCAAACCATGCGTATTGCTTCGTTTGTGGATCAACGAAAAACATAGTTACTGTACCAGCTGAAACCAGGAAACAGGTATTTCTTATGAGAAGGTTATATGTTCCTAAAGGAAATCGGCGCTGCCCCAATCATTTATTAAAAAACGTTTATTTGAGCAAGATGTCCAAAATCTAAGAATATATTCGAATTATAGTATAATCGATAGCAAAGAATGACGAGATTATTTTGAATTCCTTTCCATTACTAGCGATTCCAATATTACAGATAAAGTAGGTGACTGTACACGCTCTGAAGAGCGGCTCATAGCATTCATAGGTTTAACGTGGGAAAACTTAATAAAACCATAAAACCAACCTCCATAAGAAATTCTAAACAACGTGATGTCACACAAGCTATTGTAGTTTTCTTGTTCAAATTGGGTACCGGTAACTCAAATAATATTATAGTTGCAATTCTCGGATTAGAACGGAAGCAGCAAGTATCTGATTTTTGTAAGCCCATTATATATTCTTTTGAAAATCATATTCTACCTACTCATTTTGGATTCGCGGCAGTTTCCCGGAAAAGCTTACTAGATAACTGTTCGGGAATACTTCGAGAAATTTAATCGCATTGTTCTGACCGTTTGAGCCGAGTCAAAGAAGCCGACCCCGAACAGGAAAAAAAGGTAGAGATTTAGTCTGTTTATGTCAATTTGCGGTTACCGAGCACGTTGTCCGTTACCAGGCTTTGTCTGTTTTGAATCCGTACTGGCTGGCAACGGGTGTTGACACGGATATGTGTCCCTTTGTTCGGGTAGCCCGTTTTTCGGCTTGAGTGCTAACGAGTCAGCGTATTTGAATTTAGTCGTTTACCGATTTCCGTCCGATATACAAGCTACCGTAATCCGTTACAAGTTAATCTTCGTGGGTCTGTTCGATATCGCAACGCCGTCTTCTTATTCTCGTTATCCGGCGATATTCGAAGGATCTCCGTACAAATACGACTATTCTCGTCGTTTAATCCGTTTAATTAACAATATATTCAATTACGTGTGTTGAACTGGAACACATTGCACTTATTTAAAACTTGCCTTCCCGTTCTCGCTCCGTTCCTCGATCAAAACGATCCAGCGGTTAACTTCCACGAGCGGAATTCAAAGAACTGAGTAATTACGAAAAAACCCAATCGATTCCACTCGAGGCGCCCGCACAACAACGAAACATCAGTCGTTGCTAGAAAATTGTATAATCTAACAGACCAGTTATCACTGATTTTCGACGGTACATATATCCGACATCAGAAAAGCTCTAACAATGAGTACCAAAGAAAATCGTATTCAGGACAAAAGAAGGTTCCGTTGTGTAAACCTTTCACGGTTTGCACAACAAATGGTTATATTGTTGATATTTTTGGCCCTTTTTACGCAAATCAGAATGACGCGGAGATCATGAGAATTGTCATGCAGGATCCAACTGATCTGCAAACTCTTTTAAAACCTGGCGATATCTGTGTCGTAGATCGAGGCTTTCGCGATGTAAAATCTTATTTAGAAGAACGCGGTTTCAGAATGCTTATGCCTGCCTTAAAAGGCAAACGTAAGCAGCTGACAACTGGAGAATCAAATTCATCTCGCCATGTAACCAAAATTCGCTGGGTCGTTGAGGCAGGTCATGGCATTATAGGGCAAAAGTACCAATTTCTCCATCATGAAATGGACAATAGGGTCCTCCCAAAAGTTAGCTTGTATTGTAAAATCGCATGTTTTTTACATAACACCTTCCGCAAACGGTTAAATTCGGACGTAGGGCTTTGCGACGAAGTCCTAGAAAGAATGTCTTCTCAACAAAGCAATGAAAATTCATTATCAGTGCAAGTTGAAAATCATCGTTGGAATAGGCGAAAGGTTTCATTCAAATCATTATCAAATACTGAGCTTCTTGATTTTCCGTAAAATGACCGAGAAAGGCCTCAAAATTCTATTTACGGGTTCCTACCAATTGTCTCAAGCAGTTTCTTATTTAGCAGAATTAATGGATGAACATAACAATATTAACCTTCGTTGTCATAAAGAAAATAATAATATTATTAGATTCGAGGTTAGGTCGCGTCATAATACCAGAAAAAAACTTACAGATATTATATTGATTACATACCCGATTCAATAGGCTATTCCGGAATTAAATGATATTGTTGTGAATGTGCGAACGGTAACCGTACCGTCGGGTGCTGTTCGTACGTAGCTGCAATCATTTATTATTTATCACATGCTCGGTACCTGTCAAAAATTGTAAGATCCGCGGAAATACTTAGCAAGATATTTAGTAGCCAACAAGTGACTCCAGTCATTAACGAAGACAGCGATGAAGATTAAGAACTTTGTTCTGTTTTTTTCACTTCATTTCCATATCAATCGAAAAGATAAGTATCTGTAAAAAAAGGACTTTTTGTCTACTCAACATAAGAAAATATCAATAATCCTATCATTAATAGGGTATGGGGAAACAAAACTGGAGAAACACCGAGGACATCATGCGCGATCTTGGCTGCCAAAGTCATGTTTAGGTATACTACAGATTAATATATTTAAAAAATATATTTAAAGTATTTGTAAACAAATATTGTTAAAATAGAAATCAATTGCGTCTGATCTGTTCGAAATGTATGGCCTAAATAATATTGACTCACATTTATTCGTGTTTATTTTTCATTTCCAGGTGTGAAAATAATCCTGGATTTTGTTGAATGTTTCCTGTAGTTTTATTTTAATTTTTTGGGGGTTTGTTACCTCTTATATACATGAGGAGGTCATCGGCGAAGGCTATTGCGAATTTGTTGTGGTTTGAATTTAGGCCATACATTTGTAGTAAGTCGCTCATGTATATGCTGAACAGGATGGGGGAGTTTACTGTGCCTTGCTGAAGGCCGTCTCTTATTGTAAATGAAGATCGTGATTTACTGCTCCCGTTGGCTACGATGAACTTTTTGTCGTGCCACATGTTCCAAATAAGTTTATTTCGATGTCTGGGGAACCCTTTATTGATGAGCTTAAAGAAAAGGCCATCCAGCCACACTGTGTCGAAGGCTTTCTCCAAATCTACAGAGACAGCCCCCACGCAGTCGTCTGCGTTTCTTGCCCAGCAGATATCGGAATTGTGCAGCTCCTCGAGCACCTCTTCGGTGTCGAAGTCGCCTTCAAGATTTTTTAATAAGATGGTAATCCGTTTTTCTGTTTTCGGGGTGTAGGTGTAGTATTCTGTCTCGTTATTTTTTAGTATCTCGCAGGCTAGTTTAAATTGGCTATTCCGGATACATGCAGAAGATGCTTCCCGCTGTTTATTATTTTTGTATGAAAATGCGCTATCTTACCTGCCATGAGGTCAATCGTACGCTTTGATGTTCCGTTTTTTATAATTATTAGCGGAAGTTTATTTTCGTTCTTCGGCGCTGTTGGCGTTGAGTCTTTTTCGATCCTGGGCCATTTCCTGGTCGAGGGTGACTGGATTCCTGGCTGGTTCAGTGCAGGGCGCGTGTGTTCTCCTTGGTTTTCTTCTGTGGTCTGGGAAGATTCTGTTTTCTGGGGGCCCATATTCGTCTGTCCATTTTTGTTGCGCGGTAATCTCACAGCCGTTACCGTTTCTGTGTTTGAAGTTTCTTCGATCTCGAGAAGGTCGACTCTGTTGGCCGAGTGTATAATTTGCTCCTCGACTGTTTTTTCTTTTTTGGCGGTCTGCTTCTTCTTGGAGTTTCTCTCCTCCTCTAGATACTTTACTTTGCGTTTTTTTCACAGCTTGGATTTGTAACATAAAAATCTGAACAAATTCTATAATATGTATATCGTTAACTGAAGTGTGTCTGATTTTTTTCAAAATTGTTCATGCACTCAGTTGGAAGAAATTCAACAAAAACGTGATTTTTTATTTTTGCCCTTTACTAGTAGTCTGTAATGGTATCGGTGGGGGGTCATCAGTCAATTTTAAAGTGTGGGGGGGGGGGGTGCGTGCCTCCCGGGGGGCTAACCCAGGCAGGAGGGAGTGCTTGCCAAACCGACAAGGGGCTACAGCCCACACACCCGGCTCGTGAACAGTTTCTTTAGTTCCCTGCGGTTAAGCAGGTTAAGCTTTGCGATTCCCCGGCCACGCTATGGCTACTGCCCCTCGTGCCCGATGCCTCCTGAGACAACCCGCCCCTAGCGGGCAGGAGAGTCTTAGAGACGACCGAGTTGGACGGTGGGCGAGCGTGTTTGTGGATTCGCTGTTACCACGTCGACGTGCTACGCGAATGAGAGAGCAGTGTTACACCGGGGTGATCTGACCCACCGGGAGCCGCCGATCCGACTTAGATTGTGAGCGCACGACGACTCGAGGCGATATGGCCCTCTGCCCGCGATGCTCTTTCTCTCCCACAGCGCACGCCGACTAATACGGCTTTGTCATGGACCGGTCGTTAACCTGGAGCGTTGCGAGGCGAGCGAAAGTAGGTTCTCTGACGTTGCTTAAGTCTGGGTGTCCCCGGTAACTGGATACCCCGAATCACACCCCAAGCTCCTTTCGGAGAGACCGTGCGGTGTCAGAGGTGGCTCGGTTTTCCCCTGCAGCCACCTATTTCGCTCACCAAACGTCCCCGTTTGACTGTTGTCTCAATGGACTTGTCACGCGCGAAGCGGACGGGTGGGCTGTTGGTTAAGGCCGCTCCTGCCTATAAGTTAGCGGTAATTAGACTCCCCGCTAAGGAGGTGAGGGTGGATAAAGGCTACCCCCAAGCCTATCGCACATCAGAGTACGTAGCGTCCCTCCCGTCCCCCACGTTTCGTCCGTACGGGACCCCGCGCATATGGTTCGGCCCTGTCCATACCTCGGATTCCCCTCGCAAGTCCCCTGTGGTCGGTCACGGGCGTTGTTATGGAGCCCCTGGGAGGTACGTGGGGGAGGCAGGTGCGTCGCTCCGTCCTCCGATGTTGTGTGGCGCAGTCCAACCTGGCCTACGAGATGTGGCGGTATTCCGCCAGCTCGCGGTATTCCGATATCTCGCGGGCTCCCACCTCAGGGGGGAGTAATTGCCTTTGATCTGTGCCGGGTTTCGGGTGCATAAAGGCCACCACGTAGCCTATCCCGGCGGTGATCGTCAGCCCCCACCACGAGGGTGGGTAATTGCCTTTGATCTGTGTCGGGTTTCGGGTGTATAAAGGCCACCACGTAGCCAAACTCGGCGGTACTTCGCCAGCTCCCACCTCAGGGGGGAGTAATTTGCCTTTAATCCGGGCCGGAGATCGGGTGTATTAAGGCCGCCCTAGCCTAACTTCACGGGTTTCACGCCGTGAGGGGAGGGGGTAAGGGAATGGGGGAGGTGGGGGACTCTATCATTTGACCCTGATAGTAGGTAATTTAAGCTATTCATTACTATGACCAGAATTTGCGTACATCTATTAGTTCATTCTAGCTCCCCGATTTGATCCAGCTACCGTCGAGCGCGCTCTGGCTATCGCGATCTATCGGTTTGATTATTGTGAGAGAGCGGGTCGTGCGATATTCCACTCGACCGCGATTCTTATAGAGGAAAGTCCGCTCTTTCGATTGCTACCTGTCCCGTTAGGTGATTTGCGCCATTTCCGGAGTTATTCGCGATTCCCCGGGGCGTTCATTTTGCTTTACGCGCGAGAATGCCCCCCGCTCGGAGGAGGCTCCCCATTTAACTATCGCGAAAGAACGGATCACGCGCCATTTCCCGACGGTGATTTTATAGAGAAAAATCCGCTCTTTTGAGTGCTATGTGTCTCGTTAAGCAATTATCGTTACTTCCTGAGTTATTCGCGTTTCTTCGGGGCAATCTTTTGATTTTAATTTGTTTACAGATGATACCCATCTTCTATTCTTTTCTATGGTTGAGCGTGCAAAATTACTTTATTATTGTTGCAGTTACTACTATTGCTGCTTGTTTGTCGTCGTGCCTTCTGTGAGTGGGGAAGAGACAGAAGGTGTACAAGTGATAGTCATAGAGTAGGTAGAAGAGAGAGATGTGATTTTAACTCAGTTAATTCGAATTTGTCGAGGTCTATGAAGGAGGAGAAATAAAAAGAAAAACAAAACACACATCCTGGTACATGTCAGAGATTCTCTCTGACTTTGTCCCCGTCGTTGCGCGACCGCGCGGGTAAAAGATAGGCGATCAATTAATTAACGCTACCGTCAATTATCGCCGACGCGGCGGAAATTTTGCAGCGGGGCGTCGATGCCCCCCGTAGGTGACAATGTTCACGCGTCGTAGAGGGAGAGGAGTGACATCGCGACTCGGTAGTCGAGGGTTTAATTTTGTGATTCGACGGCGCTTATTATGTTTTTCGAGAATATAATAACTTGACGGTAAAGATAAGTCGAGAAAAAAGAGAGTGGAGATGTGCGGGAGTGTGATTACCCGGTGATATCCGCGATACATCCGTGGGGGAGTTCGATCTATTAACGAGCCGCAATTCGATTCTGGTTCGACGTGAATGGTAAATTTTAACGGTGAGGGAGCCGATTAATGAGGGGTAAGATAGTGAAATAAATAAAAAGACAGCCCCAGACCCGACCCGAACTTTATCCCGTGATTTGTTCGCGTCGTCCGCTCTTAATCGCGGTAGTCCGTGGACCGTCTCTTTTTGTTTTTAATCATAGTCGAACCGCGTGTCACCGGTGTCACGCGTCGCTACTTGTTTTAATTACATCTAGATTGATTTTGCACGGTGCGTGCACGGTGTGTGAATTCTGATTCGAACGGTGGATAAACGCGATATGGTGGGTTTTATCTGTTAATTAATTAATCGTGCGTCGCGTGATCGTCGTTGTAATTCAGCCCCAGATCCAAACCCAGCCGAGTGTGGGGTAGTTCTGTACTTTCGAATGCATCGTTCGATGCACGTGCTTCGGTGTCATTTGATTGTTGTTAATTAATTTAATTTATCCCGCCGATTTATCGCGATACTTCGGGGTGCTTTCGACTCGTGATTTTAATTCCGTTCATGTTTCTAACGAGGGTACTCTTCGTTAGTGCATTCGGTTTTTTTAATTCGGGATTCTAATTCGCGTATATTTCCACGTGGTGACAGTGATTCGTCCCTGCTCCGAGTACGTGTACACGTGGGTGGTTCGGATCACCGTCGTTCAATTTATTGGGTAAGTTGACGATCGTTGGGGTTGGATCTGTTCTGAATTAATTTATTCGACCACGCGCTCGCGTGCTACCGGCGTTTTTTTTATTTTTATTCCGCAATTTACGCGGTGCATTCTCTCTCGAGATATTCTAACGTGTGTGTGCGGGGTTGCGGGTGTGGCTCTATGTGTGTGTGGACTCTATTTCGTTCATTTTTTGCGGTTTGTTGTGGCGTAAATCGCGTCAAAACAACCGAGCGTTCACCGGCGCGTCAGAATTTGCCCTTTACTACCCCCCAGTCGAGATACAGAGTTGAAACTTGGCACAGATTGTTTTTTTTCATAAGCTTTCGAGTGACCCATCGCAAGTCGAATTTGGTTTACGGGCACTTTTGACCCTCTTAACCGGCTAGACCCTTTTAATTCGTTTAAGGCAGAAAATACGTCGCATAGGTAAGCTACTCTTATTAGCCACTCAAAGTCGTGAAATCTGTCTTTAAATAGAAAAATAGCATCTTTTTTCGATGGTGGGTATTGATTTAGAAATAACAAAACATCGTCTTTTAACTCAAATGGACATTTTAAAAGGTTTCCATTTGACAGCCATCGCGAATTAGAATGTAAAAAAAGATATTTGTGGTCACTTCCAAATTCTTTTCAGAACTCCGTAAAAAGTCTGCTATTTAATGGACGAGATTTTATACAGTGTATGAACGTTACACATTCTCCCAGAGTCAAGTTCAAAGTTAGGGCCATGCGTTTTACAGCCAAAGCTTGTCTATGGATGCTACAGTGCACCCATACTCAATTTATAGCTATTTCTCGGATTTTCTGGAACAATTCACTACGGCAGCCTGCTATTGCACGTGCCCCATTGCTACTCACAAGGGGAAGGTCTCACTTCGCATTCTGCTTTTTGGACGAGTCATAGCTCAAATTGTAGGTCTCAACGAGTGTTTTACAACGCAATCAAATTTGGCCGTAGATGAGTGTCCTTGCTCCCAAAAAACGGGTTCAAAGGTCAAAATTTCGACCTCATCTAAAGTGAAAAAAATTTACAGATTCTTGTAGTGGTCATTAAGTCGAATAAAAATGTCTAATATATTGTCTTTCTAGGACTTACCGTTTTTGAAAAAAATACGTTTTTCTTCTTATGTGTGCGGGAAGTCAAGACGTAAGAAAAACATCACTTTCAAGTGCAGCGGTGGGTCTATGGTTAAGGCGTTGGTCTGCTACGGAAAGTATCGGGAGTTCGACTCTCGACGCGGGAATTTTTTGTTATTATTATTTTTAGTCAACAAATGAATCTACTTTTTTATTTTTACATTGTATATTTTAAGTCATATAAGAATATGGATTGCATCTACAAAATGCAGAATTAAACATTATGTATCGTTTAGCGTAAAGTGTTTGAGGACATGTTGAATTAGAAATGGAGTTGGAGAAAGCTGATTTACGGTTGGGCATAGACATAGTTGCAATGAACTCTGGTTTTTCTCGTCAATGTAATTTCGTTTTTAGAGCCGGATGCTTGGATATTGCCAACAAGTATGCGAAAGTAGTCTTACAATAGCTCGACGAAGGTTTCCGCTAATTTTGGTCACTGCACTGAGGCCTTCAGGTACTCTGGTTCGTGCCAACGCAAGGGTTTATTGGGGGTAGCTAACATATCTCAGACAGTGCAAACCATCTTTGTAACTCTACGAAAAGGATAAAAATGGTCAAACTATCCATTCCGTTTCTATTCGAAATCGAAGTAAGACACGGTCCAGAGCCTTCTCGTAACGAGCAATTTTCTAACTTTAAGTCTAACTTTAAGAAGTATTTTACGCAAATGGAAGATTTACCGAGCACATCAGCAGCAACCTCGGTCATTATTGACCAACATGAAAACTCCGAGTTTAAACGTCTATTAACAGATGGGATCTACCGAGCTCTCATTCTATTAAAGGCAGAAGGTGTCATTTACGATACACCTAGTACCACAAATTGTGAAAAATCTGAAGCAATTTCAGTTGAAATATACAACCGCGTAATGACTATGATAGAAGAAATGAATTTTATTATTATGAACTGTTTGACATGGAAGATTTAGAAGAGAATGAAGAAATTCAAGCGGAAGAAGTTGAAGGAATGTTAGAAGAGGAAAACTCATCACCTGAAGAGGAAGATTCATTAGCGAGTCGCGATGAAATATATGAGCCAGAAAAAAAATACAACGCCGGCCAGATCATGTGTCATTTCACGTGAAAGTGAGCGTAGTCACAATGGCAGAAATAAATCCAAATTGGTCCTGGAAGTCACTCCGATCAAAGACGACAAAACATTTGCGTTCCGCGAGACAGCTTTCAACATGGAAGCAAGACGTACAGCAAAACGGGAACAAATTAGACAAATTTGAAATGATAAATAAATGGGTCTATAGTAGATTTATAGACGCTCGTGCTGCAAAGCATCACATAACAACGTTGATGCTTCATGTTGTAGATTTTACTATTTCAGGCAACCGCAGCAGCCAACGCCCTTAAAAACAAAAACACGTCGAAGCGAGCGATCGTCTTCTGTCGAACTCTTCGGTGACCACGCGCGCTACGCTGTGGAGAGTTTTAAATCTCCAACACTTCAGCAATGGGCAATGCAAGCAGCTCACCAATTTCCGCCAAGTGAATTCAAATTTGAAGCAAGTCAATCATGGACTGTCCGATTTAAAAAAAACCCACCGGATTCGTCATCGCAAAGTGACCCGTTTCGTGAGCAGGAGGGAAGTGTACACTTTGGAAGAAACTTTAAGTGCAGCGCAACTGTTCCGGCAGCAGATTTCGTCCATTGTGTCAGAATTCGACGAGGATTTCATTATAAACACCGATCAAACTGGATGTGAATACCGGATACATCCTGCAAGAACATTATCCGCGCAAGGTGAAAGGTCTACAGAAGTAGTGACTATAAATACTGCGAAATTGACACATTGGTACACCGCACAATACGCGATAACATTATCCGGAAAACTCCTGCCCAAAGTTTACCTGTGCCTTCAAGAAGTAGGAGGTAGGTTCGGACCGCGAGTGATCAAAGAAGTGGAAAAGCAGGTAGAAGAATACCGCAATGTGTATGTGACCTGTACGAAATCAGGAAAATTACAGACGGGATCATATATTTTATTTCTGGAAAATATTATAAAACCATATGTCCAGAATAAAAACTTTTTGTTAATTGTGGATTCGTGGACTGGACAAACAAAGCCAGCATTATATGATGAACGTTTTATAAACCCGGAGGACAATAATTCGGCAACATGTTCTTTAAAAGTGATACCACCAAAGTGTACCGCGTTTTGCCAACCGTGTGATGTGTACTTTTTCCGTCAGGTGCAAAATTTTGTGTCGCGTCTCCAAAATGTTTTAATTTTGCAAGAAGAAGGAAGGGACATTACGGACAGGTACGCGATAATAAAAATCCGTGCGCTGATACATAATCAGTTGTCAGCTCCGATATTTAAAAACATGGTAAAATACGCATGGTATGCATCAAAATTATGTTCGGGAGTGAAACCAGTGTTTGTGAACGTGAACCAAGTACGTTTTTCGGTGTATGTGAAAAGTGAAAAATGTGTTTGTGGTTGTTTTGCATTTGCAATGTGCGCGTGGTGTCGTTTACCGTGTTGTTTTAAGTGTTTTTATGAGGACTTTAACCCTCAAATATGTAGGACCCAGATTCATGCAAATGCGGATGAAGAGGATTAAATTCAAAGCTGGAAAAACTAATGCGTCTATATGCCACTCCGAAAAAAACGTAAGCAGTATTCTTATATGACTTAAAATATACAATGTAAAAATAAAAAAGAAGATTCATTTGTTGACTAAAACGAATAATAAAAAAAAATTCCCCCGTCGAGAGTCGAACTCCCGATACTTTCCGTAGCAGACCAACGCCTTAACCATAGACCCACCGCTGCACTTGAAAGTGATGTTTTTCTTACGTCTTGACTTCCCGCACACATAAGAAGAAAAACGTATTTTTTTCAAAAGCGGTAAGTCCTAGAAAAACAATATATTAGACATTTTTATTCGACTTAATGACCACTACAAGAATCTGTGAATTTTTTTCACTTTAGATGAGGTCGAAATTTTGACCTTTGAAACCATTTTTTGGGAGCAAGGTCACTCATCTACGGCCAAATTTGATTGCGTTGTAAACACTCGTCGAGACCGACAATTTGAGCTGTGACTCGTCCAAAAAGCAGAATACAAAGTGAGACCATCCCCTTGTTAGCCCAACATATTTCTTCCAATTAATATTGTGACTGATGACAAAATCATTTATAAGTTTAAAAATCTCAGCTGCCGTTGTTCGTGTTGACATTGGCTTACAAAACATGAAATTCTCTTGCATGGAATCTTCGTCAATATATCTTACGACAAAAACGACAAAAATTTGCTTGTTTTTACCTTAGAAACCAGTGCTTCTTCTGTTGCCACGTCGTTGATTCTCCGTTTAGCTGTATTAGATAATAGAATCGCCGAAAACAGATTCTGTTCTTTTATTCCGCATAATTGGGATGCTACAATATTCAATTCGGGAAGTATTATTTTTTCCCCAACACTGTGAGGATAACTGGTCTCGGCCATCAATTTTGATCCGGAAGGACTAGACGTTTCAAATTTTGTTGCGCAGAATTAAACTCATTTTCCTTATTAATAAAAAAATTAATTGCCTTATTAGAGTGATCAGAATTATGAGTATCTAAATGTCGTTTTAATTTTGACGGTTTCATGCATTCGTTTGATAGTTGGTATGGTAAATAACGCGGCAAATGATTACGGCTACCGACGGCAATGAACCCGAAATTTAAATATTCGTCACAATATTTGCGAGTCCAATTAGTTTTAAACATCTTGTTATCATTATGCAGCTCATGTTGTTGCTTAGTGCGCCTTGATATCCTTCGTGAAATTCGACGTGCTCACTGTCGCTTATGCTCGCGAACGGAGGGGTGATATTTTGAATAGTTAAACTGTCTTTTTGGAGTTACACCAAATTCTTTAATAATCACTGTACAATATTTACATTGGATAAAGCTATGACTCGAATAGTGTAAGTCTCAAGTTAACGTTTCTATGGTGTTGTGTCTATGTGGGTTGCTGTGAGACTCTGTTCCTCCTCGTGAGGAATTCCCTCTCAAGCGCGGATTCGCGCGGCGACATTTTACGGAGTCACGAATTACGCGTTTTACCGCCTCCCTACCGCGCTAGTACCCACTAGTACCCACGTGCGCCTTCGCAAGGCATATAATGTTGCGTTTACACCTCCGTGCATAGTGTTAATATGCTCCCGTCTAATTATCATCCTAGTAATGTGATGATCCTTGGGGAACAAAATGAGATGCCTTTCATGGTATGGCGAATTGAGCGACGCGATGCTGGCAGGGAGGCGCTTTCCTGCCTTGAGCGACGAAATTTCTGTAGAAAATACCTCAGCCTGGACCAGATGATATTAGGTGCCCAACTAAGTTCGTGCGCTTTTCGTTGTCCAAAAACATGACGAAATTTGGTACCGAATGAGTAACTTTTAATCTGGTAAATAATCACCTCCATATTCTATGACCCTTTCCCAACGTGACACAAGTTTCAAAATCCCATTTTTATAAAAATCTACGCTTTTATTATTAAAAAACTCAGACACTGTCCTCTTTACTTCCTCTCCGTTTATGAAGTTCCTATTTGTTATATAATTTTGTAATGCTAAAACAAGGTGGTAATCTGTTGGGGAAAGGTCCGATGAATATGGAGGATGAATTAAAGTTTCCCATACGAGGTTGCAAATTGTTTCTCGGGTCTTATTTGCAACGTGTGGTCTGGCGTTGTACTGCAGCAAGAGTACACCTCTCCGATTTACAAGTCCCGGTTGTTTTTTCTTCAATTCCTCCTGTACTTTTTGAAGCTGAGCAGAGTACAGGTCCGCGGTGATCATTTGGCCTTTTTGTAAACATTCGAAACGAACGATTCCGGCTGTTGTCCACCATACACATAACAATATCTTCTGTTGGTGAAGGGCCGGTTTTGCAGTGGATGGAGCAGGTTCCCCAGGTGTTGACCAGTAGGAAGATCGCTTCTTATTTGTGTATGTGACCCATTTCATCCCATTTTTCATCACAAGTAAGAATAAGATTCAAAAACGGATCGTTTTGGAACCGTGAGAGTAGGGAAACGCAAGCCGCTACCCTTTGGCACCTCTGGCTCTCGGTAAGTTCGTGCGGTACCCACCTTCCTACACGATACACTTTACCTACAGTGTGTAGATGTTTCCTAATCGTTTCTTCAGACACACCATACTTGACTGCAAGCATTTTGCACGATATTTTGGGATCTGTCCCAATATCCACTTGCAAAACTTGATTATTCATAAGAATCGGCCGTCCGTCGCGCTGCTCATCTTCGAGGCTTTCATTACCACTTTGAAACTTTTGAAACCACGTTTGCGCAGTGCGATTACTTAATACACTGTCCCCAAAGGCCACACAAATTTTTCTGGCCGCTTGCGCAGCCTTGGCTCCAAGTTTGAACTCATAAAGCAAATATGCGCGAATTACGGCGTTAGACACGGTCACTTTGGAAGTAATATTATAGACGAAAATGAAGTGTACACTACGATTTTTTTCTACATACTGACTCATTTTGACTTCCTCTAACACCTCCCAAAGGTAAATCAGGTAAAGCAATAAAAACATTGGCTCTAGGAGCAATAAAGTGGTCCGCGCGGGAAAAACCGCACGAACTTAGTTGGGCACCTAATATATAGCGCTATCGGCGGCTCTGATTCGGTGACCGATAGACTTCCGGACGATCTAGTAGGAACCTTGCGGCATGTTCTCGCGAAACGCCTACAGTAGGCTACTACACGTTTCAATTTTTTGTACGAGGAATACCTCAGCAAGAGGTCATTGACCTGTTCGTTCCCTACATGCGCAACGACCTGACGCGTCTCAGGTAGTTCCGCTACCTGTTCCCATTCTTGAGCAGGCCATCCCACCTCCGATGTTCTCAGCCATCTAGTTTATTTGGCAGTAATTCGGTAGGTTTGTCCTCCGATGGTACATGCCCCCAAGCGTGTGGTTCGGCGACACTCTGGATTTCGGCTACCCGATGAGCGACGAATGTTTTTAATGTGTGCGGCGGTGTTCCGAGTCAGTGCAATACGATCGTGGAATCACACCACAGTATTATTCGATGAAACTTCACTTCATGCAGTGCACGCGTGGTGGTCTTAACTAATCTGGCTAGGAGTACAGCTGCGCACAGTTCTAAACGCGTTACTGATTGCGTCTTCAACGGTGCGACACGTGATTTTGCGCATATCAATCGCGCTTCGACGCGTCCTCGAACGTCAGTGGAACGCGCGTATATATACTATCGCTCATAAGTATTCGAACGCCGTCAGTTTTTAAGATGTTTGGAAGTTTCGATAATGAAAAAGGGTTTGCATTCGCTTCTACTTTGTAGGATGATAAAATGACAACAAATACTAATATCCATAATAATTAATTTCTTTATTTTGATATTATTTTTTTGTTAATTAGCGTCCAAACGTGTTTCGTCTATATGACCGCCCTTAGCGCGTATTACGGCCTTACAAATCTTAGGCATTCTAGCCATTAAGTTGTTTAAAACTTTTGAAGAAATTTCACCCCAAGCCATCTGCAACTTTCTCCATAGATCCTCCTTGCTGGTAGGGAGCATTGTTCTTACTCTTCTATCCAATTTGTCCCATAATAGTTCGATTGGATTTAAATGTGGTGATTGTGGTGGCCAGACCATTCTTTTTAGAATTCCTGCGGTTTCCTGGTCCCCTAAATATCCCCTGCATAATTTAGAGGAATGCTTAGGGTCGTTCTCTTCCTGGAAGATGAATCCATCCCCTACGAGCAAGCGTGCACAGGGTACGGCGTGGTTCTCCAGGATGCCGAGGTAGCCTTCTTTGGTCATTCTGCTCTCAATCCTGACCAAATCTCCGGCCTTCTCATCGGCAAAACAGCCCCACACCATTATATTTCCTCCCCCGTGCTTAATTGTGGGGATAAAGCACAATTCCAACATTCTTTCGTGAGATCGCCGGCGAACGAATGTGCGTCTCTTGGAACCAAAGATCTCGAATTTTGATTCATCGGTCCATAAGATCTTCCTCCAATCTTCTTCCGTCCAATTTTCGTATTCTCTAGCCCCAGCCAGTCTTTTTCGCTTGTTTCCTAGCCGGAAACATGGCTTTCTGACTGCTACCCTTCCAATAAGGCACCGTACGCTGATTCGCTGGCATCACTGAAACCGTGAAGTTCAATTGCGATATAATTATCCGCGGACAATTTATGCTCTACCTTAAATTGGCGCAACCTGCGTACCTCCGCAGGTACATTTTGGTCCCAGGTGAATGTAATTTTCCATAAGCCCGGCATAATGATTTTAGCTCGGGTAATCACGGGGCCCAGTAGCCCTATTGGGTCGAAAAGTTTAGCTATTTGTGATAGCATAACTCGTTTGGTTATGCCCGTGGTGTCGAGTAAGTGTGAGTACCTGGCAAGAATACGCCAACTGGTCTTCGCTGGTGCACCAGAGAATACCGAGCGTTTTCCGGGTGGCGTCCGCGTCTAACAAGGAGAATGCAAGGTCTCGGGGTCACGGATTTAGTTCAAATTTTGTAGGATGGCAGATTTAGTTTCCCTGTTGATGAATACATATGGTTATAGGGGCCGCAACTCAATAATTTCTTAGATATTTGCAATTGAAGACGCAATTCACTCGTTAAATTCATTTCTGCAGTAAACGATTTCACGTAATGGGTTTAGCGTAGCGGCAACGGCTCGCTGTTCCCGCTGTTAGGAGCCGGGTTCGAGTCCGTGGAGGGTGAATAACTTTTTTTTTTATTTTATGTCTATTTTCACATATAAAGATACATAATGAAGTTTAAATAAATTGGAAATGAAATGTCTTTAATGACTAGAAACCTTATAAGAGTTTTATTTGTCATTATCATTCGTATAAGTACAGAATAATATTTATTACAAAACCATAAAAGCATTTCGCAAGAACTGAACAGGAGAAAAGCTCTTTAACTGCCAGTTAATCGTGCGTAGAAACAATAAATTGTGAAAGGAAACAATAAATAAAACATTTATCAGATTAACGGAAGTAGTATAAAAATATGACTAGCTTCTTATCCCTCATTGTCCGTACAATGGTGAAACTTGTCATAAAAGCAAATGAAACATAATTTGGAAAAGCATCTCGCGCATCGAATTAGTGCAGTACTGTTGCATAGGCATCTGCTGCTTTGTATTTCTTGCGGAAAGCAGACTTCGTTGACGTTTTCAAATACCTCTCTTTCCGTCGACATGCCTGATGCAAACCAGGCGTACTTTAACATGGGCACGAAAATTGGTGCACACAACTGGTTGTGGATGAGCGAATGTAATTTAAGAGCATCTTCCCTGGTTGTTATTTCGCGACCAGGCTCCACTACTAACAGGTGATAGCAGTTCTGAATTTTTTTGGGAAGTTTTTTACTTGACGATAAAAGTACACGTCGCAGGGCTGGACCAGCGGCGTGCACTTGGCTGGAATGACTTTGACGGTGCAGGTACAGTCGCCTTCATCGGTGGTAAACAAATCGTCATACATCTGCATATTTGTCTGCCCTCCCCAAGAATAAATAATTAAAAGAAATTTTTGATCTCCCACGTAGGGCTAGATCACTGATTTTAAAAACATGACTTATATAATTCATTAGTCAGTTTGCCCAATTTTGATGACGTTACGATTACGTTTTTATATTCTTCTTCCAGTTTCTCCACTTTTTTCTGCACAATCGGACCAAATTTTCCCTGATTCGATTAACCTATATATTTCTGTCTCTAATTTGTCATTTCTATTCTCCAGTATTTTCTATGTGTAGTATTCTCCAGTATTGCATTGAGTGTCTCTCTCTCCTCTACTTCGTTTTGCTGTTTACTTTTTTCTGAGTGTAGACCTTATTTTAAAATTTCGCAATAATTTTGCTTACCAGGTTTTTTTTGGTTCGACTATATTTTCAGTTGATGCGTTCTCTTTCACACCGCTCACGATTTTGTTAGTGTTATATTTTTGTTCGTTGCTTTTTATCTTGTATGCAATTGTACTGCAATTCATGCAGTACAGATTTTCTTTGTTTGCTGTGCTTTTAATTGGGCATTCTCGTCTCGGGCGTCCTCCTCCGCACTTCACGCATCTGAAATCCAAAGTGCAATTAATAGCGGAATGGCCTAATCTTTGACAATTTATACATTGTGTTTGATTGTATTGTTTTCATTTTTCCCATGAAACTTTCTGATACATAATTACGTTAATCTGCTTGATGGCTGTTGTATCGGATTCTGCAGGTAAATTGGATCAGTAGTATCGGTAGTTTGGTGTTCGTTGCTTTTGACCTTGGGGTTTCGAATTTGATGGCTTTTATAATTTCTAGTCTGCGAGCTGAGATTTCTGAAAGTTGATTTTTTATTGCCTCTATATTTGTGTTGGGATCTACTCCCTTCAATATATGGGTTTTTGGTTTCAGCTCTTTGGGGGTAAAAGTGAAATGTTTGATTTTACGATCTAACAATTCTTTCTTTCACTTTTAAATATGAATTTAGAATTTTCGTTTGTACAGTCCGCGAAATTCTATAAAGCCACCACGTTTTTTGCTAATATCTTATAAATATTTCATACTTATGATAAGTTTGTGGGTGATATTATTTTAGGAGTATTAAAGACACATATTTGTCGGCTTAAATAATAGAAATAACATTTATTTAAAATAGGAATCGGAAATATATAATATGACATAAAATACAATGCGAAATTTCTATAAAGCCACCGGATTTTTTGAGAGATAAAATCAATATTCACAACAATTTATTTTTTGTTTATATATTAATAGCTTGTATAACTGCCATTTCTTCGAATAACTTCGGAAATTCGTTTCGGCATTGATACAATTAAATTTCGAAGTGTGTCAATTTCAATGGATGCCCACGCTTCGTTCACCGCAGTCCATAATTCGTTAACTGACGAATACTTCTTGCAATTGCCATAAACTTTTCTCGCAATTATTCCCCAAAGATTTTCAATTGGCTTTAGATCGAGGGAACAAGCAGGCCATGATAAAATTCTAATGTCTTTTTGGCAAAACCACTGCTTGGTGTGGTTCGGCGTACGGAGACTGGCATTGTCGTGCTGATAAATAAAATTATCGTGCTCAATTTCTTCTGTAAATGGTATTAGCACTGTATCTAATAATTCTGTATATTCTACAGAATTCATTTTTGTGCTGATTCGGCAGACAGGTGTTCTTGCATCAGCACGAAATGCAGCCCAAATCATTAGTGAACCACCACCGAAGTTGCGACTCATTGATACCTTCCTCTCCTTCGTTACATCGTGCCAATAATATTTAAAACCATTTGGCCCGTCTAAATTGAATTTTTTTTCGTCCGAAAAAATAACAACCTTCCCATTCTTTGGACCACGACATGTGAAATTGCGCAAAATTGAGGCGAGCCTCTTTGTGCGCTGCCTTGAGTGCTGGTTTCTGCAACATTTTGGTCCACTGAAACCTCTGGGAATTGTTTAGAACTTGCTGCACACGCCTCGTTGTTACTGGCAACTCCAATTCACTGCGAAGTTGTGCTGCACTTTTGAATTCCTTTGCTGCAGACCTTAGTAACAACGAACGCTGCCTCTTGGTCAACTTTTTGTTTCCTCCTTTGGCATGATTTTTTCCATACTCTTCGCCCAGTATCATGTAATTATTTACGAGCGTACGTGATCTCTTAATTTTGTTCGCAATTGTCCGATTAGAACATCCCATACTTTTATAAGCATCAATGGATGCTTTTTCTTCGCTCGTTAATAACTTTCCTCGTGGCATCTCGAAGTCAATTTGAGGAAAGACTGATTTTCCGATTTTCTTTCACTATTTATCGATGGACAACCAGGTCCCCACCTTCGTGGAGGCGGAGAACCTTCTGCAATTTGCACTATCCTAATTGGTCGAACCAAGTTGGAACATTACTATTGGGTTCCATTGTTTGCAATAAATTCCAGGAATCCGCGAACTCCTATGGGTCGTGCGTCCAGGTAGGGCCGCGAGGATCGACGTTTGGTCGCCAGATGTGGGACTTATCCGTTCGCTCAAAAATAAGTAATAATTTGCGAAGCTAGGTACAGGGCGTAAGGACCGATGCATAACTAGCAACAATAGACCAACAACACAATAGGTCCTCTGGCCGCTGTAGCATCGGTCCGTCCCAAAGCAAGACGACCGTACGGTTTTAGGGTAATAAAAACTCCATACGAAATGGTAAAAAGTTCAAAATGGTACATCCGTTTAACCGTGAAAGTAGTACCACGTGCACAAATTACAAAAATAAAATGTAACGGTTCCGGGACGCAAAATTATCCACACAAAACTAAGTGGCTTTATAGAAATTTCGCATTGGATTTTATGTCATATTACATATTTCCGTTTCCTATTTTAAATAAATGTTATTTCAATTATTTAAACCGACAAATATGTGTCTTTAATACTCCTAAAATAATATCACCCACAAACTTATCATAAGTATGAAATATTTATAAGATATTAGCAAAAAACGTGGTGGCTTTATAGAAATTTCGCGAACTTTAGTACAAATTTTGTAGAACTTAACCGGTTGACTGTAAAATCATTGTCCTTGATTGTTGGTTTTATAATCTCAATTCTTCTGTTTGCGGGATCATAGTTAATTATAAAAGTGGGTGGGGTACTTTCCTTTTTCTTCTTTACGGTGATCGCCTCTTTGACCCTCGGTGCCGTTACACTCTGTCTATTATTTGAATTCCATTGTTCTTCTGCCTCGAGGTCGTCCTGGCTGCTTTGTGTTTCCATTTCTTCTACTAAATGGAAACGGTTACCGACGGGTATTGTCGGTAAATCCGTTTCGTTTCAATTTCTTGTAGGATCTTCTCTCTTCTTTTCGGTACTATTGAAATCTGTGATTTTCTTTAATAGAATCTCCCTTTCTTTTTCAATTTCCGCTAGCCGGGCCTTCTCCATCTCTTCATTATTCGGGTTTATTTCCTCTTCAGGTACTACTGTTCTTACGTCAATTGTATTGTCTTCAATTGCAGGTTTGTTGCTTTTGTTTCTTGCCATTTTCAGGTTTGGAGTCGGGTTTAGTCTTTTGCTTCTGGTAGCTTCGAGAGAATTCATTTCCCTGCTCTTTTCCCCGAATTCGGGTAATAAGTATGGCACTCCTCTTGCTCTCACAATACTGAGACGCTTCCGTTTTTCCCTTAAGGGACTTAAGGACTTTCACTCACAGTTTTCCAATTTATGCTTGTTTCCGGGTCGGATTCATACCCTTTTGTATTATTTTTAATTATTTCCTCTTGTTGGAGAATCTCCTCTGGTTTCCCGCTTAGCGAGGCCATGCGGTGACGTGTGTTCTCTCTGTCTCTCTCACTCTCTTTCTGCTTTCTACTAACGAGGAGAGTGCATGAGATGATACGCGAGTTTTCCGATGAGACTCTGAGGAAATGTAGTACAGGTAGGACTAATACTTTTCCCAAAAGATTAGCTTCCACTTCGCCCTACTTTTTCCAAACAATCGGTTTAAAAATAGACGGCGGTATTGTACGTCTATGCGACTTTTGCTATACAAGGTGATCATAGTAATGGATAACGCTCCTGCCTCGTAAGCGAGCGCATTCGGGATCGAATCCCAACATTAACATTTTTTTTCAAGTAAAATATTAAAAAATGAACAAAACTGTGAACTAATTATGAACAAAACTGTGGATTAATTATTATAGCTAGTAGTTTATTAATAAGATACATTTTATTAGTTAAGATATGCATGTACAATGTACATATGTACAAAATCGGAGTTAGCGGACGGTGTATTTTATTTTAAGATATTATTGATTGAAAATTACATTATTAGTAATAAACCAAGTGGATATGTAAATGAAAAATCGAAACTAATTGCAAAAGAACTATATAATGTTGCATGGAAATAAATGGCATATTATTAACCAGTGGCGTCTGACAAATGTATGTGCATAGTTGGTTTTCGGAAATAGCTGTTAATAAAAATACCGCAGAGCTTGAAAATCAAGTTTTGAAATTTCACTTTTTATTAAGTCCTAATATATGTAGGGATTGTGACGAGGTTTGATTGCGAGTTGGGAACAGATCGATACGGTTAAACATTAACAAGTAATTATTTACAGCAATATACAATTATACAAATACAACAAACAGCACGACAAGGAAACGACAAAGTTCAACTCGGTAACACAGCCCAATGCTCTTCAGCGAAATCAACACTAGTCGCCACCCGGTCTCTTGTCTCCGTATATCGAAAAACTACACTAAACCTCTCACTCACACACACACTCACTCTCAAGCACACTTTCCCAGAATCCACGCATACCTGCTCGTTCTACGACAAGCACACTCCTTATACCTAAACTAATTCTATGCTTATATCTAAAATCGCCGATACTACATATATTATATTATTATAACACTATAATTATATTACAATTACCTAATAATTACAATCTTCACAAGCGATAATTTCTTGATTTGTATTTTAAATTAAAACAGTTTTTAGGCATAGTTCAGGTGTACGAGGGCGCTGTTCGTAGTATGTATAAACCATTTTAACCCGCCTTCTTGCTACTTCACGTCCTTCTTCTGCCTGTATATTTGCGTAACACTGTACACATTTTCTGTGTACCTTTTCTCCATTCTCATTCGTTCCTGTAATAAGCAAGTGTTTACTAACACATGGTACGCGTGAAGGTGGCTTCTCATCCAGTTTTAGCAGGCTTTCCACTATCTCTTCCAGAAATGTACGAATGGGGATTTTTTTCTTTGTTATATGCTTATAAACCATTTACTACCGTTACACCTAATATTAGTTCAATACCAAGTTTTTGGTACCATTTCACACCCTTGCGGAGGGTTGTGCAATATGATGCCATTTGGTCGGATATATCAATGCCAGCTTTCCCTTTATTATAAGCCAGTATTGGCAGTGGTTTTACTACAGCTCTTCTAGGTTTTCTTCTCTGCGATAATCGAAGATTCTCTGCTGCTTCGGGATGCGCGTTACTGCTGCATGGTTGTGTTTGTATCCACGGGTTGTTTGCTGGAACAAGGTGTGGTGGATGCTGTGTTGAGAGCAACCGAACATCACAAATGTCTTTCCACTTTAGGACTACAATTCCGTTGACAACCTCACGCGAAATTATTTCTCCTCGTTTCAATTTAGCCAAAAGAGCTTCCTGGGGAATATCTTTTTTATTGGATCTTAGCGTGCCAATCAAGTGAGTTTCCTGCTCCAATAGGTTTTTTGCTAAACCATAGCTTGTATAAAAATTGTCAACATAGAGGGTTCTACCTTCATTGAGAAGACATCCCATAAGTTTGAGGCATACATTTGTTGCCAAGCCAATCTCTCGTTCCCCGGATGAGGATCTCCCGGAATAAATTTTTAATCCCCACGTGTACCCATCAACCGAGCATAATTTAAATAATTTTATGCCATATCGATGAGCCTTATTTGGTATGTACTGCCTGAAGATAAGCTTTCGTCTCCATTCACTAACGTTTCGTCGATGACAATTTCTTCACCCGGGTAAAATAAGTTCTTAAATTTGTTCTCCAACATATCAACTAACAGCTGAAGTTTTCTAAGGCGATTGCTTGTTTCATTATCTATTTCATTATCGTTGAAATGTAACATCGTTAGTAGAATTTGGAATCGATTGCGTTCCATACTAATACGAGGAATTTGCTGTTTGTAAATTCCTTGACTGTACCAATAGTCTGGAAGAGCAGAAAGCCTTAACAGCCCCATCCACATCATTAAGCCAACAAAATTGTCCATTTCTGCTGCATCTGTTGGGATCCATTTAGTGTTCCTTGCATGGTTAGATACGACTTTTGCATTCATAGTTTGTTCGGCAAATTTATTGGTTTTGGTAACAATGTGATTTATCACTTCTTCATCCACAATAAGCCGAAAGATATCCAATGGCGTGCAGTCCGATGATATAATTTGTTGTACACTGAAGCGGGTGTATAGGGTATGAATGAATAAGACTATGTGCTTTGGAACTTGCTGTACTGTATTTATCTATGTCGTCACTATTTGAAGGCTCTGTGGCGTGATCGTTCGTTGGTCAGGAAAAGGCTCAGGCGTATATAACTAGACAAGAGTCTGGGAGAATACTTTTTATTGTGACTTTCTTTCCTTGCAGTTCGAATGCTACTGAAGCGGGTGTGTGGGGTATAAAGAAATACTCTGTGTCTTATGGAACGTGCTGTAGCTATATTTACTATGTCGTCACTCTACGAAGGCTCTAGCTGATGTGTTCTTCTTTGCGGCGTCGTCCCTTGCCAGTGTAACGAATTATAACCCTACTTACTCTATGCTTATTCTAACTATTCTACTATTTACACATAAAAATACATAACAACAACAATAACAAAACATAACTGTAAGTCTTATACTACTCTTCGTTGCCACACGGCTTCCTAGGAACTATGACTCTTAAGTTTAACACTGTATCTTAACTCTACATGTTATTTTGGTATATTTTAATGCACTGTTCCCTACGGTAATGTCTATAATTGCACTTCTGTATTGATCACGTATGCCGGCTTAAGTCTGATACTCTCACGTCTCTTCCAGCTACGCGCAACACGAAATTGTTATCGTCTCGCTGAAGGACTCGGTAGGGTCCTTCATATGGAGGTTGCAGCGGTTTTCTTACCGCATCTCGGCGCATCCAGACATGGCTAGAGTTGGCCAAGTCTTTAAATATGAACGTTGACCTTCCCCCGTGTCTGGATGCCTCCACTGGACGAATTTCTTTCATTTGCTGGCGTAGCTGCTGCGTGAATTCGGCCATATCTACCTCTGGGGCTGCGACGAAAAATTCGCCTGGCAGCCTCAGAGTTTCTCCATACACTAGTTCGGCTGGTGTTGCCTGGATATCCTCCTTGAATGCAGCACGGATTCCCAGCAACACCATAGGGAGCACGTCGGTCCATTGCGGCTTAGCGTGGCATTTTATTGCCGCTTTCAGCTGGCGATGGAACCTTTCTACGATTCCATTCGCAGCTGGGTTATATGCCGTGGTCCGCAAGTGCTTTGCTCCCATTAACCTCGCTAGTGCATTGAGCAGATACGACTCGAACTGTCTGCCTTGGTCAGTAGTGATTCTTAATGGCACCCCGAAACGCGCTATCCAGCCCTCAATCAGGGCGCGTGCTACGGTTTCCGCACTACTATTAGGAAGCGGGATTGCCTCAGGCCATCTAGAGAATCGATCGATGCAGGTCAGGCAGTATGTGCAATTATTGGAAGACGGCAAGGGTCCAACTAGGTCCAGATGAATATGTTCGAACCTTGCCGAAGGTGTGGCAAAACTTCCAATCGGTGGACTCACATGTCTCGTCACCTTGGATTGTTGGCACCTCACACACTCCCTGACCCACTGCGTGCAATCTCTCCTCATGCCTGGCCAGACAAAGCGCTCTCCTACTAGCTTCGTGGTAGCCTTGGCTCCTGGGTGAGCCATTCCATGCAGGTTTGAAAATACTTGTTTCCTCCACTGTGGTGTCACGAATGGTCGTGCATGACCTGTGGATATGTCACAGTATACTGTGACACTCGGATTCTGGTACTGTACTTTCTTGATTGTTAATCCGGTGTTTAAATTTTGTTTATACATTTGCAGCTCTGGATCGTTGCGTTGTGCCTGTGCCAGTGCCTTGTAGTTGAAGTTTGCTACTTCTTCTATCCTGGATAGTGCATCCGCTGTGACATTGTCCTTCCCTGGTATGTGTTGGATGTCAGTGGTGAACTGACTGATAAAGTTCAGGTACCGGAATTGGATCGGAGTGCACTTTTCAGGCTTCTGGCTCAATGCAAATGTCAATGGTTTGTGGTCTGTAAATATAGTAAAAATTCTGGCTTCTATTGCGTGCCTGAAGGGCCTGACCGCTGAGTATGCTGCAAGCAACTCTCGGTCATATGCACTATACTTCTTTTGCGCTGGATTGAGTTTTTTTTTAAAGAATGCTAATGGTTCCCAACAGTTTCCCTGCTTCTGCTGCAGGACTCCACCCATGGCTACGTCAGACGCGTCTACCATGATGGCTAGTTTAGCCTTTGGTGACGGGTGTGACAAACTGGATGCCTCTGCTAGGGCTTCCTTCGGGGCTCCGAAGGCTTGCTCCGCGTCCGTTGTCCACACCAGTGCCTCGTTCTTCGCCTTAGGTGGTCCTGCGATGAGTCCGTCCATTGGGGCTTGCAACTCTGCCGCTCTTGGTATGAACCTGCGGTAGAAATTTGCAAGTCCCAAGAATTGTCGCAACTCCTTTATTGTTTTCGGCTTCGGGAACTGCCGGATGGCCTCGACCCTCTCTGGAAGCGGTTGGATTCCTGCTCCGGATATAAGGTACCCCAGAAACTTTACCTCGCTGCTTCCGAGTACGCATTTCGCAATGTTAATTACGATACCGTACTCTTGCAGCTTCTGGAAAAGTATCCGTAGGTGCTCCTTATGTTGTTCCGGGTTCTGCGACGTGACTAATATATCGTCGATGTACACGTAGCAGAAATCCAACCCTCGTGTGACCTCGTCCATGAACCTCTGGAAGGTCTGCGCTGCGTTCCTTAGACCGAAGGTCATGTATGGGAACTGGTAGAGCCCGAACGGTGTCGTTATGGCCGTCTTGTGCACGTCTGCAGGCGCTACCGGAATCTGGTGGTAGGCCCGCACCAGGTCAATTGTGGAAAAAATTGTTTTTCCATGCAATACCTGGGAGAAATCCTCGACGTGTGGGATCGGATAACAATCCGGAACTGTCCTGACGTTCAGAACTCTATAGTCCCCACACGCCGTTCTTCTTGGAACTAGGTGCAGCGCAGCCGACCAGTTACTCTTTGACGGTTCCACGATGCCATGGTCTGCCATCATTTGAAACTCCTGTTTCGCGGCCGCGAGGCGATCGGTGGTGAGCCTCCTCGGTCGTGCGGTTGTCGGTGGTCCAGGCGCCGTTGTGATGTGGTGCACTGTGTTGTGTTTGGGCGGCGACCGCAGCAAGTTCATTTTAAGGATGTCTGGGAACTCCTGTAACAATGTGTGATACTCAGAGCTCCCAGACATTGTTTTGATCGAGCTGTTCGCCGCCTTCTTCACTTGCCCAATCACCGCCAATCTCGTCGTGCCATCTATTAGTTGTCTGTTTCTGATATCCACCAGGAGCCCATAGTGCTTTCAAAAATCAGCTCCTATTATTGGGTGCGAAACTTCAGCTATGATGAACTTCCACTGAACGTTTCTTCGCAACCCCAAGCTGAGCGATTGCACTATGGTCCCGTATGTGGCTATCGCTGTTCCGTTTGCAGCGTACAATTGATACTCCCCGCGGGCGTGTGAGCGCGGATAGACGCTCACGTCGGCACCGGTGTCTATTAGGTACCGCATTTTCGCTGCGGCTTCCCTAATAAACAGGCGGTCTCCTACGTCCACCGAGGTATTGGCCGCCATCAATTCCTCAGCGAGCCGTTTCCCTCCGGATATGTGCACGGCTTTCTGGACTTGGTGCATCTGTCCTTAAATCGCCGGTGATACCAGCACCATCCGGGGTTACTCGCGGATCGCGATCGGCTTCGCCTCCTATCGTTGCTGTAACGGCTCGTCCTCTCACTCGAACGGCCGCGCGTGAGGTTGGCCACTTGCCGCGTCAGCGTCTCTATTTGCTTCGCCAGCGTCTCCATAGTTGGCGTGGCGCTAGTGCTCGCGATCTGCTGCGAGCGCGGTCCAACCTCAGCGACGGCGTCAGCAAGCTCCGCCGCTTCCTCCAACGATGCCTTCCTTTGAGTCGTCAGGACGATTTGAATTCCTTGTGGAAGACGGCTCATCCAGATTGTTCTTATTAATTCGTCGGGCACTGCCGTGCCCGCCAAACTCGACAAATGTCTTAAAAATTTGGATGGCGATCTATCGCCGATTTCCTCCAACTCCAGGAGTCGACGCGTCTTCCTCTCTTGCGATGACGACAGTCGATTCACCAGCTCTGTTTTTAGTTTCTCATATTTACCAGAGGCTGGGGGTGCTCTTATAACGTCGCGCACCTCCTGCGCGATGGTCTGGTCTAACTCCTTAATCGCATGGTAGTATTTGGTTTCATCCTGCGTGATTCCTGCCAGGATGAACTGTGCGTCCAACAGGTCAAACCATAGCTCCGGATCTTGGGTATAAAACGGCGCGACCTTAACGGCCACTGCGTCTATGCCCCTGTTTGTATCCGGCGCGGTCCTTTGCGCGTCCCTACTCGGCGTGCGTGACGTCATCTTCTCTTGCTTCTTTTTCTTCTCTTTCTTTCTATCTCTACACCTTTATGCTTCCTTTTTCTTTCTCCGTGGATCACGTCGGGGTCACCAACATGAAGCGGGTGTGTGGGGTATAAAGAAATACTCTGTGTCTTATGGAACGTGCTGTAGCTATATTTACTATGTCGTCACTCTACGAAGGCTCTAGCTGATGTGTTCTTCTTTGCGGCGTCGTCCCTAGGCGTCCTCTTCCGAGGCGTCACCTAGCGGACGATCTAGCCGCTACTTATTCCCTAGGCGGGCACTACACTACTGTGGCGTGATCGTTCGTGGGTCTGGTTAATATTACTAGACAAGAGTCTGGGAGAATACTTTTTATTGTGACTTTCTTTCCGTGCAGTTCGAATGCTACTGTGGCGTGATCGTTCGTGGGTCTTGTTAATATTACTAGACAAGAGTCTGGGAGAAATACTTTTTATTATGACTTAATCTCGTTGCAGTTCGAATAATACTGATCTCTTTTTAGGCGCCTTTGGCAAAGCGTCCCTTGCCAAAGCGTCACCTATGGGAGTGCCCTCTATCGGCCTAGGACATTTCCCTAGGTCCCTAGAGTGGCGCTATATGTCCCTAGGGAAGGCACCACATCACCCCCCTTCCAGTGTAATTGTATAAATCTATACTTAACCTAACTATATTTCTACTATGTACGAAACTTATCACAAATATAACATAAAATATAAATTTCTTATTACTAATACACTTAATTAGGACACTACTGCATATACTCACTTAATTTAAACGGTTTTCACAATCATACTCTTATTGCACACACTTATTTGGTTTATGTTACTATTTGCTATAACGTATGCCGGTTTTAGTCTCTCCACGCACACTCTGGAGTTCTTCCCGTTCACACAAATAACGATATTTTTTTCACTTCTATGTACAACCCGGTACGGACCTTCGTACGGAGGCTGGAGTGACTTCCGCACTGCGTCTCTACGTACCCAGACGTGCGTCGTTGTAGCCAAGTCTTTGAATATGAAGGTGTGTTTCTCTCCATGTCTGGACGCTTCGATTGGTCGAAGGTCCCTCATCTGCTGCCTTAACTGTTGGGTGAACTCTGCTATATCTACCTCTGGAGTAGATATGAAGAATTCACCTGGCAGTCTTAGTGTTTCGCCGTATACTAGCTCGGCCGATGTTGCTTGGATATCCTCCTTAAAAGCAGACCGGATACCCAACAACACCGTCGGTAGTACATCTACCCAATGCCGGTTTGTATGGCATTTGATAGCTGTTTTTAATTGCCTATGGAATCTTTCCACGAGTCCATTGGCTGCTGGGTGGTAGGCAGTTGTCCGCAAGTGTTCAGTACCCATTAGCTTTGCTAATGCGTTGAACAGGTACGATTCGAACTGCTTACCTTGATCCGTTGTTATCCTGAGTGGTACCCCGAACCGCGCAATCCATCCTTCACACAGCGCTCGTGCCACTGTCTCTGCACTGCTGTCCTGGATAGGAGTGGCTTCCGGCCAACGGGTGAATCGGTCCACACAGGTTAAACAATATTGAAATCCTCTTGAAAAGGGTAATGGACCCACTAAATCTATGTGTATGTGCTCGAATCAAGCAGTAGGCGTTGCGAAACGTCCGATTTGAGGTGTAACGTGCCTGCTGACTTTGGTCTGCTGGCAACGCATACACTCCTTGACCCATTGGCTGCAATCCTTCTTCATGCTGGGCCACACGTAGCGTTCGCCTACAAGTCTACTGCTCGCTTTGCTTCCTGGATGCGACAAGTTGTGCAAATCCTCGAAAACCCTTTTTCTGCACTGAGTTGGTAGAAAAGGGCGTGCATGTCCGGTGGAGATGTCACAGTATACTGTGACTCTCGCATGCGGATAAAAAACCTTACGCATTACCAAGCTTGTACTCTCGTTGGTTGCGTACCTTTTTACCTCCTCGTCAGTGTCTTGGGCGTTGGCGATGTCCTGGTAGCTGATGGCACTGATTTCGTCTACTCGTGATAGTGCGTCTGCCACCACATTATCTCTCCCCGCTACATGTCTGATGTCGGTGGTGAATTGACTGATATAATTCATGTAGCGGAATTGCAGAGGTGTACATTTGTCAGCTTTCTGTTTTAGAGCGAATACTAGCGATTTATGGTCTGTATATATTATGAAATTTCTGACTTCCACTGCGTGTCTGAAGTGTTTGACAGCAGAATACGCAGCGAGCAGTTCTCTGTCATACGCGCTATATTTTTTCTGAGCTGGGTTCAATTTTTTTGAATAAAAACATAGCGGCTGCCAATCCCGTGTCTTTTGTTGTAGGACAGCGCCCATCGCGGAGTCCGACGCGTCCACCATGATAGCGAGCGTTGCTTTTGGCGAAGGATGAGCCAGCATCGAAGCTTCTGCTAGCGCTTCCTTCATGCCCTCAAAAGCTTGCTCTGCTTCCGGCGTCCAGACAACTGGCTTCCTGCTGTTCTTCGTTTGCTGGGCGATAAGGCGGTCCAATGGTGCCTGCAATTCTGCCGCCTTAGATATAAATCTGCGGTAGAAATTGGCAAGGCCCAGGAACTGCCTGAGTTGTTTGATCATTTCCGGTTTGGGGAAGTTGCGTATCGCTTCTACCTTTTCCGGCAATGGCTGTGTACCTGCACTCGTTATCAGGTAACCCAAGAATTTTACTTCTGGTACCCCAAACGTGCACTTAGATACATTTATCACCATGCCGTACTGATGTAGTCTTGCGAACAACTTCCGCAGGTGCTCCATGTGCTGTTCCTCGTTCTGCGACATGATGAGGATGTCATCAATGTATACGTAGCAGAAGTCCAGCCCACGGGTCACTTCATCCATGACCCTCTGGAACGTCTGCGCTGCATTCCTCAACCCAAAGGTCATGTAGGGGAATTGGTAGAGCCCAAATGGAGTGGTGAGAGCTGTCTTGTGGGCATCCTCTGGTGCTACCGGTATCTGGTGGTACGCATGGACCAGGTCCACAGTGGAGAATATTGTTTTCCCGTGGAGTGCCTGGGAAAAATCCTCTATGTGCGGTACCGGGTAGCAATCAGGGATGGTCCTGGTATTCAATGCTCTGTAATCTCCACAAGGTCTCCATTCCCCATTCTTCTTCGGAACCAAATGCAGTGCAGACGACCAGTTGCTCTGCGAAGGCTCCACAATTCCTAGGTTGGCCATTAACTGGAATTCTTGCTTCGCAGCTGCCAGCCTATCCGTGGTGAGCCTTCGTGGCCTTGATGTTACTGGAGGTCCCGGGGTTGTAGTTATATGATGGACAGTGTTGTGCTTAGGCGGCTTATTGAGCATATTAGGTTTTGTGATGTCTGGAAACTCTTGTAGCAGCTTGTGGTACGGGGAGCTTCCAGCAACTGTTTTTATTCCATGCTCGCTTGCCATGCCTGCCTGGCCAGTCACAGCAATATACGTGATGCTGTCTATCAGCCGTCTATTCTTTATATCAATTAACAACCCGAAATTTTTCAGGAAGTCCACGCCGATGATGGGATGAGTCACATCTGCTACGATGAACCTCCATGAAAAATCTCTGCGCAGTCCCAGGCTCACAGACTTTAGAATAGTCCCGTAGGTAGCCATTTCACTACCGTTAGCAGCGTACAATTTGTAGTCGCTGCGCTCCCGGGAACTATGGATCTGTGAGCGTGGGAACACGCTAACGTCCGCGCCAGTATCAATCAAGTACCTCGTACTGGTCGAGGCCTCCTTGACGAGTAGGCGATCCGTGGTTTGCGTCGAGGACTTGGTCGCCATCAGTTCCTCGCTTGACCGTTTCCCTCCGGGTAGTTGCACGGCTTGGTGCACCTAGTGCAGCGTTCGCGGAAGCGGCGATGATACCAACACCAGCTTTTTGGCATGTTGGCGGATCGCGAACGGCTCCTCTTGCGATACGCTGGTCGGTCATTCTTCGGTCTATCCCGTGATCTACTCCGTATCAGGCTTGCGACTTGGCATGTGAGGGCTTGCATTTGCTTTGCAAGCTCCTCAATGGCTGGCGACGTGCTGGTGGACGCCACCTGCCGGGGGCGTGGGCTAACTTCAGCCACGGCGTCCGCCAATTCGGCCGCTTCTTCAAGCGTCGCCTTCCTTTGCGTTGTTAAGACCATTTGAATGCCCGGGGGAAGTCGGCTCATCCAAATCGTCCTCACCAGGTCATCGGGAACTGTTGAGCCCGCCAATGCGCTAAGATGCCGCAGGAATTTAGACGGCGTCCTATCACCAATTTCTTCCAATTCTAACAACTGTCTCGTCTTTCGCTCCTACGAAGACGACAGCCGACTTATAAGTTCTGTCTTCAGCTTGGTGTATTTCCCTTCGGCTGGCGGGTTCTTTATCACATCCCTTATTTCCAGCGCGATTTTTGGGTCAAGCTCTTTTAATGTGTGGAAGAACTTGGTGTCCTCCTGCGTGATCCCAGCGATGGTAAATTGGGCTTCCAGCAGGTCAAACCAAATTTCCGGATCCTGCGGGTAGAACGGAACTGCTTTTACGCTTAAAGCTTCGACCTCCATTGGTCGAGCTCGAGCGCCCCTCGGTTCTTGCGCGTCTCTTCCCGGGGTGCGAGTCGTCATTTTCTCCTTGCTATATAATTTCTCACTTATCCTTATTAAAAAAAACTCGTTTATTAGATCACGTCGGGGTCACCAATTATGTGGCGTGATCGTTCGTGGGTCTGGTGTATATTACTAGACAAGAGTCTGGGAGAAATACTTTTTATTATGACTTAATCTCGTTGCAGTTCGAATGCTACTGATACTCTTTTTAGGCGCCTTTGGCAAAGCGTCCCCTGCCAAAGCGTCACCTATGGGAGTGCCCTCTATCGGCCTAGGACATTTCCCTAGGTCCCTAGAGTGGCATTATATGTCCCTAGGGAAGGCACCACACTTCCAATTAATATTGTGACTGATGACAAAATCATTTATAAGTTTAAAAATCTCATCTGCCGTTGTTCGTGTTGAGAATGGCTTACAAAACATGAAATTCTCTTGCATGGAATCTTCGTCAATATATCTTACGACAAAAACGACAAAAATTTGCTTGTTTTTACCTTAGAAACCAGTGCTTCTTCTGTTGCCACGTCGTTGATTCTCCGTTTAGCTGTATTAGATAATAGAATCGCCGAAAACAGATTCTGTTCTTTTATTCCGCATAATTGGGATGCGACAATATTCAATGCGGGAAGTATTATTTTTTCCCCAACACTGTGAGGATAACTGGTCTCGGCCATCAATTTTGATCCGGAAGGAGTAGACGTTTCAAATTTTGTTGCGCAGAATTAAACTCATTTTCCTTATTAATAAAAAAATTAATTGCCTTATTAGAGTAATCAGAATTATAAGTATCTAAATGTCGTTTTAATTTTGACGGTTTCATGCATTCGTTTGATAGTTGGTATGGTAAATAACGCGGCAAATGATTACGGCTACCGACGGCAATGAACCCGAAATTTAAATATTCGTCACAATATTTGCGAGTTCAATTAGTTTTAAACATGTTGTTATTATTATGCAGCTCATGTTGTTGCTTAGTGCGCCTCGATATCCCTCGTGAAATTCGACGTGCTCACTGTCGTTTATGCTCGCGAACGGAGGGGTGATATTTTAAATAGTTAAACTGTCTTTTTGGAGTTACACCAAATTCTTTAATAATCACTGTACAATATTTACATTAGATAAAGCTATGACTCGAATAATATAAGTCTCACGTGAACGTTTCTATGGTGTTGTGTCTATGTGGGTTGCTGTGAGACTCTGTTCCTCCTCGTGAGGAATTCCCTCTCAACAGCTCGGTTCTTCGGGGGAAGTGAGTTATACACTTACGCTATTGGCTAATTGCCGACGACATTTCCGGTTGGTTCCTGGGAATTCTAATTTTTTCGTATTGGTGGGTTGCCTGGATCCCGGAAACGCACCAAATATCGCGGGCGGGTGGCTTTGTGGCTGCTAGGACTGGCCTAACGGGACGAGCACACCTCGGCCCTAATCCCTAATTCCTGAGCTCGAGCACGTACCGATAACAATGGTTTTGGCAGACAATAGGTCATAAAAAACGTGTCCAACTTCGGGGAGGCCAGTTTTAATTACGAGCTTTCGCACTTCAAGTTTTGCGATACCATGTGGCCGTCCGCCGGGTCCTGGCCGTGGCAATCCACCGTTCCGCAGGAACATACCGCTCCCCTTGAGCCGTCACGCTCAATGACAAACGGGGCCTCCATTCGGCAGGTCGTTGATAGTCTATAGATTGTATCTTACAAACAGTGGACTGTATAATTCATACATACAATGCATACAAGAAACACATACCTAGTATACACATACATCGATTGCATTCGTACCCATTTTTCTAATTCTAAACACTAAATTGGATATAATGAATTATTCACTATTAACAGAATGTCATTAACAACATTGTCTTTAGGTATCCACTGGTAGGGGTGCGATGCACTTCACACTCCTTTTGTATGTGCCGTGAATTCTTTTGACGGTCAGAACGCGGATGATGCCGTCCACTCCGGGGTGTACTTCGATGACACGAGCCAAGGGCCATCGTAATGGGGGTGCACCGGCTTCCCGCAGTATGACTAGCATATCTGCCGCTATTCCGGATTCCTTTCTGGTGTGCCAGTTCTTACGCACGGTATGTTCGTGTAGGTACTCCTTGTACCAGCCGGTCCAGAAGTGGTCTCGCATGAGCTGCTTCTACTGCCATAGGAACAATCTCCGAGGATTCGTTTCGCTGTAATCGGGGTGCGGGATACCAGTCAACGCGTCACCGATCAGGAAATGACCGGGTGTGAGAGCGGATAGGTCATTGGGATCATTGGATAGGGAGGTGAGCGGCCGGGCGTTTAAAATAGCTTCTATTTCGGTAGCGTATGTAATAAATTGCTCAAGAGATAGCAGCGCCTCCCTGATTAGACGACCAAAATGACGTTTGAAGCATTTTACCACTGCTTCCCAAAGTCCCCCAAAATGAGGAGCGCGAGGTGGAATGAAATGCCACCTGATTTCATCCTTGGCTACGTTCTCCGTGATATGTTAAACCCCTCGCTCAGATGCAAGCAATTTGTAGATCCCTGTTATCTCATTATTCGCTCCCATGAAATTACTACCATTGTCAGAATATATGTCCGCGCATTTACCACTCCGCGCGGTAAATCTCCTCAGAGCAGCCAGGAAGGCATCGGTAGGCATATCTGTGACCACTTCAATATGGACTGCTTTCGTGACCAGGCAAACCTCGTCAAGGAGGTAGGTTACGCATCTGACTTTCGGGGATTTGCTGATTCGCGCGGCGACATTTTCCGCAGTCGCAAATTACTGGAGTATTCGCTTATCATTGGACGCCCACTGACGTAAACGAAAACCTGCCCTACTCGTGACTTGTGTCAACTCATCGCGAAGTACGATTGCGCCGTCGATAGTGTCGGCACCGGCCAATCAAAGCAATTAGCAAGGGTTGTAAGAAAAAAATGTCCGAACGAAGCACTTGCCTTATCGTGAACCAACTGCTAGATGTAATGAATTATGGTCCAAAAAGGTAACGGCATCAAGACAGAACAAATATCAATACGTAGTAATTAGTTATGACTGACATACAAAATAGTAAATTCAAAACAAATCTTAAACGAATATCAACAGAAAGTATGAACGTAATGACAATGACATTACAGCGCGGTCTTTCAGTATATATGACATATGAACATGCGGGCGACTGAGCCATCTGTCTATTAGAGTGACTAAAAATTATGCCAAACAAATTTTTTTTAAATTTTTGTCAGGACCGGCATTTTATTAGGGCCGGTAGTTAGGGGAATGCTGCAATAGATCAATAATTCGGTGTTGACTTCGATACGCTTTTCCTTGGAATTTTCAACCTCATGGTATACCAATTGGAGTTCACGAGAACTACATATCATCTAATTACTCATTGGAAGGGGAGTCTACTTCGATCTCTCTTGTTGATTCTCTTAAAACAGATAAAGAAATACTACACTACTTGGAGTTGCTATATTATCAGAGCAAGTAACATACATATTTATTTCGTTAACTGTCCTCTGTTACGAGCGGAAAAGAACTAAGGATGTTTTAAGAAACAAGTTCTTTTTAATTCTGGAAAGTGCACAGAATTAAAAGTAGAGTGATTGTTTGCACGGTTCTTAATTGTTTCGTTGACCGACTGTTCCTTCCTTCGCTGATCTGGGGGGTGATCAAAAAGTTCCAGGACTGAATTTTTAAAAATTTATTAACAAAAATTAGAAGTTATTGGACATTGTCCCCTTCAAAGTACACCCCTTGGGAAGCTATACATTTTTCCCACCGCCGTTTCCACTGCTGGAAGGACCCTGAGAACTCATCTTCTGGAATGCTGTTCAGCTCCTGCAGCGATTTTTCTTTGATTTCGTCAATTGAGTCAAATCTCTGCCCTTTCAAGGGTCTCTTGAGTTTCGGAAGCAGAAAAAAGTCCGCAGGAGCCAGGTCTGGTGAGTACGGGGGCTGGGGGATGGCGGTCATGGCGTTTTTGTGCAATAATCGCGAATGAGCAACGCGGAATGAACAGGCGCGTTGTCATGGTGCAGCACCCATTCGCCGATTCGCCACAGCTCAGGTCTCTTTTTCCTCACAGCTTCGCGCAAATGTCTCAGGGTTTCAAGGTATCGAAAACGGTTAATTGTCTCACCTCGTGGAAGAAATTCGTAATAAACAACACCCTTCCAGTCAAAGAAAACAGTGAGTATGATTTTCACATTTGATTTCACTTGACGAGCTTTTTTGGGTGTTGGAGATGATTTTGTCTTCCACTGAGATGATTGGACCTTTGTTTCCACGTCGTAGCCATAAACCCATGTCTCATCCGCAGTAATGACATGTTTCAAAAAGCTATCATCATCATTTGCCCTTTGGAGAAGTTCCTGGCAAACGTGAACACGGTATTGTTTCTGCTCCTCGGTCAATAGTCTCGGGACAAACATTACCGCCACCCGGCGCATCTGTAGTTGCTCGGTTAAAATTTCTTCAAACATTTATCCCCAAAAGCCTTTTGCAACATCTGTAAAGTTTCGGTAAAAGTTTTACCCAACATTGAAGGTTACCCGCACATTGTGGTTGCGGGGGGGGGGGGGGGTCGACCGTCGTGTAAAATGTAGTATTTATATGGAATCTTTTAAAAAACAATTTGGTTTCTTTACTAACAAAATACTCAATGCCTTTTCCAACTAAAACAGAAATATCTTCTAATTTTGCGTTAAATCATTTTGGACTGTGATCAATGTTACTATCCTCTTCCGGAGACTCTAAAGCTTTAACCATTTTGCTTTTTATATTTGGAGAAATATTGTTTTCAAAAAATGCCATTGTAATCGGCTCTGGACTTAAATACCATAAATGGTTTGTAAATTTTCTTATTGCGACCTGCGATATGGTATCATCGACATCATTATATAATACCATATTTTTAAAAAAATCTAAATCCGTTTTTACTGCTTCAACTGCAAAAGGCGCGCGGAACCACACTTTTACATAGACCCTAACAATGAAAATGCAAATGTCGCAAATACCGTTATATTCCTCGGCACTTAAATTAAATTCTTCGCGAAATAAAAATATCTTTAAACAATCAATTGCCTTTGCCATCCATCGCGCGTGTTGCATGGCACCCGGTCTTCGAAAAGATATTTCCCGATTCGGTACATCTCCAAGAAATAGAAGCGACAATTCTAACTCCTTATGATCTTCACGCGGTTGATTATTTTCCAAATTACTTTGTAAAAATACCTTAAGATTATCTAATTCATATAGGAGTAATAAAAAGGTCTATGCTGTTTTATGATTATCCTTTAAGAAAATGCCTTATAGAGCGAAAAGGATTTTCGCAGGTATTGATAGCCCTTAGAGTTTGGTTCCAAGAATGAATTTTCCTTAGTCTCGAGGAATAACATCAAATTGTTTTATGACGGTATCAGAATTAAGAAGCAAACTGCAATGACATGACAGGACCATTCAATAAGGTTGAGAAATCTTATAAGCCAAATACAAAAACTGTTTGAAAGATCTTCTATTTAATCTATCATTTGTTTCAATAGCAATGTACGGAACAGTTGTTAGAGCCGTCCTATTTACTTTGAACGAATGGTAATAGTATTATCACAGTCATATAAGTATTTAACTGAAAGCACAATGCACATAAATTGTAGTTATTGAGTCGCCAATAATACACAGTGTATCGGGAAAAGCCCAGAGTCGATGTTCCTTTGCGCCTATGTGTCGGTCATTAGTGCGACAAGGATGGTTGCGAGATAGTACCGGTCTAACCTCTTGCATAGGCGTAGCCCGGCTGGCGGCCGCGCGCTTTAAAGAGCAGCGCGTTGCGAGAAGATGAATAATAATAAAACCCCTGGTGGCACCCTTTCCCGTTATCCGATTGCGATGAAACTTGGACATAATCATTTTTTCATCAAATGGAACCATTGAGCGGACGCCATCAGAAAAATTCGAAAAAAAATGTCATCAAGTATAGCTAAGGGCCACCCTAATGTACACTGTATATATCGCTTACCTTAATGAAATTAGATGTCCACCATTACTACATGTAATTATTTTGAAATTGAGCTGACAGGTGATTTGGCTTATCGGGTGTACTTTTTTCAAAAGACCTTTACTCATAAAAACCTTGTCTTTTTAGGTTTTTCCCCAAATTTATTCAACTACTGATACATGGTCATTTCCCGGTACCTTTACTTTATGCCCTTAAAAAGATATTTTTGAGAGCTAGCTGTGTATTTATTTATAACATAAATTTTCTCTACAAACTAATAGTGAGATATTTTAAATAAAGGAAAACCTCCGTGCAGGTTGGGAATGAATTAAATAGGCGATTTTAACGTAAATTTTTTAATAACAGGTTTGTCCCTCTCATGGAAGACCAATATGTTAGTAATCATTGAATATATGCGAATCAAAATTCACAATTGATTCATATCCAAACTATAGTTAAAATTATGAAAATATTCAAACCATCTGTTAAAATGAGGGAGGTGGGGTAAGTATTATATATTAAATCGGGGATTGCTGCGCTCATTAATTACTGACTGACTTTGGCAATGCTTAATTAGGTGTCGTCATAATTAACACGATGTCCCCTATTATAATATTAAATTTTGCTGACGTCTACTTCTATTTTCTTTTTCAAGTTTTCCGGAAGTTTATTCCATACCGTACGTGGGACAGTTTCTGAAACAACAAATCTTTGTAAATTAAACATGTAACACAAACCAAACGTCAATTAATTGCAGTAAAGATAAAACGATCGTCAAATCTTTGGATAAAGTCAGCAGATAAGAGTTGCAAATTTTTAAATGTTATCGCCCACGTGTTTTTCAAAACCAGGGTTTCATATTAGACCTGATTTCACAATTTTTCAGGAAATTCAGAAATTACGGAATAATTGTGAGATTTTATTAATTTTTGTATTTGAAACAATTTAAGTATTCGACGTTTAAATCAGCAATTTCGCTTTTAATTTTATACGGCCGGAAGTAGACGTTATACAGGAAATCCTCTCATGTTGGCTCTTCTGGGATTCTGCCGTTACTGACTGCTATGATATTCCTACACCTCTGCAGAAGTTATTTCTGCGCCTATATTATTGCAATGTACTGTTCATAACACACTAATATAACTATTTTAATTTTACTTTTTTTGCCTAAAAACTTTGTTAACATGTTGATGAGATTTTTCCCATTAAAATGAGATCAAACATGATGTAGTTTGGACCACATTTATTTATTGAATACTTATTGTATACAGTTCCACGTTCTAACACGTTCCAAGGAATCAAAATATCACTTTGCTAAAAGATAGTAGAAAAGTTGTGAAAAATGAAACAAAACATTGCAAAAATTTCATAAAACATTAAACTGACCCTCGAATCTTTACAGCACGTCAATGTCGTACCAATTACATATATGTATCATACTTGCTCTCAGTTTTAGTCAGAAGAATCTCATCAATAATGTTATTACCTTTTTCATACAGAAAAAGTTCACAATAAAAAAGTTTAAATATCGTCTTTATTTGTGCCTCGACTCTCATTTCAACGCTCTCTTTCATTCGCTGTCTCTGTCTTTGTTCGGCAAACTTCAAAGGCTTGAAAACCGCGTCTCCTCTACTCAAACTGACCTACTTCGATTCCGAATTGAGGGTCAACAAGGGAGGATTTCATCGATACTTGTTGGACATTAAATTTCAATATTGTTACATGTTTTATTGATTTTAATATTAATGATTAAATACATTCTAAGGTTCCTAAACATTTAGTTATGTTTCTTTTGCATTGCAGAAATAATTGTCAAGAATGTTGGATTAAGTCGATCGGGTATCTCCGGGCATTAATGTGGCGGGTAACCCCAGTTTCAGTTTTAGCGTGTCAAATACGATACATTTTACTGTTGTGAACTCTGAGGGAGGAATTTATGATTCATATCTCTACTTTTGTTCATACTGCATTCAGTAAAACAGTTATTATATTTGAAATAGCTCGCTCTGGATTCCGGGACACCCGCATTTATCCATGGAATCGCGACATATATGGTGTGGCAATAATGTAATCGGATTGATGCTCTACAAATATTTATATAACAAATTATTGAATAGATATGTCACCCCATGAAATATAGCCCCCTCGCCGGTCCCTACACCTCTCTTTTTGATAAAAATTGGATCTTCGGGGATTTATTTAGAGATCATTAATTAAATTATTTTCGAAAGAAGTCCAAAGCACAATAAGTTTACATAACAAAATTAAAACCTCTTTAAATTGATCATACAAGTATTGATTGTTAAAGTAAATGTACACACAATATTAGTAAGAAATATTGTATATTAATCATCATAATTTAAGTCCGTCGTTGAAAATGATACAAGGATGAATGGAATATATACATTAATTTGAACAATGGAACCTTATAAAGAAGGTTTTTGTATCCGTATCCGTTTTTGTAAGAGTGTTAAGTATCCGGAGCCACTAACCCTTCCTTTATTACTTTACGTAAAATATAAATCACAAATATTCTGGCACATTACTTACCTTTGCATTTGTACATCAAATCAGACCACGTTATTTTTGCCTGCGAGAAACAATAAACACCGAGTCTTCCTCCTCTCAGAGTTGTATCATATATATTCCCAGAGTCAGCCATCAATTTTGCGCCTTGGTAAAGCCAGAATCTGATAAGGCCAATGTTTGGCCTGTGTAGTAAGTGCCATCTATAAGATGTTTTCTCCTTCCAACCTATTTTCCTTGGATCTCTCCAAAGGATTTTCACTTGATTTGGTATGTCTTGGTAATGCCACAGACTATTTCTAAGAAGTTCGCCAGGACCTGTATTAGAATTAACAAGTTTCAAAACAATCCCAGGCTCTGCAATTGCCCGGAATGGATTTGGCATCCAATATCCTTGTCGCCATTTCTTCCATGTTACGATATAAAATCGGCGATTATTTTGGTAAGAAAATACGAAACCAACAAAATCGTCGTCTAGATGATCTTGAATATAAAACGTTCCTTCAAAGTCAACACCATTGAACACATCAGGACCTAGAAAGGAAGGGGCGAGCATAGGAATAAAAATGTTCTGACACAGTTTGTAACAATGAGTCTCATGGTACTTGTTAGACAAAACTATGGCAATGAGTACTATCATCAAGAGAACTGCTTGCGGTTCTTTATCGATTAACCCTTTCGCTGCGAACAGCGCCTTTAGGCGCTCAACTATAGACGCTTCTCCTGAGCGAACAGCGCCTATAGGCGCCGTGCATTTGTTTTGCATTTGTTGCTATTAATAACTGCAAAATAATGGCCATTAATTCGTTTGTCTTCGATTACACTGTCCAACACAAAAAAAAAGTTCTAACAACGAATATACAATTCTTATAGATTTCGACCTGCTGAAAACGAATCCGCAAACCATTTGTGGCCAGTAACTACCATTTTCGAAAAAATCAATTTTGAAAAAAAAGGTACTTTTTTGTCCTTTGAACAAGATTTGTGACGTAAGTATATAAGTTAGACAGTTTTTATTTATTGCAAAAAATTCTGTGGATCATTACGAAGAAAATGATATGAATTACTTTTGCAATATGAATTTGCAAATATGTTTAAACATTAGTTAAAGTTTGCGAGACACGCTCCGCGCGCTCATTTTTCGAGATTCGTTTCAAATTTCCGGAAAAATTAGACCGCCGACGGGGATTCCATTTACTCTACGCGATAGAGCAGATCTTCCTCTTTGAAAAGCACTCCAAAAATATGCAAAGCTGACTTCGGTGTCGTAAATATAAGCCAAAATGTTGAGGAAGTCACGGATTGTCAGCAGGGGTTCTCAGACGCGACATTTATGACGCGCTCCACTACGGCATGTGTCCCCCAAACGCTCACATGCGCGCATAAATGTCGCGTCTGAGAATCCCTGCTGACGATCCGTGACTTCCTCGACTTTTTGGCTTTTATTTACGACTCCAAAATCTGCTTTGCATATTTTGGCAGTGCTTTTTAAAGAGGAATGTTTGCTCTATCGCGTAGAATAATTGGAATCCCCGTCAGAGGTCTAATTTTTCCGAAAATTTGAAACGAATCTCGAAAAATGAGCGCGCGGGGCGTGTCTCGCCAACTTTAACTAATGTTTAAACATATTTGCAAATTCATATTGCAAAAGTAATTCATATCATTTTCTTCGTAATGATCCACAGAATTTTTTGCAATAAATAAAAACTGCCTAACTTATATACTTACGTCACAAATCTTGTTCAAAGGACAAAAAAGTACCTTTTTTTTCAAAATTGATTTTTTCGAAAATGGTAGTTACTGGCCACAAATGGTTTGCGGATTCGTTTTCAGCACGTCGAAATCTATAAGAATTGTATATTCGTTGTTAGAACTCAGAAAAAAAGTCAAAATTTGTTGGACAGTGTTATTAAAGATTATTAAAAATTACTAATATTGTTCTTATTATTATTATTATTGTTTGGCTATTATTATTGTTATTCAAAATTAGCTCCGCACACCGTTTTAGGAACGATGTTATCGCGCGGACAACCTTCTACTATCGCGCCTGCTGCGGAGAGATTCTTTTCTGAGCACTCCGCAGCGAAAGGGTTGATTATGATACGTGTGCGACTAAGCCTTCCATATAGACGAATGCTTTGAGAGATATCATACAATGCAAGTGGTTAAAGCTAATAATCTATCAATCTAATAGTAAGGACAAGTAACAATAATAAGTGACACAAGTTTTGTTGAATTTAAATAAAGCTTTCAGTTTTTATAATGCAAACGCTAAACATGTATGCGCAATGCGCATGCTCCGATATCTCCCGACTGCAGCAACTCTCGGCCGCTAGGAGGCTTCGTCCGCAAAGGGTTAAACCCTGGCCAGAAAGCATATATAAAAGCTTACCGATGGCAATTCCAGGATCGCTGTTAACAAGTTGTTGGATTTCTGCACCTTCGTGATGTATTTTCCATATTGGATCTATTTGCGCTTTACCAACAGGATCCAAAGCAATAGTGATATATTTTCGGAAATCCGTAGCCCAAACTAAACTATTATTAGGACAGTTATCCTTAATATTAATTATAGTGTCATTGTCGTAATCACTCCAGCAAATATCTCCGATATTGTCACCTGAAAGTAACACCATTCACATTTGTCAAAACATACAGGTATATAATGACTATCTTTAAAGAAAAATATTTTTAATAAATCACTCTTTCGTATGGATTTATTATAAATAACTATAGATAGAAACCGATCTAGTTGAAATAATATTAAATTAAGTTTCTAACTTAACAAAAAATGTTTGTTCATTTTCATTCCTTAGATGATTTAACGAAATAATAACTCTCTCAACTAACAAGTTGTAAAATGTAAGTAAAATTTAATTGAATTTTTTTAGTAAAAAAGCTAATGTATATTTGGTTACGTTGGAAAGTTGGAAATCGTTTTCCTTAGGGATACGTACTAATTTGGCTCGTGACAATTCTGGAAATGAGTCATATTAAAATTTTGCAAAAATTACGAAAATGCATCTCTTTGTATTCTATGTAGCTTTTCCTGGAGTAAGTTACGAGCAATATGGAAAACCGGTATGCCAAAACAGTGCAGCCAAATAAATATGCAACCGTGAGTTAGCTCATTAGCATTTTTCTTTGACAAGAAAAATATTGTTGAATAGAAATCACTTTACTTACGATTATCATCACGTTGATCGGGATTATATACATAAGGGCAATTATCTCGATGATTTGGTACTCCATCGTTATCCATGTCGTCATCACATTCATTACCTATTCCATCATGATCGTCATCAGTTTGCCCAGGATTGGCTATATCCGGGCAGTTATCTCTATCGTCTTGTATACCATCTTTATCTCTATCATTATCGTTATCGCAGGAATCTCCAATACCATCTTCATCACTATCCGTTTGCTCTGGATTCGCAATATTGGGACAATTATCACAAGCATCGCCAATACCATCACGGTCAGAGTCCCATTGATCTCTGTTTTCCCTATTTGGACAATTATCATGGTGGTTTGGAAAACCTATAAAATATACAGAAATTGAATATTATTATAGCATTTTCGACGGATTTAGAGTGTCTGGAAATAATGTTCTGCCATAATTATTCTACACGAAGGGCCATCAATCCGTTTATCCTAAGAGGAGACAATACGAAGACTCCTGGTCGTTTTATTTATATTAGATTGAGTCATAAATAAGTTCCGTCCGTCCAGAAGTTTTTTATTCAAAATCGTCGGAATATTATGGTATTACAGGAATATTAAGGGGAATCAACAAGTTGCCTTAAAAACGGCAAGAAGTTATTAATAATGACGGCGAATATACTGGATTAATGTCCATGGTATTGCATTTTATTGACGAATAAACTTTATTTTAAAAACCGAAACTTATTTAATATATTGACTAACATCCATGGTTTAGTTGGAAACTTACCATCATTGTCAATATCATCGTCGCATGCATCTCCGATACCATCATTATCTGTATCCTTCTGCTGTCCATTGTTAACAGATGGGCAATTATCGCATACATCTCCGACTCTGTCTCCACCATCCCGTTCAGAATCTTCTTGTCCAGGATTGTAAACCATGGGACAGTTATCTGCTGGATTTAAAACTCCGTCGTTATCGGCGTCAGAGTCGCAGGCATCTCCCAAACCGTCATTATCAGAGTCTTCTTGACCACTATTTGGTACTAGCGGGCAATTATCGGCACGACAGCACCGATCGTGACACGTAAGATTTCTGTCCGGAACTCCGTCGTTGTCTCTATCCGGTCCACAAATTAGCCCATTTCCAGCCCATCCTACTCGACACTAAAAATCGTGAAATTCATTTTATACTGCTAGCATTGGAGCTAGAAATTGGACAGCTTTCATTCTAGTTCTCATAAAACTAAATATTAGGGGGACCGGAAAGTAATGTCGTATTTTTCATGAAATTAAAATAAATTGATTTTTCTTTGACATTTTATTTTTAAATCAGTGATATGGTCACCATCCTTGTCGATGACTTTCTGTAATCTAGTGAGTAAATTTCTATTGCTTCTACTGCTACCCGTGAAATGTCATTATTCAGAGTCAAAGGTCTTCCTCTTCGAGGTGAGTTAGAAAGATCAAAATTGCCCGATCTGAATTTGGCAAACCATCGTTGACATTTGCGAACATCCAGTGCTTCCGGAAAGAAATCGAGAATGTTTTTTGTAGCTGTCGTTGCATTGCTGCCCTTCCGAAATTCGTATAGCATACAATGCCGAATGTGCAACTCTTCTGGATATTTGTCAGTCATTTTGAATACGGTCAATAAAAAAATAATTTTTTTTTACGAAACAGTATTAGCCAGTCTCTTTAATTTGCAAACGTGTATTGAACAAAGTCGATGTGTCAAGGTGGTTGCAATTATCTGTCAAATGTTGGCTTGTGCATAAACGACATTACTTTCCGGTCCCCCTAATATGTACCTCCAGGACTATTAATGTACTAGATCATTAAAAGTACTAGAGGTACTTTTAATGAAGTGAGTTGAGTGTTACTGTTAGAATGTGTTTAGTTCCCGTAATGAAATCTGATATAATAAAGATTGACCAAAGAATACTACACTCTTGGGAATTCCCATCAGATGATTATGTCGAAATCTACACCTTTACTTATCTGTCAGTTTATCCATTCTATCCGTTCATAGGGACTTACATTTAGTTCTAAAACTTTTGGGTTGTCCGGAAAGTTCAGGCCACTTTTCAGTAGTTTACCGGCAAAATACCTGAGAAGTTTTGGGAGGATGGAATCTTCAAGTTGCGTAACAAAATTGAGAAAGTTTGTGGAACAAAGTGGTGCATTCATAATAAATGTACATCTAAAATGTTGCCCTTCAATTTTCTTTAAAAATCAGCATGAACTTTCCGGACAACTTGACACTATGCCGTCCGGTGGTGCCCCGGTGGTGCCATGCGAAAACTATCGTGCAAGCGCCGGTGGTACGCCTGTGGTGCCGTGTTCGAAGCTATCGCACAAACGTTAATATTGTTTGTGTTTTCAGGAAAATAATATATATATAATATTAAACAACCATGCATTTATTTACATATATCTGTGAAATTTCGTGAAAATGGAGGGAGGACTGAGAACTATAGAGATTAGTAAAACCTGACGTTTCATGATCTGCCGAAAAACGCCGGCGACAGGCGCAAAGATCTGAACGACTCCTACCGGCGCCAAATAAAAGAATCTCGATTTTACGTGCGGACGGCATAGTGTTAATAAAGAGATTCATTGGTAAGTGATCCAAGGTTTCAATAATTACCCTGCATATGTACCCGTTCAGATAGCTGCAGATACACTCAGCATTATCGTCATAAACTGTAAGGGGATCCGGACATATATTCCCTCTGGGGTGACAACCGGAAGTTTGATTGCCTATGAATGCAGACTTACAAGGTCCGCATCTGTAGGAACCCTAAAATCAAAACAGAAATACAAATGTTCATTTAACATAATGTACACATAATCTGCGAATAAACAGTTGGAATTATGGAAATGTATCAAGGATGAATATTATGTGAGCATATTTATACACGGTGTTTGGAAAGTCTGGAAACGGTGAAATATCGGATAGGGAAAGCATTTTTGTTGAAAACATTAAATGGTAAAGGTTTAGGATTTCAATCGGGATATCAGACGAATTCATCGATTTTGGGCCTGGGGCCCTAAGACAACATTTTCAAATGAGAATCCACATTTTATTACAGATTACAGTGTTCTGCGTGATTTCTCGAATCCAAGTATGGTATACTGGATTTTAAACTGGACTTAAAACATAAAACACGTTCGTCTACACACATACGCGCGCACCCACATCCGCATACAATATTGGTCGGGCCCTAAAGAGGGCCTCAGTCTAAAATTCAGTATACCATATTCGAATTCGAGAAATCACGCAGAACATGAATCTGAAATAAAGAATGGGAATTTTCATTTAAAAATGTTGACTTGGACCCCATGGGACCCAAAATCAGTGAGTTCATCTGATAGGCGGATTGAAATCCTAAACCTTTGCCATGTAATGTTTTCAACGAAAATGCTTCCCCTGAAAAATAACTTCCTCCACCATTTAAGAAGCTTTCATAAAAAACAATAGATTGAAGCATATTGACCAGCGTGATAACTAAAATATTCTGTCAGGGCATATTTTCTCTTTCGTGATTTGTTTGTGCTTACAATGCGAAGAGAATATTTTGAGGAAACAAATCTTTATGGAAATTTTGCGTTCGCATAAGTTTTTCGAGTTACTTGCTCCACTCACAATGTCCCATTGGAGGGGATTTATACTTGCAAAGGCTTAATATATTCTACATAAAATTTGGTGTTACCTCAGTATTTATGCATTCAGAGTTTGGATCGCAACCACCATTGTTATTTTCGCATTCGTTTATGTCTCGGCAACTTTGTTGGTGAGTTCTGGCAAACTCGATACCGACACCCTCGATAGTATGGCCTGCATATCCTAAGGGGCACGGATCGCATTTGTATCCTGGCTGAAGATTGATACATCGTACTCCGTGATGACAGGGTCGAGTTAGTTCACATTCATTTATATCGAGACACGACGAACCATTGCCAACATATCCTGCGGGACAGGAGCCGCATCTAAAAGGAAACGAGATTAAAAATAGCTGACATTCGCTGCCCGACATATTGCATTTGCCACAGTTTACCACGGACTCTACATCAGCGTTCAAACAATTAATGAAAATACAGAATTAGCATATTCGATCGTCAGGAAAGTTCTGCGGTTTTCACGCGGACAAGTTCAAGGATGGAATATGAAAACAATATAAAACTTTGTTGTACGAGATTATTTTCATTTTGTTTAACGACCTTTTGTCATCTCACGGGTAACAGATTTCAAGAAATTAATAAATATCCTTAGCAATCCAAAGCCAAATATATGTTTGAGACGCAATCTTCTGAAGTGTGTATCCTGAATTCAGAATACGATTGCCCCAGAACTCGCGCAGTCCCCTCTACCTTTTCCGTCCCACCACTGTTATATGCCCAACTTCTGTAACGTCACAGTGGGACTAAGTAAGACCAATAGCGTATTAGGAGCAGGGAATGGTAGTGCGGGACCTGCGCATAACGAACGAAACTCGTCCGAGTTGTGGGCAATCTGATTCTGAATTCAGGATAGGCGAATTTCTCTGAAGACTAAAATGTCCTCCTGTAGAGGAGGCAACGCCCAACTGCTCTAGGGGAGATCAATATTGTTTATACAGTTATGTTTAACTGAAAACCTGCTTTGCGCAATTGTCAACGTGTTATAATTTGTTAATAACTTTGAAGCCAGCAAAATGATAACTTAAACTCATCATTATTTAACGCAGACTACAACATGTTACAGTATGGATATAATATGTTCATAATTGAAGTCGTTATGTATCACTTGCTTGGTATACCACTCCCTTTCCAGACAAAAATTACTCAGCGTACCCTAAAGTAAGTCTCTAATGTGCCTATGTACCTATATTTCTATCTACATCATACAACATAGTAAAGAAATATGTTATTGTAAATAAGATACATTGAAGCTTGAAATTATAAAGTCTGAAATTATAACCGGCTGTTGATTCGCGAAAATTTGCAAAATTCGCATTACACGCATATACAGCAGCGTATTCAAAGGCTTGCGATGAAATTACGCCAGTCACGCTCAGAGCAGTTCGCAATTCATTCGGACACCGTTTGGAGAAATGTAAAGAACTCAGCGGCGAAAATTTTCAACAAAAGCGTTAAAAGCAAGTGATACGATTACACTCAACATTTTGTTTGATTTTCGGCTCAAGGTCAACTCAAGGTCATTTTGGAAAAATAAAGTACCGCCATTATACCTCAGAAAATTGCCCTGCTCACGGAGATCCTACTAGCCAGTTCGAATCGACGGGTTATTATGTCTTAAGTAATACAAATTTTGCAAAATTATTTAACCCAAGGAAAATAGGACGATTAGAGATGATTGCTGCGTCGCAAGCTGAGTTGCTGTTGACTGCATTTATTATCGCACATCATGGGTGGCAATATAGAATTACAATTTTCGTTTGCAAATTTTCGTGTTTGCGAGAATTATTATTATTATTTATACCGTGGCTTAATACAGTCTACTGCAAAGTATTTAAATTAGCTACTAATCGTAAGTCTTTAAGACCAGTGGTTATATTGTTTTGCGCACTGGGCGCGCATCGAGGATCCAAGTAAAGAATGATACGCCGTTCCCTTGGTGGTGTCCTCGAATTCTTACTAAAACTTAATTCAGTAAGATCTAGTTGTGTTGGGAACGATATCGATTTGAGTGACACGATTCATTAAACTATATTTATTAATCACTTAATTATTTACTGGTGTGGTATCGGGAGATATCTCGCGGCTCCTATCAAGGAACGAAGAGAGCAGAGGAGAATAAGAGCATATAAGACCCAAAATAAGACCCAAAGATTAGCGGGTCTCGTGTCGCAGTGATAGCGCGGCCGACTCCGGAACTCCAGGACCGAGGTTCGAATCCCCGCGAAGGCTTTTTTAAATTGTTCTCCTGCTACTTTACACCGCGTTCCATCCTACACTAGTATACGTTCGATTTATACTCTAACGGTAAATGTGATATTATGAGTTTCGAGTAACTCTGGTTTGAATCTCGGGTGATTATTCTGATTTAATGCGGTTTAACCCTTTGCAGTCGGTTTCCCCGTAGCGGGGACATTTTTAAATAGTCGTAGAAGTTAATAACCCCGCAGCGGGAACCTTACGTATTATAAGTAGTATTAAATACAACAAATCAGTTTCAACGAATTCCGTGTGTTTTAATATCCATATATTGACTTTAAATTCTGTACGGAAAAGTAATTGCGAAACGATAGATTTGCTCCGACCTACTGGTACTCCCAAAAGCGAAATCTGCCGATCGAAAAGGGTTAAATTGTCGTTCGATTCTGATTTACGTTTGATACGTTCGAGTTCTCGAATAAATCTGTATCTTCTTTATGACATTTCCATGATGTTCTGCGTTAAGCATTTATGAGATCTTAGAGCGTTACGGGCGTTACCCTTAAGGGCTCAACACATTGTATACTCTGTAATAAATACTTTTCCATAAAAGCCAATACTGAATTGGTTTAATAATCACGAAGGCTATCTAGAAAGCGAGTCTAATGCTTTGATAAAAAATATGAGGAATTTAAAATAGGATGTAGGTAAACCCTGTCGGATGTATCTAAACCCATATCGGATCTTATGTCATATTATATATTTCCGTTTCCTATTTTAAATAAATGTTATTTCAATTATTTAAACCGACAAATATGTGTCTTTAATACTCCTAAAATAATATCACCCACAAACTTATCATAAGTATGAAATATTTATAAGATATTAGCAAAAAACGTGGTGGCTTTATAGAAATTTCGCGGACTGTACCATTAATCTTATCAACGAAGTTCTCCTGATTAAACAACATTCTCTTAAAAACCCTTACAAATCCTCCATTTATAGCATGCTATAAATGGATTTTTTATAATATATTTAATATATTATTGGATATTGGATATTTAATAAATTTCGCAAATAATTAACTTACCTATAACCTCCTATATCTTCGTAACAGCGTACACCGTGGAAGCAAGGTTGGTCTGCGCATGTAACGACTATTAACTTCACACAAAAACGTCCATTACCCATGTACCCTCTGGGGCATTGTCCACACTGTGGACCACGCGGCGTATTACGACACTCAACACCAGGGTAACAGGGTGACTGATAAATGCAGCTAGGAAGTGGTGCTGCCGTCGTTGTCGTTGGTGGAACTAGAAAATGATCATACTATCATTCACAATCGAGAATGAATATTATAAGTGTTTAATGCATTTCGATAAATTTCCGTCAGTTACATTGAAATTCTCTCATTTAGACGTACAAAAGCGTATTGTAATTTTGAATCCTAGCTTTTTACTCAGAAACATGAAACAAAAGGTCCAGGCAATGAAGAAGATTCCATTTTACTTTACATTTCAACATGCTTTATTCTCAATTCCTCTCTTTATTATGCACATTGTAAAATACAATATCCATTCTACTGTAATTCGGAGGTATTTTAAAGGAAATGTCATAGGAGGTTTCAGAAAAATCGATGTGATTATGTAGGAGTAATGTTTAACCCTTTGCACTCGGAGGCGACTCTCATTGGCCGCTTAAGGTTTACTTCAGTTGTTGGTGATTTAAAATTCAATAACAAAAAATAAGTACAGTATATCTTAATAAGACGTCTTACGGGTGCAAGGGGTTAAATGTCTAACGAGCACGCGCTGACTTTCCGGAACAGAGAATTGTTGGCATTAATTTTGTGTTTATGCACAATAATGATTCCAAGCATACTCTTATAATCTGCATAAAATATCTTGAGCAGTTACAACAAAATTCGAAATTATAATTAATACGATGCCCCTCCCCCAATCTTCAAATATCAACCCCATCGAGTAGTTGGGGGATGAACTATGAGTATGTGTTTTCTAAACAATACTGTACGTCGGAAAAAGTCTGTAAACATATTTGCAACGATCCTCGACAGAAATAAAGGAAGAAACATGAAAAATATTAATGCAAGACTACAAGTATTGCAAGGAAACAGTAGATGACCCTTTGATTCAATATTTCGGAAATTTAATAATGCCAATTTGAACGTGAAACTAAATCTGGTAAGTGTCCCATGACTTATGCACGGGAGTGTATACCCGCCGCTGGGCCTTTGTTTCCGAGATATTCGCAAAAAACTTAGACGACGAGTACACTTCATTCTGGCGTAGGTGGTTGCCTGACGGCAACCAGATTTTGATGTGGCCCAAACTAAACTTAATTCATTGATAATAATCATTTTTATTATCAATAAAAAAAGAGATATTAACACCTCGACGGCCGCTCATTTTACTCAAAGTCGCGCTACTACCGCCGGTATCTCTCGCGTACTGAAATACGGAAAGTTCACAAAACCAATAATTTGAGAATTGAAAAACGTCAATAAACTCGTAACAATTGGAAAGCAGTAACTCAAAAACAGTTAAAAAGGATTAATATACAAACGTCGAATCTACGATCTCGAAATATTTATATAATGCTGGTCTAAGATTGCTAGTGCCAAGTCACATTTACGTGACACCGGCCGATAACCGCTGGCTGTCGAAATCACGTACACGTGACAGCGGCCGTCAAAGTGTTAAGCCGATGGCTGTTTTTGTCTACTATAGTGACCATTCATTTTCAGCTACTCATATGTAATTAAACTTTCTATAAACTGTTTATTTAGTGTTTTTGACAAAGATATTTAAGCCGTTTATTTTGAAAGTGGCTTCAGTCCATTTTTCAAGATAAGCGGCTCATTTATGCTTTTTAACACATAAATTTATTTGAAATGCAGAAATACAATTGCAGTCAATTGCGGTTAATCAATATCCGATCGCCGTGAGGAAACGAGAGTGAAGTAATAATCAATATTAGTTTGGAATGTGATATATATATATCATTATATAGAATTAGACTCCTGTTATGTAAACCCACTATGCTTCCTCTCACCAGTACATATTCTATTATACAGGGCGTTTCACCTAACTTGATCACTTTAAATATCCCGCTTATTTTTTATGATATAAAAAAATGTCAGAGGAAGAAAATATTCAGTTTTTCTCAAGGTTACTCTTTCCGAGATTTCAAGGTCATGGAAGTTGTTATAAACGGAACTACATATTTTCAACACAACAGTCTTATAGCTCATAAAATAGCAAATCCAACAATGTGCAATATATTGACCTTCAGCGTGACTATGAAAACTCTGATAAAGATTTTCGGCTTTGGGAGGTTAGTCCTTTGAGGTTATTCATATTATTCTTTATTTAGAATAAGATTCCCCAGATCTCGGACGAGTTTCGTTCGTTGTGCGCAGGTTCCTCGCTAACATTCCCTGCTACAAACACGCTATCGTTAGTCACACTGTGACGTCATAGAAGGCGGGGCTAAAGCAGTGGTTTTTAAAACAGGAGCTCTGGGCAATCTTATTCTAAATCGAGAATAGACATCAAACATTTGTTGTATCATCACAACTAGGGGAGATAATTACCTTGTATATCATGGAAAATACAACTGCGGGGGTGGTTGCGGAATAAGTCGTAAAACCGTAAAGAATGTACCGCGAATTTGAATCAAGTAAATAAACACAGAATTATAATACCTTTAGCTCGAAATTGTATCATTCGCGGGCCTAACTAAGTTATCAACTTAAAAATTAGCTTGCTAAATTTGATCAAACATTTAATTAACTCTTTAATTATCATTTCTTTTCAGATTAAATGATTACGCGAACCGGACGCTCCCCACCCGTGATTTAACCTTATATTGCCCAATTTTGTTCGTGTCTAAAAGGAAATCGTATAACGTAAATCTAGTGAAATGCGATTCTAACGAAGGTAGATTACATGAAAATGATGAAAATCATTGCGAATACTTTTATTATTATTACTACAATAAAAACTTAAAATGGAATGGAAGATGCGGATAGTCGAGTTGTGTGACTTCAAAGTTACATGGAGCTACTGAGGATTCAATTTTAGTTTGACCACGGCTCGCGCAGGCCCCTTACCCTCCGTCCCTCCAATCCTTCTATCCCTGACGTCACAGTGGGACTAAGCCAATAGGGCGTGCGGAACAGAGAACGGTAGGCGGAACCTGCGCACAACGATCGAAAACTTGTCCGAGCCGTGGTCAAACTAAGAACGACTCCAGAGGGTTAACGCAGCGGACGGATTCGAAGCTCCATAAACGTTGGAAAGAAATATTTGGTTCGCAGCAGGTACAATAACATCTAATAACCATAGACAAAGTAATACTTCGTGACAGATATATTTATTGTATTAGTATGTGAACATTTGCCATTAACTTCTAAAACTTGTCTCTATACTGATACTGATCAACTCTGATTCTATGTTTCTTATCAATTTGAGAGTTTGTCAATATTTTCAAGTACTTAAGAACGTTCATTTGCAATCGGACTCGGTTAAAACAAGAGAGAGATTCAAGTAACTATGTAGGTATAATACAAAATAAAACATTTTCGTTCCTGGCATACAAAATTGTGTTCTCTCTGAATATATTAGGTCGTTCCATAAGTAATGCGTTTTTCCCGACGCGACTGCAATTTTTGACAAATACCAGTTAAAATGTTAACCCTTCCTTACAAATTTACGAAACTTTCAATTGGAAACAGCAAATATATTGCTTGTAAATGGTTTTTGAAATGGAGATGACAAAGATTTCTTGCAATTTTCTTGCAATAACGCAAGAAAAACTGCGCAAAATATATGAAATGTATGGACAAGGTGTGATTAGTATTAGCCAATGCAAAAAGTGCTCGTAAAAATTTCGATTAGAAAATAAATATGGCCACAAGAGAGGACGTCGAAACAGTGTTGTCTGAGGATTTTTATGAGAAAGTTTGTAGAAAGTGACGGAAAGTATATTTTAAATAATTGAAGAAAACCGCATTACTTATGGAATGACCCAATAATATTAGTCTAGGCAGTGCCAGTCGTTTTTCCATTTTATGATAGGATAATTACGATGACCATCTTTATAAAAATCAAAAATCTATTTAGGTGTAGTCTTATTTTATAAATGCTATCCATAAACAATACAGACGCTTGTGTGCCATTTACAGTTAACAAATTGTACGTATATTTGTATAAAAAAGTGCGTACACAGAGAAGTGAATAAAGTAAACTGCTGCGTGCAATTATATTATGTTTTAGATAGAAGTATAATGTACGTATAAGTAGAGTTTATTGTAACGATAACTGTTTCGCGGTGGTCAAAGCGCTTTGCAATACGGTGAAACTTCACTCACCGACGGGTCTATGACAGGCTGCGCAGTTTTCGATCAGTTGGCGAAGATGCTGAGTTTCGACCCTCTGTAAAACAATAATATTCAATGTCCTTCATGTAGGAATAAAATATTGATTAAAGTTGATTACAGGTACGCACGCACACAGACACACACCCGACTACTTCACTTCCTAAGGACGTATACCGCCGGCACATTTATATATTCGATAGTTGTAAATGCTGTTAAATACAACTAAATATGAACAGGCTACTAGATCCGCAACGTATTAAAACTTTTATAAAAAGGAAGCACACGGAAAATACACATACACTACCGGCCATAAGTTTGGGATCACTTACTATCGTTAAGCAAATTATGAAATATCTTGTCTATAAAATGGAATGGGATACTCTTCTTTGGGTATATCTGTACGTTGATGTATGCTGATATTATAAAATAGAAGAGTTGTATAAATGTCGTAGATTTTATTCTATATTAATTACATTGCGCTTAATACGCGATACGTCGAAGTATTCCCCTTTTTTCATTATTGTTATTTTACATATTTGTGACATACCCCGACAAGTTTGCGTAATGTTTCTCGCTGCATAGTTCGCCACTCTTCTTGTAGTAAAGTCATTTCTTGCGGGGAAACTAAAAACCGAGCGATAGCAATAAACGGAGCCGACCGATTTTAAAGGTAACAAAATCTTATTACACCCAGGTGCCAATACAATATATGTCTGCCTGACAAGAGAATAGTTTAATATTAATGGTACAATTATCAAATGGACAAAGGTTTTATATTCTATTTACTTTTAATGTTCATTCTAACGTTTACTTTAAAGCAAGTGATCGTAAACTTATGGCCGGTAGTGTACGTCATTTGTGCAGATTGTAGATTTACATCGCCGAACAAAGATAAGGACAGCGAATAAAAGAGACAATAATAAAGACGATTCTTAATCTTTCTTTTTGTTAACTTTGTCATCCAGAAAGAGTTTATTCGTGAGATTTTTCAAATCAAAGTAAGGTAAAAAATGATATAATTTCGTTCACATTTACGTGCTCTGAAGACTATAAATACTTTGGCCAGCGAACAGTGAAGACTCCAGATTTTTGGGACAACATGAGTGGAGGTCCCATATTCGAAGGACAACGAGAGAGGCCGGCCTCTGTTTCAGGGACAACAGGAGCGGACGCCCCTCATTCGAGGCACAATTTAATGTTTTATATATTTTCTCGTAGCGAAGACATAAGACTTCATATGAACCGAATAAAAATTGCATGTATCAGCTCAGCAACAATCAGTTATACAATAATTATTAAATAAGTAAATGATATCCAAATTATATCATGTTTGGTCTCATTTTGATCGGAAAGATCTCACCAACATGTTAAATATATTTTTAAAGACCAACAAACTGTCTGCTCATTGTAACGCGCAAATCTAACATTTGCTTGTATGAAGCCTTCGATAAAAGTACATAAGAAAAATGTAAGAAATAGACGAAACGTGTTTGTTTGACATTAATATTCACTTTCACTTTACATACAGCTGCGGCCAGCAACGGTTTAAAGTTCTACGAGGTTTATGTTACAATTCGTTGCTGCAGAAATACTTTGTACACTCACTGTATATTGTTTCTCGATATTGAAATTGATGTACTTACGTTTAACTCGATTTCCCTCCAAATTTTTTTGGCGGCTTCGATCAGTTCGTTTAAACTCTTCGTTATTTGGTTGTCGGTCAGGCAGGCTGAAGAAGTTGAGAATCATAATTAACTACAATTCGTAAAGACAAATATTCCTATCACTTAAATGTAGGGCAACATATCTACCTCTTTCATCTAAACTCTGAATAACGATGTCTCCTCTTCTAGGTACCCTTTTGTAGCTTGTACTCGAATTATTATGTAATTCCGGCTGATTAGGACTTGCTAGGTCCACAGATTTGGCTGTAGACGTAAAATAACTTGGTTCGGTAGAACTACTAAATTGATGCAATTGTTTTGAATTCCCAGAATTGTGCATAGTTAATTCTAACTCCGATCGTCCGGAATGATGGAACTTCTTTGATTCATCATCGCCTGACGAAACCTGTGCATTTTTATTATATCTGTTGAAATAACCAGGTTCATCGACATAATCCGTATCACTCTCTTTCCTCTCGCTAGGTGACTCTTCGAAGGATGTGGCATAATCGTAGAGAAGCTGAGTATCTTCATCGTAATGTGTATTCTTACTGAAAGTATCCCGGTCACGATTATAACTCTCTGAACGACTTAAACGTTTTAACCAATTCGGACGACCCTTCGATTTCGCTCTATAATCGTCTTTCCCAAAATTCAAGTTTGATCTTGATTGATCCACTTGCTTTAATTTCTTAGTGTTGTATGAATCATCACGTTCTTCGGTGTGTGATTTGGTTAGTATCGAATCGCCCTCTGCTGGTGAGTTCTTTGTTTCGATTAGATTCTCGGGACAAGATACTTCTTTTAAAACTTCGATGATCCTTGATGATTGATATACTTTTACTTTATATTTTCGATCCCTAAACTGAATGAATAATGGTATTACAATTAATTACAAACTATCTTAGCACTGGAGGTGGTAGGGAAATCATTGTTTCTTTTTTCCTTTCGATATAGAAAATACATTTATCTTTCTTATCACCGTCGTATTTCTTTATTCCTCCATTAACACATTCGCACCTGATAACTCAAATGTGAGTCTTTAAATACGTTGCACTTCGGTCTCCAAATATTTGAGTACGTTTAAATAAATAATGTGAAAACGAAAAAAATTTGAGGCCAAAGTGTAAATTATCCAAAGACTCTCGTTTATAGGATTTTTTGTCAATATAACTTTATTTAGCAAAATTCCGCGAATTTGTCTCGACGCGAATGTGTTAATATCTCTAAAAATTAATATCTCCCATCATTTTGACAAAAAACTATGAAAATAATTGTTATGAACAGTAAATGTAATCGACCTTTTCAGACTGTATTACAATTGAAAAGGTGCCAAGTATTTTCTTATCAAGAACTCATAACCAATTGTTCGTTGAAACTTATTGCAACTTAATAAATAAATAATGGTTATTTTACATTAAATATAGGTTACTTGAAATGTATGAAAGTAAAAATATGCTATCAAAGGGTCTAGCCGGTTAAGGTAGTCAAAAGTGCCCCTAAACCAAATTGGACTTGCGATGGGTCATTCGATAGCTAATGAAAAAAAAACAATCTGTGCCAAATTTCAACTTTGTATCTCGACTGGGGGGGTAGTAAAGGGCAAAAAACGAAAAATCACGTTTTTGTTCAATTTCTTCCAACTGAGTGCATGAAAAATTTTGAAAAAAATTAGTGGCACGTCAGTTAGCGATACACATATTATAGAATTTTTTCAGATTTTTATGTTGCAAATCCAAGCTGTGAAAAATAAAAAACCCCCAAAAATGCCGAAAAATGCCGATTTGGTATTGAAGGAGTTGCAGAACTATAATTATATAATTTGGGTAAGTGGGTATATGTGATAGTATTGCTCTCAATTTTTTTTAGATTTTTTGATTAGGTGCGCCGTAGTTAAAAAAATTAAAAACCGGGTTTTTCGGCGTTTTTTGCGTGTCAGATTGACTTATAGGTCGAACTTTCGTATTATTCTCTATTAAATAAGTGTTTGTGCAGTAATCAATGTTTTTGCATCCGGCAAAGCAATATAGGAATTAAGGAAACTAAATAAATAGAGAAAATTGGAATTACTGTGCTATTAGAGCCTAGAGCGTAGCGAGTATTTTCAAGTGGTTCGGTGGTCCCGTGGCAAAGCGTCACGCTGTTGAAACGCTGCGGACTTTTTTTGTAGGTTCGCATCCCACTTAGGTTAATTTTTTTTTGCATTTCATTTTCTGAACTTTTAACTATATAACAACCGAACTAGTTTAAACATAGTTTAAGCATATTTTTTAAATGTCTTATATTTAAAGATAAACATGCGCTCCAAAGTCATATTTACGTATAGTACAGATTAGAATATTTCAAAAATATGCTTAAACTACTTGTAAACAGATATTGATATAGTTCGGTTGTTATATAGTTAAAAGTTCAGAAAATGAAATGCAAAAAAAAATTAACCTAAGTGGGATGCGAACCTACAAAAAAAGTCCGCAGCGTTTCAACAGCGTGACGCTTTGCCACGGGACCACCGAACCACTTGAAAATACTCGCTACGCTCTAGGCTCTAATAGCACAGTAATTCCAATTTTCTCTATTTATTTAGTTTCCTTAATTCCTATATTGCTTTGCCGGATGCAAAAACATTGATTACTGCACAAACACTTATTTAATAGAGAATAATACGAAAGTTCGACCTATAAGTCAATCTGACACGCAAAAAACGCCGAAAAACCCGGTTTTTAATTTTTTTAACTACGGCGCACCTAATCAAAAAATCTAAAAAAAATTGAGAGCAATACTATCACATATACCCACTTACCCAAATTATATAATTATAGTTCTGCAACTCCTTCAATACCAAATCGGCATTTTTCGGCATTTTTGGGGGTTTTTTATTTTTCACAGCTTGGATTTGCAACATAAAAATCTGAAAAAATTCTATAATATGTGTATCGCTAACTGACGTGCCACTAATTTTTTTCAAAATTTTTCATGCACTCAGTTGGAAGAAATTGAACAAAAACGTGATTTTTCGTTTTTTGCCCTTTACTACCCCCCCAGTCGAGATACAAAGTTGAAATTTGGCACAGATTGTTTTTTTTTCATTAGCTATCGAATGACCCATCGCAAGTCCAATTTGGTTTAGGGGCACTTTTGGCCCCCCTTAACCGGCTAGACCCTTTAGTATTTTAAGACGAAATAGGGAGATCTTTCGTAACAATCGTGCAGCGACATACTGCAAAATGGCGATATCTTCCACAACGTCGGTCGGTAAAGTAGTAATCTATTTGCGGAACCGGAAGGAAGAGTAATTCGGTGTTGTACAAACTTACCACTTCCACAAGCGAGTTATCTACAGTTGCCTCTAGTTCGCGGAAAGACTTTTTTAGCGGTATCATGCCTTGAAATATACAATCTACGTAGATATTCAGCCGTGGATTTGGTTCGGCTTGATGCACCTGAATTATCATATTTTTCAGAGGTACATTTGTACTTAAAGTCTCAACTGTAATATGCTCGGCACTTTGGCGGCCATCTTCATCGATATTCTCGAGTATAACTGGAACATACATGTCGGCTATACTGATTTCGCACTCCAAAGTAACCCTTTCGCAAATCAAGATTTTCTACAAATTTGTTTTCTTAGGTTATAATAATAAAAATAAAATTCAATGTAAAGTTATTGTTCCGAAATAAAAAATTTATTGTATGTGCATGTACGTAATAATACTTTTAACACGAAATGAATTTATATTTTTAACAAAAATACATATTTAGCACCAAAAATATTTAATTCATAAATAAAAGGATGATTGTGATTTGCAATAAGGTGAATATTATATGCAAAAGGGTTCATTTGGAGTGGAAAACCTGTAAACTTAGATGAATACCGAAATCCGTGTGTACGATTATCCAGAAATTCATGGTAAATATCTAACTTAAGGACTTATCGAGCGAAACTAATTAAAAACTTACCCCGCTTCATTAGTCGGTCTAACATTAATACCGTTTTCGTTTTAGTCTTGCCATACTTCACAGCCAATAGCGTTTCAACATCCGGACCGGACTGATTCTTTCTAGTTTTAATATCCAATACCGTAAAAACAAAATTATCCTCCAACAAGATTTCTCGAAGTTTCGTACTCAAACCTGTTAGAAATAAATAAGAACCATGATTATAATATTGTCGTAAAACAGATCAATGAAACAATCAGAATTATAGTTATCCTCAAATAATAAGTACAATAAGAACCAGTGACTTTGACTGGAAACTATGAATTTTCGTGGGAAATGATTTTTGAAGAATTATAAATTATGCCGGAATACAGATATACAAACAAAAACTTTCATTGTATCCTATAAATTCTGCTTCTTTCATAAAATAGTAAAAAGTACATCAAACTCCGAGTACTCAGAGATACAAATTTTATTTCAAAAACTAAAGTAATCCAAGAAATCTGAAATTATGTTTTTCTGCTGGTAATTAACACTTTCACGACCGCATGTTTGCGCAGTGAAACGTCGCCAGGAGCCGGCAATATTTTTGAAGAATTAATTAAAAAAAACTTTACGTAAATTCACGAAATAATTCAACATTATTATACAACAATATTTTTCCTTTGTGTGATAATTATTAAAACGTACAAATATAAAACAAAATTCTTCGAGAATTCAACAAAAATTTTGAAGAATTAAAAAAAAAGCGCTTCGAGATAGACTATTTAGCATTCAAAGGGTTAAGCAACTGACGTTCTAAAAAAACTTTGCAAATGGCTTGCCAATGGTACCACGTGCGAGTCGCCGGCAAACAACAACTGGGCTGCCTATGACACCACAGTGGTGTCGCCGGTCGTGAAAGTGTTAAGAAAGAAGAGACTAATTCCCACACAGAAATAAAGCTTTTCTTGTTCGAATTGAAAATCTTTGTATGCATCATAAAAACAAAACAACTGAATGTCTGTAAGTTACCTCTTTTATGCTGCTGGTATCTCAACAAATTATCCCCCATTTTTCTAAAGAAAGCTATATATTTTTTGTGCGTTTTTTATGCGGATTTCTGTGGAACGTGTTTACCGCATAAAAACAGACTTGGGTGTAGTTATGTTAAGGAATGAACAGCTTATAATAATAAGGCAAAAACTATAATACTTTGTTAAATTGTTTTACTGCGAAACCTATCGACAATTTATCCACAGGGTGAACCACGAAACGCGATCAAGATTATTCTGTTTTTAGTGGAACGACCGAAAATTTCTTACCTGATGTAATATGGTTCAAAGAGAGCTTTAAGTTGATTATAATACTTTTTTTGTCATTTCTTTTGCTGGAGTTTTCAAGGTCATCTTCAGTTTTTTATCGATAAATCTATAATTTTGTTGTATCTATCTTTTAGCGGATATTAAGACGAATTCGGTAAGTATTATGACAAATATTTTTTTCCATTTGAATCGAAGAAACGTTAAAAAAATAATCTTGAGTTTAGGAATTCAAGTTTGGGAATTTTTATAGGGTTAATGCATAATTTTATTTCAGAATTAGAATGAGGGCTTTATTCCATATATGTTTAAATGAAAGAAAAGAAAATATTTGTTATAAACTTTTTTAGTTAAAAATTGCAGTGGATCATCTTCCAAAATCATGTTTTCTAAAAAGTAAATTTTACATGCAGCTCTTCTGCGACATGGTTCATCACAGAAAAAAAAGCAAAAATGTTTCATTATCCACATGTACAAAACTAGGGAAATACGTAGTCATTTTTAAAAATAGCGATTTTTCCGAAATGGCGGCTGTTTGAAGAAAAAAATCATGTTTTTATCCAAAATTTGCTTAAGAAAACGATGGTTGTACAAAAAGTGTTGAACATTTCGAAAAAATCCTACGTAGTTCCCGACAGTATATATTTAGGAAGGTTGTAAGAGAAACGTTGCACGTAAGTTTGAAAAATCGATTGATATGATTAAAATCCAATGATTGAAACAAAAAATTTCAATTTTTTCAAATCACAGAGTTGATGTTACCCCTTAATGTTGATGTTAACACCTTCGCGTTGGGGCATTTTCAGCCGAATGATACGCGCGTAACGGGACAAATTCGCAGAATTTGACTAAATAAAGTCATGTTGGCAACAAATGCTGCAAACACCAACATAAAACTTACAAGGGGAATACTCGACGTGTCCGACTTTAATTTCCAAAAATGACAACGAAACTTGATAGAGCTGTAGTATAGACAGAACTGAAGCTGTTGCTGGTCAAAATTTGGTCCATTACTTTCTAATTTTCTCAAAAAATAGGTTTAAATTTCGAGCTGCCTTGTACAGGTAACTCTCCTACAGCACGGCATCCAACAACACGGTTTCGCTCTAACACGTTTAGACATTTACGCAAAACCTCGTATAACACTGCCACCTACGACACGGTTTCGCTCTAACGCGATCAGAAATTTTCGGAAACCCTGAAAATAACACTGTACTTATACTAATTGACGTATATGTGTATTTAGTAATCTAAATTATACACTATGGGCACACAATACATATGTATACATACAAAAATCAAATACAATTGATGTTGCGTCGCAAGCTTGTTGAGTTGTTGCTGGCTGGATCTATTGCCGCACTTCATAGCTGGCAATACAATAGTACATATATTCATATTTTTAATAAAAATGAAGTTGCTTGTATGGATTTAAAAACAAATATCTGTTTTTAATAAGTTTTCGGAACCTAACCCCCCTTTTTGTACATGCTCTGGGTCTCATATAACACGGTTTCACACAACACGGCATATTCTAGGAACCGATCTACCGTGTTGTAGGAGGGTTTCGCGAATCCCAGAAGGATTCAAGAATAACAAACAGCAAAGGTGTAAAACTATACCAACAAATCAATAATTAGTATCATTCAAAGCTAGATTTGAATTATATGCAAATCACCGGAATATTTTTGGTTTTCTATATATGAATAAGATTGCGAATTTAAATGATGAATATTTATGAAAATGTTGTCAAGATCTTCACTTGGAAGGACATTTGGAAGGAGATTTCAACGGAACTGAAATGTTTGAAGAAATTAAGATGTTCCGGTCGATAACGCAAGCCAATTATTCGGCTCTAGATTCGATGAATTATATTGTAAAAAACAATCTTTCGGAAGCATATCCAAATCTATTAAATGCGTTACAAATAATGTTAACTACGCCAGTAACCGTGGCTTCTGCTGAACGTAGTTTCTCGCTGTAGAAACTAATAAAAAATTATCTGCGATCGTCAATAAGCCAAGAACGGTTTACATCTCTGCTGTCGGCTATTCTTTCAATAGAAAGCGAGAAAAATAATTTAATATTCGTCTTACAAAAAATATATAATATGTAACATCCTTTGTACTGAAGTATAATAAATAATTCCTCATTGTGAAATTTAAGTATCGGATTTGAATGTGTATTCTGGCCCCGCAAAATTTTTTAACTCGGCCTCGCTATAGGTCACGCCGATTAATATTATTATCTTAATTAATATATGTAAGATAAATACTTGTTTTGTTTCTTAAATAAGATCAGTTTTAAAATAAAAACAAGACTAAACAGTATGAAGAAACTTTATTACGTACACATAAAAGCTACATTTATTTATTACTTTTCATATTTCATTTCATCGATTTCAACATATTTTTCATACTGTTCCATTAAAGCTTCAAAACAATTTGCCGCCAGTGATTTAAACCGATCAATAAACCCGTTAAGGAAATGGAACGATTTCGTTGGGGAATTTTCACAGAGATTTGAAAATGACGACGAATTTTTAAAAAAACGGCGTTATTTCACTGGTTTCAATCACTGTCGGCAGAATTTTTTGAAAATAGACTGAAGAAGTTAGGGAAACTCTATGAATAATTTGTTGAAGTCAATGGCGACTATGTGGAAAAATAAGTGTTTTGTTTTTATTTTATAACGGACTTTATTTGAAAACGAGCCTGGTAGTAGGTGCCCAAGAAAGTTCGTGCGGTTTTCGTTGTCCAAAAACAAGACGAAATTTTATGCTGAATCAGCAGCTTTTAATATGATAAATAATCTCCTTGATATTCTCTGATCCTTTCCAAACGCGAAGCAAGTTTTTAAATTCCATTTTTACAGTAATCTACGTTTTTATTATTAAACAATTCAAACACTTTCCTTTTTGCTTTTTCTCTGTTTTTAACTTTTCTATTCGCTATTGGATTTTCTAATGATAAGAAAAGGTGGTAATACTTTGGCGAAAGTTCCGGCGAATATGGAGGATGAATTAATTTTGAAAAATGATTTGTGCCAAAATGACGAACAGATCTCAAACTTTTATAATTAAAAACCAGTCAATTTTATATCGAAGACATTGGCAGGTTACTTACTAAAAAAGAATAAATTTTTAATAATAAAATGGTATATACCGGGTGTCTGCGGTAACATTGGACAAGCGTTTATTTACTAAAATATTGCAGATAGACAAAACTTTTTATATGAACATTAAATGGTACAAAGGGAAAATGTTTTGACGAAAGCAAATTGTTCTTTACTTTATTATTTAAGAAGATATGAATGTCGTGTTAGGTTTTTTAAATGGTATTATATATTTTTAATTCATTGACCTTTCATCCCCACGTTGGATGCCACGGGTCTAACTCTTTTGGAGCAGAGCAGGATTATTTAATTTGATTTGTACCATTTTATATACTTTGGTATAATTATATCCTGACCTTGCCCTAAAGCTTTTACCATTTTTCACTCTTTCTCTCAAGAAATGTTTTTAAACAAAAATGCTAAAGCTATTGATTCCATACTGAAGTATCATAAATGATTTATAAATTTGTTTCCTGCAACTTTCTGTATTTTACTCTCTCTTTCTGCCGAAAAAGTGGTGATATTCTTCCTAATAATGATTATATTCTATTAATGAAACATTTTCGGACCAAATCCATTTGCTGCTGAAGTGTTTTCAGGATAACTAACTATATTTCATGACATCAAACACAGGCCTTTTTTAAATAGTTTTGTGTACACGTAATGATATGTAGAGTTGAGGATTCCGCGAAGAGGGTATGGTGTGCGCGCGCGTGTGTGTGTGTGTGTGTGTGAGAAAATGACGATCGACGTGAGGAAGGGCAGTTGGAGACAGATTCGGGTGTGAGCAGTATGAAAGAGACCATGAGAGTGACCGTGACAGAGAGAATGTTAACCCTTTGACTGCGGCGCGCTCTCGGACGAATCCATCTATATGGACGGCGCGTTTTCGCTTGTCAGTCGCTGCGACTAGTTGTCCACTGACAGTGACCAAAACAGTACCCGGAAATTTGATGCCATTCTTAGGGTTTACAAAATAATAATGGCAAAAAAATTAAAAATATAAATTTTTTAAATTTATATTAAGTAACTTTTTAAGCTATTTTAATTTACAGAGGGCGTATATATACGCTTTTCGTATATATTGATGGATTTGTGAGGGCGTATATATACGCTTTTCGTATATATTGATGGATTTGTTAGGGCGTATATATACGCCTTTAGCAGTCAAAGGGTTAATGATCATTTTGGACCTGTAATCCCTTTTATTTTTCAAATATATCTACTATTCCAACAAATTCAACGCTTACACCGATAATCCTACAGATATGTATCGCAGAAATGCCAATGTATCTGTGTAAACAAAGTTATTTTATTGATTTCAAATATTATGTAAAATTAGAGAATTTCGAGAAGAAGTTGCATAAGAACAATCGGGACGTAGCCGAACTTCGGCAGTGTATTAGTGCCGCTGTTCAGCCGATACAGCGCAAATGATCTCTTGGTGTGTGTGTCCTGTAGAGATACCAACTGTCGCCATCTAAACTCCCTACCTTCGTGTGGCACTTACTTTGAATTAAAACTATTTTCTTGTCTTAACCCCGATTTCCTGTATTCCCGTTGGTTTTCGAGATGGATAGTATTGAAATGTAACACACACATTTTTAGAAACAAAGCGGGAACAAATCAACTGAAGATGGAAGTTATGAATCCACCTAAAATTATGTTTTTCACTATAGTTTCTAAACATTCATGAAATATATAGATTAAAATATGAATTCGCGAGTATTGCAGACTTTTGAAGGGCATCGTATCAGAATTTAATAGATTTTCGGAGTTCCACTGCTAATAATAATAATCCATACGGATTATTGTATTATTGACTATTAAAATTCACTATTACGATTCTTTTTAATTAGGTTGTTCTGTGATAGCGTTAATTGAATTGCATCGAATCAAATCTCCATAAGAAAAGAAGGTCATGCAAAATGACATTACAGTAGCAGCGGAATTTCTGCGATTATAACATCAATATCTGCGTCATTGGAAAACGTGATAATTTATACATAAATGTAATACAAATCATTCCTAGAACGCATTATATCATATCAGGATTGCAACGTACTAATACCAATACGATAATAGGATTCATAGAACACATATATTTCCGGCAGATAACTTAAAACAGTACACTCAAGTCTCTTTTTATGCGGTAAACATATTCCGCAGAAATCCGCACTAAAAAACCTGTACAAAAAGACAAGTTTTTTGGAAAAATTAAGAATAACGTAACTAAATTCTCGATCGAGAAAAGCTTTATTTGTGGGTGGGAATTATTCGCTCTTCGCTCTTCGCTCTTCATTTCCAACAGAAAAATATAAAAAGAACGAAAAGAAATGGACAAGCACGTTACGCTGTTAAAGCTTTCCAGTTTTCTTGGATTACTTATTTTTTCGTGCTTTTTGCTTCAGCGTGTAACTTCAGAAACGCATTGCAAAGATACGCGTTAAAAGAGACTCGACTGTATAAGATTCACGGTATATATCATATAATAATATAAAAAATAATGCTCGGAAACAATAAATTCTAAAAATTGTAAAACGTATACTATTTAAAAATACTGCAAATTTTCATGATTATGTTTCATAATATAATGTTATATCGTAAGATAAAATTGTTTCTACAAAGCATTCAAATAGATTCTACTCGTTTTCTCATTTCATCGTTAACTGTTATTATACAGTAGACTCCCGTATAACGAGAGTTCTTACAACGCGAATTCCTATAACGCGCCAAAGACATTGCGACCACTGTTTCCATATAACGCGATTCTTCGTACAATGCGGGAAATAATAAAACACAGGAATTACCTGATTCAAGAATGAAATCTGCTTTAGTCGAGCATTAGATTGTTTTCTTCATCGTATATATGCCATTTATTTTAAAAATACTGTCCTATTTGATAAAACATAGAAAATCAAAGTTGGCGCAGCAATAATCATTTCAAACATGTTACTTTAGATTATATTGTATCAATGCCGAAACGAATTTTCGAAGTTTTTCGAAGAAATGGCAGTTATACAAGCTATTAATATATAAATAAAAAATAAATTATTGTGAATATTGATTTTATCTCTCAAAAAATCCGGTGGCTTTATAGAAATTTCGCATTGTGTTTTATGTCATATTACATATTTCCGTTTCCTATTTTAAATAAATGTTATTTCAATTATTTAAACCGACAAATATGTGTCTTTAATACTCCTAAAATAATATTACCCACAAACTTATCAAAAGTATGAAATATTTATAAGATATTAGCAAAAAACGTGGTGGCTTTATAGAAATTTCGCGGGCTGTACGAGCAAAATTCCCGTACAGCACGATTTCCTATAGCGCGTAATGTATTAACCGCGTTATACGGGAGTCTACTGTACTTGCATTCATGGAAAGCTATATATTTTTTAACATTCGTATAGATACTAATTTATTTAACAATTTACCTACCGCTGGCCTGTAAATCGGCTTTTCATCGACAGCGCTTATTGGCTGGCAGTATATTGTTGCAATTTTGCGACAATTCTCAGAACGAACAATCACTAGCATACTTTAATATGCCGTGTTGTGTGAAACCGTGTCATATGAGATCCAGAGCAAGTACAAAAAGGGGGGGTTAGGTTCCGAAAACTTATTAAAAACAAATATTTGTTTTTAAATCCATACAAGAAACTTGGTTTTTATTAAAAATATGAATATATGTACTATTGTATTGCCACCTATGAAGTGCGGCAATAGATCCAGCCAACAACAACTCAACAAGCTTGCGACGCAACATCAATTGTATTTGATTTTTGTATGTATACATATGTATTGTTTGCCCATAGTGTATAATTTAGATTACTAAATACACATATACGTCAATTAGTATAAGTACAGTGTTATATCAGGGTTTCCGAAAATTTCTGATCGCGTTAGAGCGAAACCGTGTCGTAGGTGGCAGTGTTATACGAGGTTTTTCGTAAATGTCTAAACGTGTTAGAGCGAAACCGTGTTGTTGGATGCCGTGCTGTAGGAGGGTTACCTGTACTCACTTCTGTGTTTCACTTAACACGGTTTTTCACAAAATGGGTAGAAATTAATCTAGTTGCACTAATTTTAAGTTTAAAAAAATGGACTTCATATAACGCGGTACGAGTTAATCTGATTTTTTTTTACTAATTCTGAGTTTTTGATAATTGAATCGCGTTACAGGAGGGTTGACTGTAATATTAATAATATGTTTACTTGACTAAAGTAAATGGGGAATCCCCACATTTTATTATATAGCGCGTTGTACGAGAATCGCGTTATATAAACAAAGTCGTCGCAATATCTTTAGCGCGTTGCAGCAATTCGCGTTGTAGAACCTCGCGTTATACGAGGGTTTACTGTAATAGAAATTAGGCGACGGAAATACACGAAACTTATTTATTTTTGTCTACCGCTTCTTTTCTTCGAAATAAATCCCCACCTACAGAATACTGGGAAGTTTATTTAGAAATTGTTACGCTGAATATTTATATTAATGTTTTAGTTAATTTCGTCTATTTGATTCTATCTAATGATCTGAATACACAAAACTAAGTGGCTTTATAGAAATTTCGCATTGTATTTTATGTCATATTATATATTTTCGTTTCCTATTTTAAATAAATGTTATTTCAATTATTTAAACCGACAAATATGTGTCTTTAATACTCCTAAAATAATATCACCCACAAACTTATCAAAAGTATGAAATATTTATAAGATATTAGCAAAAAACGTGGTGGCTTTATAGAAATTTCGCGCGCTGTATATGTCTTGAATCGAACTGGTTGACAGTTATATAAACAATTTTAAATATTCAAAAGCATTCCAACGGATTTATTATTACAGAAAGCTATGAAGCTTTTTCTTTAATTAATATCATTTTAAACTATCTACTCAAACCCGAAGTACTAATAAATCAGAATCAAATAAATATTTCCGAATAACCCTGAAGTACTGTAATGTATTATAACGCGCCTTAAAACATATCAACAATGCAATAAAACTGAATATTTTAATTAATAATAATGCTACATGCCATAAGTCATCGAGTCACTTAAGTCTAACACGATAAAACCAAACATCAATGAAGCACCATCAAACATTTAATAATAATTCCACGCACAATCACATTCAAATAAGCTTACTTAACAATACAATTCATAGAAACCTGAAAACTATAAATAATAAACAAAAACATATTCCCTTACCTTCATCTGGCGTGACGCTTGTATTAACGTTGTAAACAGCAACTAAAAAGGCAACGAAGATCGTCGTAATAGCTCGCATGCTGATGAAGAACACTTCTTCGAAGTCTTAGTCTTCGTTATTCCACGATAGTCCTCACGAAAACTTCAAATTGATTTAACGAACGAAATGCTTAATGTTTAATCTCGTATGGAACGTTTATCCTTCGTCTTCGGCAGGTTTCCATGGATGCGATATTGTACACGTTATGATCTTACGAGTGACTTAGAAGGGCAGCGAGAAACAGCGTGGTTGAACGAGACTCGTCCGTCGACTGGTGTACCAATATGGCATGCGAGCGATCTTATACGTCGCCCACTTGGATCGCTTAAAGAGTGGTTGTCCGTGGCACGACCACTGCGAGGAAAGTCACGACTTCCTGCGGATTATTAACAAATTTATTATCGAATCTGTCCTACTTACTTTTAAGGAAATCTATTAAATCATCCAATAAGTAACGTCGTTTCTTATGTATAAGTTTACTATGTATAAGTCTTATCTATGTATCAGTCTTAACTGAACATCTAAGACGTAAGCACCTAGGGCGGAAACCTAATTTATCCTAGGACTTCTTAAACAAATTACTTTCGACTGAAGAGGGCAGCAATCGGTTGCCGAAACGTATCGAATCAAATTTAAATAAAGAAGAATTTTTCAACATTGGTCTACTCTACCAGCCGCAACATACAAACCAAGAATACTTACTATGTATAAACATTCGTATCATGTTTCGTTGATATTATTATAGGAACGTGTACTTTCGTGTCATAAAGAGTATTCTTTCGAAAATATGTAACGTGTGTTCGATATAGTTACATTAATGTTTTTCGTTTGAAATAAAATGTCTACTGAGAGACTATAGAAACGATGTTACTTATGGAATTAAATAATATACATTCGAGTCTCTTTTTATGCGGTAGATACGTTCCACAGAAATCGAAATTGAAAAATTAGGAATCATTTGTTGAGATACTAGCAGTAATATCAGATTTTTAATTCTAAATTCTCGATCGAGATAAGCTTTATTTGTGAGAGGGATTTATTTTGTTCTATCTTAATTCCCGGCAGAAAAATATCAAAATGACGAATATTAATGGATAAGCATGTTACGCTGTTAAAACTTGCTAGATTTCTTAGATTGCTTTTTTTAGATCTTTTTTTCGTTTCTTGCTTTACGGCGTAATTTACCGCGAGAGACTCGGCCGTACATATTTTGAGGTGGTTCCGCAGCATTTTGCTTATTATTATTTAAACAAGCATGCTCAGTTAGAAAGAATTGTAGGTTTTTGGAAATATAATTGGATGAATTAAGTAAGATACACTCCCGCTTAAAAGTGTGATGCATTCTATGCTTTTTGGATGAAACAAATGTTGCATACATACAGTCGGGGACACAATTGAGTGGACACCCGCCTATCATATGTGAAAACGTCGCATTTCAGTGATTTTTTCTAATTGATTTCTTATTTTTTTACATTTTATCGTAGGTTATGTATTTGTGAATAGATTTTGTAAGCAATTTTATAGAATAATGTGCTTTATTTTAAGTAAGATTAATTACAATGTAAGTACTGACAAAATCGGGTGGACAAAATTGAGTGGACACTTTTATTTATTTCATATTTCAGGCTATTTATACAGTTTTAATATTTTGTATACCCTCCTTTAGCCTTAATGACCACTTGTAACCGCCTAGGAACGCTTTCGATTAAGTGTTCAGTCTTGACTTTTGTTATACTCTGCCACGATTGTTGCAAACCATCGAATAAGCATGTTTTATTAATCCTGCTTGTAATTGGCACCTCATTTTCGAGTAGGGCCCACAAGTTTGTTAAAATATTTTATTTATACAGGGTGTCCCACGGAACTGGGCCGAGCTATATCTTTGAAAGGATTGAAGATAAAAAAAATGTTATAGGACAAAAGTAGATGGTATTAAATGCTTCATATTTTTATAAAGTTTTTATGCAAGGTGCAATTGCAATTTTTTAAAAAGTAAAACTCAAATTTTGATTACATCAATCGAATGAAAAAAATTATTTCAATGTTTCAACACGGTTAGACGTACTCTTTCACGCGTTCCTTCTGTCAGTGTCTTATTTGTAAATTCAGCATGCTTGAAATTAAAATAACACCTAAACTAACAATTTTCAGACATAGTATTATTAACATGTTTTGTAAAGGGCGAAAAACTGCATCGATTGATGTAAACAAAATTTGAGTTTTACTTTTAAAAAAATGCAGTTGCACCGACGCATAAAAATGCATAGAAACTTTATAAAAATATGAAGCATTTAATACCATCTACTTTTGTCGTATAACATTTTTTTATCTCCAATCCTTTCAAAGATATAGCTCTATAGATTAATTACATTAATATATATATTTATTGATATATTAACGGGAAAAGTCCCTGTGTTTAGTACAGATACAAAAACAAAATACAAGAGAAATGAAAAGTCATAAGTCAAACAGTAGATCACATAGATGAAGTGTATACATGTCGAATGCAATATTAAGATTTTTACAATTAGAATTGGAAGAACAATATTGTGAATAAAATATTGATTTACTTAAGAAATTCATTGTTGCTTTTAAAATCCTAACATATTCCAAACTTTTGAGCGGGACTGTATATACATATGATCAATGTTAACACACCCATTTGAAGATACGTTAAAAGTTGCAGTTAACATATTCACCGACATTATCCAGAGTGTTTGAAAAGTCTGGAAACGATCAAATATTTAATAAAGGAAGGATTTTCGTGGAAAACATTGAATGGAAAAGATTTCTGATTTCAGAAAGGCCCCGGCTTACGTGGGACTCAAACCGGGCTCGGAACTAAAAACCCATTTTATTTTTATTTCACAGAAAATGGCAAAGTAAAACTCGGTTTACTTTGTTAAACTTCGTTTATGACCTCACTCTCATAGGGCCCATTTAAGCCGGGCCCAAAATCAATGTGATCATCTGATAACCTGATTGAAATTGCAAAACTTTCCCATTTAACGTTTTCAACGAAAATGCTTCCCCTAGGAGATATTTGAACCTTTTTAGACTTTTAAAGCATTTTGTATAACTGTACAAGGGCCCCGATTTAAAATCCAATAGATGATATCTGGATGCAGAAAATCACGCGGAATACGAATCTGTAATGAAAGATGGGGGTACCCATTCAAAAATGTTGATTTGGGCCCCACGTGGCTCAAAGAGGAACCTCAGACCCTCAATCAAGGAACTCCTCTAATAGCGCAAATAAAATCCTAAAACTTTTCCATTTAATGTTTTCAACAAAAATGCTTCCCCTAGGAAATATTTGACCATTTACAAACTTTGTAAACAATATATATTGTTTAACACGTTAACGCTGTTTCTGTAGTTCATATTCCACTGTATCGGGTAGTTAATTAATTAATTGTATTTTTCTGCTTCTGATGGCACTGTGTTAGAAATTTGGAAACCGCTTTTAACGTGATCAAAATCGATATTAAATCGATATTAACTGAATAGTGGTTTGAAAATTATTTCTCCTTTCATTCGTTTTGGAGCTGGAATTTGAAGACTTTTTACTGCCAGCAATAACGATATTGTATATTGAGATGAGCTATCTGATTAGTTCCGTTTGAACTACCAGTGGATCAAGCCGCCCAATCAGACAATCTCGCTTGTACTACTGGTGGTATACGCCTGCGCGAACGTTGCGATTAGTAATTCGCTTATATCGCTTGGTTTTCATTTGCGTGGGTGGCAATGTGAAACAAATAGTGATTGAATAATATTTCATTCAACGGAAATATAAGGTAATGAAAAGCCTTTCTACATTTCTATAAAGAAGATTGTTTATAACAGGAATAATTCTGTAATTGTTCATAATCTTGACATCTTTAGCTGTAAATCTTTGTATTTTTTTAATTGGTCTATCTCCAACGATATTATACCATGCAAGAAAATATAGATAAAATAATAATGTTCAAGCCTTTGTTTATTTTTTATTTTCGAGTAAACTTATTCATTATTATATTTGTCAAGTACGATAGGTAAAACGATCGAAGGTTAATCAAGATTTATAGGTAGGAATTTTCACACATGTTATCATAATCGGTTTTCGCGTTTTTAATTGAATGTTCAACTTTGATTTTGATGATTTCTAGCAGATTCACGAGTTTTAGTGAAATCAGGAATGAATATAAATTAAGGGCAAAAATAGATGATAATTACCATCAGTTGTGTACCATGATGATCATAAGAAGCATGTTATTTACTTGCACGAGCTAATTTTAATGCTACCGCGTTTAAACAATTATTAATATGCGGAATATTCGAGAGGGTAGACTTCTAGCTGGAAGTTTTGAAAATATATATTATTTTGTATTGTTTTTAAGGGGTTCTTTGATTAACATTCTTTGTATATAAAAATGCATTTTTTGTATATACTTTGTATATACTTCGATCGATGCTGGAAGAACAGAGGAAAAAAAGGACGAAAAATAAATGTTTTAATAATAACGATCAGTATGAACAAATTAAGAATGCAATTAAGTTATAATACTAATTATACTAATTATAATAATGATATAATTAGAAGTAAAAATAATGATTGGTTTTAAGACCAGTTCTTGAGGGCAATCAACAATCGAAGATGTCCTGAAACGACAAGAAATTTTGCGTAAACAAATAAGTCTAGGTTTACTTTAAACAGAGTTGGAATTACAAGATATAAAAAATTGAAATTTCTCCATTTCAAAATATCACCAAACATATATGAAAAGATCAATATTATTTTTGTAAAATATCACTGATTTAGGTTTCAGGGAGGAGAATACACCCAAGATTCTTTTTATGCGGTAGATACCAGCAACACAAAGCAGGTAACTTAAACACATTCAATCGTATTGTTTTGTTTATGCATAAAAAGGTTTTACTCTCTTCTCTCTTAATTCTCGGCAGAAAAACATAAAACGAACGAAAAGAAATAGTTTAATAGCGTGCATCACGCTGTTAAAACTTTCTAGATTTCTTGGATTACTTATTATTCTTGCTGTTTTTTCCTTTACCGCATAACCTCAAAATCGCATTAATAACGTACGCATAAAAAGAGATCCGGCAGAATATTGTATCTTTATGACGTTGGTGTTTTGTATTGCTGCAAATTTCGGCATAATTTCACTGTGCTAGTTATATGTTTTTACCCAATAAATGATTTGTTATCCTATGCCTAACACTTTTAATCCGAATCCACGTAAACTTAAAGGTTTGGTTTCTTTTGCTACCGGAGAACACGATGAGCTGGATTCCATCAACTACTTCCGCATCCTTTTCTGAACTGGATCAACCAGCTTACGAGGTGAGCTATGTCCGTTTTTAACACATTCGCGTCGGGGCATTTTTAGCCGAATGCTATGCGCGTAATAGGACAAATTCGCGAATTGTTATTCTGTTAGCAATTCTGTTAGCAAAACAGCTATAAAAACTAACATACAGGATGAGTCTGTAACTATGGCCGCTTAAAATAACTCCGGAACTATGACAGTAGCAAAAAAGTTTATCCAACAGGTTTTTCCAACGACATATTTATGTCTCCTACATAAATATTATATCTTGTTGGTAGTTGATTTATTTCAAGTTCTCTTGATTTTACAATGATTGCTTAAACTATTAAATCAGACTTGTAATTGTTGCGCGCGAGTCCAGAAACGGGCAGAGTGACGGTATGAATACTGATGGTTTCGAGATTGACCCCTTTTTATATATTGGGTTTTAAGGAAAAACGGGAGTAGGGATGTTCCTGGAAATGGGACTAGGTAGGACATTTGAGGAAGGGGGCCTGGTAAGGATCTATCGGGGACCTTGTCGGAGAAGAGAAAATTGGCGAGGAAAAATCTCAGACATGTAAATATTGGAAAACGATATGTGTGACGCCGTGTGGAATTCGATGAGGAGGAAAAAGGGTCCGGCTGTTTTGGGACTGAGGGTCGATAATGGTCGGTGTAGGGAAGGAAGAACGATTCGACACTGGTAAAGAATCACAGACTGACATGCGCGCCATCCTGTGCGAATGTATTAAGGCGCTGATTACAAATTGTTTCGATATATTGGGTGATTGCAAAAGTTCGTGCCCGATTTGAAACCAAATTAAATACAACGGGTTTCATGAAAAATAGTATTTATTAACACTAAACGTACCAAGCGGGGTCAAATGACCCTTTTGAAGATTTACTTTAAATTCGTACATTTATTGTTATTTCTGTCGGTTATTTGACTTTCTGTAAATTCTTATATCATCCGATTATTCAATTTCTCGCTTTCCGTTTTTCTCGTAGCTTATTTTTTACCGTAAAAAAATTATCTACCTACCTTACGTACCACGAGGGGTCATTTGACACCATACGAAGTTTACGTATTTTTCAGCAGTTTTCCAACTGGAACCTTAGTTCTAAATTCAGATACGCTTCTCAAGTGACTCTTTCAGTTGTCGGAACCTGATATGTGTGTTTCGGAACCTGATTTCGGCGTAAGCACTTGGACGACCAAAGCGACCAAACGGCGCGAAAGTATAGCGTCAGTTCGAAGTGCAATAGATGGCCGGTTCACGCGTATTTTTCATTATATTTCGATTTCGCTGGAATCAATTCGTGGATACTCTATCGGGAAACAACTTATTAATTATTTTATACGAAATCATAAATGATGTTGCAAATTATTTCTTTTAATTAATAAAGAATTTTTTACAAAAATTCAACGTTTATTTCATAAGGGGTCAAATGACCCCCTATGGTCAGATTAGGTATAGAAAAATGCCGGTACGTTTAGTGTTAATCAATAATGTACTTTCCATCATTTTCTATAACTCTCTCAGCGATCTCTTCAGTGGTAAATAATCCGTGGATTATTGTTCACTAAATCACGGATAAAGTTATTATCAATGCCGGAAGGTCGACCAGAGCGAAGTTTATCGTTTAGATTGAAGTCTCCATTTTGAAATCGACTAAATCACTTTTTAACAGTTCTAAGAGCAGGAGCACGATCCAAATAAACGTGTTGAATATTTTTTGTTGCAGTTCCAACACTCACTCCTTTTTTAAACTCATACAACATAAATGACGGAAATGTAACTTTTCATTTTCCATTTTGAATATTAACCCTGCACACAAATTAATTTAAATAAACTTGTTTTTAAGTTTAAGTTGACTCACATTTAGATAACTGTCAATTAATAATATGATTATAAAAGAAACAGCAGCACAGTCACAATTGCATGCTTTTGCCACCTTTGAAAATCGGGCACGAATTTTTGCAATCACCGAATATATCGTTGTATTTTAAAAATGCAGTTCCCAAGAAAGTATAGCACACATAATATTATCATAATTCCATAAATCTACAATACTGACCAATCTATTATAGTATGAAATGGTCCGGCTAGTAAAATTACATACAATTCTTGGGTTTTTTAAAATTGAATAAATACTTACCCAAAAAATGAATACTTCTAGAACCTTTCATACTCGGAGTATCTAATAAATGCAACTAGTCTTAGTTAAATAAATTATTATTCTTTCTACTTTCGCACAATTCGCTATTTAGCACATTTTAAAAAATTCAAACAAATGATGAATGATTTTACAAATTTTGAAGAAACACCGGTAACTATCACCGATGAAATAGTTAGCCTCGTGAATGAATTAAACTTGGACGTCAACAATGACGATGTTAATGAAACCCGATGTAATTGAATCTCACTCAGCACCGCTGTCAAATGAATACCTAATTGAGCAACAATTGATTAACAATAAAATACACAATGAAAGTGAGGAAGACGAAGCCGATAAAAACGTCGAAACTTTGACAATTAAAAATATGAATGAAGCCTTTATGCATCTAGACAAATTTTTAATTATTATTGAAGAATGCGATCCCAATGGAGAACGTATGTCTCAAGTACGTAGGGCAATACAAAAAGATACTGCGTGTTATAGAAGTCTTGATCACGAAATGAAAAAAAAAGGAGGTACTCAACTAACTCTTGACAAGTTTATGAAGAAAACACTCGAAAGCTAAATAAATAAATAAATAAATAAATAAATAAATAAATACTTTAAAACACCGTTTTTGGTGCAAATTGTTTACATCCCTCTACTTTCGAACATTCAACATTCGCATACACTTTCAGGAACCAATTGTGTGCGAAAGTCGAGGGCCCACTGTACTATATAACGTATCATGTACAGTCGGGGTCACAATTGAGTGGACACCCGCCCATCATATGTGAAAACGTCGCATTTCAGTGATTTTTTCTAATTAATTTCTTATTTTTTCACATTTTATCGTAGGTTATATATTTGTGAATAGATTTTGTAAGCAATTTTATAGAATAATGTGCTTTATTTTAAGTAAGATTAATTACAATGTAAGTACTGACCAAATCGGGTGGACAAAATTGAGTGGACACTTTTATTTATTTCATATTTCAGGCTATTTATACAGTTTTAATATTTTGTATTCCCTCCTTTAGCCTTAATGACCACTTGTAACCGCCTAGGAATGCTTTCGATTAAGTGTTCAATCTTGAATTTTGTTATACGCTGCCACGATTGTATCTAAGTCGATAGTGAAGATTCTTTTACGTTATATTTCATGCTTCAGATATTCGTGAACCATAAAAAATAATAAATATTGAAATAATATTGGCTCTGTTATCTAACATCTGAAGTTCTCCTAAAATTGATACAGTAATGAATTTAATATTGGATTAGCCGATTAGATTTGTTACGTGCCAAGCACATATAAAAAATTAAATGTAAAAAAAAAGAAAGAGGAAGTTAAAATTCCTGAGTAGGCATCACACGTGCCCGATCTTACGACACGGTATCGATGAACCATTAGTCTACAAAAACTGAATTTAAGCAACCGCGAATATTCTCCGAACAGCGGCCACGTTTCGCTAATAAGCAAAATTGCAATAGCGAGAGGCTGTGGATGAGGGCGGGATGATGAACTTTGGCGGAATTCTTTGGACAGGAAACGGGTGATTTCCTAAGTGGGAAGAATGAGCACAGCTCTTGGAATTCCCCCCCCCCCTAGCGGTTCCCAAAATCTAAAAAAAGGGGCAGGAAATCACCGCGAGTGGCAATCGTTCGTCAAATCGCGAGGTGCGTGACTTTTGCCCTTGTGGCTATTTTGAGCAGAGTTCGGTTGAATTAGTGGATTCACGTGCACAGTTACCGAAGGACTCAGCCTACAAGAAACTATTCGAATTTCCAAATCATTTAAAGTTTTCATTAATATATATATATATTCATCCTTCTTAACTTTCTGTTTATTGAACCGCGCCTGTCCGAAGTTTTATTTAGCGATAATTGCATTAATCATAAGTGACTAGAAGAGTTCATCAGCCATCCCCTAATCTACAGGCTCCAGGAGCGCCAAGGGAAACTTGTAATAGCGTTAACGGAAAGCGTTTTCCAAACTAATACTCATCGGTGAGTCTTCCACATTTGATGTTATATTTGCGATACGAGGACCCGAGCATATGTTTATAAGCTAGTGGGAATTTCCCTTGGGCCCATTCGTAGATTTAACTCCTTGGAGGAATATACCGTTCTAAAACTCTAGCTGACATATCTATTGTAAAATTGGCATTCATTCTGTACACCGACAATTGTAAACCGAGTCAGTGTAATTGTATATGTGGAAAAGTTAGTCAATAGAGAACAAGCCTTTAAGGTATTTACCTTCTACCTTGAGATTACACTGATTTCATTCCTGACCTATGCGCGGATTCCGTATGGAATCTTAGATGATACAACCCATCCTAAATTAAATTTTATTCAAGCGTTACGCGCGGGACGGTCCAAACCTCTCGGCCATGTAAATCAAAAGAAAAACCCTCCCGCACGTAACAGATTAAATATTAGATTAATAAATACGTTCCCGAAGTATACGTATAAAAAAATATACTGTATCTATGGAAACTTTAAAATTTCCATTTTACTATTCTTAAAATACAAAGAATTTTATTTCGACTTTAATTAAGTTTTTCCCGAAGATTCATGTAACAGCAGAATTGGGTGTATTAAAATATTAGAATATTGGATTATTATATATTGAATTATCACGAAATAATATTTTCAAAAGTATGAAACAATAATTATAAATTCTTAAAAAGAATGATAAGGACAGTAATTATAAATTCTTAAAAAGAATTATAAGGACAGTAATTATAAATTCTTAGTTGTTTATTATTAATACACATGAAAGAGAAACCGCGTTTAATATGTTTATTCATATAAATCTCCAAATAGTGTAATCAATCGAGAATACGTTTAACTTGAATAAATGTATTTAGTTAACATTAGTGAAAACCTAATAACTGAACTGATTTCATTGATCAGTATTTTACATGTGTACATTTTTAACTCATGGTATAATATTTTAAATATAATTGTTTCAATGTTTATTGACTTCTTACATTTGTTTTCTCAAATTCGGTTCATTTAGAAAAGTAATCTAAAAAAGTTTACGGGATGGGAAAATAAATGTTACTTTAATAGGCATTTCATCCAATTTGGGAAATAATTGTAATTTAAACCGTTACCATGAAATTCTAACAGGATGCTGGTGATTCATCCGTGAGAATAGTGAAGTACATGGAATACCGAGAAGGGTGAATGATAACACAAAAATGTCTTGCAGGGTCTCCTACAAACTTTCGAGAATGACATAGCATTTTTTATATTTCTAACTCCAGAAATATCATCTCAAAGTCACCGTTTATCTCTTGTTAAAAACTTTGTCGGTGTTATATTAACCGGTTAACACCAGAACTACCCATTCTCAGTTATACTTATATACTTATTTATTTTTTTATATATTTATTTATATTTATTACTTTTATATATTTATTTATATTTATATACTTATTTCTACATAAATAATGGCTGAAGGATGTATGTTAATTAATGGATTTAATTATGTACATTATCTACATAAAAAAAGGTATATAAAATCGCAAACAATGTTGAGCTGTACATTCGAATAATTTTAGAAAAAATTGCGAACCAGTCACTTTGACTGCTTTCGTAGTTCTAGTGTTAACCTGACATACTCGTCCACGACTAATAATCGTAAACATATTCAGTGACGTATGTCACATCTATCGCCATTATCAAGAATTACAAATATTTTAATAGGGAAAATATAGTTCTTCTTCTAAAAAACCTGGACGACCAAAACTTCCATAACCCTTTAGACCAGTTTCACGTTTCTCATCAGTAGAATAGGTAAGTCTGTACCACTGCAGTGAACGCTGCGAGAACACATCAGCCGCTCTGCCGCGCATTTATGAAGAATACAAAATGCTCTAGAGCAGTGGTTCCCAACCATTTTCTGGCGATGTCCCACCTAACTTGGTCTTAACAAGCTTCCAAAGAACATGGCATCCATGAAAGAGAAAGATAAAAGAACGAAAGGACATTTGAAGTACTGAGGAAAAAATCATTAACTGAGAAAAACTAATGAAATAAAATGAAATGGACATTGATGATTATGAATTACTTATAATATGAGTACGTATATTTATGTATCAAGGCACTTCAATAATAACAACTATGTGGGTACACTAAATACTTTTTTAATTTCTTCGTGCAAAAAATTCACTGTTGATAACACTGTCCAACACAAAAAAAAGTTCTAACAACGAATATGCGATTCTTATAGATTTCGACGTGCTGAAAACGAATCCGCAAACCATTTCTGGCCAGTAACTACCATTTTCGAAAAAAACATGTCGCGTCTGAGAATCCCTGCTGACGATCCGTGACTTCCTCGACTTTTTGGCTTTTATTTACGACTCCAAAGTCTGCTATGCATATTTTGGCAGTGCTTTTTAAAGAGGAATGTCTGCTCTATCGCGTAAAGTAATTGGAATCCCCGTCAGAGGTCTATTTTTTCCGGAAATTTGAAACGAATCTGGAAAAATGAGCGCGCGGAGCGTGGCTCGCCAACTTTAACTAATGTTTAAACATATTTGCAAATTCATATTGGAAAAGTAATTCATATCATTTTCTTCGTGATGATCCACAGAATTTTTTGCAATAAATAAAAACTGTCTAACTTATATACTTACGTCACAAATCTTGTTCAAAGGACAAAAAAATACCTTTTTCTTAAAAATTGATTTTTTCGAAAACGGTGGTTACTGGGAAGAAATGGTTTACGGATTCGTTTTCAGCACGTCGAAATCTATAAGAATCGCATATTCGTTGTTAGAACTTTGTTTTTGTGTTGGACAGTGTTATCAGCACATATCGAAAGTCAACCTGCCATTTCTACATTTTGGGTTTTTATAAACCATTTGAGAATGTTTCACATTTAATAGTTTGCACATTTCGAATGTATTAAATTTACTTAATTCCTGATGTTAGTTTCTAAGCTTTATACATGCTTTATGTATTTGTAATGAAGAATGCAAAACCCACCAATAATGTTACATTTTTCAGAATTTAAAAGGTTTTCAATAGTGATTGCCTCCCGCTCGCATTTTTTTCCATACGTCAGACTAATTTGGCGGGAAAGATTTCCAAACTTACTGATATAGTTAAAATCAGATACCATAACTTAACAGTTAACACAAATTTTTAAAGTTATGTTATAAGAGTTAACCCTTTGCACTTGGAAGCGACTGTCAGTCGCCACTCAGTTTATTGCGACAACTCGAACGGCGATTAAGAGGCGACATTAAGTTTTACTCTAGTTGTCGGTGATTTAAAATCAATTAACAAAAAATAAATGGAGCAAATCTTAATGTCGTTTCTCAGTTGCCACTCGAATTACAGGAAGAAACTGAATCGTCACTGAAAGTCGCCTCTCGAGTGCAAAGGGTTAGTATCCTTAATTATACAAAAAATTTTAAATAAAATTTGAATCATTCGTAATAGTTATTCTAAATCTTAACAATTAAGAATTGATATTATTGAATCCTTTCATTTTTTGAAAATTTTCTTCGAGATTAATTGATAACAAGATTCTATTTAAATAGAATTTCATTTTTACTCAATGACTTACTTTCAAACAATTTTTTAAATAACCATTATTTTCATTCTCTGGTTAAAATTGGCTCATTGACGGAAACAGTATATACAGGGTGACCCACGCAACTATAACAGGCTGCATCGGTTGAAAATAACGGTTGAAAATAAGCGAAAATATTATAAATCGAAGTTAAATGGTATTGAACGGTGCATAATATGCAAATAATTGTATGCATTTTTGTGCATCGGTACATCATTAACATGCAACTGTACCTTGTTTTTAAATGCAAACCTATATTTTTTACTACACTGATTGATGCAGTTTTTCCCATTCTATATAAAAGTACTAACATACTTATGCCCTAAACTTATTCGTTAGAACGTGATCGTAGCTAAAAGTTTTCTCAATTATTTCGGTGTTTCAGTAAGTGTTCTACTTTATCTTTCGTGTCAACCAATTAGTCACAGTATTTTCGTTTAACACTCTCAGGTTCTTCCTCCTCATCGAATTCCACACGGCGCCTCACATATCGTTTTCCAATATTTACACGTCCGAGACTTTTTTCTCGCCAATTTTCTCTCCTCCGATAAGGTCCCCGATAGATCCTTACCAGGCCCTTTTTCCACGCTGAGTATCGCCTCTTCCTCGAATTTTCCTACCTAGTCCCTTTTCCAGGAACATCCCTACTCCCGTTTTTCCTTGAAACCCAATATAAAAAAAGGGGTCACTCTCGAAACCAGTCAGTATTCATACCGTGACTCAGCCCGTTTCTGGACTCGCGCGCAACAATTACAAGTTCGATTTAATAGTTTAAGCAATTATTGTAAAACCAAGAGAAGTTCAAATCAATCGTAATCCGAAGCAACTCGTCTTGTGTGCTTCGACGACAATTTAAGGTACTTACATTTAATTTCGGTGTACGTGTGCGTGTGCGTGTGCTTATGCGTGAGAAAACTGTTTGTGTGGCTGCGAATTGAATTAGAATAGTGTTTAATAAGCGATGTAAGATAGAGAGTTTAAACTTCGCGGTTGATATCGATCAAAGTCCACTCTCTTCCTCCTACTTGTCCTCGGTCATTCTCAGACAATTTCTACCGAAAAACCAATTTTAGGGGATATTTTATTTAAGATATTGCGGAGAACTACTCGTACGGAGTCAAATTTGACAATGTGTAGGAGACTCGTAACCTATAAAACGCATATACATTCTAAAAGCTGAGAGTTTAACGTATAATTTGAAAGAAATACATTATAATTGGTTACACTTTTTTAATGCATATCTTGATTTGAAGATGAACAACGAGATGATGTATTTTCGTGCATTTATGCTTTTTTATTTTCGCAAAGGTAAAAATGCGGTGCACACGATAAAAAAGATTTCTGACGTGCATGGTGATGGTGCTGTGAATGAAAGAATGGCGCAAAGATGGTTCGAAAAGTTTCGTGATGGAGATTTTAGTCTTACCGATGATAAACGTTCCGGCAGACCTATCGAGATTGATAACGATCAAATCTCCAGTCTAATTGAAAATAATCCACGTTATGCGACACGAGAGATTGCTGAAATGTTAGGAATATCGAAATCCAGGGTTGAAAACCATTTGCATGAACTTGGCATGGTTTCCAGATATGATGTTTGGGTTCCGCCCAATTTAAGCTCACCGAAAAATCCGACATTATTTACTGGCCAACCCAATAAAACCGAAAAGAATGGATGAAGAATAATTATAAATTGTTGAAAAACAAAATACAATCTATGCAACAAAACACTAGCTGACTTCGGAAAGACATTCCAATGAAAATTGAAACATGAAATGGCAGAGATCAATTCGACTCCGCAATCTCTTAATTAATATATCTCCCAAGCTAATAGTTTCTCGGTACAAATGATTCGTTACTTTCTTATAGAGACTCACGAGCTGCATCGACTGGTGCATTAAAATGTATATAATCTCATTTAAAGAAGCTGGCCCTTTAAATGTCCTCCACTTACAAAATTTTTAATTATATCGAATAACGCGTCCCTCGAAACCATTCAACTTTTGTCTGAAACATTTTTCGATATAATTAACGGTTTTGAAAATATGTCAACTTCCAGGTCTTAGGCTAATCACCTTGTACTATTATATTTACCCTTTTTTATTTTCACGTTTGTAATATTATTATTATTACACTTTGTAGTATTGTTATTATTTTGTAAAATAACGTTAAGCGAACAAATGTTGTGCAACATTTCTCGACCTCATTTTCTTTATTATTCCATTATTATTCCATTTTTTTTAATGGAACTATATATTCTTCTTTTCTCAACGAGATTATTTCATGGTGCTTCTCAAGACGACAGATTTTAATTAGTTTTTGAGATACTGAGCTTATAGATTTACCGATTTTTCCGAAAATATTTACGGTTGCATTTAGATAAGGATTTCAAAGCATAGTTTCAAAGCATCGTTTCGATTTTATATCCGTTTATTAATATTTCGCTGAAGGTATCATCACGGTAAATTAAAAGTAAATTACACTAAATTCTAACATTACGATTACTATCAGTATTCCGCAGTAAATCAGTATACATTCGTACAAACTTGTCACATAAATCGCATATAGTTCGTACACAGTTCATTTTTACAGCAGGGTTTTTGACTTAGAATGGTCGTTACGATGTAACGATACATAGGTCCTATAAAGTCATCGTTATAAGTGAAATCCTTCTATCGAAGTTCCACTGTTCCGAGACGAACGGAATTTTTGTCGACTTACGACGATAGTTTTATGGCTATTAGCGTCTATAGTCATCCGAGAAGCCTAATTGATATGGACATTGGCGTGAGTCTGGTTTCTAGAGTAGTGGTCCGAGTAGGTACCTATAACGAAAGTAAAATAATCTAAACATATTCACTTGAAAATAGTCATTATACAAAGTTTCTAGAACATCGCATGAGTGTATAAAATTAAAACCTTAACCCTTTCACAGTGTATCCCGTGACAGTCACGGGCAAAGCGTCAATTGTTTTAAAATCTACCATACACCAACTAATTACTAACAAGGTGCATATAAAACACGTTTTTTGACATTTTTGATTACATGCCGAAGTGTTTTCGAACTTAAAGAACTAGACACTCTTTGGACCAGAATTCGTAATTTTACTTCACTGTGAAAGGGTTAATCACGGTAAAGTAGTCAAAATACTCTGCATCTAGTTAAGAGAATAATTATGGCTTGATGAACTGTGTGTAGTATCTTCTCAGTGTTTTACGCAGTTTTTATTGAGACCTAATTATGGGAAACGTCCCTTCTCATCGATTACAATTTCGAAACTCCCGCTCTTAAAAGAATAAGTTCAACCAATCATAATTCATGTACCAGCGCTATGCACGTCCTAAACTCGCCATCTGAACATTCTTCTGAAGTGGAACACCGAAAGGGATTCATATTCAATCTAGAAATGCAATCTACAGTACACAAATGAAAACCAACTCCTGCGAATCTACAAATCAAGTGTGATGTTAATTCTAAACTTATCTTCCACGCTCGCTCTGATCGTCTTATCTTGGAACTCAAGAAGTCAAGGAAACTAATCCAAAAATGGCCTCCAAAATGGCTAACATCATGAGGAGAGGTGTGCAACTCAAAGAGATTCGGAATCTGAGGCACGCAGTTATCACGCACACCATAGAGTGTATTCTACTCGAATCCAAAAATGATATAACTCTATTCAACAATCTTAAATGTATAAGGTGACACTTCTTCGTGGTTTACCGTGGGAGGACGTACAACCAAACCTCGATATTGTACAAATTCTGCTACCGATTGCATTCAGAATGTTAAATAAAACGGTAAACAAGTTGCACAGCCAGGTAGCAACTATAACTAAGCTTACTTACGTCGCGATCTTCCGTGACGTGAATCTTTTTTGCTGAACCCTACAGATCTACTCAGAATTCGTTTTTCGATTCTTTTCACAGCTGTGTTTCTTAAGAAAAAGTTTGATTAGTAGCCCCGAAACCGCATGAATCGAGTTTTAAAAACATTTAACACGAATCGTTCGAAGACGCATTATAGCTTGTCACTGGCGAGGGAAACCAGGTTGTGTTTTTAAGAAAAGAATGGTTTAATCATAAGGGACCGACATGGACAGACTAGGATACTTGGAGGAAGTTGAGTGCCTCTGCACTAACTGAGCGTCGGATCACGACTGACAGAGAAGAGGCTCGTCAGGCGCTTATATACTGAGGAGTCTTCGTTCGTTGTGCGCAAGTCCCCACTACCATTCCCTGTTCCGAACACGCTATTGGCTTAGTCCCAGCGCCGAAGTCGGGGATAGAAGCAATGGGGGGAAGAAGGGTGAGGGGTCTGCGTGAGCCGTTGTCAAACTATGCCTGAATTCCCAATAGTGTTTCTTATCTCTGTTTCTAGAGGGTTCTCAAGTATATTCCGGTCCTCGCGACAATCTACAAACTACTATTTTTGTATTATGATTTCCATTCTAATCTTAGGATTCAGGAACCTAATATTATAAACTATTAAAAACTGCTCGCCTGGAACTGTAAATTCACATTTTAATCGAGAATTTGTGAATACAGTATTGAAATTCGATCATTCTACTTCGAAATACAAGAAAGACGTAGTGGAGTCTGATACTATAAATGCATATTTTGCAGAATTCATCCTTTCATTTTTGGAGTTATTGCATAGTACTTGAACCTACCATTTTAGTTGGCAGCTCTGTTACCCATCGCTACACGTCGCAGTGCGCCGTGGAGCGACGTCACCAACGAGGGAGCAGAGCTATTGGTTTAAGCTGGGACTTCAAGATTGGTCACAATAGGCTTTCCAGGCTTTTAACAAATCGACGTCTGTAAACTTGCGCCATCGCAGCTACCACGTTGTGGTTTCTGCCGACATCGATGTTCGTAGATAGAGTTCTGAAACTCCTGTAAATAAGATAAGTAAATAAATTATCTTCACGGTGTATACTAATCAAACGACTTAATAAACATTCTTGATTTTCTTATATAATTATCTAGCTTCTTATTTTAAAGTTACTTCGAAGGGTGACAAATAAAGTCAAATAAAATGCTTTTATCTGAGCTTTAACTTCGAACATACAAATTAGCTTTGAAAAATCAGTTCTTTTATTATAATAATTATTATTCATTGTTTATAGATTTACATTTTGTAACCTGCTTTAGAAATTATCACTAATCGTAAGTCATTTATTCCTTCCTAAATCTTATAGGTAGACCAAAATTGACATGACAGAATAATTTATTAAGTCAAAGCCCAGTAAATTTAATTAGTTTCCATTTAGTGATCAGACTTCCGTTTCAACCATCGCCAAAGTGCGTTTCTGGTAAAAATGCAAAGCATATTCTGTATTTAGAATAAGATTGCTCCCGCGGTCCCCACTACTTTTTCTTCCCACCACTGCTTTATCCTCGACTTTTGTGACGTCACAGTGGAATTAACAAAGAACCCTGGGTAAGTATCCGCCTCCGATATTTTTCGTTTTCTCATATATTGTGGTACTTTCAAAAATAAGCAACACGCATTTTTTATAGTTGCGGACTTTCAGTTTAAACAAGTTTGTTATGTAGAAAAGAAAAATTCAACATGGGGACAGTTTACCCTTAAAAATCAAACTCATTCAAAAAATTAGAATTCCATGTTAGATTATTTATGATACAAAATATTTTACATCCTCCAAAATTCCAAAGAATTAAAAATGTCTCTAAAGTGTTTCAATTATTCTTGTTACGCGTCAAATCTTTGAGCGAGGGTTTCACCTCTTTAAACCGAAATTCCGCAGATTTAAAGAAGTGTGTGTCGCTTAGTCTTTTCAGTACTGCCACATATGTAAAAACGAAAAAGATCGGAGGCGGACATCTAAGGTGGCGTGTACGGAGCACGGAATGGGGACCTGCGCACAACGAACGAAATTCGTCCCAGTTCTGGGCAATCTTATTCTAAATACTGAACAGTTTGAACAGCGAATCACTGTGAGTTTTGTACTCTATTGGACGGACATCCACGTGACACGAGCACGAAACCACAACAAACTATAGGTAGGTAGTCCAGAAACCGCATACATGCCGTGTACATAATTCATAATCATACAATCATACTGCTGTTCATATATTAAGTAAAATGTAATTATTTAAGTTCCTTTCAATTATCCCAACAAATACAGCTCATTTTAAAGTATAGCGTGTTTCATATGTACATTCCAGAAATGTAAACAATTATGATGCCCGCGCTATTGGCACTTGATAAGTAAGCAATTGTTAATACGGTCCCCGCTACATGGGTCGTGTACGTCCCACTACGAACTTTCCTTTCAAGCCGTTTGATGCTTTCATTGTTAATCTTCTACCCTTCTTTTATTTATGCTACGACGATAATTTGTTAAAGCAACATTTTTTACTTTGTTCTGTAGTATATCTTACAAATTATACCTTCTATTAAATAACAAATTTTGCAGTTTTACACATATTACAAGGTATATGTTATAAACGAAACTTCTTAGTTTTGACAATTCGGCATGAATGGAAAGTCGCCGAAAATCAGTCGGGCAGGGAACGTGACAATTTAGCGTAAAGCGAATAATTGGGGATATGTGCTGTAGCCTCATCCTTGAATGAAACACGCTTTTCCTATATATTTCATGACCGCATTATAGTCAAATCTCTTAAATATATATCGAATGATAATAATAGACCGCAGATTTTGAAATCTGTTACCCCTTTCGGTACGGAGCAGCACAAAACAGAAGCACTCTGCCTGGCCGGACCAAAAAGAGAACTAACATAGCGCTGCAGTCGGCCACTCTTTCGTGCATAGCGGGTGGGCAAAATAAGCGAACACTCGAGTTTCTTTTTATGCGTTTCTTTTTAATGTGGTTTTTAAGTTATGCGGTGAAGCAAAAAAGTAAGAAAAAATAAATAATCCAAGAAATGTAGAAAGTTGTAACAGCGTAACGCGCTTATCCATTTATGGCCGTTATTTTTAGGTTATTCTTCTAAATTCTAATCTAAATTCTTCTTCGCATAAACAAAAGAAAACAACTGAATCTTTGTATATTATTATCTCTTTTGTTTTGCTGGTATCTCAACAAATTATCCCTAATCTTGCAAAGAAAGCTAGATCTATTTTTGTGCGTTTTTTAGCGGATTTAAGTGGATCGTATCCACCGTATAAAAAGAGATTCGACTGCACTTATTAAAATACATTTTCTTCAAACTGGCGATATGTCTTATTAATAATCATAAACAAAAACAGTTAATTCACAAGATAAATTTGAAAGTATCAGAAAAGAAATGTAACAGTGGATAATTTTAATATAATCCTATATAAATATAGTCCATTAATTTAATGAAATATATTAAGTTAAACGAGAATTCTTCTTTCGTGTAATATAATATAATTGAAAGCATTTAACAATACAAAGACCGACATGAGCTTCTGTTTCGAGTACGCATATGCGCCATCTGTGCCGAAAGGGTTAATTAATCAGGAAATGCAGAAGCTGGTAATTTTCCTACACAAATATTAAGACAGGCATAGCTTTGATTTGTTAAGTCATGCGAGTATCAAAGTTAGACACGATCTACCATCACCAAGTCAAGAATGCATCATTCTGGATCATAAAAGTCAAAGGATAGGTAAAATATGATCCTATTCATTGCCTTATTTAGGTATATATTGTCAAACAATCCTGGAGCAATCATTTTTATCAGCAGTAAACCAACGACCCCTATTATTGAAGAGAATGAAACATCCTGAAGTAATAATATATAATATTAAGTACCCGAAAAGTATAATCTGCGTAAAGTGCATTTAAAGGGGGCGCCATTAGGACCGCCATTTTTTAATATCTTTATCGGTCTCGACTTGCGCATTCAACACTATGACCGTGAAAGAGGAACGATTACCTCGGGGTAATAATAATAAACAGAGGAAACGCATATTTCAACTGAATAGCTTTGTGTATTTGAAAGATAAAACATTCTTAATTGCATAAAAAGGGTATTTAAGTGGATTTTTTAATTTTACATATCTTATTTAAGTTCGGAACATACTTTTATCCGGCATACTTTTATACTTTTGTCCGGCAAGAAGGACGTCATCTGACTGAAATTATTTTCGAACGCAGTTAAGATATGTAAATTTAAGAAATGCATTCATATACGTTTTTTTGATGCAATTAATAAGTCAACTAATAAGTCGACTAATAGACAAAGTTATTAAGTTGTGAAAAACATGCCTTTCCTCTGCTCCGCCATGTACATTACGAATATTTACGGTAACTTTTCCGAAGTAAATCTTCAGTAGTTCCTCAATCAAAGTTTTGATAAAAATACTACGGAATGCAGTATTAAAAGAATCAATCAATTTTGTCACTATATAGTGCGTACTAACGAGATTTAAATGCAGCAGATGTCAAGAAAGCCCTATTTTCACTTCTATTTTTGTGTATGATAAGAAAACTATTAATCCGAACGGCTTCTTCTATTTCATAAAATTATCTGTGTCTCACTTTCTATAATTTGTTTACCAAATTCACCTTCATTTGCGATGCGGTGCGTTGTGCTATATATATACAGTCTCGATAAAAACATCAATTTAAAAGTTTTACGCCCGGCTGAGTAGTTGGAAACAAAGGAAAGCTTTTAACCCCTTGACATACAAATAAAACGGAATTTCATGGGTCGAAAAAATACTATTTAATTTGGCTCAACTGAACAACTATGTAAGCTTTGAAACAGAACGGAATATTTACAATGCTAAATATCATTTAATAAGATTGATACACAATATTAATGGACAATAATGAAGTAACATTATTCAATAATAAATAAGTAGTTCTGTAAAGTATGACATTTTTCCTGTCCGCCGGAGACTGTTCTTGCGTCCCGGAGACGTCAACGTCTCCAATGACACGCGAAACAAATGACGTCTCTCAGACGTCATTGTATGCCAAGGGGTTAATCTTTAAATCATTCATTTAGAAAAATTGTGTATAGTTATATATTATCACCGACAAAGTGGGTATAGATCTATTAACCCTTTGACTGCGAAAGGCGTATACATATATACGCTCTCATGTGCCAACGCATATATACGAAAGGCGTACATACAGAGTTTTCCAAAATCGTGGTACAACCGGCCGGGAAGTGATTCCTCGCATAAAACTGAGTCGAAAATATAGAACACATTTTTTTCGTACATGGCTTCATTTCCGAGAAAATCAAGTTTGAAAATTCGTTAAGTACGCATGCACTTAGACAAAAGGACGAAATTTTCAATATTTGTAAATTACTACAATAAATCAATTATTGATCCTTACAACTTATCATTCAGTAATCAATGGTTTATTTATTGGTCCAATAATAATTTGTATTTGTAATTTTGGGTTTCGGCTGTTAATAGACCAAATGTAACAATTTAAGCTTCTTTATTTTTCAAGTAGAAACGTTTCGGCACAAGTTTTTGTGCCCTCTTCAGTCTGAACAATAGGTCTATGTGGAAAGAAAAAAGTTTCTCTATTACAATACTATTATAAATATGTTAATGTGTCTTAAATACCTATTAATCCTATGTAAACTAATTGTTGAACACAAAATTGAATAAATTGCACTCACAAAACTTGTGCCGAAACATTTCTACTTGAAAAATAAAGAAGCTTAAATTGTTACATTTGGTCTATTAACAGCCGAAACCCAAAATTACACATACAACTTATCATTCATTAAAATATCCTAACTGATACTGTTTACAAGTGTTACCAACTGTAGCAGCGCCGAGCCAGACCTGCGGGCGAAGCGGACTTCGTTTAAGTGCACGCGCACTTAACGAATGTTCAAACTCGATTTTCTTGGAAACGAAGCCCCGTACGAAAAAAATGTATTCTATATTTTCGGCTCAGTTTCATGCGAGGAATCACCTCCCGGCCGGTTCTACAACGATTTCGGAAACACCCTGTATACGACCAGTAAATTAACAAATATTATGGAATTAGTTGAGAGTGAAGATGATGAAAATATACAATAGGATTTTATTCAAAGGATAACATTTTAGACATTTTTTTAAGAAATAAAAATATTGTTTTAATAATTATTTTCATTATAAGAACTCTATTGACTGTCTGTTGTTTGATTATTTTCTTACATTATGAGAGTGTATATACAGGGTGAGGCACCTAAAACAGGCCACCTGAATATCTCGGCTGCTATTGGTTATAAGAAAAAATACATCAGAAGGAACACGCGTGGTTTCGAGGGGGGCATAATCTGATGTTAGTAATTTTGTTGGAGGTGGACACATAAGGGATATATGAAGGTCAACTTAATTGTCTTAAATCGAATGGTATCTTGTTTTAAAAATATAGTGTCAACTAGTGTTACGCCAGTATCGCATCTTACGATGTTAATGGTTTTTTGTTAAAATACGCCGCAGTCAAAGGGTTAATTTTTTAAGGCATTGTCGTAATCTGATAGCTTGAATTAAAAACTGATTAAGATAAATCCACGTAATTTTCAATTTTCTACAAATTTACATACTTTGTACAAAATGTAATGAAAGCCGGATTCAGATTATGAAATATCTGAAGGCTATCTACATTAATCTACTAGCAGTTTCCTTTAATTATAAATATTACTTGTGATTTGTTTGAGACAGTAGATTGGAATTATAATATTTTACCTTAGAAGGAATCTTTCACGTCCGAAGCCCGAAAAGGGTTCAACTCATCAGGGGTGCCAACTTATGCAGGTATCATGCTTTCCTTCATACTGTTTTCAATTCCACCGCAATAAATTCTTAAATTGACATTTCAGGTTGTTTGTTATATACGGCTTTATATGTTAATACACTTACGTGTGGAACAGATTATTTACGTGCAAAATGTTATTTAAGTGTCACACTAAGTTTTGTTATAACTTATAATTATTGATTATAAGTATTTACTCACCCTATTTCTATTTCGAATGTTGAATGCACCGTAAACGATCGGATTCATACAGGAATTTGTACAGGCAAAGAGAAAGAGACCTTTCTGGATACGCTGATCAACTTTTGATGCCGAATGCCGATCAATCCAGTACCTGAAAAAGCAAAACAGCAATCACTTTTACTTATGCCCTTTCTAAAAACAATTAATTAAAATTATTCCAAGCAATAGTAACCTCAAAAACAAATGTTCATGTTATATTAATAATTTTGTGGGGTCTGAGACGTTTAAGAGAGTAGTCAAAATAGTGAAAGAGTGTAGTTTTTGAGTTGCTTAGCATACGACTCAATCAAGTGTTGATTGAGTCGTAGAGTATATAACAGTGTTGTAGTTAGTGTTGTAATTTAAATAGTGTAGTGAATTGTTATTACTTTATTTCCTAGTTCATCAAATATATTATATAGACATTAGTTATATCACTTAACGAACTAAAGGTTCAACCTCTCCTCTCTATCCCTTTCTAAAGACTTCCTACAATTTCTTCATGCCTTCATTATTAACGAAATTCCCTAAAATATGAACGTACATTTATTACGCACCCGCTTGAAAATTTGGAGCAGAAGTGACATGAAAAAAATTGAATTGAAATACCAGTAGAGGCCTCGGTGTTTCATGATTCATTCTTTTTCAGAGAATAATAATAAAATTGTATGAAAAAATACTTTCATTTTACAGATTTTAAAGAATTTACGAGAAAACATACCTTTCTAGTTGGATATTATTAAGTTTAATAATATTATTAAATAATATTAGGATTCTACTCAACGGAGCGGGGTTTTCGCGCATGCGCATTCAACGATATTAGAGAATAACATTTTCATTGGACCCAGAGACTGTGAGCGGGTACTCTAGCACTAAATACATGTAACCCTCGTATAACGCGATATTTATACAACGCGATTTCGATATGAAGACTTCATATGAAATGAAATTTCCTATGAAATTGTTTATTTTATTTTGCACTAATGTTTTTACAGGTTCTTGGTACTCTACTTCGTGTCGCCATTTTGTACATACGACTTATTTAACACCAATTCTGTTCTTCTTGCAGTAAATTAAAATTTACAAACTGACTATTACTAAAACCATAACAACCATTTGTACAATTTATAATTAGACGTAGATAATTATAAATAACGCAAATAAACATCGTTATTGACTACTCACGTAAAATTATATAACTTTATATTTGAAAATCGTGCTGTACGGAGACTTATTTGGCTCACTGCGTATGTATATGCAGTTACGCAATACTTGCAGTGAATGTAATGCTCAATTTTTAATTTTACTAATCTTAATAATTTTAGAAACGAAAGATTAAACCGAAAAGTGGTAAAGGCATTTTTTATTTGGTTTCTTCTAAACCGAAGAAAATCGTCGATTTTATTAGAGTTGTTCTTCCTAGTTTTTCATTCTTGGTGCATTAAAATAATATTATTTATTTGAAAAGTTACCTGTTATTTTATGAACTCTGCTTCTTGAAGTTATAGCAATTTAATATGCTATTCGTTTTATTTATTTAATATGATATATATTAATTTTTATTTGGCGGTTTTAAAGTGTGCAAAAAGATTTTGTATTCCATATAGGTAAAACAGTTATCATTTAAGTTAATTATTCTATAAATCGTGCTTACCAGAGGCTCATAACGTAGTACGGTGTCCAACAAACAAGGAATACAGCCACAATGATAATCGTCATTTTGAGCGTTCGAATTCTTGCTCGTGTCAGAAACCCCAAGGAAGATCTCCGTATTTTGTCTGAAAAACAATAAATGTTGTCTTTTGAACCCAAAATACCCTCGCAATATTCCAACTAACAATACATATATCGGAAATTATTAGACTAATGACAAACCCACTTGTATATGAGTAGACAATCCAGCGTGTTATTTTTGAGAAGTTACTATTAATTATGAATTGTTGTTTATGTAAGTGTTGTTTAAATTATATTATTGAATTTATACATAATAAATGATCGTATTCCGTTAATTTTCTTTACATTCGATCACTAGCCAAATTGGGTAATAAATTACGTTTTCAAATGGTGTATTAACGATATCCATATTAGTAGAGGTCAATATCATATTAATTAATACGATACCTTCTTCACTTTCCTTGGATCGCCTACAAATTTCCAACAGAATGCTTGTGTAGGTATATATAATCACAGCAAGTGGAAACCAGTACATCATTATCATTCCGAAAAAGGAATATAATAATTCATGGGCGTATGTCGGAAATGTATTGAAAGTAACACATTGCGTGTACCATGTAAAGTTTGGATGCACTTCCACGTGAAATATTACCATCTAGAAACATTCGAAATTATTCAATAATTATCTTCATATTCCAGTCGAAGTTCTACTACGATCTGCTATATTGAATATAAGATTACATAATATCTTTTGCGCTTTAATATACTGCTGTTATTCTAATGTATTCTCAGTTTAGAATAAGATTGCTTAGAACTCGGACGAGTTTCGTTCGTTGTGCGCAGGTCCCGCACTGCCATTCCCTATTCCGAACATTCTATTGGTCTTAACGTTGGTCACACTGTGACGTCACAGAAGGCGGAGATAAAGCAGGGGGGTAGTGAGGACTGCGCAAGCTCAGGGCAAATTTATTCTAAATAGAAAATAGTATCATATGTGCTAACACTTGGTTGCACTAACTCTGACTTCTAATTATTTACATATTTTCCATAGCTTTCGTAAATCATGTTCAACTAAAAGAATTTTGCGTACGTTTACGTACAATGGGATATGAAATATGTTGGGTGAATAAGATATATGCTTCCTTGCGTATATCTTGAAAACGAAACGAAAATGTTGAATCGGCTATCATTTTGTCGCCCACTGTATAGCACGTACTGAAATCAAACACTTTACACCACCACCCTTAATTAATAATTATTAGATGCAGATGTTGCACCTTTGAAGTGCATAAATCTCTAATGTGATAAGTAAAATATGAAATTTGTTTGTATTTAACTAGTAGTTTAAATAAAGCCCTAGTTTATTGAGTCCTAGATTTATTAATCTAACTTTATTAGAACATAATGATTGTATACTGTACAATTTATATTGCATAAATAATTGTTTTGCGATGAATAATGTTAAACTAAATATATAATATGAATATAATATTGGATTAAATTATATTGAAGCCACAAGAGTTGAATTTTTGAATTATAACTAGAACACATAAAAGGTAATTATGCTTCATGTCTCGTTTAAAAAAAAACTTCCAAAATGTCCGCAGGGGGAATCCCATTGGATTCAGTTATTAGGGAAACGTTTTTGTTCTGTTTTTCCAATCGTTAGTATCCTTACTAAAAATGGATAAGCCAAGCAGATTAAGAGAAAGATCACCGTCGATCGAAACGCCCCGGAAAAAGCTAAAGAAATTACAAGAAGAGATTGAGTGCAAATTGGACGGAAGAAAGGAAACAGATCCGCCGCGTGTCGTTGGCATCATGGCGGGAAAACAAGATAAAGAGGACCGCATAGACAAAGTTTTCGATTCAGATATTACCTCATTTCACTATGTTGGTTTCACCAGAAGCTGAAGATTTGTCCTTAATGTTCCGTATAAAATAATAAAAACAGCAACTAAACCTAGATCTCTTGCTCTTCTAGATGTATCGGGGAAGTCTAGCCCATCAGAAGCATCGGATATCGATGAAGACCTTGAGGAGGTAGTGAAGGACAAAGCAAATATACCAGAAATACCCAAGGATCTAGAAGAGACCGACCAGCTAGAAGAAACCAACTTCACTGAATTAGACCAAGTGACCCTGAAGTGACCTGGGGTGACGATAGTGGCTCGAAGACAACTAGAGGGTTTACCTTTCACCCCAAACTAGCGTGTACGTGACAAAAGGTGCTACAAGTCGGTCTGAGAAAAGGAAAGGAGACCGAGTTCTTGGAAAAGTACCCACGCAAGGGTAACTGCACAATTGAGCTGCCTAGACTCAATCCTGAGATCAAAGCAAACATGAATGACACAACCAGGAAGAGGGGCAAATACCAGACAGCAGATCAGGAGTTATATGGTGCGAGCCTATCAGCACTGGGCTCAGCAAAATCTTCGAAGTGCAGAAACAGCCTATAAACTCAGAGGAGCTGTTTGACCAGCTGACGTCAGCAAGGAAGTCCTTTATATACCCAGGCTTAGATGCCAAAGCGAGGAAAGTCTTGAAGGAATCGGAGACAGGGGAGTTCCTGTTCAATCAACTCAGCTAAGTTAATGGAGAAGCTGGGGATAGTTCTAAAAGCCCAACCTATGAATGGGAACCAGCCGTTTAGAGCCTCCGGTGCTTTAAATTTCAAGGGCCCGTCTGTATCATCCCGAGGAGAGCCGCAGACGAGCTACAGGCGACAGCCTTATCAAAGAGGCCCCGGCCTGCGATTTGACCCACAGGGGAGGGATCGCTAGTCAGAGAGCCAAGATCATTCATAATTATTATATCACATCCACATTACAGAATAGAATTCGACAGCGCACCCGTACAGCGACACAAACCCGGGGATGATTCTCTGTGGCTGGATATGGCTGGCAGTATTCGAAAACCGTGGAAAGACGGAAATACTTAGCTCTTTCAAAAAATAAGGGGGATTGCGATAGCATAATGAAGATCCCTCTTTCTGTCACCAACGACCTCGACTGGTGGGAAGAGAACATCCACGGTGCATAACAAACAATTAGGCAGCAAAAGCTCGCGTTAGGAATGTTCTCGGACGCCCCAACAACAGGTTGGGGCATAGCTTGTAAGAGAGAAACCACTGGGGTTGGACGAATCAGAACTAGCCCAACACATAAACTATTTAGAGTTGATGGCAGCTTTCCTTGGGCTAATGTGCTTCGTCAAGGAGGAACGAAATTGCGAAATCCTGCTCGGTGTCGACAACACAACAGCTGTGTCGTATATCAACCGTGTGGGAGGTATCCAATACCCTAACCTGAATACGATTACGCAATCTGGTAATAGTGCGAACCGCGAAATCTGTGGCTATTCGCCTCTTAAATAACTTCGAAACAGAATATCCAGGGCGACAGGACTTAAACCAATCTCCGATTGGGCTAGTTTCTGCTACAGGAAGATGTGCAATATATTTAATCCACAGATCTAGTAGATAGTAGACTGGCTGACAGACAAATTCAGCGAAGGAGCCTCATATGGGACAATAAACACATACAGATCAGCTCTATCCCTAATAACGAGTGAGGTAGTTGGGAAAAGCCCCATTATCTCTAAGCTAATGAGGGGAATCTTCCACCAAAGGTCATCGAGGGCAAAGTACGGGCATACTTATAGTTCGGATCCGGTGCTAAACAAACTGGAAGAGCACTGGATGAGTTAAATATCTGACAGAACTAAGGTAACCAGACCTGGGGCACACAAGCCACTGCTAGTCCTGCCTGTGTTCCAATAAGAGATAGTTTAAGGGGAGAATATGACGCATCCTGATTACAACAAGGCAGCCTTATAAACCGGCTTCGACGGACACCATAAGTCGATGGTTGCGCGGCTTCCTGGCTAAATACGGGATTGGGAAGGAATATACACACGATAGCATTCGACATGCAACAACTTCGGCAGCTTGGAAGAAAGGGGTCGACATTAACGTAATCAAGAGCGTAGCCAGAAGGTCCAAGACGTCAAAAGTCTTTAAAAAGTTCTATAATAGACTGATTATTAAGAATCAGGATTCTTCCGCAAAGGCATTATTACATAAGTAGGCTAATTTTCTCTCATTAGTTTTTAAGTACTGATCGAACGATCCCACCGGAGGCGGGCAAAGTTCGATCGTGATTAGAGTGTCTCGTTGGAGAAGATCACAGCCCGCCTAAAATTATAATTATAGATTCCCATTACTCATCATGCTTTAGAACCACGTGATCATGCTTTAGAAATATGAAGCTGGAATGGTGACGCGGGCCCGATGGGACTCCCCCTTGCGGGCATTTTGGAAGATTTTTGGGCTGAAGACTGTGGCGCCTCGTGCGCCCTCTATTGTTTTCAAGTTATTTTTTGGATGACGACCCCTGGCTTTTATTTTTATTGAAAGGAGACTATAACAACATGAATTTCAACATGATCGGTTTGCAAATAAGGAAGTTATGATCATTTTAAAATATGGAGTTAGGGAACTTATCAGACACCCTGTAATTGATGCGCTATTTTTATAATTTTAATGTATAGTATTCTACAGTGCTTTACGAAAAGTATTTTACATTTCTATCTACTTAAAAAGATTCATACCTGAGGTGCCGAACATACGATAGAACCCATCCAAGCGATGCATAACATAATTTTTCCCCTTCTGTCAACATCCAATAACTGCAAAGGTCGTAACACGGCATAATACCTGAAACATAAAAAAAGCACTGCTACATGAACTCGCCTTATATAAATTTATGAAAATAATTCGTATTTTGTTAATGCGACCCGGGGCAAAGATGTTAACAAATTAATGGCCGGCGACGCCATATCTGCATCGTTCTCTGATTAGACATACACTCCTGCTCAAAAGCTTGGAGCATTTTAGGATTTCAAAAGAAATAATGAGTTCCTTCAGTAAAATATTTTATTCATAATATTGTTCTTCCAATTCCAATTGTAAAACATATTGATGTGATGTTATTTTCATATGTAAATACAATATTTTTAATAAAGTAAGGTTATATGTACGACAAATTTCTACGATATCATGCAGCACAACTCCGGGAAAGTGTTCTCTCTGGGGAGGGGGCACTTCATTGTGATCTGTGGTAAGTTCAGAGAACTCCCTCCCTGCCCCTGGACTGGCGCGAGGTTGATATCAAGGGTGAAACTCATTTTCGGATTATTTACTTCCGGGCCGCCATGTTGTACGCCTCCCAATTAAGGGCTCTGTGATTCAACTAGGCGAGCCAAAATCTTTGGCACGACCCTCCCTGAGAAATCTGCTTCAACGTCTATCAGCAAATCCTCAGTATGGTGCACTGTACACGTTCTTCACCAATGAATACAAGGAATCACCTCACTGAAGCACCGTGTACCTCCTCGGATCCCTCACCGACTTACTAACTGCCTCATCATGGAGTCTTTAAGAAGAGTAATCTCACAACGAAGTTAAAAGTGGTGTTCAAGGTCATAAAAGCGCATGTAGCACGGGGTACAAATTAACTACTTGTGCACCAGGGGTAGACTACTTCTTTACAGCCTCCCCATACAACAGTAAGACTGAATTGAAAAGAATATCTTTCGTGGAAGAAAAACTTTGTTGCCAAAACTCGAAATTTGAAAAAGTAATGATGTACATCGTTGTATTTTCAAAATGCAGTTCCCAAGAAAGTATAGCACGCATAATATTATCATAATTCCATAAATCTACAATACTGACCAATCTATTATAGTATGAAATGATCCGGCTAGTAAAATTACATACAAATCTTGTGTTTTTTCAAATTGAATAAATACTTACCCAAAAAATGAATACTTCTAGAACCTTTCATACTCGGAGTATCTAATAAATGCAACTAGTCGTAATAAAATAAATTAGTATTCTTTCTACCTTCGCACAATTCGCTATTTCGCACATTTTAAAAAATTCAAACAAATGATGAATGATTTTACAAATTTTGAAGAAACACCGGAAACTATCACCGATGAAATAGTTAGCCTCTTAAATGAATTCAACTTGGACGTCAACAATGACGATGTTAATGAATTAATTGAATCTCACTCAACACCGCTGTCAACTGAATAAATTGAGCAACAATTCATTAACAATAAAATACACAACGAAAGTGAGGAAGAAGAACCCGATAAAAACGTCAAGACTTTGACAATTAAAAATATGAATGGAGCATTTATGTATCTAGAACCTTTCATACTCGGAGTATCTAATAAATGCAACTAGTCTTAATAAAACAAATTATTCTTTATTATTCTTTCGAAATTCAAGTCTATTAGAAATCAACTGGTGGTTAAATAATACAATAGCGAAAACTCGGTTTGAGATTGGCCGTGAATTTCGACGAAAAGTAATCAACTATCATTCTTTAATAAATATATAAAATTTGAATATGCAGACCTGTCCATACTTATGCACACCAATACGAAAGATGAGAGGTAGAGTCCAAACACTCTGAAGAAAGCCATTATCCGGCACATTGCATCACCAGCCTTCCATGACACTGTAATAGCCCAGCCGATTTCAAACGGCATCATTAGGAACGTCACCTGAAAACAAAATATTTGTTCCATTATATATTGAATTGAAAATAATCAATAATCCTAGCCGCTGTGAAAGTTCGTTTTGTTTAATTAGTTTTGTTTCCGACATTATCGAAGTCTTTATAATAACAAATGATTCATTAAGATTTACGTGATTTACGTTTATTTACGTCAATTTATGTTTATTATGATTTCAAACGTATTATATGTTTTATCTTTTCATCACGAGTTGGGTTGATGACTCTATTAATGATTCTAATCATAAATTATTCCCTAAATTATTCTCTTAACCGTTTCACGCAGAAAAATGGCAGCGGATGTGGCAAGGAAATTCCATCTCCAGTTTTCAAAAGGCGATCAAAACCTATACGTTTAATAAATATCAGTTTTTGATACGTTCGTTTGAAGTGCGATTCTTCACATTAAAAGGGCCGAGAAGAAAGTAAACGTACTCGGCATCTATGAATAAAGACGAAGTAAACGAAGTAGAGTAATGTCTCCCTAAGTGACCTTCTTGAGGTTCGTTCCATTCTGACCGCTATGCTATTCCTACGCCTCTTCCAAAGTTTGAAAATTTACTCCTGCGCCTATGTTATCTCTCATACAAAAAAATAACTTTTTCAATTTTACTTTTTTTTATTCGAAAAGATTTTTAACATATTCGTGAGATTTTTCCGATCAAAATGAGACCAAATTTGATATAATTTGGACCACTTGTACTCACTTCATACTTAATGTATAATTCATTTCAGTTTATAATTTTATTTATCCAAGGAGGAAACAATACAAGCTTTTCGACGTTTTAATTTCTTCTGGGCCCTATACACATATCGCACGACCTTATAACAGATTCCATTAAAAAACGTTTAAAATTGTTCTGAAAATGTTGAGCTGAAATATGTCACTTTTATTCGGTACATATGTGCTTTCATGTCTTCGTTACGGAAAAATACATAAAACGTTAAATTTATCCTCGAATCGTATCTGCGTTCCTCTATACTGACCTGTGATCATTTCGACGTTCCTCTATATTGACCTATGATACTGACCAATCCGTTTTTGTAATTCATTGAAAGCAATAATTAAATTAAATGAGTTACTCAATCAGTATTAATAAATAAATGTGGTCCAAATTATATAATGTTTTATATCATCTTGATCAAAAAAATCTCATCAAGAATGTTATAAACTTTTTCTCTATCAAAAAGTTAACAATAAGAAAGTTTAATCATCGTTTTTGTTATCGCCTCAACTGTCGTTTCATCTTTCTCTTTCACTCGCTATCATTGTCTTTGTTCGGGGAACTTCAAAGGCCAACCGTGCGCTGAAAATCCGTGCCCGCCTTTCCCAAACAGACCTATTTCGATTCCGCTCTTAGGGTCACTAAGGGAAGCATTACTGTACAACCACACGAAAGACGACGTGCGCGGTAGCGCCATCTGGCATTATTCCGCCATACTTTTTCAAAGATCCGTGGCACTCAAATGGTTAAGAATAACGAAGAAACGCAAGTAGAACTATTTCAAATGATAAATCCTTGTACGTTTCAATTTAGGATTACCTAACGCAAACAGCTGATCAGATCTCAAAGAATGAGTTCATCAAACCCAAATTAGAGAAAATTAAGTTAATCACCAAACATGCACTTTGGCAGTAATATTGGAACATTTTCAAAAAGTAGAGTTTAAGTTTGGCATTTGGGCGACTCATCTGAGAGGTACGCCAAATTCTCACGCCTAAAATTATTTTTGATTTTGTCATGACAACGTAAGAAGCTAACAATTATTACTATAATTATATTAAAATTTTAGGTTCATTATGTTTCGACAATTGTTGGCAATGGGTAAAGAAGTTTTCTGTAATGAGTAATGACAATCAGTTCGATTGAAATAAATACGTATCTACACTCGGTTTAGAAAGAGATATTCCTATGTGTTGCATTATTTATATATTTGTTTATTTATTTAGTAATAAACTGGCAAACCCCTATAGTACAATGAATATAATACATTTTGAAATCATTATAAAGCTTAAAATTAAGATAACCAAGTTATGAATATGAGTATTATACTAAATTATAAAAATAATCTTTCGAGTAGGAAATAAGAACACCTATCAACCGGCTATTTAAATCTTATGTTAATAATTATGACAATTATGACTGTTAATCATAAATGATCTTACGAAACTTCTAATTCCAAAACATGGCTAAACTACAAAACTCTAACATTATTTTCATAAAATATCCGTGATCACCAGTATTTGCTTATAAATTAATTGCTTTGGTAGTTTTAGTGTCAATATCTGTGGAAATATAAAAGGTTGATCTCCATTAGTACGCGCAATATAAATATTCTACGAATTTCGTCTTCGTCTATAGGTTTTTACTTCATCTTGAATGAAGCGCAATGCTCAACGTCTTCACATTGCGACTTCCATCTTAAAAATCTGACTCCACTCTAGTCTTTACTGAGGATTCAATTTTAGTTTGACCACGGCTCGCGCAGCGCCCTTCGTCCCTCCAATCCTTCTACCCTCGACGGAACAGTGGGTCATTTTCAAATATTTTACTTAAAAAAAAATTTTTACTTAAAAAAAGTTTTAATGTTCGAACGAGCGTGGATTCGATCCCGCGTCCGCTAGCGTACGAGGCAGGAGCGCTATTCATTACGCTACGGTCACCTTGTATAGCAAAAGTCGCATAGACGTATAATACCGACGTCTATTTTTAAACCCATTTTTTGGAAAAAGTAGGGCGGAGTGGAAGCTAATCTTTTGGGAAAAGTATTGGCCCTCCCTGTACTGCATATCCTCAAAGTCCCGTCGAAAAACTCGCGTATCATCTCATGCACTTTCCTCGTAAGCCAATAGGGTGTGCGGAACAGGGAACGGTAGTGGGAACCTGCGCAGAACGAACGAAAACTCGTCCGAGCCGTGGTCAAACTAAAATTGACTCCTCGGTAGTTAACCGCGATTTTAAAGAAGGTACATTATGTGAAAATACGAATAGTAACGAAATTATTACTTATACACACACCAATTTGCATGAAAATATATTAATATTTAGTATGGGAAAGTGCAAAAACAAATCAACTTTTCTAAATACTTTTTAAACAAATTAATTTTTCTCGTAATTTTTAATGCCACTAAATTCCCTATTGAAAAACACATAATCCCGAAGAAGAATCATTATCCTACGACCCCTCGTTTCCGAGATATTAAAAAAAAACCGTTTTTACCCCATACTTTGAGGGCAGTTTTCACCCCTTCAATGTCAATGTCAGCCGATAAAGAAAAATACGGGTCAAATATTTTTTCGAGAACTATCTCCCATATAAATTTTATCAAAATCGGCGTATGCGCACTCGGTATGTTCCCTTGTAAGGACGACTCCTCAGTACTTTGTCAAGGCACGCAGCCTCTTTATCCCCTCCTAATCTAAATAAGTCACACGCATTCGAACACACACACACATATGCACATATTTCCTACATAACTATGTATGTATATACTCACAAGTAGATCAGCAATCGCCAGATGTAAGAGCATCGTGTGTATCCTTGACTTTGATGTTCGTTTTCGGCGCAGAATCAACATCAGCACAGTTATGTTGCCAATCGCAGACACTATCATTAAGATACTGTACGTTACAATGCTAACAACATGACCCTCGTTAAATCGCATGTCAATTGGTAATTCCATTGGATCTGACCCATTGTTCACTGATTCCGGTAATTCCGGGGTTGAGTAAACATCCATGGTTCTTTGGCAGTATCACCAATTCCTACTAAATAAAGGATTACAATTCGGAATTATGTAACGTGAAACATTTATGTCGCTCATCTTTAGCTAAATATGCATTTGGTTTATCAGAAACATGTATAGAGTCGAGACTCTTTTTATGCGTGTCTTTTTAATGCGGTTTTAAAGTTATGCGATGATGCAAAAAAGTGAGACAAAATAAGTAATCCAAGAAATCTTGGAAGTTTTAACAGCGTAACGCGCTTATTCATTTGTTTTCCTTATTTTTATGGTTCTCTGCTCGAAATTAAAAGAGAAGAGAATAATTATATGTCTTTTGTATGCGGTTTTTTATGCGGATTTCTCTGAAACGCATCCACCGCATAAAAAGAGACTTAGATGTGTATGTAATAGTAAGTTGTAGGATTAATAAATACAGTTTAACACGTTGATTGCCGTGGGGGTCACCGGTGACCGTCGGTCCCAATACTGATAAAACTCGAATCAAATATACCGTTAATATTCGTAACATTTTCAATATTTTTAACGTTACGATAACAATGTAAAGCATCTAATGTATCACAGAGCACTTAAACAGTTTGATTTTTTAATGTCATATACACGTTACGAACGCATATCGCGAGGTATCGCATAACACGGATTTCGGCCTGGCACTCAACGTGTTATTACTAATTAGGCAGAAAGAAATTAAGATCCTCGACACTCGAGTTATGTTGACACTGGAGTCAGGTGTCCCTCGTACAACACGGTACCTCTACAGCACGAATTCGCTTAACACGATACAAGAATTGAGGAAACTTAGATGCATTCTCGGTTTGTCGATGTATAATAGTTTTGATTAATTACTGATTATTTTTATAAACATATTTCTTTTAGTTATGAAAGGAAAGTAGTATACTTTTCTAAATTTTGGAACCCTATTTTTTGTACTGGTCCCTTGTTTTTTATAACTGGGTTCGCATAACACGTCATTCTTTCGGAACCTAACTACCGTGTTATACGGGGGATATCTGTACTCGTTATAATCAGCCTAAATTCTTCATAAGGATATTCTAAATGATACCAATGAATTCAAACTATTAGGTGTTTTCATATGAAATGGCGCATTTTCGAAAAGGCTCGGTTTAATAATTTATTGCTCCTTACAGTTAATATTATATCCAAAAACTTTTATTGTTTTATGATCGTTGCAGTTCTGGCTACATTTTGTATATTTTACAATTTGCCAAAACCGTTTTTTATGACATAATACCTGTAAATGTAAAACGTGAATTTGGCTCGAAATTCCTCGGTTTTAAAAAATTTGGTTAAAGAAACATTATATTGACAAAATTACAGCACTCCACACTTCACCCTCGCAATGCGCCATTTCATATGAAAACACTTAATATTACGATTTTGAGGGAAAAACAACAATAATTAACATGCCACCAGCATTTCCCGCCATTTTCTAAACGTTGTAAGCGACACCAACGTGCTGCCATCGACACTTGCCCGACATCTTGCAACAGACACAACCGTGGTGTTGCCGGACGGCGAAGTATAAATATTATTTGTAAACAGCCCTAATTCAACATCCACATTATAGAAATACTTGAATTACAAATTTCAAGCATATAACTTGCAGCTTGTCAGGAACGCTTTTTCCGGAAAACAGGAATTTCGCGCCACATTCACTTTTTACATTTATCGTTATTATTTCATTAAAAAAGGGATTCGATAAATTGTAAAATATACAAAATGTAGCTAGAACTTTGACGATGACAATATAATCAACATTTTTTAATATATTATTAAGTTTAAAGAGCAAGAAATTATTAAACCGAGACTTCATGAAAACGCGCCATTTCATATGGGCCTAACCTAACCCAAACTAATCAACATTCTTGAATATATTATTAAGTTTAAAGAGCAAGAAATTATTAAACCGAGTCTTCATGAAAACGTGCCATTTCATGTGGGCCTAACCTAACCCAGACCTAATTGTAGCATGTTCTATTAACACGTTGCATAAACCCGTTAACCGGTGATGATGAGTTAACTCGTCACTCGAATCTCCGCGGATTCGCTTATCTTAAAGCTAACGAATTAAATTACAATAATTTCCCTCTTAATTTTCAGATTTTTATATTAAAAATTGCTGTAATGTCAAAGCAAGCTAGAGAGGGTGAGGGACTTAAAACAAACCACTAGAATATCTCGGTTGCTATTGGTTATAGAAAAAAACGCGTCAGACAAAACTTGCATGGGGTCGAGGTCTGAATAATCTGATGTCAATAGTTTTTTTATACGTAAAAGTATAGAGGAGATATGAAGGTCAACTTCATTTTTTTTATACGTAATGATATGTTCTGTGTAAACCATCTGGTAGAGTGTTTTAATACGCGTACAATGACCTATGGCTCAAGGTCATTCAAGGTCGTTGAAGGTCAAGTGCGATTGAAAATGTTTTACTGTTAGGAAGTGAGCGAAAACTTTCGTGTGTTCTCTGGATGTTGGCAATCTTGCTTCTATGACTCTTCTAAAGATCGTTGAGTGGAAAAAAACATTAAAGTTTCCAAAATCGCGTTATTCCAAAGCGGAAAAGGCAGATTTTGTGTTCATTTATGGCGAATGCCGGTAAAGCAAAAGAGAAGCAGTGCGTTTGTATGATGAAAGATTTCATTTAAATAAATGTCACCTATCACAGTTGACCTTCGACGACCTTGAATGGCCTTGAACCGTAGGTCATTGTACATGCAAAAAAACGAAGTTCACCTTCAAATCTCGTTTACGTGTCCAACGATAAAAAAAACTATTGGCATCAAATTATATAACCCTGTTTTTATGCATTTTTATTCTACCACCAATAGCAGCCGAGATATTCAGGCGGTCGGTTTTAAGTGCCCCACACTGTCTATGCACGTTGTAGTTATTAATTATTAATATATTCCTCGGATTGATTTTATGTTCTTTTTGGAAGAATGTCCTGGTTAACGGGTTAAATAGTGTTCAAATATGAATATAATAATATAATATGATATAGTATAATACAGGGTGTAATATAACTAGTAGTACCAGCGGGAATATGGTGATATTACATGAAATTTTGAATCGAAAATAAAGAATAACATTTTTTCATTTCAGGCTCCGTTTTCGAGAAAAATGACTATAAGTATATACACCCGGCCATAAGTTTGGGATCACTTACTATCGTTAAGCAAATTATGAAATATCTTGTCTATAAAATGGAATGGGATACTTTTCTTCGAGTATATCTGTAGGTTGATGTATGTTCATATTATAAGATAGAAGAGTCATATAAATGTCGTATATTTGATTCTATATTAATTATACATTTCGCTTAATACACGATTCGTCGAAGTATCCCCCTTTCTTCATTATTGCTATTTTACATATTTTTGACATACCCCGACAAGTTTGCGTAATGTTTCTCGCTGCATAGTTCGCCGACCTTCTTGTAGTAAAGTCATTTCTTGCGGGGAAACTAAAAACCGAGCGATAGCAATAAACGGAGCCGACCGATTTTAAAGGTAACAAAATCTTATTACACCCAGGTGCCAATACAATATGTGTCTGCATGACAAGGAAATAGTTTAATATTAATGGTAAACTTATAAAATGAACAAAGGTTTTATATTCTATTTACTTTAATGTTCATTTAACATTTAAAGTAAACGTGAGAATGAAGACAAGGCAAGTGATCCCAAACTCATGGCCGGTAGTGTATATTCCACACATCACAATAAAATTAATAACGAACTTGCTGTCCATTCGCTTAATTATTCGATAAACAATCACACAGCACATAGTGTTCAAAGATCACTAGTTTCAACACTAGAACTACCAAAGTAATTTTAGTACTACCATATTTAACCTTTTGACTGCGGCGCGCTCTCGGACGATCAGTCGCTGCGACTAGTTGTCCACTGACAGTGACCAAAACAGTACCCGGAAATTTAATGCCATTCTTAGGGTTTACAAAATAATAATGGCAAAAAAATTAAAAATTTAGTTGCTATGTTACATAAGACAACAAATTCCATGTTGAATCAGTTGGTAAAACAGTAATAAAAGTGGTATAGTTAAAAAATACGGAGGGCGTATATATACGCTTTTCGTATATATTGATGGGGATTTGTTAGGGCGTATATATACGCCTTTAGCAGTCAAAGGGTTAATAAAAATGGTATAACTTCATAACATTTCATAATGCTTGTAATCGAATCGATTAATTGTTTTTTACCGTCCATTCTTATTCTTACGAACGAATACATAAATCTACGAATATAGCTGAATACATCGTCGGTAACTCCATTGTTAAAATCCAACCTCAAAATACACATTCCAGTATTCAAAAGCCTAGATCTATTGTTTTATCGATACTTGTAAACTGCCCGAACAGTTGCCACCGTGATTTCCGAGTTAATGCCGCATATGTATTTCACGTGTTCCGCCTTCATTCTTGTTCGCATTGTTAAAGTAAAACAAACAGTGAACAATTCCTAAGAAAAACACACCACGCGGCTATTTTAAAACCGTCCGAGTATCAGTCAAAGAACATACCACATTTTCATTAGATATCATGATTATAATAAAGATCTAAAAATGTATTGTTATGTCTCGTAGACCCGTTGCCACGTCACTTATCTAGTTTTTAATGGATTATTACTTATGAAATCACTTTAATAAATTTAATTTTCTTGAAGGTTGAGGTTGGCCGTAATATTATTAATATGTAGTGTGTAGTTTTTTTGCGGCTATTGAGAAGGCCAACAAATTAAAAGAAAACTTCTTTATTTCAATTCTTCGACGAAACGTTTCGATAACGCAATTGTTATCCTCTTCAGTCGATAAAATGTGCCAAGAAGTCCTAGGATATGCTCCTTTACAATAATTTCGCCCTTGGTGCTATTGTCTTAGAAGACTCCTTTAGTTTTAACTAAACACCTAAGACAGTTAAGACTAAAGGAGTCTTAACTAAACACCTAAGACGATAGCACCTAGGGCGAAATTATTGTAAAGGAGCATATCCTAGGACTTCTTGGCGTTTGTAAGTCAAACAGCTTAATTCTCATCGGTGTAACGATTTTATTTATTTATTTATCTATTTGCAACAAACACATTTATCACATGTTACTATTTTGCGATTTTATACCTTGTACATGTTCTATATCAGTACTTTTCGCATATTATCTTAAATCTTATTTTATAGTTCATATATATTTATATCTTCTTCATTTCTCTCACTTTTGTTATACTAAGGTTGTTCCTTTCTATCCGTTCAACAGATATTTTATCGACTGAAGAGGATAACAATTGCGTTATCGAAACGTTTCGTCGAAGCATTGAAATAAAGAAGTTTTCTTTTAATTTGTTGGCCTTCTCAATAGCCGCAAAAAAACTACACACTACATTTTAATAAATTTATGAATTTATCGCGATTTTTAATATTTATGCTTTTCACATTTGTCACAGAAGTCTGTATACAGTCAATAATATGTTATGCGTATGTGTGAGACTTTTTACTAAACTAATGTTTTCCAACCTTTTTTATCTCACGGCACACTTGAACCTATATTTAAACTTCCGCGGCAAATTTAAATTATGATGCTAGAAAAGTGTAAAAGTGGAGTATCCCTTTTTCGATTGATTTGTTAACACAAGCAAAAGCATGTGCGTTATGCATATATATTTTTTAGTATATTATGTAAACGGCTATTATAACAATAATATACTCGAGTAATCAATTTAAAGTGGTTTTAATTTGGATATGTAAACTTATTGTGCTTTGGACTTTTTTCGAAAATAATTTAATTAATACTAGACATTTATTTATTAATAATTACAGTGTAAGTATTTGATTTATACTGTCACTATAAATATGATGAACACTATTATATCACTTTACTTTTTCATCTTCGGCCACATTTTTCGCAGTTTTATTTATTTACATAAATTACAACTTCATTGAATATCGAGGCACTTATAGTATTTAAATTACGTCGAATTCTGCCCCAGATAAATCTTGAGGTACAGTATTCGATAACTTGTTATCATTTTTATTATTATAAACTTCTACGAGAGATTTAAATAACTTTTACGTTGTTGTTTCCGCAGAATGAAACGTGATTTATTATTCACAGGGTTCATTGCGTTACAGTATTTTAAATCTACGATAATCGGATGCCTGAAAGGCGTAAAGTTGTTGCCGGATAATTTATATCGCGATTCCTCCATTGTTTTTTATTTATTCTCAAAAAGTTACTTCGGCTCCCTACGGCATTACAAGTTCACTGTACGACGTGCGGCGCGCTACTGAACTTCTAAACTTGAAGAGTATACGGACATCCCAGGAAACCTTTCACCCGGCGCGCGCAGTCCCCACTACCTTTTCCCCCCACCACTGCTTTATGCCCGACTTCTGGGACGTCACCGTGGGACTAAGGCCAATAGCGTGTTCGGAACAGGGAATGATAGTGGGGACCTGCGCACAACGAACGCAAACTCGTCTGAGCCGAGTGAAAGATTTCCTGAGATGGGCTATGCAACCGTCGATAGATCCCGACGATGCAATCGTCCCCAGTGCGCGACAGACATGTTGGCATTACTGAAATGTGGATTTGAAATGTAAGCGTGAAAACAAAACGTATATCGCAGTGTTAATATTTAAGCCATTTTTAACATTTCAGTAATCTTTTTATATTTTTTATATTTGCATGACAGACATCGTGTATAATACTAATGAGCACTTGAGCTCGCATAACGCGGTGTTAGATCTCCACTTTTACATCGATACTAACACTTGTTCACCCTTTCGGTCAGATCTCTGGTTTCACGGAACACCAATTCGATTTACGTTTTTTGACGTACGTACCAAAATTTACAGAGACTGTAAAAAGCGTGCTGCAAAACTGCTATTTGCACAAATTGAAAATTAGCACATTTTTAATCATTTTAATTTTGTACACTGATATACAGTGAGTGTAAAAAGTAATCGTGCAGCAGAATATTTCCATAAATATCTCTTTATGAAATTCTTTGTGATGATCTCTAAGAATATGTTTGTTAAACTGTTAAATAAAGAAAATTTTTAGAGTTTTCGTTAAAATTCGCTGCTGTACTTTTTACACTCACTGTATATAAGTGTACAAAAATAAATTTATAAGTGTGTATAGTTTATATTTTGATGAGAATACGAAAGAGCAGAATAAAATTATTAAAACATTGTTACTTTTCAATTTGCACAAGTAGAATGAGTTAAAATTAAACTTATACTTAGTCTTTTATAAAAATGAGCGTACGTTGGATTTCAAATATTTGTTTGTTTACTTTTATCAATTATTAGCATGACTACTTGTTTTTCATTAACAGTCATACCATTAATAAACGATTAATTGTGCACTGAGTTTCTTGATTTGATATTAAAAGAATATTTATTAAGAAAACTATTTGACACATTCGAGCTTTAGAAAAATCTCATTCAGTATAGTAATTTCTATATAAATTTCGTGGTTTTAACATTAAAACTACCAAAGGAGTCAAAATAACTTGTCTGCCATTTATAGTTAAATTATTCGAATATACCACGGCGCATTGTTTGAGATTCTATATACTTTTCTTTTATATACATAACGCAAATAATTGAATTCATTAATTAACTTAAACCCTAGAGTTATAATTTATATACAAATAAATAGTTCGAGTGTTAATTAATGCGCTTTTGCTTCTGTTTGCATTCCATTTTTACAAAGGCTCTCCAAACGAATCTTATAATGAGTTTTTACTAAAATAAAAGTTTAAATGTTATTATCAGAATTCTATGATATATTAAGTTAAAATTTCATTGAGGAATAATTACACAGGGTGTTCAGTAACTGGTGGTACAACCGAAAAGAGGGTGATTCTACATACAAAAATAAGTCGAAAACATAGAATCAAATTTGTTCATATGAGGCTTTGTTTTCGAGAAAATCGACTTTGAATATTCGCCGGGTACTTCATCAAGTGAATGTTGATTTAAAAAATCCACATGAATTTTTACCGGTATTTATATAAACAAGTGTAATTTAACGTTAGAAGTACCAAATCAGTCAAGATTTAGGGTCCGCAGTATTTAATAAAAACACTCAAATTTATAACTTTCCGTTTTCTGAGATTCCCTGCGGCTTAGGTTGTATAACAAACATAATTGAACGGATTTATTTATGTTTAAAAATATAGTTGAGAATATTGTCGTTAGTTTTAGTGTTAATTCGAGGAAGTATATTATAAGCAGGCAAATTATGGTCGAATTCAATTTTCATAAAGTCGTTTTAACGTGTTAGGTTAAAGCGGAGTTTAACGACGAATCTGTAGCGTTTAGGTATAGTAAGTGTAAAAAGTATTCGCACAGGAACGAATTTCGACAGAAACCTCGTTGAACTTTGCGCATGAAATCCATTATGAATATTTCCATAAAAGCTACGGATAAAGAATGTTTTTCTTATTAAATTCATTGCAAAGGTCTTTAAGAATATGTATACGCTACTTGTTTGTTAAAATGTTTTCGACAAAGTTCTACGAGTTTTTGTTAGAATTCGCTGCTGTACGAATACTTTTTACACTGACTGTAACTCAAGTTCTGAATGGGCGTACTGTGTGCTTGGAATAGGTTGCATTTCAGGCATGCGGAACAGTAAAGGTTCGAACGAATCTTCATTAATCCTTTGATTATAGCTCATAAAAAAACAAATCCATCGATGTGCAATATGTTGACCTACACTTGACCTTCAGCGAGCAAATCATGTTTGTTTGGGGAGAAGATAAAGGTAATGCAAAATATTGCAGGGGGATGAGCTTCTCGAAATAAACGAAATCACGGAAAAACGAATACAGAACTTGGTGTTATTTAATAATCAAGATCAGAACAGAAATATAATATTTTAAAATCCACTCTCAATCAGATTAACTACAATCCTATAATATTTATTTAAATATTTACTTCGGAAGGTGTTGGAAATGTGCACCCTGAAACTCAATACATTTTTGGAGACGGCAAACGAATGATTTTTGTGCATTTTTCTTTTGCAAAAACGAACACTTGTTTAAATTTTTGAATATTTGAAACAAATATATGTTGTTCCTTGAATATTTCTCGACAAATCTAATCAAATTTCGTTGGTCTCCATATCTTTATTAGCCCATGTGTGTTTCATAATTAAATGATAATGTTATTCCGTCTGATAGTATTACGTAATCCACTTCTATAAAATAGAACACGCACTTATGTATCTTCCGAAAAAATCTTTTATAGATACAGTGGTTCAAGAAAGCCGTGCAGTCCGTGCAGTGTGATTTTCAAACTTTGAGGTTGTATAATTTCGAGGGAATTGTCAAAAGTGATGTTTCCTTGCATTGTTTATATTTGTCTATGTCTTGTTATTAATTGTACAAATGGTCGTTACGGTTTTAGTAATATGCAATTCGTACATTTTTATTTTATATAAGGAGAACAGAATCAAGGTCGAATAAGTTCCGGTACACATAAATATATTTGACTTAAAAAGTTTGAATTAAAAAGAAATTTTGCTTTCTTTTTTACAATTACTGATTGGTAGGTCCTTCTTTTGCATTTAGTGCCACCACCTTCGTTCGATTTTGCATTGATGCTACTAATTTAGATCAACTAGGATAGATGTTATAAAAGTGAATATGATATTCGAAATAGTTTACTTGCTGTGCAAAAAGGAGAATATAACCTGCAAAAGGGTTAATTTGAAGTGCAAAAGGATCAATATGATCTGCAAAATGGTCAACTTAGAGTGCGAAAAGGTGAATATGATATACAAAATAGTTAACTTCGAGTGCAAAAAGGTGAATATAACCTGCAAAAGGGTTAATTTGGAGTGCGAAAGGATCAATATGATCTGCAAAATGGTTAACTTGGAATGCAAAAAGGTGAATATAATCTGCAAAAGGGTTAATGTGAAGTGCAAAAAGGTGAATATAACCTGCAAAAGGGTTAATTTGAAGTGCAGAAGGTGAATATGATCTGCAAAAGGGTTACTTTGGAGTGCAAAAGGATCAATATGATCTGCAAAATGGTTAACTCGGAGTGCAAAAAGGTGAAAGTAACCTGCAAAAGGGTTAATTTGGAGTGCAAAAAGATCAATATGATCTACAAAATGATTAACTTGGAGTGCAAAAAGATGAATATAACCAGCAAAAGGGTTAATATGGAGTGCAAAAGGTGACTATGATCTACAAAATGGTTAACTCGGAGTGCAAAAAGATGAATATAACCTGTAAAAGGGGTAATTTGGAGTGCAAAACTTATATCTTGTTGAATATTCGAAATGTGACTTCGGTAGATTTAAAAAGCAAAGGTTTCCTTGCCATCCTAGCTGCAGTGCGGAACCCGATTTTTTCAAGGACACCAGGACACTTAATTTTGAATCACGTTATAGATAAAAAATCATTTGATGTTTATTATGAATAATAATAATTGCACGATCGAGATGGCGATTGGCGATGGCACTGCTGCCACCGCACTGTTAACAAGGTGATTTCAATGCTAGATAACTGTTCATACATCAACTTTCTGTAATTTTAACACGTTCCTAAGTTCCCACGCTCGAATAGCTCCGAACCAAAACGATACAATTAAGATTTGAAGGTCAAATCAGTGATCTGATATGATGTGATTGGACATAATTTTCTGCAGTGAGTCATTTTTAGAAAATGTCAGAATTTCAACTTTGTCTTCGACTGAAACTGAAAACCAAAATATAATCATATTTTGCAAGACATGCCAACTGCAGAATTTTAAATATCGACATAATGTTAATCCCGAAATTCATTTTTTTAGAACTAAGCTTTAAGCCTCCTAAGCTTTTCATATTTATAAAGTCATAATATGAAATTACAACAAATTTTCAAAAGTCTTAATATACCGTTTTTTATAGCTGCTGTAAATAAACAATTATTGGTTGGCCAGCAAAATTTGCAAGGTTTAGTCATTCAAAGATGCGAATATAAAATCGTGTTTTTATAAAACCCAAAAATTTCTTGAAAACGAACGTAAACTATTTTATCATTTACAATTGCGTAGCACGCGAGAGCAAATAATTATTACTAATAATTTAATTACTAATTTCTTATTACTTATTACTTATTACTAATTACTAATTACTAATAATACTAATAAATATAAATACATCTAAAAGCTTGATTTCCCATGGATTTCTTTCGCAAAATTTCGGTTTAACCCCAGACTGCAATTCTACTTCTGCATTTCAAATAAATTATTTTATTAAAAAGCATAAATGAGTCGTTTATCTTGAAACGACTTATTTGTGAATGCAAACTGATTACTTTCCGGTAACCCTAGTACTTTGCCACTAATTATTCACGAATAATACTATTTCATGTAACGTCTTCCATGATCCAGCTTCGCAGAAAATCCTTTTCGCAGAAACTGCAAGTCGATCTAATTCCATTGAAACTTTACAAATTTTCAACACAGAACTTTCTACCACCACAGAAGTTTCTACACTTTCGTGATGGCATTTCCGATGTCTCATATCGACAATAATTTCCTGGTGTATAAAGTTAATTAGGTTTTATTGTCTAATATACTGCATTGGTGCGTTATCAGAATCGATCGCAGAAGTCAGCGACTTGTAATTTCCTGTAGCACATAAAGTAAACTAATCTAGAATGAAATCTAATAAGAGGATGAATTAGAGTGCATTCCCACAAATTCCCACAAATTAATAAGTAGTTGCCGAATACTTTTCTCTTCGACGTAAAGAAATAATTCATTATGCTGCAAGAAAGATCATCTTTAACACTAAAACTACGGAAGTCATCAAAATGAAGTTATATACTCTTCTGTCAGCATCTTTCATTTCATTTTATTTGTTCGTTGTAATCATTTCGTTACATTCTTTAGAATCGCGTTATTTGTGTTATATAATTTAATATATAATTTATGTTATACGATTTACATTTAGACACAAACACATCGGACTATAGAGAGTTAATAATAAAGTTTACATTTATAAGGCTCCATTTTCTGAAATTTTTTACGGGTCACGTTGCATAATGGACGTAATTGAATTGATTAATTTGCTTTTTCCATTCGTCATTTTCCTTATTTTTAAGGTCGGATACGTAAATGTATTATATAAATATAGGTGAATATTGTATCCGTAGTTGTAGTGTTAACCTCGAATTTCGGAATATTCTGTCCAGAAATAAGTGTTCGTTGTCTAAAGAATAAATTTACTCCATATAATTTAATTTCCAAAATTATAAAATATATTAGATAGGTTATATTTATAATTATATAAATAAAAATGAATAGTATTGTTAAATTATACTGTAATATTATTATTGATTAATATTATTAAATTATGCTGTATCTACCATATTTTGTACTTTTGACCCAAGATCTATGAAGTTTGAAAAATTCTTATTCTTATTCTTATTTACGAATAACGTAGAAAAATCCAATTTGTTTTTTGAAAAAATCAACTCACTATATTTATTGTAAAGTTTGGCAATCATTTGTGGTAAAGTCAAAGCTTGCTTTCGTTAGATTTTCATAAAAATCGAACACTTATTAAAAGCAAAATCTCAGTTTCGTACGAAAAATGATAGATAGAGAAAACACAAGAATGTGTTGAACGTAATAATTTTCTCCAGCTAATTCCTTTTAATTAAAAATCTAATGTCACAGAGCTTTTATTTCTTGTATTGCTACCATAGTATATTTTATATTGAATTTATATTATACATATATTTTCTTTATTGCATATGAAAATACTAATCTTCTTGAATAAAATTATTCATTAAAATTTTGATATTTTTCATGATTTACCATCTTTGTTTATACTATTCGGCTATATTTATTTGATACATGTTAATTGATACAAAATGTGTCATAAAATAAAACGTACATAAAAAGTATATGACGAAGAGATACCGGTTAGAGACTCAAGGCATATAATTTATAAAAAATGAACAGATCGATTAATTGCTCGTCAAAACAGCAGGAAACCACTTCTGTTTCGCCGCTTGTTAGACGTTTCCCCATAAAACAAGTTTTGATAAGATATTTAGAGAACTATTCGTTCAATTCAATCAACGGCAGATATTGCTGTCCGTTATCTAGATCCTTATTACAGCATGGCCTCCAAACGTATTTCATAAATTTGGAATATAGATATCAGAAAATCATACGATTCAATGTGAATATTCTTTAATGCTAGAATTACCGAACATACATATACAAGCATCCCCCGTATAACACGGTAGTTAGATTCCCAAAGAATGTTGTGTTCTGTGAATCCGTTTGTAAGAAACAGAGGACTAGTATAAAAAATAGGATTCCAGAAATTAACAAAAGTACAAGCATCCCCCGTATAACACGATTGTTGGGTTCCGAAAAAGTGTTGAGTTATATGAATTCGTGTTATAAGAAACAAAATACTAATACAAAAAATTGGGTTCCAAAAATTAACATAAGTACAAGCATCCCCCGTATAACACGATAGTTAGGTTCCGAAGAAATTTCGTGTTATGGCTATCCGTGTTATAAGAAACAAAGGACTAGTACGAAGATAGGGTTCCGAAAACAGGTAGGTTTCCGAAGTACAAGCATCCCCCGTATAACACGATAGTTAGGTTCCGAAGAAATTTCGTGTTATAAGAAACAAAGGACTAGTACGAAGAATAGGGTCCCGAAAATTAACACAAGTACAGGCATCCCCCGTATAACACGATAGTTAGGTTCCGAAGAAATTTCGTGTTATGGCAATCCGTGTTATAAGAAACAAAGGACTAGTACAAAGAATTGGGTTCCGAAAATTAACACAAGTACAGGCATCCCCCGTTTAACACGATTGTTCTGTTTCGAAAAAGTGTTGAGTTATATTAATTCGTGTTGTAAGAAACAAAATACTAGTACAAAAATTGGGTTCCAAAAATTAATAAAAGTGCAAGCATCCCCCGTATAACACGATTGTTAGATTCCGTAAGAATGTTGTGTTATAAGAAAGAAAGTACTAGTACAAGAAATTGGGTTCCAAAAATTAACAAAAGTACAGGCATCCCCCGCATAGCACGATATTTACGGTCCAGAAGAAAGACTATTGGAAGTACTATTGGAATCCGTGTTATAAAAAACAAAGGACTAGTACAAAAAATAGGATTCCCAAAATTAACAAAAGTATACTATAATATTTTCTTTTCATAACGAAAAGAAGGAGTAACGTGTTGTACGGGGGACACCTGTACTCAGTTATGCTTACACATTTATTTATACACAAATTAGGGCTGAAGGATTTAAATTAATTATTGGATTCAATTATTTGCGTTATGCATGTATATAAAACCTCAAATAATGCATCGTGGTATATTCCAATAATTTCACTAAAAATGGCGGACAAGTCATTTCGACCCCTTTGGTAGTTCTAGTATTTAATACCTTATCTTAATATTTACTTAATATCTTCTAGTAATTGATCTAGTAGTTAATATCGTTGGATATTTAATAGAGAAAATCGATTCGCACTTTACTTTCGGTGCAGTTTTATTTTGTTTATGGAATTTCTATATGGAATGCCCTACTATTTAGGCTAAGGCCCAAATTCCAGGAGCTCATCTGATAGCCCGATTAAAATCCTAAAATTTGTCTATTTAATCTTTGCAACTAAAATGCTTCCCCCAGGAGATATTTGACCGTTTCCAGACTTTTCAAACACCCTGTATATGCGACCAGTACATTTTGCTCGGTATCACGAATTTACTTTTTTAGTAAATTAATACAGTGTGGAACATACTGTTATGTGTCACATAACAACCGATCGAATAACTGAATCTCGATTTCTCTTATTTTTATCGACACAATTTAGTGTAAAATACTGTCACGCAAATATCGCATCTTACGATGTTAATCGTCTTTTGTTAAACCACGCCACAGTCAAAGGGTTAACGCCGTGAAGCAAAAAGCAAGAAAAAGTAAGCAGCCCAAGAAATCTAGAAAGTTTTAACAGTGTAACGCGCTTATCTATTTACTTTCGTTCTTTTTATGTTTTTCCGCTGGGTATTAAGAGAGAAGAGAATAATTCTCACACACGAATGCTTAATGTAGAGAAGAAAAATTCAACATGAGTGTAGTTTACACTTAAAAAACAAACTCACCCTAAAAATTAATTTCGTGTTAGGTTATTTATGATAAAAAATATTTTACATCCACTAAAATTCCAGCGAATTCAAAATTTCTAGAAAAAGTTTCAATTATTCTTGTTACACATCAAATCTTTGCGCGGGGGTTCCACCCCTTTAGATCGAAATTCATGGCAAGTCAAACAAGATAAGTCCCAACTATCAGTGCACATATTTCTCCGTGATATTAAATTTCTTTACATTTTGGAATGCTATTAAAATTAATTTCAACACAACTGTTTTAAGATTATTGTCCTTATAGATCATATTCATTTAATAAGTAAAATAATGATCTCATGAATTCTAAAAATGCCGGTAAAGTTCGATTAACACTAAAACTACGAACATCATATTCGACTATTTTATACATCCTTAAAAATAAAGGTGAATGGAAAAACTAAATTAATCGATTTAATTACGTTCATTATACAACGTGAACAGCAAAATCTCTCCAAAAATGAAAAGTTATAAAGTTGAACATTTTTCTTAAATTCGTCCGTAGTTCTAGTGTTAAATCGGAAGAAAATATAAAAAAGCATAATTTTAGTAAAGTTACAGTTTCAACGTTAATAACAAATCATCGTGTTTGTGTCATGTACAAATCCAATAAACAATATATTGCTCCGCAGTTCCCGGTGAAGCATAGAATAAAGTCAAATATTTCGAAAATATTTGATAAAATACTTCACTTTGATTTGCTAATAACATAAATTGCTGATTGCCGCTAATTAGATAAGATAAATATTATGGGATTATGTAAAATTTATTATGGTGAATGTAACTATAGACAAGCGTGAAGAACAGTAGCTAAGGGATAATAACAAATAATGTTTAATTAAAAATAGTAATCGGCTCCGGTTCTCTGTCGGGTTTATTAAACTTGTTTGAAGCATGTGCGTGCGCATTTGTTTAATAACTATAGCCAAAAATGAATAACAGTGGGTAAGGGATAATGACAAATAATGTTTAATTAAAAATAGTAATCGGCTCCGGTTCTATGTCGGGTTTATTAAATGTGTTTGAAGCATGTGCGTGCGCATTTGTACTGAGGAGTCAATTTTAGTGTCACCACGGCTCGGACGAGTTTTCGTTCGTTGTGCGCAGGTTCCCATTACCACTCCCTGTTCCGCACACTCTATTGGCTTACACTAGTCCCACTGAGACGTCGGGGATTGATGGTTTGGAGGGGCGAAGGGTAAGGGGCCTGTGCGAGCCGTGGTCAAACTAAGAGTGACTCCTCAGTATACTGACAATCCGCGCTATGTTTGATCACGGCTCGCGCAGACCCCCTTACCCTTCTTCCCCCAATGCTTCTATCCCCGACTTCGACGCTAGAACTCAGCCAATAGCGTGTTCGGAACAAGGAATGGAAGGGGGGGACTTGCGCACAACGAACGAAAACTCGTCCGAGCCGTGGTCAAACTAAGAGTGACTCCTCAGTATATGTGTGTCGCACACCATGCTTTTGCAATTTTTTTGAGAATGTGTTTCTAATTTCTAATAATGTATTTAATATTATATTGCTTAATGTATTTAACTTATTTAATGATATATTACTTAATAAACTTGTCCGTATTCTATTAAGATTGTTTCCACTAAATCGCAACAACACTAAACAAATAATGCCAAATGTTATAATTTGCACCATTTACAAACAATACGAAGAAGCATACAGCCGCGTCTCTTTTTATGCATATTCTTTAACGCTGTTTTGAAGTTACGCCGTGAAGCAAAGATACAAAAGAAAAAGAAATAATCCAAGAAATCTGGAAACTTTTAACACCTTATCCATTTATTTCCGTTCTTTTTATGTTTTTCTGCTGGGAATTAAGAGAGAAGAGAATAATTCCTGCACACAAATGAAGCTCCTCTCGTTCGAATTTAAAATCTTTTTATGTTTAAATTATCTCTAATTTTACGAAGAGAGCTATATCTTTCTCTGTGTCGTTTTTTATGCGGATTTCTGAGCAACGTATCTACCGCATAAAAAGAGACTCGGATGAATTCATATAATATATTCCACATCGAGTCTTTCATTTCGAATAATTCCCAACTTTTGGCACGTTGGTATGAAATCATGGCTACCTCCAACTCGAATAAAATAATGACTAACATCCATTTCGCACTATCCAATTAGTCCAGGTCGATCAACCCAATTATATCCAGTAATGCCAATTACCGTAATTAATCAACTATATCAATGACATTTCTGTACCGAATTTAAAATCTGCCATTCACTGTCCGCCACTGTAGAAGCGTACCGAAATATAGTTAAAAATACTGAGCACACTTTACCTTATCTACAATTCGATTATGCGGAGATCTGCTTCTCTTTCAGGGAATTTCTTCAAGTGGAAAACAAATGTCACAACGCACGTTCTTTAACATACTAACTATATCACAAACGACAGATTTACCAGCAAACCACATGAAATCATTCAAATAACATTTTCCACATTGCTAAGTTTGAAACACTACATACTTCAAACATTACATAAGCGTAGGCACCATTCACCTTCCGAATTTCAATTTCACTGATCAATTTTCATTTCCAACCTTCCTCTCTTACCTCGTCGCACCTATGTTTTTATTTTATTTTTTCAGTAACTATATTATTTATTTAATTATCACGAGGTCTATTCACTACTACATTTCCACACTCGCACCAACGAGAACTTTTTATCGTAGAAAATCACGTAGAACATTCATTGACAAACGTTTTAACAGAAACAATTAACTTCGTCCAAAAAAGTCGTCTCCAAATGTATACGTCTTTGTGGAAACTCTCGTGTCGCTTCAGATATCATCGTCGTTCGATTCACAGAACGAAGTTCATAGGACCGAAGTGCAATGTTAATTATCACGATGAGTCTAGAAAAAATGCAGTCTAAATACTGTCCAATCAAAGAAACCAGCCATTATAGTCGAATAACATATGAAGTGGATATAATTTCGAGGTTTGTGTGTGAAGAGATACATTTAATTAAGAACGACGGTGAATTGTCAACAGACTCGGGATTGGCTGGGTCAAAGTGAATTTACAGCACGACGGGGACACTCAGGCCAACAGCACAGGGTCAAGTGTCAAATCCGTACTGATAGTCGGACCAAACGTTTCTGACATCGATGCACGGAGAGCGCGAAAGCGCGACTAGTTCGGAAGTTCCTAACATGGCCACCCATTTCAGAAGAGATCGATTGTCACTCTTCATATTCGATACGATGTCTCGATACTCTCGATGAAATATTACTGTATTTAACACTTTACCGACCAGTAGCAGTTGAACATCCTACACATTACACACTACCGATCACTCGGCCGTAAATACTTCCCTAAAACCGGCTCCGTTTCGGCTTAAACCGTCGCGCACGAGTATATGCGCTTTTTCTTATGTTGTACCTCCAGAAATGATAAACCAAACTGTATGAAAGTGCTTCCTATGTTATTCGCTTTCCGTTATTACACGGTAATTAAATCAAATATCATTCTTTACTTTCATGACATTAGTGTTAAGCAATATTTATTTTATCTATTAGAATCGTTTTCGGATTAATATTTAGAGAAGCTTCCATAATCCGTATAACGATTTTCTTCAAGTAAGATGATATAATATGATCAAGTAATATGACAGACCCAAGATGGAATGATAAGCTTCGGGGACAAAAGCCGATTATTAGGCTGCCGGTCGATAAACGTCGGTGACAAAAAGCCTATTAGAACAACGGCCGCTCATTGGACTCAAAGTCTCGCGACTACCGCCGGCATCTCTCGCGTACCGAAATACGGAAAGTTCACAAAACCAATATTTTCAGAATTGAAAAACACCAATATACTCGTAAGAATTGAAAGGCAGTAACTCAAAAACAGTTAAAATGGATTAACATACAAACGTCAAATCTACGATCTCGAAATATTTACATAATGCTGGTCTAAGATTGCTAGTGCGAAGTCACATTTACGTGACACCGGCCGATAACCGTTGACTGTCGAAATCACGTATACGTGACAGCGGCTGTCAAAGTGTTAATTAAACTTAATTCAACGAAAATAAGTAATCTATTATAGTAATTTAAGTGTGTACAAAATATAGGTTCATTTTATTGTTTTTAAAGTGTTCTAATGCATTTTTTAATACTATTTGTATTCAGATCAGTATTTTACAGAATACTGAGAAATATCAGACACGTACTCTTTTGTATTTGTTAGTAAAGTGTAAACTATTTGCATTAAAAAATAAGTGGTCGAAAGTAATTTCATTGGAATATGGTATTCAATCGACATATTGATAATATATTTTTCAATTTGATAGAAGCACTTCCGGTATGAATAGCTTTAAAATTACAAAATTTGTAATGCGTTTTGTATTCTTTTCTAGTAGAATAAATTGTTCAAATTTCAATGGTAACCCTTCTTTCCTGCACACTGTTTGTTGCGAAATTCAATGAATTCAATTCAATGTCACATTTTTTCAACAAAAAGTGACGGATTCTCAGATATTTAACACGTTGACTTCCCGGGCCAAATCCGCGTTATACGATACGTCGAGATACGAGTCCGTAACGTGAATGTAACGTGAATGTAACGTCTAAAAATAAAACTTTTCAAACGATCTATGATACATTAGTTAATTTACATTCTTATCATAAATTCAAAAATATCAAAAGTTTTATAAATCTTAGCGATATATTTAATTCGAGTTTTAGTGATATTGGCATCGGCGGTCACCGGTGACCCCCACGGCATACAACGTGTTAACGAAGACGTGCTAGTATCCGAAATAGACCTTGAACCCAAATGGATAACATAATCAGGAAATCTATATCCGTCTGGATTAAAATATTCACTTAACTCTGAGTGGATTTTAATATCTTGTGAAATCGTAAATCATGGCTTGTAATTCGCATTTTCCTCTTTTTCCAAATATAAATAATTACCGCCATAAAGAACTACAATTAGTAATATTTGTGTTTTCATACCTGGCACGATTCGTATGCATGAGACGATTAATAATGATTTATTATACTCAGATTAATACCGTAATATAATAATTACAATTAATACTTCTTTATATACAACTCGGTAATAAGATAAAAGAGTAACAAATTTGAAAGTCAACATGCGTAAGTTTCTATTTAATGTAACGCAGAAAATATTACACTAATCAAAAATTGTTGAACAAAAATGTGTAGTTATTAAGGTTGAAAGGATATCGGGTCCAGTATCTTTAATTCTATTAGGTTGGCAACTAAATTCGCGACCTTTTGACACAGTTTGTGTATCTTCTTTGAAAGGAAACAAATGTAATGCAGAAAGTTCAAATGCAGTTAAAAAGGTTTTAGATCGATGAAATATGGTTATAGAAAATAATAGAGAATATTGTTTTGAATAAAAACTATTTTTCGTAAAAAAAAGATCGAGTTCGTTTGATTTCATTAAACGGCGAGAATTTACGGAAATACTTAATATTTTTTGTTTATAAGAATCATAAACTCTGACCTTATTTGGGGATTATTTTTGTGGATCGGTAATATTCCAGAAGCACTCATTTTTACGATTGTTTTGATACATACAATTCATTTAATTGATTATTATTTAGATAACATAATGAATTATTAATTATTTCATTTAATTAAGCTAGTTTAATTGAAGTTTATATTGAAGGTCGCCAACTTAGTTGCCAACCTAATAGAATTCCTTTACAGGATTATATAATATGTGGTTAAGAAGAAAAACAGGGCAATCTTGCAATTTTGATCTTTTTAATTAAGGCAGGATTTGAAGTACAAGCATCACTAATGAGCATAATTAAAAAGTCACAAAGATCACTTTACTGATATTTTATACGATCATAATAAAATAATGCTTATACAACGAGTACAATATCTCACACGCTTTTTACTCCACCAATTTATCACTCGTTGATATATGTATCCGTCTAGAATGTTATGACTCGCGATACGGGAACAAAAAATAGCTGAAAAAATTAAAGTATGGCATTATCAGTTAGCATAACATATGTTATCTTTCCGTTATGCAACAACAAAGCTTTCATCCAAATTCCAATTCTCTATGAAATTTCATTTTCTTCCATGACATGTATTTGCCGCAATTCTGCGTGCATTGTTTGCATTCGTTACTTATTTATCATACAAGTTACATAGAAATATGAAATAGAAATCTGGAAATTTTACAACTTTATCTGTGACAGATAAATAATTAATGCGATAATGAAGATCACTCGATCGTCTTTTGTTATATAAACCTCGTGGTAACTCTAACACTTTTAACTCTAGAACTACAAAAGGAGTCAAAATGACTTGTTTGCCATTTTTTGTGACATTATTCAAATATACTACATCACACTGTTTGCAATTTAATATATTTTTATTTTATACGCATAACGTAGATAATTGAATCCATTAATTAACTTAAATTCTCCAGTCATAATTTATATATAAATAAATGTTTAAGCATAACTTTTAGTTCGATTATTCGAACACGCCACGGTGCATTTTTTGAGATTTTATATACAGGTGTGCCCCGTACAACACGGATTCGCCCTAACACGATTCGGTTTGTCAATGTGTGATAGTTTTGATTAATTATTGATTATTATCATTAACTTATTTTTTTAATTATTATTATTTTCATTAATTATTAATTATTGATTATTTTCATTCTTTTAGTTATGCAAAAGAAAATTGCTTTCGTTAATTTTTTGAACCCTATTCTTTGTACTAGTCCTATGTTTCTTATAACACGGACTCGCATAACGCAACATTCTTACGGAACCTAACTATCGTGTTATACGGGGGATGCCTGTACCTGTGTTGATTTCTGGAAGCCTATTGTTTGTACTAGTCCTTTGTTTCTTATAACACGGATTGCCATAACACAACATTCTCTCGGAACCTAACTATCGTGTTATACGGGGGATGCCTGTACTTGTGTTAATTTCTGGAATCCTATTTTTTTATACTAGTCCTTTGCTTCTTATAACACGGATTCCCATAACACAACATTCTCTCGGAACCTAACTATCGTGTTATACGGGGGATGCTTGTACTTGTGTCAATTTCTGGAATCCTATTTTTGTGTACTAGTCCTTTGGTTCTTATAACACGGATTCGCGTAACCCGTCATTCTTGCGGAACCTAACTATCGTGTTATACGGGGGATGCCTCTACTTGTGTTAATTTCTGGAACCCTATTTTTGTATACTAGTCCTTTGCTTCTTATAACACGGATTCCCATAACACAACATTCTCTCGGAACCTAACTATCGTGTTATACGGGGGATGCTTGTACTTGTGTCAATTTCCGGAATCCTATTTTTGTGTACCAGTCCTTTGGTTCTTATAACACGGATTCGCGTAACGCGTCATTCTTGCGGAACCTAACTATCGTGTTATACGGGGGATGCCTCTACTTGTGTTAATTTCTGGAACCCTATTTTTGTATACTAGTCCTTTGCTTCTTATAACACGGATTCGCATAACACCTCATTCTTGCGGAACCTAACTACCGTGTTATACGGGGGATGCCTGTACTATTATTTTTCATACATCACGCGAATATTGAATCCATTATTTGACATCTAACCTCCAGCCATAATATATGTATATTATATATAACTAAATGCGTAAGCATAACTGAGTACGCGTTTAATTAACACTGTTTCTACCGCGGTTTTATGTATACTTATGTATTTCGACCAAAATGTGTCTTTTAACACAATTGCGTTTGGATGCAAATAACTGGTGAAATAATGCTTAAAAAATAGGAGGTAGGTGGAAAAAGGTAGCTAAATTAATTTAAGAATCATTATAGCAAAAGTGAAAAAGTCAATTGAGGAAAAATAATTAAACTTAGAAAATAATTTTAAGTTAACATTTTAAAAGGTGTCTATTGACACTTTTGGCAGAAATAGTGTTAAAGTATTGCAAGGGTCTTTCCGTAATAACATACTGGACTTCAGAAAAAGATTCCATGAATGCGCATGACAGTTCGACACTTTTCGAACCAGTAACATCAACGCACGAATGGAAAGGAAAGACGCGGCAAACGACTTAAAACGGAACATGAACGATGATGTCTGTCATAAAAAGAAGGAAAGGCAATAGAAAATTGAATGTTTTGAATCATATCTCCTACTTTTATGCCTTTCCAACAACAAGTCTGCCTCAAAGAGTGACCATATTTCAACGTTGAAAACCAGCTTATTTTTGATATTTTATAAAATAAAACACAATCAAGCAATGTTATCTCTTGCCATTTATTACTGTTTTAAAACTCACCTACTTCTGTTACAAATTTTGTGTCACTTAATTCTGTCAACTTAAGAAACAACATTAATCGAATGGTTTGTAGCAGGAAAAGTTCGTACGATTTTTAAATTCAAATTGAAATACTTCTGGACATTCTGGAAAGTAATTTTATTTGACGAAGTAGTTACCATTTATTTCTACAAGTCATTCCCAACGTTCTACAAGCTTATACATTCCTTCTTTGTAAAAATCTAGTGTTTTACTCGCAAAATAAATTATAATACACGACAACGCACGGCTTCAATTTAGGAATTTAAGAAAGGGTGCCACCAGGGTTTTTTTTATTATTCATCTTCTCACAACGCACTGCTCTTTAAAGCGCGCGGCCGCTAGCCGGACTACGCCAATGCAAGACGTTAGACACGTACTAACTCTCGACCATCCTTGTCGCACTAAGAGCCGTCACATTGGCGCAGAGGAACTCGGAGCCATTCTCGCGACACTGTGTATTATTGGCGACTCAATAAATACAATTTATGTACATTGTGCATTCAGTTTAATATTTACATGACTGTGATGATACTATTACCATTCATTCAAAGTAAATAAGATGACATAATAACTGTTCGGTATAGTACTGTTGAAACAAATGATAGATTAAATGGAAGATCTTTCAAATAGGTCTTAACCCATTGACTGCCAACTACGAGATATCTCGTAGTAAGCGTCTGTACCAAAACTGCCAGCTACGAGATATCTCGTAGTGGGTGCTGCAAGTTTAGATTGGCTACAAATAGCTATTTGAGTTAGGAACTATTAGAAAGGATGAATGAAAAATGTATATAGTGTAGAGAACATATTGATTATCAATTCTTATGATTAAAATTATTATTAAAACTATTCAAATTATAACTTAGACGATTAGATCATAACATCATATTTTTTTCAATAAAAATACTGTAAATGCCATTGCAATATTATATCAGTTACTTAATATTATTATATTTTGTAAAACTTCATGTTTTCTTTAAAATAAAACCGTGCCACCCAGGGCAAGACGCGCTTGCGTGGCAGTCAATGGGTTAACAGACTTAAAAGGTTCTTCCACATTGTTGAATGTTCCTTTCTTGTAATTACGGTACAGTTTCTTTCTGAAGACTTTGACGGCCGCAGTCACGTATACGTGACTTCACCAGCCAGCGTTTATCGGCCGGTGTCACGTATACGTGACTTCGCACTACCAATTTTAAACCGGCATTATATAAATGATTTGAGATCGCAGATTTCAGGTTTGTCTGTTATTGCATTTCAACTGTTTTTGCCTTCCTTCCTGGAAATTTTTACAAGTATTGTTTACGTTTACAATTTTCAAAAAACGTGGTTTTATGAATATTCCGTGTAGCACTACGCGAGAGATGCCGGCGGTAGCCGCGAGTCTTTGAACGAAATGTGCGGCTGTTAAAGTGTTAACTCTGTTGCCATTGTAAAACAATTCGAGGAATATAACGGTATTTGCGACATTTACGTTTTCATTGTGTGAATCTATGCAAAAGTATGGTTCCGCGCGCCTTTTGCAGCTGAAGCCGCAACACGGATTTAGATTTTAAATAGAAAATGATATTATAATGATGTCGATCAAACCATATCGCAGGTCGCAATAAGAAAGTTTAAAAATCATTTATGGTATTTAAGTCCAGAGCAGATTGCAATGGCACTTTTTGATAGCAATATTTCTTCAAATATTTAACAAAATGGTTAAAGCTTTAGAATCTCCGGATGAGGATTGTAACATATATTTAATAATAATATGTAATAATATATTTATCAATATTTGGTAAAATGTACCCAAAATTTATTATATTATATAATTTGGATCTGGATAAACTATTATCTTTCTTCGGTTCTTAGGTTTCAATTTTAGTTTGACCACGGCTCGCGCAGCCCGTTTACCCTTCCTCCCTCCAATCCTAACCCGACATCCCAGTATGTCTAATCGTAAGCCAATAGCGTGGGCGGAACAGAGAAGGTAGTGGGAACCTGCGCACAACGAACGAAAACTCGTCCGAGCCGTAGTCGAACTATATAAGAACGACTCCTGAATACTCCCTTTTTAAGTAAGATTAAAGATTAAGTATATCAATTCATGCATAGTTTAAACAAATGTTATACAAAAGAATACCCTTCAATTGACTAAACTATTAGGTTGGCAACTAAGTTCGCGACTTTCATCATAAACTTCAATTAAACAACCGTAATCCTATGAAATAATAATTGTATGTATCAAAATAACTGCAAAAGTGAGAGCTCTCGACTGATATTACCGAACAACAAAAATAATCTACAAATACGACTCTTATAAATAAAAAACAAGGCACAATTCAAAAGTCACGAATTTAGTTCCCAACCTAATAGTTACATCCGCATTACTCCTGCAATCATACCACCTTGGATGAAGGAAATAACGAATTCGACATTTATAACTACTAATTTTATTCTTAAAAAAGACTTCAAATATAACAATCATATTTACAGCTTATCTACTCATTTGGTCTGAATTATGAATGTTTTATAAATAATGGTAAAATATAATGAGTACGGCATGCTGTGTGCGATCTTCAAACATACATTTCAATTCATTTTTCCTTCCTTCCTTGTACGCCGGTTCACATCCTCAACATTTTTTTCGAAAAACAGACACTGAAATAGTAGCATGGCAGCTCTATAAGTAGTGAGCGCCTTTAAGTGATATATACATGATAAATTGCGACATACAATCAGTAAAATGTAAATATACATATAGATACCAATTTATTCAAAATTATAGTATCATGTTTGCTATGATTATATAAAAGAATTTAATCATCAAATAATACTCTATCTTTTTAAATTCTGAACTCTACATTGAATTCCTAAAAATGCCTAATGTCTTCTAACGTAAAAGAAATCATTCTCATTCTTCTATCATTGTTTAACGCTATACTCCAGATAGCTTGCATTTGATGATTGTACTTAACACTTTGACGGCCGCTCATTTGACTCAAAGTCTCGCGACTACCGTGGGCATCTCTCGCGTACCGAAATACGGAAAGTTCACAAAACCAATAGTTTCAGAATTGAAAAACGCCAATATACTCGTAAGAATTGAAAGGCAGTAACTCAAAAACAATAAAATGGATTAACATACAAATGTCAAATCTACGATCTCGAAATATTTACATAATGCTGCTCTAAGATTGCTAGTGCGAAGTCACATTTACATGACACCGGCCGATAACCGCTGACTGTCGAAATCACGTATACGTGAGAGCGGCCGTCAAAGTGTTAACACATTGTACGCCGGTCGCGAATTATAGTACATTTTCTTAAAATATATACTGCATACTATTTTGTGAAAATGTAAATAGCTTGTAATGTATTTTCTTCCAAATGTTCATTGTTCGTTGGAAGGAAATATAACTGTCACCATTTACACTTTGAACGGCTGAAATATTGCTGGTGTACAATGTGTTAACATTAGATATCAGACATTAGCATTGCAAATGTCTTTTCTTCGTAAAGAGTTACTAACTCGTTAAAAAAAGAACTTATGCATCAAGCTGTCGGTTTGAAAAGTTTGAATAGTTTTGTGACATCATTTCTAAAGCCGATATAAAAGTCTTCAAAGAAGCTAATATAAAACTTATAACCACTTATCGTAAACTTCTGAAATTTTAAAGTCGCAGCCCGCGACTAGTGCAAAACACTGCAGAATGAAGAAAGTGGAATTGAACAGTATTGCTTCTAAGGGCGAATGACGTGTCAGGACACATGCGACGTTGGAAATAATGGAATCCGATTTGTTGTTTGAAAGATCCTATCAAATGTTGTTGCATTTACTGACTGGATTGTGAATAATACACAATAATAGACAGTGTTTGCCTACTCAGGTGTACGCCATCTTATTTCAAGATTCAGGTTACACCAAGTATAATTCTCTTTCGTATCTTTCAAAGTTATTCCGCATCTGCATTCATCGATTTGATTTTACCGAATAAAGAATTATATAGCTCATTCTTAGCATTGTCCGTCCATGTATCATTAACGGTAATTGGAGCCAGAAAGTTAACTAACTTATTATGAACATTGTACCGTATTCTTCTTCCCTTCGTCGCGCGTGTATCTATTTTTCTTTTCATTTTACTTCTCATATTTTGCAATTGAATCCACTGTTTACTAAGTTGTATAGGATCTGTAACATCCGATGATTTATATTCTATTAAATCTCTTAAAAGTTGATGATAAAAGTCATTGTCATCATAAATTTCAGGATCATATTCTTGAACCCTTCTGCCATCTTCATCTTCTACTTCCACTTTTCCAGCGATATTATACTCGGTACGCTTCAGCTGAGTTCTTTTATGCATCTTTTGTGTATCATTCAACGCAAATTCGATTTGTTTCAAAGTACTTTGATTTGCATTCTTGTTTACAATGCCAGTCGCTATTCTTGTTTTCTCGTTCCACTTCTGTATAACTGAATTTCTATAGTTCGAATAAGATTTATGATTCTCCGCAAGTGTCTTTTCATAATCTACAAGTTTCAATTTCTTTTGTGGCACTCCGTTCGTTGACTCTGCCACACTCTCATCTTCAGACGCAACCACATTTTCATCTGCGTCCATAACTTCGTCTTCAGTATCGGAAGGAATTTCTTCATCCATCGGGTCACCTGCTCCGTTTTCTTCATCTTTGCGTACATCTGCTTTCCTCTTTCGATTTTGTGTGCCGATATCTTTTGTTTCAGGATATTGTTTTAGGAGAGAGCTTTGCAATTTCAACATATTATCTAATAGCATTGTCAATTTGCCTTTTGCTTCATTCGTTCTCTTATTGAATTCTTCGGCCTTTCGAAAATCTTTGTAGATATCATATTGAGGCATTTGATTACCGTTAATAAGACACTTCTGTAGTTTTATTCGCATTTCCAACAAATGTTCCCAAAGTTTCAGTTGACTTCTAACGCAATTGCCTTTATCAATATCTGCTCTTATGTTTGTATCTGACATTGTTTTGATTTTCAAGTCTGGTCCTCTGTGTCTAAATAGTGGATTACCAATATCATACTCTTCATCGTCGTCGTCGTCGTCATCATCGTCGTCATCATTACTGTCAGACTGTTTCTCTGAATTTGCTTCAGCGTCATCAGCCGACTCTGCATCATTACTTGAATTTTCACGATCGTCATCACCATCATCTTCACTCTGCTCCTCAACTACTGATTCATCATCATCATCATCATCTTCACTGTGCTCCTCAACTACTGATTCATCATCGTCACCATCACTTTCTCCATGATCAAATGTTTTTGCCGTTCCACTTCTCGATGTATTTATTTTGTCTGTTTTCTCATCGCTTTCGGAATCTTCGTCACTTGAATTAGTCCGCAAGCTAATGTCACTGCTATACGCATCCTTTCTCGAGATCTTTTTTCCAGCATATCTATTGTGTAGTAAAATTAACAAAATATGAGATATTGTCTACCGTCATTAAAATAGAATATCAAATAGAATGAAAAGATATATTGGTACGTCAAAGATTAAGAATAAACTATTTGATGCTGGACAGATCAACATTCGATCAACGTTCGTATATTAATCAAATTTATTAAGTCAGCAGTTGAAACTGTTTAATGAAAATCCTTTAATTCTTACCTTGAATCTAACTGATCCAGATATTGAACTGTTTGTGTTCGTATTTTTGATTGCCGATGTTCATCCTCTGAATGATCATTTTCTTCGTAATGTTCAACCACTTTTGCTTTAGTATCTTCAGCTTCATCATCGGAGCCAAAATTTGCTGGTTTTGTGGATATCAAAGAACTTATTTTATCAGCCAGAATTTCTTTCTTTGCCTTGAGTGCCATTTTTAACAGCGGAATTCGTTTACAATGTGGATAGTGTCGTTAGCACGTGTACGGATAAACATAACCTACACTTTTCATTTTTCAAAGCCAATAAGATTCGTAAACACAACCTACAATACGAAACGCACTCTTTTTCGATCAAAAGACATATGTACCCTCGTTCGATACGATAGTTGCTGTCTTGAAACAGTGGCGCCAAATACCATAGGCGAAGGGTAAACGCAGAGACGAGATATAAGTAGAGCAAGCACTAAATCGGCTTTCGTAATTCCACTCAAAAATTACCGGCGCGGTAAAAACCAACGCGACAAAAGGTGCCACCTGCAGAAACGAGTAAAAGAAAATTCTGTACTGCAACTACTCAACTGCACACCTTAACACTTTGACGGCCGCTGTCACGTGTACGTGATTTCGACAACCAGCGGTTATCGGCCGGTGTCACGTAAACGTGACTTCGCACTAGCAATCTTAGACAGCATTATATAAATATTTCGAGATCGTAGATTCGACGTTTCTATATTAATCCATTTTAATTGTTTTTGAGTTACTGCTTTCCAATTCTTACGAGTTTATTGGCGTTTTTTAATTCTCAAATTATTGGTTTTGTGAATTTTTCGTATTTCAGTACGCGAGAGATGCCGGCGGTAGTAGCGCGACTTTGAGTAAAATGAGCGGCCGTCAAAGTGTTAAGAAAAGACGTGGCGGACGAACTACAATAAATTGAGTGGGAATGCATCGTTATTATATTGCTACAACAAATGCAAATGCACTGCGTGCATCTACCTATCTTATTCACAAGTGTGTATTGTTTATATACATATAAGTTAAGAATATTACTTGACTATCTTTCAGCGATGAATTACACTTTTTTTATACAGTCTTGTATGCTTATTAGTATTATATATGTATATATGTGTGTATATATATATTTCCAGGTCTCACCATGTGCAGGTTGCCACTAACAGGAACCCTAATGAGTGGTTATGTCGCGGACAACGATCCGCGTGATGTAAAACAGCCAAATATATATTATATTTTTCATTACCCTATAATTATTAAGTGACTACGCCACTACTTTATCATCATCGTGAGAATAAAATTAAATAATTACTATTAAATTATTACTTTGAAAAAAGAACAAAGACAAAGTGACTCAAAATGCCGAATAAATGAAGTAAATAATAGTTTGCTTAAGCGTCTGAAATGAATATTACGTGTCTCATAAAATTAATTCAAAATTCAAGTAGATTGTTGAAGTTGTTTAATTAACGCTCTGTTAGTTCGTATTCGCTCCTCATAACTTAATTTTCCATATGGCGAAATAATTAATATTCGTTTGAGTCGCTTAATAAAACGTGAATTTATCTTGTAAAATCTTATTGTATCTGCTACAAATTTTCTTTTGAATATCCAGTAATATATTGTTCACAGATGTAAGAGATTTTGAAAATGATCATTCTCGAGATCCCTCGAGAAATACGCGATGATAAAAATATGAATAGTTTTCATAAATTGATACAGTAAATTATAGTGTAAGATATATTAGCGTGTGAAAAAATAGTATTTATTACATCCGTTAAATAATTGTGTATTCATGGATTTATTTACAATTGTCAGAATTAAAAATAAGTATTGAACATGCTTACGGACGATTTAACTTCGAGTTAACCCCTTGGCATACAATGACGTCTGAGAGACGTCATTTCTTTCGCGTGTCATTGTAAACGTTAACGTCTCCGGCGGACAGGAAAAATGTCATACTTTACAGAACTACTTATTTATTATTTAATAATGTTACTTCATTATTGTCCATTAATATTGTGTATCAATCTTATTAAATGATATTTAGCATTGTAAATATTCCGTTCTGTTTCAAAGCTTACATAACTGTTCAGTCGAGCCAAATTAAATAGTATTTTTTGGACCCATGAAATTCTGTTTTATTTGTATGTCAAGGGGTTAATTAGGAACAAATATGATAATTAATGAAAGGAAGTTAAGAAATTTATTACAAATCATATTGCTAAGTACCCATCTGTAGGAAATCCCTACTGCTGCGCGTTCACGCTTAGAATAAACCAGAACTCGGACGAATTTACTTCGTTCTGCGCAGGTCCCCCACCAACATTCCCTGCTCCGACACGCTATTGGTCCAAGAGGAGGTCTACGATTTAATATGGCCGTTTTTAACACGTTGAACGCCGTAGTGGTCATCGGTGACCACTGATGCCAGTATTAATAAAACTTGAATCAAATATATCGCGAATATTAATTCCTAAAATTTTCAAAATTTTAAAGTTACGATAACGATGTAAATTAACCCATGTATCATAGCGGGTTTAAACAATTTTATTTTTAGACGTTATATAAACGTTACGGACGCGTATTGCGGGTTATCATATAACACGGCGCTCAACGTGTTAACGTGTGATAGCTCAAACTGTAGGTCTCATTGTCTGTGGGTAGTTGACGAAGCTACGAGGTTAGTTAGTCCCGCGTTTTTAAACAAATCGCCTTTACATAAAAAATTAGAGGCACTCTAAACAAGAAAAACCTTTTTATTTCTCTTATAAAGAGGTACAAGATGATATGTTTTTTCTTGTTCAGATTACCTCCAATTTTTCACATTTAACCGTTTGACTGCTACGCGGCGCAAAAGCGCTGCGTTCATTTGTCTCGAAAACCGCGACGCAGCGCTTTTGCGCTGCGAGTTTCAGTGTGTCTTTAACACCTTACGTCTTTAAAAACAATTTAATGTTTATTTTTTCTTATTCACAATCACAATTAATAATGTTTCTTTATAATACGAAAAGAATTATTAAAATTGATTGATATTTGTCTAAATGAGAGTGTTTTATTTGACATCAAGTCAAAATATGTCCCGCAGTTTTCGTGCGTTCTTGCAAGAATTGCTTAGCAGTCAAACGGTTAAAGATGATTTTTGAAAAAATGTGTGACTAACTACACTTAACCTCGTAGCTTCGTAATCTACCCACTGACAACGTCCATTTTGAGCTATAACCCATCCCAGGAAACCTTCCACTCGTCTCAGACGGGTTTGCGTTCGTTCTGCGCAGGTCCCCCACTATCATTCCCTGCTCCGAACACGCTATTGGTCCTAGTCCGACTGTGACGTCACAGAAACCGGGCATAAAGCAGTGGTGGGAGGAAAAGGTAGTGGTGACTGCGCGAGGTTAGGTTCATTCTAAACGTGAACGCGCAATAATTCTAATCGTAAGTAAAGGAATGTAACTTTAAATAACAACGATTTATTCATATTTAATGCGATTGAATGGTACGCTCAATGTGCGTAATCAGACTATCTATCGTTACAGAGAGAAATGCATATGTATGTATTCCATAAAAAGATACTTTTCATACATCTACGATTGACTATATCAACGTATCTATCTTGCATAGCGTCGCCATATTCAGTCAACCTATGTTTTGATTTCAATCAACCGATATCTACAATAATTACAGTCGAGTCTCTTTTTATGCGTATCTTTTTAAAGCGATTTTGAGGTTATACGGTGAAGCAAGAAATCAAAAAAGGAAAGTAATCCAAGAAATCTGAACAGTTTTGACATCGTAACCCAGTTTAACCATTTATCTCCGTTCTTTTTTTGTTTTTCTGGTGTGAATTAAGAGAAAAGAGAATAATTCCCACACACAAATAAAGCTTTTCTCGTTCGAATTGAAAATCTTTGTATGCATAAACAAAACAAAACAACTGAATCTGGGTAAGTTACCTCTTTTGTGCTGCTAGTGTCTCAACAAATTATCCCCAATTTTACGAAGAAAGCTATATCTTTCTTTGCGTCGTTTTTCGCGCGGATTTCTGTGATACGTATCTACCGCATAAAAAGAGACTTGGTTGTATTGGCTTCCAATAATACCGGCATAACTCGACACGCGTTGCTGTTAACGTTTTACTATAACTAGATAACTCGGTGACGTTTCTTCAAATTTTGTTATCGTAATGTAAAATTGCGAATTCGATGCCTACCAACTAAGTCAACGTTATGCTAGTAGTGATCGCCACTACATGGATTATCATATTTATTGTGTACATAATTAAAGTTTGTCCATCGTGAGCATCTATTAAGTGATAAACTTAAGAAATAATATCACAGTATGGGTTTCTCGTCCACCGGTTCCTCTTTTATTGGATGGCTACACTCCATTAGGGCTGGATTCGCTACAGCAATTATATTATCCCCGCGTGAGGCTATTACCTATATTTAAATAGAAATAAACTATCAGTATCATATGCGTGGAATTTGACGTGCGTATTTCTAAGTATAGACTATATATATATTTTAAATATTTTTCGTTAAAGTGGGGATTAACGATTTTTATTTTGATAAAAAAGCTTTCTCGTTGAATTAATGTTTTTGTTTTAAATATTTTTCGTTAAAGTGGGAATTAACATATATATATATATTAAAACTAGGATTAGATACCCTATTATAGAATAAAAAAAAATTAATTTAGTAAATGTTGAATCATTAAATAAAGAAAATTTGGTACCATTGGCAAGCCATTTGCAAAGTTTTTTAGAACGTCAGTTGCTTAACCCTTTGACTGCTAAATAGTCTATCTCGAAGCGCTTTTTTTTAATTCTTCCAAATTTTGTTTGAATTCTCGAAGAATTTTGTTTTACATTTGTACGTTTTAATAATTATCACACAAAGGAAAAATATTGTTGTATAATAATGTTGAATTATTTCGTGAATTTACGTAAAGTTTTTTAAAATTAATTCTTCAAAAATATTGCCGGCGCCTGGCGACGTTTCGCTGCGCAAACATGCGGTCGTGAAAGGGTTAAAGATAAACTGTTTTTTTCATTTTTGGCTATTATCTCGAAAACGACAAAAGACATCGAAAAAAAGTTGTCATAATTTTAACAGCACTTTGGGTGCCACAAGAAAGCGTTAAAAATTGTGAAAAAATAATATCTTTTCTGGACATTTTTGAAAATAATATCGTTTTCGAAAACTTTGTAACGCCTTTTTGCAGCACCCAAAAGTACCATTAAAATTGTCAATTAACTTGTTTCTATCCCCGAAAATACAAAAGTTGTGAAAGAACAATGTTGCAGCCCGGATACTTCTGCCAAAAAGTTATTGAAAACTCACCTTAAGGTTGAAATCACTTTCTTTATCCGTATTCTCCGCTTCTGCCTCATTTGTGTCCTGTAATAGCGAATACATCTTTAAGCCAAGTTTAATATGATATTGTCGGTAACACATTCACACCGGCGGGTACCACCGGTGGTACAAACGAGGCGGTCTCATCGGGTGTCGTGTACCAGCCGTGGTTCAAACGGAGCTAATCAGTTAGTTCATCTCCATATATTAGGTCTCTTTTCTTTGAAGTTTGAAGTGATGTATTTTATACAATATAATATTTATTTAATCAAAATATATCCCATTCGCTTCTGTGGTCTTTTCCCATCGTGTAAGTAGCAAAAATACGCTTTTTTTATCAAAATTACCAGATTTATTGTTAATAAATACCCGAAAGGCCTCAAAAACATCTCTCTGATTTTGGAAGACTTTATAACGCAGAAGTAATTTTAAATGTCGAAAAAAGTAATATCGAAAACAATATCGTTCTTGCTGGTAGTAAAGTCTTTAACACTTTGACGGCCGCTGTCACGTGTGCGTGACTTCGAGAGCCAGCGGTTATCGGCCGGTGTCACGTAAATGTGACTTCGCACTGGCAATCTTATTGTTAGACCAGCATTATATAAGTATTTCGAGATCGTAGATTTGACGTTTGTATGTTAATCCATTTTAACTGTTTTTTGAGTTACTGCCTTCCAATTCTTACGTGTATATTGGCGTTTTTTAATTCACAAAATATTGGTTTTTTGATCTTTCCGTATTTCAGTACGCGAGAGGTGCCGGCGGTAGTAGCGCGACTTTGAGTCAAATGAGCGGCCGTCAAAGTGTTAAGTATAAGTTCCAAAACGAATGTAAACTGAAATCATTTGAAAGCGCAATTCAGTTATTCACATCGATTTTGATTGCGTTAAAAGCGGTTTTGCAAGAATTGCAAGTTCCAATGGAAGTAATTGAACCGCCTGATACCGCGAAATATGAATTACAGAGCCGGTTAACGTGTTAATATTTAAAAAGATTTTTAATAAACATGGAATCTTACGTGCATGGACGATGATTCTTCGTTGGAAAAAGAAAACTGGCTGTCGGAATCACTAATTTCTTCAACACTGGTGCTGAACATGCCATTGTTACCCTTCTTCCTCCACACTGGACTGAAACAATTTGTTATCCAAAACGTATCAAATTAAAACTTGCAACTTAAAAAATACCTAACTAATTTTTGCTGCTTCTTTAGAAACTAAGGAAGCCCATTAAATGTACAGGCTGATTCACGTAAGACTGGAAGTTGAAATATTTTCGAAACTGTTCATTATTTCGAAAAATGTTTCAGACGAAAGTTGCGTGGTTTCGTGAGTGGCATTATTCGAAATAATTAGCATTTTTGTAAGCAGACGCGTAGAGGACATTTGAAGGTGAAGTTCGTTTTTTATGATTTATGAATGACGTGCTACAAACGTCGATGGTTATTTGTCCCAAAAGTCGAAATAACGCGTGTAACACGGCAACTCGGCATTTCTATTGTTTAACCCTTTGACTGCTAAAAGCGTATATATACGCCCTAACAAATCCATCAATATATACGAAAAGCGTATATATACGCCCTCACAAATCCATCAATATATACGAAAAGCGTATATATACGCCCTCTGTAAATGAAAATAGCTTAAAAAGTTACTTAATATAAATAAAAAAAATTGATATTTTTAATTTTTTTGCCATTATTATTTTTTAAACCCTAAGAATGGCATCAAATTTCCGGGTACTGTTTTGGTCACTGTCAGTGGACAACTAGTCGCAGCGACTGACAAGCGAAAACCGCGCCGTCCATATAGATGGATTCGTCCGAGAGCGCGCCGCAGTCAAAGGGTTAAAAGCAGTACGTCGTGGAATAAACGAGATATACTTTGCACCGGCATATAAATATAAGTATATTTACTGCTGAATTTGCTGAGTTTATCATCTATTTAATTTAATATATTTTATGTTTAATATATTTAATTATAACCCAGGCAATAAAATCGCTGATTTCGAATTACGTTGGTCGGTTTGATGGCGAATCAGCTGCCAGCGCGAGTGGTTAAATGGGAATATATACAGGGTGTTTCCAAAATCGTGGTACAACCAGCCGGGAATTGATTCCTCACATAAAACTGAGTCGAAAATATAGAATACATTTTTTTCGTACATGGCTTCATTTCCGAGAAAATCAAGTTTGAAAATTCGTTAGGTACGCATGCACTTAGACAAAAGGACGAAATTTTGAACATTTGTAAATTACTAAAATATTATTAATTATTAATATTATTTACTGATATATTAACGGGAAAAGTCCCTGTGTTTAGTACAGATACAAAAAAAAATACAAGAGAAATGAAGAGTCATAAGTCAAACAGTAGATCACATAGATGAAGTGTATACATGTCGAGTACAATATTAAGTAATGATAGTACAGATACAAAATGATAAAGATAAAAGAAGAGAAAATAAATCAGTTATTGATCCTTACAACTTATTATTCATTAAAATATCCTAACTGATACTGTTTACAAGTGTTACCAACAGTAGCAGCGCCGTGCCAGACCTGCGAGCGAAGCGGACTTCGTTTAAGTGCACGCGCACTTAACGAATGTTCAAACTCGATTTTCTCGGAAATGAAGCCCCGCAGGAAAAAAGTATATTCTATATTTTCGACTCAGTTTTATGCGAGGAATCACACCAGTCGATTAACCTGGTGAATCTCTACAAAATGTATATCTGAAGTTCTCCAAAAGACAAGAAATAACAAGAAGAAAAGTAATTTTTCTTGAGTGATGTAGTTGGTCTTAGTATTATTAATATATAGTGGTTATTTTTTGCGGCTATTAATCAGACCAACAATTAAATTTGATATGATCATATCTTTTATTATTGTTATATAATATTTCACATTTATATTAAAGTTCTGTTCCTTTTACTTGTTAAACAGAAAAATTCTCGACTGAAGAGGGTAACAAATGTGTTACTGAAACGTTTCGTCGACCTATTTAAATGCAGAAGTTTCCATTTAATTTTTGTCTGATTAATAGCCGCAAAAAGTAACCACTATATATTAACAAGAAAAGTAGTTATAAACGACAATAACATTATAAGTAAATACATTCGCGAATTCAATAAACTACGTTCATTTTCTATATCGTTTAATAAATTTATAAATCAACTTGCAGAATGAACACCAAACTAAAATGTTTACAGCATTCGCTTCAAAGTATAAATAAACTGTACATAAAGTTGAATGTAAAATATTTACCTGGAAGATCTGTGTCTCTTTATTCTCGAATTAGTAACATCCGTTCCAGAACAGCGCAGATCCAACTCTTCCTGAAACAGTGAACTGCTACAGACAGAAGGAGTGACAGACAAAAAGAGCGGACAGCTAGTGAGTGATTGGAGTAAAAACGCATAAGTACGACTCGCTATGACACCAGGATCTAGCATAGAGTCCTAGCAAGTCGTATGAGATGATTAATCGAATAGGAATATTTTGTATGTTCAGAGAGATTCTATTAACCCTTTGCGATCGGCAGATTTCGCTTTTGGGAGTACCAGTAGGTCGGAGCAAATCTATCGTTTCGCAATTACTTTTCCGTACAGGATTTAAAGTCAATATATGGATATTAAAACACACAGAATTTGGGGAAACTGATTTGTTGTATTTAATACTAGTTATAATACGTAAGGTTCCCGAAGGTTCCCGCTGCGGGGTTATTGACTTCTACGACTATTTAAAAATGTCCCCGCTACGAGGACACCGACCGCAAAGGGTTAAACTGAGATTCCATCCGCGATTTCCAGCAGGGTCGTAGTTTCCAACAATATAAGTAAAATAACACTGCATTTTATACTTTTTTATCACCATTTCATGGCCAAAAGCGGAATTAAGCTCTTCCATTACTCCTCGAGTATACTATAGACGGTAACAATATTAACACCTTGCTGACCGGCCACGAGTATACTCGTGTTTTCATGTCCGAAGATTAATGACCGTTCACGAGTATACTCGTGTTTTCACGCCCGAACGTTGCTGACCGGTCACGAGTATACTCGTGTTTTCACGCCCGAACGTTGCTGGCTGGTTACGAGTTAACTCGTGTTTGCATTTACATTAGTTTATGCAGTTTTTAAGCCTGAAACTGTACTGCAACTACAATTTGCAAAAAGAAATGAAATACCAACAATTCCTACTAGAAATAGCTAAAGAATGGATAACTGATAATTCAACAGAATGCAGCACAGAGCCTGGCAATTATTTCAATGTTTTCACTTTATATTCAACTGCGAGAAAATAGCCGGCTGCACGGAACAGTTTTGGCGGGAAATTGATGGTCAGCAAGGTGTGAACACTGTGAATGCCGTGGGGATCACCGGTGACCGCCGATGCCAATATTATTAAAATTCGAATCAAATATATCGCTAATGTCCGTAAAATTATCGGTATTTTTAACGTTACCGTAACGATGCAAATTAACTAATTTATCGTAAAGTGCTTAAACAGTTTTATTTTTAAACGTTAAATACTCGTTACCAACCCGTATTGCGAGGTATCGCATAACACGGATTTCGACCCGGCACTCAACGTGTTAAAATACTCATAAAAGTTCGTTGGTCTCGTTTGAAATATTCACTTTTATCAGAATTCAAACTATAAAGTTAAAACGAATAAACACAAAGCTGAAACTCTTAAAGATCCCGTATTACGTGCACAATGTAAATTGAACTTAATGTATGGACTTGAATTAATAAGTTAAAGAATAAGTTTTAATGGAAGTAAATTATTAATTGTCTACAACGGAATTGTATTTTCCTGGCAACTGTGTATTTTCCAGGTAATTAACACGTTGAGCTCCGCGCCGAAATCCGTGTTATACGATATCTCGCGATGTACTTCTGTAACGTCTACATAACCTCTAAAAATAACACTGTTTAAGCGCTCTACGATACATTGATTACTTTATATCGTTATCGTAACGTTAAAAATATTGAAAATTTTACAAATATTAGCGATATATTTGGTTCAAATTTTATTGATATTGGCATTGGCGGTCACCGGTGACCGTCACGGCTTTCAACGTGTTAATAAATCTTAGATCTCAATGTTTCTACTATACATATATACATTTCCTAATTTCCTTACCAATATACTGATATAACTATAATAAACATCATAATACATGCAGCTACTTAATTGCCAAATGCCAAATAATACACATATAATAATACAAATACATATATTACGAACATGCAAAAGTTTTAGTCATTTTTTCAGTCCCCTAATAAAATTGTATTAAATTGAAATATTTTTCTCTCGTTTTATGTTTTTGTATGGTTGGCATCGATCTTTCCCGAACGCCATCTATTATTATTATTAAACAGTTCCAAGGCGGCTGCATGAAATGGGAAAAATTCAGAAGCTCGGAAAGACTAAAACTGTTGAATGCACCTAATATTAGAAGTACCCATAAATAATCTCGTTTTTTTCAGGTTAAATAAACACCACTACCCTTTTTGTGCGCGTGATTTGTTGTTACATAACCTATAAGCTGATTACATTTATTGACATTAGAGAATGAAAAGTCTGCCAGGGAGATGTAAGAATATCAATAACGATGGGGTTATATTGTTAATTAAGCTGTAATAAATGTTAAGTAAAATCGAATTTTTTGTAAGTATCAAAAACGACATTACTTATGGATATACTATATATATTACAAAGGAAGTGCTACAACCAACTAATAAATGTTAACATGCTTCAAGTAATTAGTCGTATCTGAACTGGTTACTTTAATAATAAAATAAAGCAGCTTTTGTTGTAAATAATAACTAAATTCAGATATTTGTTAAATTACAAAATATTTGTAACCTAACATATTCCAATTGATATGTTCGAATATTAATTGCTTATGAACATATAAATCTTTCAATAAATTTCAATTTCAAAAATGAAATGATTTACGATGAAGATGATGATAATAAATTGATGCTCAATCTAATATTTTGGATCCATCCATACATCACGGATAATATTTAATACTAGAACTACCAAAACCGCAAAGTTTTCGGAAAATGGAACCTTATTTGAACGTTTTTATTTAATTTCGCGGACCCGCTATTTTGACGGCTTCAAATAAAATTGAAAATATAGCAAAATTAAATTTTGTTTCTCATTGTAAAGCGTGCAATATTAATTCACAAAATAATTCATTTTCAGAGAGATCCAATTTGTTCGAAGAAGTGCTTTTTTGTGTTTCACTAGAAACTCAAAAACGTTAGTAAAAAGCAAATTAGTAAATTAATCTTTTTGCGAATATTCGACTTTGTGAATATGACACTTATATATCAAGATGCAGCATGCGAAAGTTTGCCATTTATGTATTATGTCACCCCATAAATAAACTCGTTTTTGAATTCTAACTCTCGGTGCAAATGTTTTTTCGAATGAAAAATATTGATCTGACCAACAAGAAACCCCAGGTAGGTATCCGATTCTGTTTGTTGTCACATAAATTGTAGTACTCAAAAAACTAAAGAACACGTATTTTTTATATCTGCGTAATTTCGATTTAAAGGTTTGAAAAGCCCGCTCAAAGGTTTCACGCGTACTCAAGAATAATTAGAATTGTTTATAAAAATGTTGAACTCGTTTCAATTTTTTATCATAAATCACCTAACATGGATTTCTATTTTTTCGGATGGGTTTGTTTTTAAGAATAAACTACCCCCTTGTTGAATTTTTCTTTTCTACATAAAACTTGTTCAAACCGAAATTCCGCAGATTTAAACATGTATCTGTCATTTTGTTTTTGGAGTACAACAACATATGTGAAAACGAGAGAAAAATTGTGGGCGAACACCTACCTACTGAAGAGTCAATTTTAGTTTGACCACGGAACGGACGAGTTTTCGTTCGTTGTGCGCAAGTCCCCACTACCATTCCCTGTTCGCGCTATTGGCTTAGAACCAGCGTCGAAGTGGGGGATAGAAGCATTGGAGGGAGGAAGAGTAAGGGGGCTGCGCGCGCTGTGGTCAAACTTATAGCGGACTGCCGGTACTGAGGAGTCACTCTTAGTTGGACCACAGCGCGGCGCGCAGTCCCCTCTACTATTCCTTCCCCGCTCCTTCATGCCCAAATTCTGTGACGTCACAGTGAGACTAAGCCTATAGCGTGTTCGGAAAAAGGAACGGGAGTGGGAACCTGCGCGCAACGAACGAAAATTAGTCCGACCTGTGGTCTAACTAAAAGTAACTCCTCAGTAGGACTCGTTGTAAGTTCAACGCATGTTATATGTATACTGTCGAAAGAATATTCTTTATGACACGAAAAGAGAAGTTACTATAATAATATCAGCGAAAAAATGGTATAAACCTTTATATATGGCAAATCAGAAACACCATTACTTATGGGATGACCTAATAAATGAACCTAAACAAAGTCAAATACGTAAAAAAAAAGCGAGGGAAACTACACTTGACCTTTTTCGATGGTGCGAATGAATGGTTAGCGCGCGGTGTTCTGTTATGTGCTTGGCGTATGGTTAATTGATAGCGCACATGCGAGTGCAGTAGCTCAGGTTGAATGAAATGTTATTTCTTTGGACGGACTGAGCTAACCTGCGTCGCGTTTTCACCCTCACCCTCGAGCTCAAGTTTCTGCCGTTTTGTGCGCTCGGAGTCAGTGTCGTCGCCATTCTCCCGCGGCCTTGAAATCAGCAAACTGTAAATATAATAAGAATACAATACTGTAAATCCATTCTCATGATCCTACGAAGTTGATCGGAACTCCATAATAGAGAAATTCCATTGTAAATATTGCGAAAGAAAGATAGAAAATCAGGTTTCATTGAAGGATTCCCTGAAGGATTCAAACATGTGTCATGATTTTTAATTAACTAAAAAGCGATGTGAAAAATGTCTCAAAGGATTGCACGAATATTCGAATAAAATTGTAATTTTAAATTCAAAGAAAACTGTGAAAGAGAATTTATAATTTATTATGCGCTGCTAAAGAATGACGTATGTGGCAATTGCGAATTTTGACACTTCAAGCATAGCGTGATCCAAAAGAATATGTACACACTTCGAATAATTATGAATACAATTTTTATTAATATACACCCGTCCCTCCATTTACGCGGAGGGTCCGTTCCACGTGGATTCGTTTTACGCGAATGCAAATCGCGTAAATGGAGTCGGTACAGAAGGAAACAAAATATGGAAAGAATGGTATAAGCTGTAGAAGTACATATTTATTTTACATTCTTCATTTTCATTATTATTATTATTAATGTTTTCAAATGATGTTGTTTTTAAATGAATGAATTTCAATGTTTTTAAATGATCCCTTCGTTTACGCGGTTGTCTTTATCCGCGGCAAATGATCCCTCCGTTTACGTGGTTCTCTTTATACGCGGCAAATGATTCCTAAATTCTCCTCATTTTGTTTTGTAAAGCTACGTGAAACAAATATTCTTATAACTTATACTGGCTTTTCTTTCTAATATTTTTCTTTCGTACTCGCAGACACCATTTACACGATTTTTATTCGCGTAAAAAAATCCTGGAAGGGACACTCCGTGTAAATTGAGGGACGGGTGTGTTTGCAATATCAAGAATGTATTAACATTACACATGAAATATTATAGTTTTCTCTAAAATTATCTTCCATCTTTCATTACAGTCAAGTCTCTTATTATGCGCACCTTTTTAATACAGTTTTGAGGTTATACGGTGAAGCAAAAAAGCAAGAAAAAGTAACTAATCCATGAAATCTAGAAAGTTTAAACATCGTAACGCGCTTATCCTTTTATTTCCATTCTTTTTCTGTTTTTCTGCTGGGAATTAAGAAAGAAGAGAATAATTCCCACACAGAAAAAAAGCTTTTCCCATTCGAATTTAAAATCCTTTTATGTATAAACAAAACAAAACAACTGAATGTCTGCAAGTTACTTCTTTTGCGTTGCTGGTAGCTCAACAAATTATTCCTAATTTTCCAAAGAAAGCTATATCTTTTTTATGCGGATTTTTGTTGCACGTATCTACCGCATAAAAAGGTACTCGACTGTATTGTATTATATAAAACTCCTGATAATATATACGATGAGGCATGCGATTCTTAAGAAATTCAAGTTACTTACTATTGGCTCTTAGAATAATGATACCCAGAATCCCTTACGACTCGCCGGGCCAATGGGAAGAGTTCATCTCGTCTGGTAAGTAGAGCAGGTACGAATCTACATATTTGAGCTGCTGCTTCGTTTACCGACACTTCGTGTAATGTCAACGGCTTCTCAGGTTTTCTTTTGCAGTCAAATCTCCCATAAATCGCTGCATATTTTCTTATCTCTTCCATTCTACGTGGATCACTGTCGGGCATCGCCATTACCATCTACGATAGCAATAGAAATAACAAAATTTAGTTAACACTGATATGAAATAGAAGCAATAGAAACGTACACTCTGTTGCAGTAACTTTGAAACAAAAGGACCGGAATGGGGGAAGAGCATTGGCTGGCAACCGGGAGCTTCCGGAAATTGGTATAACGCCATTGGAGCACTTAGCTCGTAACTGTCAAATGAATAAATCCAACTCCTGATTGGCTCTACCGCACCCCTCCGTTTTTCTGTTTTAGAGTCACTGTAATAGAATGTAGAATAATTGTTCAACTTGAAATAAGTAGATTCATCATTTGATTCCACTTCGTTAATATTTGCCTGTTTTAAATAATGAGGAAGAAAAAAATGTTTTGCATTTTTTGCTATTAATAACTGCAAAATAATGGCCATTAATTCGTTTCTCTTCGATTATTATAGATTATTAAAAATTACTAATATTGTTCTTATTATTATTATTATTGTTATTCAAAATTGGCTCCGCACACCGTTTTAGGAACGATGGTATCGCGCGGACAACCTTCTACTATCGCGCCTGCTGCGGAGAGAGCAATTCTTTTCTGAGCACTCCGCAGCGAAAGGGTTAATTATAACGCGATGCGATATTCGCGTGACGGTTGTTGACACTAAATTGTGTTAATCAAAATATCAACAATCGAGGAGTTATTGAAATTCAGGTATTCGACTGGATTAGTTCATTAAAAAGTAAATGCGTTTTACCGAGAAAAGTTACTGGTCGTATATATACCCCTTGCGCTATTATTCATGGACATATGACAACGTATATATACGCCATTTGCAGTCAAAGGGTTAACAGGGTATAATTGAACGCATTTACATGCAATTTAATTATAGAAAAAGTAAAATTAGATAGAAATCTCGTTATAAGCAACTTCCTTTATGTGACAACTGGGAATATGATATTCATATTTGTGTTAAATAAATATAAATCATTGCATTACTGATAAAGTCTTTGGTTATCTGAACATTTCATGCCCATTTTGAAGACATGAATAACAAATTCCAAGGAAACATTTTTATATGTCGTATTATACGTAGTATTATATTTAATTATTAATTAAAATGTTCCACAATCTTTCGCCATTTTTCGCGCAACTTGAAAATTCCATCCTCCCAGAACTTTTCAGGTTTCTTGCCGAAAAGTTACTGAAAATCTGCGTGAACTTTCCGGACAATCCAATATATAATATACGTACAGTTACTCCCAAAAGTATTCGGACACTAATAAAATTCGACTACATAGTGATGTATCTACATTCGGGGCCACAATTGAGTGGACACCCGCCTATCATATGTGAAAACGTCGCATTTCAGTGATTTTTTCTAATTAATTTCTTATTTTTTTACATTTTATCGTAGGTTATGTATTTGTGAATAGATTTTGTAAGCAATTTTATAGAATAATGTGCTTTACTTTAAGTAAGATTAATTACAATGTAAGTACTGACAAAATCGGGTGGACAAAATTGAGTGGACAGTGTATTCCGGATGTATATCAATTATCAACGAATCGGACTAAATCTTTTTTTGTGAAACGTCGTTTACTGCAATTTAAAACTATATATTGTTAGTTCAATAAATGTTCATATATGAAATTGTATTATAAATTACTCGAAATCATGTCTAATTATTCCGTGACAAAAGTATTCGAAAATTAATATTTCTTACGTCTTTTGTCAAAGAAACGCAGTGTTAATATTTCGTTGTGTCGCTTGTTTTAAGCGTTTTCGCATATTTGGCGTTATTTTTTCAATAATCTGCACTGATTGAATGCCATTCTTCCGTTAATCTTATTGAAAATTTATTAAACTATCAATACATAATTGTCAAGTACAATAAACGACGTTTAATAAAAAAAAGATTTAGTCCAATTCTTTCATAATTAACGTAGATATATCATTATGTAGTCAAATTTTATTAGTGCCCGAATACTTTTGGGAGTAACTGTACATCAACAGAATTCTTCCTATCATATATCGCTATGGGAATAAATTCGCAGTAGCTAACTGAGTTTGATGTTCTTCTTGTCGTCCAATTATCTCCACAATATTTACTTGTTTTATAATACAACTTATTATATGTTTTATAATACAACTTTTTTGTAATACATTCGCTGCATCCCGAAAATGAAATACCTTCGCCAGAAGCGGTTTATGTTTGTTTCATTCAATTAGTTAATGATTTTCAAAATAATTACGATACATTTAATTAAAAACTGTGATCAAAACAATTGTTTGGTGTCATACTTTAAATCAGGACACGCACAGATTAAGTAAGAAAACAATGTTGCCGAATTGCGTGTTCCGCAGGGAATGCATTAACACTTTGACGGCCGCTGTCACGTATACGTGATTTCGAGAGTCAGCGGTTATCGGCCGGTGTCACGTAAATGTGACTTCGCACTAGAAATCTTAGACCAGCATTATATAGATATTTCGAGATCGTAGATTTCGGGTTTTGTATGTTAACACTTAGCCGACCGATCGGGGAGATCTCCCACTTTGACCTTAGCAACGCGTTTCTCGTTTTCTGTTATTATTAACTACCTTTATCTGGAGTTGTTCGCAATTATTGACGAACAGTTTCTATAAAGCACAACATATAATAAAATCCACCAAACGCGGTGGACAGCGAGTTTGGCTTCCCGGAGCGCGGTGGAAACCGTACAGTTAGCTGCGATGCGTGCGGTCGGCTAAGTGTTAATCTATTTTAACTGTTTTTGAGTAACTGCCTTCCAATTCTTGCGAGTATATTGGCGTTTTTTCATCCTGAAAATATTGGTTTTTTGAACTTTCCGCATTTCAGTACGCGAGAGATGCCCGCGGTAGTCGCGAGACTTTGAGTCAAATGAGCGGCCGTCGAAGTGTTAATTTTGAATGGAAAGTAAAAGTTCACCTCTAAATTCTTGCATATCTTCTTCTTAATGTTATGCGGTTTTGGATCAACCGGACGGATAGTAGCTGCGAGTCTTTCCGCAGCTTCTGCTAGTCGTTGCACTTGCGACTGGAGAAGCGTGGGTGTTGTTTGCGTTGGACTTGCGGGTGCACCCCCACCACCAGGACTGGGTGTTGTGCCGCTGCCACATGAAGACTCGCACGTACCTACCTGTAAAGATTACGTTTTTGTTCTTATCTTCAACCCTTTGACTGCTAAAGACGTATATATACGCCCTAACAAATCCATCAATATATACGAAAAGCGTATATATACGCCCTCACAAATCCATCAATATATACGAAAACCGTATATATATGCCCTCTGTAAATTAAAATAGCTTAAAAAGTTACGTAATATAAATAAAAAGAATTGATATTTTTAATTTTTTTGCCATTATTATTTTTTAAACCCTAAGAATGGCATCAAATTTCCGGGTACTGTTTTGGTCACTCTCAGTGGACAACTAGTCGCAGCGACAGACAAGCGAAAATCGCGCCGTCCATATAGATGGATTCGTCCGAGAGCGCGCCGCAGTCAAAGGGTTAAAACTACCTCGTAACTTCATCCCTGTTCCCACAATATACAGGGTGAGACACAAAACTTGATCGACTCGAATAACTTCGAAATTATACGTTGTACAGAAAGTTGTTCAAAGATGGCGGGCTATCAAGAGGGACATCACACGGTGTATTCGACTTCTTTATAAGTGGAGGCGTTTAGGAGACTTGAAGATCAACTTTGTTTTTTTAAATGGAATCGTAGATTTTTTAATGCACCAATCAATGTAGCTCGATATTTCCTACAGAAAAATAGTAAACCACTTATGGTTTAAATTACATGAAATCATCAAATTTATAACTCCAAATGATCTGGAGCAAAAGATTTTCTAGGCGTGTCAACAAATTTTTGTGGAAATGTTGGCAAGAGTTGAAGGGTCATTTAAGGATCGAGTATATCTCTGAAGGGTCTTTGAATATCAACTTTAGAAAGGTAAGTGCTAATAAGTGTAATATTAATGGCACTACCCAATATTAAAATTAACAGTTTTCGTAAAACGCATAATTTAGAAGTTATTCGAGGGGGTTAAGTTAGGTGCCTCACCCTGTATGAATTGCCAAGTATACAGGTTTTACACACCAAATTAACCCTTTTGCAGAACATTTTCATCTTTTTGCGTTCCAAATTAACCATTTTGCAGATCATATTCATCTTTTTGCAATCCAAATTAACCATTTTGCAGATCATATTCATCTTTTTGCGCTTCAAATTAACCCTTTTGCAGATCATATTCATCTTTTTGCGCTCCAAATTAACTATTTTGCGGATTAATTTACCTGTTTGCAAGGCAAATTCACCCATTTGCAAATCAAATTCACCCTTTCGCAAATCAAATTCACCCATTTGCAAGTCAAATTCACCCATTGGCAAGTCAAATTCACCCGTTTGCACGACAAATTCACCCATTTGCAAGTCAAATTCACCCATTTGCAACTCAAATTCACCCGTTTGCAAGTCAAATTCACCCATTTGCAAATCATATTCACCTTTTTGCAAATCAGTTTCAAATTACATATTTACACTAAATTACTGTTTCCCGTAAATTGCAAGAATTCCAGGTAAGTTATACGTCAAAAGTGTGAATTTGATTGACAAAAGAGTGAGTTTTATTTGGTGCAAAAATTTGATTTGCAAAAAGGTGAATATGATCTGCAAGAGGATGAACTCGGAGTGCCAACCCTGCAGTATTCCTGCAATGGCTTGATATTTGAGTTGCGTGTAATTCAAATTTCGGATTTGATTTCTGATGTTTTACAATAAAATATTCTTATTTGAACTACGTAGGTAGTTTTAAACTAAATCGATGCTAATCATATTATCATTTCTGTTACATATCATTACAATTAGTTCGTTTCGTATTTTGAGGTTATTTTTAAAAATATCAGATTTACTACTTTTTCTCACCTACAATTATATTTAGTTTGATAAGAAACACAGATCTTTGAGGATGTACTCGGAAATGTTAGCGTTTTGTGTGTTTTTTTGCTACATGAAGCATAAATACAAGTGCGAAATTTGTATAAAGTCACTTAATTCTTGTAGACAATATTCTGTTATATTTGATTTTTGCGATTTGTAGTGTGGTACTTTCACGATCAAAACGAATGTACAGTTCGGACATTTTCACCATTTCCGACAGAATTTTGATTACCCCAAAACTTGAATTATTTTCTGGTACGAACGGTCATCTTGCTTTTGAAGCAAAGTTTCATTTCGTCAATGCCGAATCGTATTTTGGAAGTTATTTAACGAAACATCCGGGAAAAACTATCGGCGTTGACTGTACCCACATATATATATATGTTTTGAAATAAATACTATAAATTCGAGAATAATTCTCATTAATTAATGTGACGTATTCACGAATTACAATAAATGAAAAGAGACTCGACTGTATAAGAACAGATTGGAGTTAACATTATTCACGTATTTTCTTCATTTTATTTAACATCATACATTTATTGCAGCCTACGCTTTCCGCGTAAAAGCTTTTTTGGATTATTACACCCAGGTGCCAATACAATATATGTCTGCATGGCAAGAAAACAGTTTAATATTAATGGTAAAATTTTAAAATGGATAATGGTTTTATGTTCTATTTACTTTTAACCCTTTGCACTCAGTTTTTTTCATTCATATTACCAGCAACTCGAAGCAGTTTCAGTGAAAAAATCATATTTATTTATACGTAAATAATGTGCGCATTCAAAGGAAAGACATCATTGTATGTTATTGTCTCCATAGCGGAGCCCTCGAGTTTGAAGACAAATTTTAAATGGCTCCGCTCCGGTGCCCTCGAGTGCAAAGGGTTAATGTTCATTCTAACGTTTACTTTAAACGTTAAAATGAAGACAAAGTAAAATAATCTCAAACCTTTGACTGGTAGTTGTACATATAGAAAGGACACGTAAAACTATACTTTAACACTTTCACGACCGCATGTTTGCGCAGTGAAACGTCGCCAGGGGCCAGCAATATTTTTGAAGAATTAATTAAAAAAAACTTTACGTAAATTCACGACATAATTCAACATTATTATACAACAATATTTTTCCTTTGTGTGATAATTATTAACCCTTTGCGATCGGCAGATTTCGATTTTGGGAGAACCAGTTGGTCGGAGGAAATCTATCGTTTCGCAATTACTTTTCCGTACAGGATTTAAAGTTCCCGCTGCGGGGTTATTGACTTCTACGACTATTTAAAAATGTCCCCGCTACGGGGACACCGACCGCAAAGGGTTAAAACGTACAAATATAAAACAAAATTCTTCGAGAATTCAAAAAAAATTTGGAAGAATTCAAAAAAAGCGCTTCGAGATAGACTATTTAGCAGTCAAAGGGTTAAGCAACTGACGTTCTAAAAAACTTTGCAAATGGCTTGCCAATGGTACCACGTGAGTGTCGCCGGCAAACAACGACTGGCCTGCCTATGACACCACTTGGTGTCACCGGTCGTGAAAGTGTTAACGTGTTTACTATAATTCACCTGTAAGACGCCAGGACTATAGGAGGCGGTGTACGGCAGTGGTGCATTTGGACTTGGACTCTGTCGAAACGTCGTTGATGCAACTGGCGCAGTGACACTTGTAACCGATACAATAGGACTCGTACTCCTACAAGGTAATGGTGTCAAAGCCACTTGCGAAGAGGCGTATGCCGATGGCGTTGGTGTATGCGCGGTTGTTGAGAACCCCTGGAGGGTTTGCGCCTGCGTCCTCGAACTCGCGCAGGGAAATCCTGCCACCACCGTAGAACTTTTGCAAGTAGCACTCGTTGGCACTACTGGCGTCTGGAAGAGTGCTAAAATGTGAAAGTTGATGTCGCTTTTGTAGAACAGCGATGAAATATGAAATATGAAATATTTCTAAGTACGAAGTCAATTAACCCTCTATAACCCGATTTGGTTCGTGTCTGGAAGGAAATCGTATAACATAAATCTAGTTAAATCCGATTCTAAATCATTGCGAATACTTTTATTATTATTATTACAAGAAAAACTTAAAATGGAATGAAAGATGCGGATAGTCAAGTTGTGTGTCTTCAAAGTTACATGGAGCTACTGAGGATTCAATTTTAGTTTGACCGCGGCGCGCGCAGCCCGCGTACCCTTCGCCCCTCCTAACCTTCTATCCCTGACGTCACAGTGGGGCTGAGCCAATAGGGTGTGCGGAGTAGAGAATAGTAGGAGGAACCTGCGCACAACGAACGAAAACTCGTCCGAGCCGTGGTCAAACTAAAATTGACTCCTCTGTAGTTAAACGCGATTTTAAAGAAGGTACATTACGTGAAAATACGAATAGTAACGAAATTATTACTTCAACGCACTAAATACGATGACAATCGTTGCGCGTAACTTTTATAATTATTATTAAAACAACAAAATAAAATTGAATAAAAGATAAGAATAGATGAGTGTATGACTTCGTGTGACAAAGTTACATGGAACTATAGAGCGTTAACACGTAGACTGCTGGGTCGAAATCCGTGTTATACAATACCTCGCGATACGCATTTGTAATCTGAATATAAGATCTAAAATCAAAACTGTTTAAGTGCTCTATGATACTTAGTTACTTTACATCGATATCGCAACATTAAAAATATTGAAAGTTTTTGCGAATATTAGCGATGTATTTGATTCCGGTTTCAGTAATATTCACGTCGTCGGTCACCGGTGACCCCCGCGGCATTTCAACGTGTTAAGAATATATCTATTACTTGTGAAATAAAGCATTGGTATTCTGATATCATTAGTACAATTGGGCAATCTGAAATAATAGAAATTATCGAAACTTTTTGGCCAATAAAAATATTAAGATTGATAGTATCATATTTATGATAAATAATGAATAACAATATTTACACAATGAGATCGGTCAAGTTACGTAAGATTAATTGTGCTTATATTTAAGTCTAATCACTCGAACTGATAGAAATGCTGCCAAACGCAAGCAATGCATTTTGCAGGGCATGCAACATTTAACTTAATAAACATGGCGTCAGAATCTATCTAAACAAATTTAGAAAAAACTTTGTAATTCTGCCGTCAATTTTAAAGAAATCAATGTGCAAAAAAATTAATGAGGATCTCAGCATACAAAATTATTCGAAATAAATTTTTTTCATTAAACCGTCATTAAAACCTGTTAGTCGTAAAAGATAGAAATACCATGCCACTAAAATTTGTTACGGACATCGTAAACAGTGTGGCGGAATACTGAACTACTCAAATTGAATTTGAGGTTACACCAAACAAGTTTTGCATTTCGAATTCGTATTCGAAGAAAAGGAAATTCTGGGGTGTCTTTTCAATAATAAAACAGTAGGAAACATGAATACTGTACATGGATTCGTTATCCACTCCTGCAAAGCTTTCTGCAGCCTCCGAACGTGAAGCGGTTTACTCGCCATGCCAACTAGCGCCATTATTTCTAAAAACTCTTCTTCTCCGGCATCACATAACTGTTGGACATCATCTCCGCCTGCAATTCACGTTTAGACATATTATCATTTTCGTAAACAAAGAATATTTACTTTTATTGTTTAACCTTGAGTTTAGTGGCCCTTAGAGAGAGGTGGTCTTTATATTGCGATCTCGGAAATAATTTCAACTGGTTCCTCCAAAAAATATGGGTTCCAATGTGAAGAAATAAGTTCTGCAAAATTTTAGCGCATTCGAATAACGGGAAGGGTTGCCTCGAAAACGTTTTTTATCGTTCATAAGCGCGCGCTTATATCATATATAATAATATAAATATCTTTCTACATAAATTTGAAATTAAATTATATTGCGAAATATTTGATATGTTGTTATTTACATCGTCTTTTTTTCAAATTACAAATAAATTGCAAGTATGATAAATGACTATAAATTATACAAATAATGTGACGTGACAATAAATTATAAATGACAGGTTTTGTAATAAAAATTGAAGAGAGGATTAAATTGATAAGAATTTAAAATAAACTGTATCTGGTTCTCAATTTGTGTCAAACATTTATCGCAGTTTCTTATCAATTTTACGGCTTCTACGAGGGTGACATTATCGACCTTTAATTCTGAACTGTTTTGTATATTTCTATCAAGAAATCTTCAATTAAGTTAAATCTCTTAAAAAAGTGCTTATTTCGAATACAAAATGATCCAACCCCTTTTTGATATTATTATCCAATTTGATATTATTATACAGGGTGTCAGACGTTTTTCGTCTGAAAAATAAAAAATGTTAAATGAAAATCGACTGACAAGACTTTATTACAATACATTTAGACAGTCTTGCAATTTATGTTATAATTTTGTAGTAAAGCCTTCTCCTTCGATTTTCATTTAACAGTTTTTTCTTATTTTTCTGCGTAGAATACTGAAAAATGTCTGACACCCTGTATAATGCTTCGTATATCTTGGTATAATTATATATTCGTCTTGCTCCGAAGCTTTGACTATTTTTATCTTTATATTGCAAGAAACATTTCTATAAAAAAGACGTACTGATTTATGGAATTTCTGTTTTATTTTTATTAATGTTTGGAATTTCCACTTTTTCTTTGAAGTTTGCATTCATTAGTTACCTGGTTAACGAAAATTTGTTTCTGGCAATGCAATAAATCCTCTTAGAACAATTTCATAGTTCAAAGCTTTGTGGTCTTACTATATTATGTAGTTATTCGTTATAGTTATTTATATAGTTATTCTCTTTCCATTTACACAGGAATACAATTGCAAACGTGCTATATGAGAAAACTCTTTATTTGCGCTGTTATAATAAGTTTAAGTTCGCAAGAACGCAAGGCAAACCTGCTGCCCTAAACGTCGACACTATTGCAGCAGTTGCTGCCATTACTGTGACGATAGCGCGTGCGCGTTACGCGCTGGGAACCCTACATTGGTGCGGGGCACGAAATCGGCGCGCAATTCAAAAAATAGTGCTTCCGCGAGGTGAATATCGATTAAAAAACGCTCTTGAGGCTCCCTTCCCTTTATTTTATAGCAAAACAATGTTGCGGAACTTATTTTTTTTATACGGGAACAGATTTCGGGAGCTTGATGTGAAAAATTCAAAAAATAATTTTTGACGAAGAGTAAATAAGGACCTTCATTTACACAGATATGAAAATTTCTTATAAAAACTATTTTATGAACATGGATACGAGTATGCTTTAACAGAAGGAAGTTTGTAAGATAGCATTTCTATGGTAAAAAAATTAATAACTGCTCATATAGTACAAGATGTAATCTACGAACTGCCTGTTTCAAGATAAACTCGAAATTATAATTGTATATTTTTGTACATATTTCCGAAACACAGTCGAGTCTCTTTTCATGCGTATCTTTATAACGCGACTTTGAAGTTATGCGACGCAGCAAAAAAGCAAGAAAAAGATAAGTAATCCAAGAAATCGCGAAAGTTTTAACAACAAACTCGCAAATCCATTTATTTTCGTTCCTTTTATGTTTTCCTGCTGGGAATTAAGAAAAGGGAGATTAAATCCCACACGCAAATAAAGCTTTTCTCCTTCAAGTTTAAAATCTTTGTATGCATAAACAAAACAAACCAAAACAACTGAACGTTTGAAAGTTACATCTTTCATGCTGCTGGTATTTCAAATAATTATACCTAACTTTTCGAAGAAAGCTAGATCCTTTTTGTGCGATTTTCTCTACGTAATTCTATAGAACGTATCTACCGCATAAAAAGAGACTCGGATATATGTACATGAAGTATACTGTTAGCATTTTCGCAAGAAAGAATGTAAAAGGGTTACCCATTTCAAGCAGCGTGTCGTAGTATCCCAAAAGCGACGCGCGCTGCATAACCCTGTACAACTGCAATTCCGCTTCGTTCTGTGGCACGGTTGTCTGCACCACTGAAAAATGATCGACAAAAACTTCGTTAGAGATCCTCGACAATTAATGACTGTTCATACATCGTAATACCAATCGACAATTTTCTGCGTCGCTGCCACTAATAAGCACTCGTGCACACAAACGCATGCCACGATTACTTTCTCGAGCAGACCGTGCAATTAATTATGTTATAATTAGACAGCCCACCCGATATAAGGACCATTAATATTCCGCACAGAAGGGGCGCAAATTGGACCGGTTCTCGTTTGACCACACGCGGCACTTACGTTCATAGATGACACCACTTGTTAACACAACTATACTGCAACAAGAGCTTCGCTAACTTGTGAGACGTCTATCATCACGTATTCTTTCAATGTACACTTAGCCCTCGATTTACACGGCATTCGAACTGCGTGATCTCGGTTTAACATGCTTAACCCAGTGACTGCCAACTACGAGATATCTCGTAGTAAGCGTATGTACCAAAATTGCCAACTACGGATAACTCGTAGTGGCACCAAGCATAGAAGTCTTATTTTGTGACGCCAGCTACGAGTTATCTCGTACTGTTTTTTTCAATAAAAATACTGTAAATGCCATTGCAATATTTTATCAGTAACTTAATATTATTATATTTTGTAAAACTTCATGTTTCCTTTAAAATAAAACCGTGGCGCCCAGGGCAAGACGCGCTAAATTTGCGTGGCAGTCAATGGGTTAACCCTTTCACAGTGAGGTAAAATTACGAATTCTGGTCCAAAGAGTGTCTAGTTCTTTATATTCGAAAACACTTCGGCATGTAATCGAAAATGTAAAAAAACGTGTTTTATCCCTTTGCGGTCGGTGTCCCCCTAGCGGGGACATTTCTAAATCGTCGTAGAAGTCGGTGTCCCCGTAGCGGGGACATTTTTTTTTTAAATAGTCGTAGAAGTCAATGACCCCGCAGCGGAAACCTTCGGGAACCTTACGTATTATAAGTAGTATTAAATACAACAAATCACTTTCCACAAATTCTGTGTGTTTTAATATCCATATATTGACTTTAAATCCTGTACGGAAAAGTAATTGCGAAACGGTAGATTTGCTCCGACCTACTGGTACTCCCAAAAGCGAAATCTGCCGATCGCAAAGGGTTATATGTACCTTGTTAGTAATCAGTTCGTTTATGGTAGATTTTAACCCTTTGCACTCCGTAGGCGCCGCTATTGCGCCAGTGCTACCAGTGCACTAACTCCGTAGGCGCCGTTATTGCGCCATATGCTTTCATTGCATATTGAATTTATAACAACAGATCTTTTTTTTTTAGTAAAACAGAAGTTCATTTTTCAGATGCTCCAACGCAAAAATGTCACGGAGTTGCTGCACTCTTGAGTAAAAAACACTCGGAGTGCAAAGGGTTAAAACACTTGACGCTTTGCCCGTGACCGTCACGGGATACACTGTGAAAGGGTTAAAGAAATGCGGAAGAAAATGTGTAGTTTTGAGTTGTATCTTGAGAGTGTTTATACTTCGAAATTATTATTCTGCTCTTTAACCCGCAATCGCTTAGATGCACACGCAACTTCACAGTCAACCTTTGTCAACCTTTAAGCACAACTTTCCATGTATTCTTAATTCTCTCGAATTCATGACACTCGAGTGTCGTCGCGTTTGACATGTTCTATTATTTGCACCGAAAATCTTAAACGGCGCTATATCTTCCTCTGAAATCCTATCATTGTTTTGATTGGTTGCCTCCTCTGTTGCTTTGAGCCGCGATCTTCCTGCACCAGGGTTCGCATAGGACGAGTTACCAACCTGACTACCTAACTCGTGTTTTTTCTAACGTAAATAAATATTCTGTCCACTTAAATTTGTTCCGTGCTTATTCTAGCTTTAGAAGTGCTGTTATTAATATCTTGTTTTCCGACCCAGAATGATATTTTCTAATATTCCTGTATTTTTACCTGCTACTGCTTGCTGTAAAAGAATGTTATAAACTAAAGGGTGGTACCTGTTTGTATTACAATATTGTAATAATCAATCAATCAATCAATCTTGCTTGAATCAACGAATTTTTATTTACAAATACGTACTTGAATTTTGGTAAAAATAAGTAATACTCTTTCATATGGATTTGTTGTGTTTATTATATATTGATTTTCAATGTGAAATATGGATTTGAATTGCACGATTTCTATTTACACGGCATTTTCGGTGTAAATTGTGAAGTGTATGTACAATGTACATATGTATGTATTGTTGTAACAATAATAATAAATGCTAGTAAAATCATATTTAACCTATTCGCATCGTTTTGCTAGAACCGAAAATGGGCATTTATGACGGCCATTTTTGTGTTAATAAAAAAGTATCTAAATTCGAGGAAGTGTATGAAAGGATCAGAGATCGATAAAAATATGTTTTTTTATCGATCTCTGATCCTTTGGTCGAAGGAATTCATATTCTGAAGAATGGAATCGGAATCGAACATCCCTTCGTAAAAATAGCGAAATAACGTAAAAATAGCAAAAATATTCTAGAAAAAATTGTATTCGTTTGAAATGAAATCGGATTAAATCTGTCGCTGTAAACATACTTTATATACTTTGACGAAATTTTCCGCCGTTTCATGCAAACGGGTTAACACTTTATACTTTACTGCTTCGTGCGACCCTTAAATAAAATCACATTTTATATAAGAAAACAGGAATATAGAAAAATGAGTAGCGACCATCTATGTGATACAAAAATGTCTTGTTTCCACAAATATGAAGTTAATTCTGTGATATAAATTCTGAGAAGGTTTCGGAAGTCTCATTAGCCGAAGCAGATTCTAAAGTAGAGGCTTCAACTGCTCACTTTTTCTACCATTCTTAAGTATAATCGAAGGGGAGCCAATCCTTTTTCTTGCTGTACAACTTTCCTGCACATTTTAGATGAATTCTATGCACCTCGTCTCAAACGAGATTTTAGATTCAAAATATCTGTTAACACTTTGACGGCCGCTCATTTTACTCAAAGTCGCGCTACTACCGCCGGCATCTCTCGCGTCCTGAAATACGAAAAATTCACAAAACCAATAATTTGAGAATTAAAAAACGCCAATAAACTCGTAAGAATTGGAAAGCAGTAACTCAAAAACAGTTAAAATGGATTAATATAGAAACGTCGAATCTACGATCTCGAAATATTTATATAATGCTGGTCTAAGATTGCTAGTGCGAAGTCACATTTACGTGACACCGGCCGATAACCGCTGGTTGTCGAAATCACGTACACGTGACAGCGGCCGTCAAAGTGTTAAAATAGTCAATTTCACGGAAACTTTAATGCGTTGACATTACTTACGAATCAAGTTCGATTTCGAAAGATATTAAAACTTGATAAAGCCTTAGCAGTTCTTCTTACGAAAGAGATCAAAATTCCTTCTTACTTATTTTGTTTATATTGGAACAGATTCCGGGAGCTTGATGCGAAAAATTCAAAAAACAATTTTCGAGTAAATAAGGACCTTCATTTACACAGATATGAACTGGTTACAAAATTTCTTATAAAAACTATTTTATGAACATGGATACGAAGAAAATCAAAATGACTTATCTGCCATTTTGAGTTTAATTATTCGAACATACCACGGCGAATTATTTGAGATTTCATATACATTTATTTTCTATACATACTTAAACCTGACGAAATATTCCGTCGGAGTATATAAAATACGTCTACCACGTCAGACCTACTCAGTTTAATTAATATTAGCATAAACAATAAGGAATCCGGGGAATGTATAAACTATTATCTTGCAATAATTCCGCGATAGGAGGATCGAAACTAATTGTAAGAAAGTCTGGCAGATCGGTTGAGCAAAATATTTGCAAGATATAAAGCGCCGTAGAATATTTCTTTGGCGGTAGGTCACGACGAAGAAAGGACAGAAGCGAGTAATCCCTTCTCTTTTGTTGGCGTACGTGGAGTCCTCTGTAGTCTTCGCGGGCAGTGCACGACGGGCAGTCGAGCCGCCAGGGTGTTCGACTAGTTTCTTGCAAATTTCGAGGAACTGTGAGAAAAAGTGGCATGCACACACGTACCGCGTATAAATTAATACTGTTGCCGGTGCCGATGCCGATGCCGTGACACCGGACACTGGGGGAAGACAGAAAACGTTGAAGAAAAGGCGGTAAAAGAGAAACGAGGAAAGGATAAGATAGGATAACGAAGAGGAGGAAGCAGGAGGAAAGGTAAAATGGCTACGTGGAAACGAAGGGTAGAGAGAAAGATATCAGAGGAGAATGGATGTGGAATACGTGGAGAAACGAGGGGGAAAGAAAAGTAGAAGGGAGATAGAGGACAGCACAGTGGAACAGTTAAGAGGGCCTGAAAAAGTAGGCTGTCGGGTCTCATTACGAACAACCCAGGCCCCGGTCTCACGCTTATATACGTGGCTCGTGATGGCGAGTAAGTCCCCGACATCACCGGGGTGACTCGTTCCGCGAGATTTTTCTGACGCCAACGCTGCTCCCGCGCGCATTGCGTATTTCTCGAACAGAATTTCCAACTTTTTACTACGAATTCGTATCGGATCGACGGCACCAATCTCGCTGCACTTTTTCGGCCATTTTCTCCGGATAAAAGTAGTTAACGATGGTAGAAGACCTCTGGGTTACGTAGCAATAACATATTTCTCGACAAGTTTTTCAACTGGGAAGAAACTTCCAGAAAATTGACTTGTTTCATAGAAAGCAAGATTTCTTCTACATGTATATTACTTATTGGTAGTTAAATGTCAAACGCACGCTGTGTTATTATTATTATTATTATTAATATGTACTATATAGTTTTTAGGCGGCTGTTTATAAGGCCAAGAATTTCAAAGAAAATTTCTTTATTCCAATTGTTCGATGAAACGTTTCGATAAGGTAGTTCTTATCCTCTTGTAATTCTTGGCCTTATAAATAGCCGCCTAAAAACTATATAGTACATATTAACAATATTTCGGCCAACCTTAACATTCAAGAAAATTATTATTATTATTATTAAGAGAACAGGCCAAAGTCCAGTACAGTGTAAAATACAAATAAGGAAATATACAGTGGACAATAAGTACGCTTAATAATAAGAATCAAGAATTAATGATCCTGGAAGTGTTACGAAATTTTGGTAACCTCGAATTAAAAGATTATATATTTGATATTCTGAATTTTATTCGAGTTAGCTTCTTAACACTTTTCGGTTGAAATAGTTTATTGCTAAGCATATCCGACAGACAAAGATATCCTTTTGCGATAAATATTTGGATTATTTGAGTAAAAGTAGTTTGAAATAACGATTAAGATAAATAGTCATCTGATTTTGTCAGCGGTTATTTTCAAATAACCAGTGATTAGTTTATTTGTACAAGCAAATCTTTTGTTCGTTATTTATTTCGTTATTTGATTTTTAGCGAAATAATTGTTGATTTATTTCTTATTCAAATACACGTGTTTCCAAATAATCTTGCAAATTACTTAGAATACTTTCGTGGGCGTTCTAACTGTTAGGGAAACTGATTTCATTGCATATAAGACACTCATTAGCACTATTCAAATAAACACTTCATTATGCAACGTAGTCGGCCATTTTGGAAAGCCAATAATAAAATTGTCTTTATCATCTCATTTGAGGCAATTAACTTAAGTCAAACATTATTTGGAATTAATTGATTTCGTTCTGATATGAAGTAAAGATACTTTTCTAAAAATGATTTCGAAATAAACATGATAAAGTAATTCAAATATCTTATTATATGAAATATTATTTTTTATTTTGTATTTTAAATAATAAATGCCAAGATCTGCTTATCAGAAGGTCTCACATGGAAAGTAAGGGAATCCGAATATTCCAAAAATTTTGAAACTTTGCACAAACATAGAGTAATTCATGCTGATTACGAAGCTATTTTTCGTTGGTGCTCAAAAACGGGTTAAAAGGGTGAAATCACCACTCAAAGAAAAACTCATTTTTTCGTTTTCGCCAACTATCTCCAGAATGACAAGAGATATCGAAAAAAAGTTAAGTCACAATTTTGATAGTACTTTGGATGCTACAAGAAAACGTTAAAAAATTTCAAAAAAAGAATAGTTTACCAAATTTTACCCCCAACCCTCAAAATTTAAGACTACAATTTTTGATCCATCTATTATAGAAAATAGATCGTGCTAAGCCATTTTCAATCATACGTATTGTTTATATAAAATATGACAGGAAAATATAATAGTACATTGACCTCTCACTGCAACGTTTGTCAGTGTTTATTTTTATAATGTTTATGTTTATTATCTGCACAATAATGATCCTCTTCATAAAAACAATTAAAACAAAAACATTTTCCACACCACGCACAACGAATGCTGGTCTCCCACAAATATGATAAAACTGCATTTCTTTTTTATCCTTAAAACAGTAGTCAACTGGATTATCAAAATCGTTTGATCGAGTTTCAAGATATCCACTTTCATACCATTCATACTTAATTTTCTTGAAGGTTGAGGTTGGCCGTAATATTATTAATATGTAGTGTTTTTTTTGCGGCTATCGAGAAGGCCAAAAATTAAAAGAAAACTTCTTTATTTCAAGATTCGACGAAACGTTTCAATAACGAAATCGTTATCCTCTTCAGTCGAAAAAACGTGCCGAGAAGTCCTAGGATATGCTCCTTTACAATAGTTCATACTTAAACAAATTTTGAAACCTCGGAGACCAAAACTGGTTACGAGTCAATGATTGCAATTCAATAATTCCATTGCGTGGGTGTCAGTTAACATTGTATTCATCTGGAATTATATCATCTAAAAATGTCCAGATAAAGTTTCTGCAAATTCGAAATCCGAAAACGTCCAAAAGTGGAAGCATACCAGTAGTTTTTTTCGGAATCGTTAAGATTTTGTACGAAAATAGTTTCCCAGATTTCGAAGATGCAATGTAATATATAATATTCAAAATAGAGTTGCAATCCACAATCTACTAGCTTTAAATGTTGACAAGAAAACTTGCTCTTTCGCTTCGAAAGCACATAACCTGAAATTTCTGTCGTAAATCACAGATTTTCTTTCCGTTGCCTCTTGAAATTGATCTAACACGCATTTTGATTGGTACACAAGTTTGTCGGTATTTCAACCACTTACATGGACACTGCTTTCCCATCCGTACGATTGCATAGAAGACAGAACTTTCCTAAACCGATGGTGCACCACAGTCAGCGACAAAAGTTTCTTCTTTCCACTTCTCCAGTATTCCACCGCTCTTCTTTTGTAACCTACTTCCACGCGCGCGAACCCCTTCGTCATCCACAATGCGTTCGTCAACATCAAAATGATCGTCCTCGTAACGAGTTAACTCGTGTCTTCACACGCATTAACTTTTGCAATTATTTAAACTCCAAGCAATGTATGTTTTTATTATAACAATATGGATTGTGTTGGATGATATTTATCTTATTACAATATTAATTATTTGCCTGAATATTTAACTTTTTAATCGCAATATTAATATTGGATAGCCGGAATTCTGAATTCCAAATGTTATTGCTAATATTCTAGTAACATTTACCATATTCAGTCGTGCCATTTTGACGAGGCATCTTCGTCTGCACAAATAATTGTTCCGGTGACTGACAATGAAATGCAAGCTGATCTCTCGACATTTGTTTCATTTATACCCTGACGAAAACTGATGTAAATACAAATCGGCGAACTTTGGACACATGAACAATGTTTGGAGAAATGAGTGTATTCATGAGAGACTTTTAGAGACACGTATTTTGAACATCTGTTTGTATATTTTAAAATTTTCGATTTATCATTTTAGCGATTTGTAGCATTTAACCCTTTCGCTGCGAACAGCGCCTTTAGGCGCTCAACTATAGACGCTTCCTCTGAGCGAACAGCGCCTTTAGGCGCTCAACTATAGACGTTTCTCCTGAGCGAACAGCGCCTATAGGCGCCGTGCATTTGTTTTGCATTTTTTGCTATTAATAACTGCAAAATAATGGCCATTAATTCGTTTGTCTTCGATTATTAAAGATTATTAAAAATTACTAATATTGTTCTTATTATTGTTATTCAAAATTGGCTCCGCACACCGTTTTAGGAACGATGTTATCGCGCGGACAACCTTCTACTATCGCGCCTGCTGCGGAGAGAGCAATTCTTTTCTGAGCACTCCGCAGCGAAAGGGTTAAGGGCGATTTTTGGAAAAACGCGTGGCTATATACGCCTAAAATTTTAGCATCGTAATCTACGCACTGAGACCTACAATTTGAGCTATCGCACGTTAAAAAACCAGAAATACAAACCAGGTCCTCCCCTTGTTAGTTTTAAATAGCCACCCAGGCCGTATGAGTTCGTTCTCTCCAAATTGCCTTCTTAAGTTACTTAAATTGCGCGCCCCGATCAACGCGCCCTCTACAATATCAGACGATCAAATGTAAGCTTTTCACACGTTTATTACGTTCGTCCATAAGTTCGTGCGGTTTTCACTTCATATTGAACAATATTTACCACGAAATAATTATTAATTTAACCCTTTGACTGCTAAAGACGTATATATACGCCCTAACAAATCCATCAATATATACGAAAAGCGTATATATACGCCCTCACAAATCCATCAATATATACGAAAAGCGTATATATACGCCCTCTGTAAATTAAAATAGCTTAAAAAGTTACTTAATATAAATAAAAAAAATTGATATTTAAAATTTTGTTGCCATTATTATTTTTTAAACCCTAAGAATGGCATCAAATTTTCGGGTACTGTTTTGGTCACTGTCAGTGGACAACTAGTCGCAGGGACTGACAAGCGAAAAACGCGCCGTCCATATAGATGGATTCGTCCGAGAGCGCGCCGCAGTCAAAGGGTTAAACATAACCAGAATGAAAGCCTGAGTATAAACGTTCTTACTTGTAAATAATGTAAACATTTATATAGATAAGATATTAACAAGACTAATATGACTAACCTCCCACATTCCCCGCGTCGATATAATTTTTTTGAAAAACAAACCTTAGGTACATAAGTTTTTATAAACGAATTTTTCCATTTCCGAAATAAATGAATCAGCTTCACACCGTCCTCACATCAGCGCAATATTCAATTTTAAGATATTAGAGTAACGCCTGCGGGCAGGTATTTAATAAGTTAGTCTTAAGCCCCAAATTTCGAACGAACTTTTTTGTAAATCAAGTTTGTATGTCAAGTTTGTAAGTCAAGTTTATAAGTCAAGTTTGTCAGTCAAGTTTGTCAGCCAAGTTTGTCAGTCAAGTTTGTAAGTCAAGTTTGTAAGTCAAGTTTGTCAGTCAAGTTTGTAAGTCAAGTTTGTAAGTCAAGTTTGTAAGTCAAGTTTGTAAGTCAAGTTTGTAAGTCAAGTTTGTCAGTCAAGTTTGTCAGTCAAGTTTGTCAGTCAAGTTTGTCAGTCAAGTTTGTAAGTCAAGTTTGTAAGTCAAGTTTGTAAGTCAAGTGTGTCAGTCAAGTTTGTAAGTCAAGTTTGTCAGTCAAGTTTGTAAGTCAAGTTTGTCAGTCAAGTTTGTCAGTCAAGTTTGTAAGTCAAGTTTGTCAGTCAAGTTTCTTAAAGGAACGACAAAATAGAAACATCTTTTATCCCTTAGAAGCTATCATGGCTAAAATTGTACCCCTTCCGAATTTGGTTTTGATCTTATTAAAAAAAACTTGATCACTGGCAATATTAATTTTATGGATATTTATTCGCACGAGCAATAGTTTATTTATTTATTTATTCAAAGGGTGGCACCCTTTGGTAAAAGTTACGAACATAACGATGGTGAAGATGAAACTAAAAAGAAGAGATAAGCAATATAAAGCGAGTAGTGGAAATATTATTGTATCATAAAACAATTCAATTCTTCCATGTACTTTGCTATAAAAAGAACATAAGAGTAAGATTTTCTAAAATTACGAAAAAATTGTTATCCCTTAATGGCCATCTTGGGTGGAACTTTACCGCATTCGAATTTCATTTTAATAATCTGAACTCTATAACGCCGTGTAACTTTGAAGTCACACACTCGTTTATCCGTATCTTTTGTTTCGTTTGATTTTATCCTTGCAATAATAGTTATAAAAGTTTGTTTAACAATTATCACCTTTTTTAGTGGTATTCTGTAATAATTGTGTCACTACTTTCATGTAATGCAGCTTCATTGGATTCGTGTTTAACTAGTTTCACGTTATATTATATTATTAACTTTCATTAGAAATCATATTAATTTTCATTTAGGCACGAAACAGTTGGGTTGTAAAGGGTTAAACAATGTAGCGACAGGTAAAACTCATTTTTTAGGTATTTACTCACAATTATATGTCAGGTATTTGTCAGACTATCAGTAACGGGACATTATTATACCGGGTGTTCGGTAACTGGTGGTACAATCGAAAAGAGGGTGATTCTACGTGAAAAATGAAGTCGAAAATATAGAGTAACATTTTTTCATGTTAGGTTTTGTTTTCGAGAAAACCGATTTTGAATATCCGCCGAATCTCCTTCGTGCGACACTGTTTTAAAAATTGGAATACCACTTTTGACATGATATAAATCAATGTGAATAACTGAATAGCGGTTTCAAAATGATTTCACTTTTTATTCGATTTCGAACTGGAATTTAAAGACATTTACTACCAGCAAGAACGATATTGTATATTGAGATGTGCTATCTGAATAGCTCCATTTGAACCACCAGTGGTACACGCCGTCTGATCAGACAACCCAATTTGTAACGCAGGTGGTACATGCCCTCAGATGAGACAAGCCCGTTTGTATCAGTGGTGGTACACACCGCCTGATCAGACAGCCCAATATGTACCACCGGTGGTACACACCCTCATATGAGACAACCCCGTTTGTATTGGCAGTGGTACACGCCTCCCGACGAGACAACCTCGCCGTACCACCGGGTTACAGATCGATTTAGATTTAATTAGTTAAATCTGATTGCAGCGCCACGTGTACCACAGGCGGTACATACTGATATATTTATTTAATGCGCTACTGGGCTATACTGACCAAAAAGTTGAATATGATTCTGTGTACCATTGGTGGTACACGTTCACATTTCCATTCAGGCCGCGTCTACCGCCGGTGGTACATACTGATATATTTATTTAATGCGCTAATGGGCTGTGCTGACCAAAAAGTTAAATCTGATTCCAGCGCCACGTGTACCACGGATGGTACACGATATGATTAATATATAAAAGCTAGTTACTTATGGATTGATGATGTGATGAAATATTGTGTGATAAAATATGAATTATTAGTCGAAACTTATCAAATGAAATGTCAAGGAAAAACGGCTCGGCACGGAAAGTGTTGAGGGTTCAAATTTTGAATATACTTTCAAAAAGCAAAATGATGTTAAACAGAAATGTTTGACTAACTATAAGGTTCCGTACAATAAAGAATGTAAATATAATAAACATTATCACAAAATGGAACTTTATTACTTCAAAGGATATATATAATTATTGTTAATATCCTCGCATGCACCGCTTGATGACGCTAAAGTTGCAAATAATGTAAAAGTGTTAGCATGTTGACCTGATTTTTTTATGGATTTGTCTCGTCCTTTTAATCAAGATTCATAAAATTTCCAATGAGACGGAAGTTTGTTAAGGGAGCTGACGTAAGTTTCTTTTTACTTCAATTTCCGGTCCTTCTGCGTGTTTCCTTTGACTCTTCTTTTAACCATGCCATTTTATTTTTATCACCGTTAGAGCACATATTTTTCTCATTGTCGTGGGACACTAATAATTTCTTTTTTGCGTGGCCGTCCCACATCTTTACTTCAGAATCGGTTTCTTTTCTGTTCTACCTGATTGCCCGCAATAACCTACGCAAATCATCGTGAAATGAACGTTTTCTTTTAACGTACTGCCACTTCATTTTGTAAAAGATACATTCAAGCTAACTTTATTCGTAAAATGATAACTTTCTTTTGCTATTTATACAGGGTGTCTGAGGTTTTTCCGAGTAAACGTTGTCAGTGTATTCTATGCACGAAAATGCGAAAAAAATGTTATATGAAAATCGGCCAATAACGCTTTATTACAAAATTATACATTGCGCGGCAAAATGATAGCCGATTTTATTTTTTGTTTATTTCTGGAGATGTACGCGAGGAAACGTTTACTTTAACCGTTAGAATGAACATTAAAAGTACATAGAACATAAAACCTTTGTTCATTTTATAATTTTATCATTAATATTAATATTAAATTACTTTACTACTATGCAGCAAAGAACACACTTCTATGCAACTTTTTCATTTCACAGAAAACTAGTATTATAATAGATTCAAATGTATGCAATTTCACGAAATTTCGTATATTTGATACGCCATATTCAACCGAATAACTAAAACAAGACACCTAAATCGCCTGGCCAATAAGATAAGAGAACAGAATCGGATTAGTCCGAGAACCAATCAGGACAATAATTAGATCGTAGGAGGTTAACATAAATGACTGCTGGAAACGATGAAAAGCTCCGAAACATTTCTATCGGACACATAGAGCATACACCAAGTAAGGAGGGTAGACAAGTAAGAAAAGTCAGTAATCAAGAAGAAAGCAAGAAAGGTGCATATAGGACGCAAGGTGCATGTTTAATAATTCGTTTCTAGAGTCTTTTTCCGTGTATCGTACCGATGCTCCTGTTCTTCATTGGAAACCAGGTATACTTGTGACCGACGGGGCTAGGCTGGGTAGAACATTTACATAACGACTTTTTTAGCACGGGGTAGCCGTTTTTGTGAGGCGAGAACTCGCGTACGCGATTCCGATGTGAGTTGGAATCGGAGACGCGTTCGTCTCATCGCAGCACGCCAGCACGCAGCATCGCGGCGCATCAGGGACGCTCCAAGAAAAACCTGATCCCACCATGGCCTCTCTGGGAACACTGATTGTGAGAAACACTGTAAGCATCTTTGGTCTCTCATCGCCACCGACTTTTCTCTACGCTACCCGTGCATGATCAGCTGTCTGATCAGATGTTCTTTTATTATATAACCTAAAAAAGACCGGTGGCCCCCTACCCGAGGGATCGCTTACTCTTTAAGAATTTACTCGTATACTATTCGACTACAACCGACCACTCATTGCCACGATTTTAGGCACGAATATCATGCTTTGATAACGATCAAATTATGTTGTAAATATTGGACGATCAATGCTGTCCAACCAGCACAACAATACCTTCCTTGTTTTATTATCTCTTATGACCTCATGGTCATTAGGTTTAAACTACACCCATTAGTCTTAACTGAACATCTAAGACGTAAGCACCTAGGGCGGAAACCTAATTTATCCTAGGACTTCTTAAACAAATTACTTTCGACTGAAGAGGGCAGCAATCGGTTGCCGAAACGTACGAATCAAATTTAAATAAAGAAGAATTTTTCAACATTGGTCTACTCTACCAGCCGCAACATACAAACTAAGAATATTAACTACTTCAAAGACCAACAAAAAACAACTTTCAAGATTGGACGATTTATTCCATTATACTGCTATTTTCTTGTACGACTCGTTGCGTTATAAGAATTAATTGTAATATGATGCATTTTTAGAAAGACGCAGGTTTCTGCATAATCTTTGATTCATTATTAAATATAATGTCTTAACACTTTGACGGCCGCTCATTTTACTCAAAGTCGCGCTACTACCGCCGGCATCTCTCGCGCACTGAAATACGGAAAGTTCAAAAAAACATTAATTTGAGAATTAAAAAACGCCAATAAACTCGTAACAATTGGAAAGTAGTTACTCAAAAACAGTTAAAAAGGATTAATATACAAACGTCGAATCTACGATCTCGAAATATTTATACAATGCTGGTCTAAGAATGCTAGTGCGAAGTCACATTTACGTGACACTGGCCGATAACTGCTGGCTCTCGAAATCACGCATACGTGACAGCGGCCGTTAAAGTGTTAAGAAAAGAACTGAGGAATTTGTACATTGCGGAAATCTGATGTGATCGAATAATTCTGGATTTAAAAACCATTAGCGGAAGTAGATCTCTAGAAAGTAATTTGATTAATTAATGTCGTAAGTTAATGATACAATAAACCAAGATTTAATGTCGAAGATCTTGATAATGTTCAAGCGAATCGAATGTGTTTAAAGGTAAATTTGTAAAACTGTCACATTATTTATAATCGTTCTTATAAAATTGAAATACTTGTTAAGTATTATATGACGGTTGGACAAAATACTGGAAACACAGTGTATATTAAAGAAATTCTTTGTTAATACCGTGTAGGACCACCATTGGCATCTATTAGGTTAGTCCATAAGTTCGTGCGGTTTTAATTTCATATTGAATATAAGGTATTTGAAAGTAATATGGCCAAGTGGCTACTAGTGCCACGAAATAGTTAAAACGAAAACGAACAAATAGTGCTTGAATACAGTCTCAAGCAATAAGGGAATAACGTACGATTCATTTACGAACCGAATAACTCATACGTGCGATCACAGAAGCCGCCATTGTTGTTTCGGTGTCGTCAGCGTGCTCTTCTTACAAAATATCTCCAGGTAAAGTTTGTCAGTTGTTTTATTTTTACGAAATTGATAATCATTTTACTAATGCAGTATTGTTTAGATCGTTTCATTGTCTTTCTAAACATGTAACTAGTTTAACGTTTCATTGAAATTGTACCAAACTGTAAACGATTATATAAATATGGCCAGGGACATGTTAGCTGCACATGGGCATATTACCTTCGCGAAGTAAACTTTTTTGTTTTTAAGTTTCAATAAATGTTAACATTAACTCATTTAAAATCTAATATGTTTTATAGATGATAAACATGTTACAGTTTGTCATTGTTTAATTGATTTAATTTTTGGTCAAATATTACATCCAGTAAAAATGTTCACAATTAAAATGTTACAATTACCTATCAACTATGTATTATACTTCATTCGGTAGCTTTTGTTTCCTTCTTTTATGTAATTATTAAATAATGATGAAAAATACATTGTAGATTAATTCGTATTAAATATTTCAAAAGAAACTGAATTTTTCACTCTTCTTTGAACTCCCCCAGAAATGGAATCATACATTTAAATCATACTTTAATGTCATATTATACTCGAAACAAAATATAATCGCAGTGTGTACAACTTCACGGCTTCCAATCTCAACTACACAACGCACGACTCGTAAGCACTGTTTCCGTTACGTTGTCCAACCTGCGTATATTACGAATAAAACTTTGCTGAAAATATGTCGAATTTAAATTACTTTGAAAATTGCTAAGATTCGAATGGAACATTTTTATCGACTTAATATAAAATATTCCAAGATTTAAAAAAAGGTATATCTGGATTGTGACCTATTTGAGTGAAGTCCGTCACAAAGAAAAAAGTAGAGCAACTTGCGTGACATGAAGTAACTTCCGCGCATGCGCAAGTACGTGTTACGCCACGAGAACGGAATTTGATAAGCATAATAGAACATACAGCATTACAAGTAATTACAATAATATTATATAATTATATACTAATTGTATATAATATAATATAATATTATATAAGTATAATACTATATAATTTGTCGTGCGAGTATGATATAGCTGCTATTTCTAAGAATAAATAAATTCTTAATCGTTTTGCAAAAAAAGCTAATTTCATTTCTTCGGCAAAGTTTTTCTGTTCAATTTCATTCGAATTCCTTGTGCTGAATAATTGTTTGAGTAATTCCAAATCATTTCTTTCTGTACTTTTCATATATTTCATATATTTCATATATTTCATGTATTTCATATATTTCACGTATTTCATGTATTTCATATATTTCATGTATTTCATATATTTCATGTATTTCATATATTTCATGTATTTCATGTATTTCATATATTTCATGTATTTCATATATTTCATGTATTTCATGTATTTCATATATTTCACGTATTTCATATATTTCACGTATTTCATATATTTCACGTATTTCATATATTTCACGTATTTCATATATTTCATATATTTCATGTATTTTATAATCATATCAAAGCTGAACATTTCAACAATTTAGAGTGTAGAAGAAAATCTCGGGAGTACATTTTTGTAGACTATTTTCAAGCTTTGTTTGACTCGCTTGTTTACGTCAATAAAGTTTGGGTTTGAAATGAATGAAAAGCAAAAAACGACATGTGGGTAATACCGCAGGAGAAGGAAACGATTCGAGGTAAAATTCAAGCGATGAGTCAGACAGAGTAGACGACAAGAATCTTCAGAATGAATAGATATATTCGAGAATTCATTAAGTGCATAGAAAAAACATACAAACTCACGTATGACCAAAGTCGACCGTGTCATTTGCAATAAATTTGGTGGAAATAAAGAAATAATAAGAACATCGTCTGAAAACACATAAACAATTCTGTTAGTGTTCCTTTGATGAGCAAGAAGTTGGCTAGAATGCGCGCGCAATAAGTATATAGGGTGTCCCGAAAATATTAGTGGAATTTGTGAATATGTAAACGAATAATAAAATGCTACATAACCTCTAAAACCAAAACTGTTTAAGCTCTCTACGATATGTTGGTTGCTTTAGATTGTTATCGTAACTTTAAAAATATTGAAAATTTTACGAATATTTGCAATATATATTTGATTCAAATTTTAATAATATTCGCATCGCCGGTCACCGGTGACCCCCGCGGCATTCAACGTGTTAACACGACTCCCGGAATTTTTAACCACTTTTTCAACTGGCTTTATCAGTATTTCTCAAAATTATACGCTTGAAAATCTCACGGTATTATTTGTATTTCATGATTCGCCATTTTTCATGAACTTCCTAGATACAATTCATGGTAATGCCTTTTACTTGGAAATAGTATTATTAGAAGACATTTCAATTCCCATTAAATTGCATCATATTCTTTAAGTAGTTGCATAACACGAAGAAATAACTTTCTCCAATTTTGTAAAAAACATTCCGCATGAAAACATTCTTTTCCGTGCGATTTCGAAATGAAACGCTTTTACGAATTATAGTCTCGCAGTTAGGAATGCATTAATACTTTCATTAACTCCGAATGATCAAAATCTGACAAAGAATTGGAAATTATCATAAATATTATCCTCCACTTAACACTTTGACGGCCGCTCATTTGACCCAAAGTCGCGCTACTACCGCCGGCATCTCTCGCGTACTGAAATACGGAAAGTTCAAAAAACCGATATTTTGAGAATTAAAAAACGCCAATATACTCGTAAAAATTAGAAGGCAGTAACTCAAAAACAGTTAAAATGAATTAACATACAAAAATCAAATCTAGGATCTCGAAATATTTATATAATGCTGCTCTAAGATCGCTAGCGCGAAGTCACATTTACGTGACACCGGCCGATAACCGCTGGCTCTCGAAATCACGTGTACGTGACAGCGGCCGTCAAAGTGTTAAGAATAAAATTGCTTACATTACAAAAATATGATTTCACAGAAACAATACACGAATTTCTAAAATTGCTCATATTTCAATTTAAATCATCGTATTATAAATATAATAATCTGAATATAATCAGACAAAAAACAATGCAATTCTACCGCGAATCTGAAAGCTATGAAACATATTGAAATAAGATATGTTCGAAGCATGGATACCAAATTAGAATTACGAAATACTACGGATTAAACAACCAACATAATAATCGTTATTTATTGTGTTTGAGGTTATTTGAATATATATAGGGGTGCTGGAAGTAACTAATACAAGTTATTTAAAGCGAGTATTCTTTTATTGAATGAATGCTAGCTGAAGGTACGTCTAACTTCCATCAAAGATTCTAACGAACTCAAAACTGAATCAGACATCTTTATAATATAAGCAATGCGGTTCGGTTCTCTCGACAGTTCCAAGAAAAAGAATTGATAACTTTTGTAACTAAGAACCTTTCTGTAAATAAATCCAACAGGATTTAACTAACTAAGAACCTTTCTGTAAATAAATACGTGGAAATCATTCCCTCGATTTCTCATTAATTTGATTTCTATCGATATCGTTCGTTCTTTTCGCTCGTAAAATAATGCCTAGAAGATGCCGTGCTAAAAACCGGGCAACCTGTCATTTAGAATACGATGCACGATCAAGTTAACTCTACTCTGGTCCTACCGGCACGGCCATAAGCACACGATAACCCTGGTGCTTTTTGTTCACCTTTTGTCCTCCCCTTCATCGAGAACGACGGACTCTCTTTTCGTATAGAATTCCGAGCACAGAATATCTTAAGCTTTCGAGTCGTGGAATTTCGAATATGATCTTTATCGAATCCATTGGATACTCATTAAAAGGTACATATACTGTTACTTCGATAAAATGGCTGCTATGAAATATACTTACATTTAGTACGCGATGTTTCAATTACATCATTGAAACAATTTGCTTAGGAGATTCTTTGTTTAAACGTTGGAATGAATATTAGAAGTAAATAGAATATAAAACCTTTGTTCATTTTATAATTTTGCAATTAATATTAAACTATGTTCTTGATATGCAGACATATATTGTATTGGCAGCTGGGTGTAATAAGATTTTGTTACCTTTAAAATCGGTCGGCTCCGTTTATTGCTATCGCTCGGTTTTTAGTTTCCCCGCAAGAAATGACTTTATTACAAGAAGGTTGGCGAACTATGCAGCGAGAAACATTACACAAACTTGTCGGGGTATGTCGAAAATATGTAAAATAGCAATAATGAAGAAAGGGGGATACTTCGACGAATCGCGTATTAAGCGAAATGTATAATTAATATAGAATCAAATATACGACATTTATACGACTCTTCTATCTTATAATATCAATATACATCAACCTACAGATATACTCGAAGGAAAGTATCCCATTCCATTTTATAGACAAGGTATTTCATAATTTGCTTAATGATGTAAGTATTAATATAACTTAGTTATAATATAAGAATGAGTATTAATATAAAACATACTATAATATAAAACATACAACAACTCGTATTAATATAAAACATTTTCGTTAGAAGATTTCATTTTAGTAAACCATATCACGTTTAGATCGCTCTCGTGGCACAAATTTCTTAACGATTTTAAGTAAAAGATAATAATATCAAAGCACTGAAACGCAGCGTTGTAATTCCAAATGAATCAGAAAATGACTTGAATGGCACTATGAAGATCCCTAATTAATTATAATTACCATAAATGAATAAAAACGATTATATCAAACAGCTAAATACTAATTAATAGTCACCCTCTATATCACAATTATTGCAAACGAGTTAACATTCAATTCCGCGACAATAAGCAATTCCCCCAGAAAACAATTAATCTTTCAAAAACTCACAACCTTCACCCAGCAATTTTCATACTTTCAAAGTCACATATATTCATCAATCCTTCAGGGTTCTCAAAAAGTCAGGAAAACATTATCGAAAACTTCCACTCAACGCCATCGTTGTAACAGTTCGCAGAAAACCAGAAAAATGACAGAGTTCAGACTGCAAATGATAAAAAGGTATTTAGAAGAAACCTTAAGTCTTATAAGGCAAGCAGATTGAACAAAGAGAAGTAATACTTTGGAGTCGAGGTGACAAAGAGTATCTCTCGTCCAGGATAGAAAACGCCAGTAGAATGTCTTTGAGCGAGGGAGGGGAGGGGAGGGGAGGGGTGTCCAGAATAGTAGAGTGAGCACGATAAGAGGGGTCAAGGGGATAAGGGAGGGGGCTTCATGATAGAAGGCGTTTAGTTAGCAGAAAAGGAGAAGTCCGGGTATGAGAGGTGAGTAAGAGGGAATGCGAGTGGTATACGTTCTTTGTCCGATACTTGACGAAGCGGGTGCTCTCTCGGTGGCGTGCAAAAACGAGTCTAGTTTCTTAGGAGCGGCCGTTCTCGCGCGGCAGCGGTTAGTATTTCCCTTTTTGCTGGCATTGTAATCAAGGAAGGGTTAGGTGAGTTTTTGCTATGTTCCTCTCCCACCGCCTGGACAAAACACCAGGCAGATGGACTGAGTCGCCGTTTCGATCCCCCTCCCTCCGCCCTTCCTCTCTAGCGCTTTTTCTCCACGTTCTGCATGCTCCCCGTATTTCCTGCTACCCACCCCACCCCACCCCACTCTGCCCTCGTCCCATACCGCGCGGCACCCCTCCGCTCGGCCCGCTCCGTCGGCAACCCACTTTTTATCCCGGAGCCACTTTACGCCACCCCTTATCGGCAACTCCCCTCCCCCCCCTCCCTCTTTCATAGATCTCCTTTCCTCCCCTCACACAACCGCTGAGACAACGACGATCTAGTTTTATCAGGCCCAGTGCTTCCACCGTGAGGAGTCCAAAAAGACTAAACCTTTCTCACTGTCAGGAAAGAACAAAACCCTCTCCCGATGACGGGATGAAAAATGTGATTATGTATCCGCGAACGTTGCAGGAATTACACGACCGACAAACTCGAGAAACTTAACAAAAGCAACTGCAAGCTTTCGTAACGAACTTTCACTTTTTACATTTCGTTTCTCCCGCCTGGTTGGAATTCAATTAATATCAACAGGAAGATCAACGGAAGTTGCAATGGAAGGAATAATAAATTAATTAATCACATCGATGACGAACGTCAAGCTTGATAACTTTGTATATTAGAAAGAAGAGGATAAACGGAAACATATATCAATAAAGAAAAATATAATTCATTCCTGCAGGAACTTACGCGGGAATTCATGAAATATGATCTGCCTGGGAAAATAGTTTATTATATTAAAATAACTGTGGTATACGAATTATGTATTTGCATTATGTTCTTTTCGAATTATTACTTAAAATACGCGCGTAAGAATACGTAATTTATTAATAGTGTTATTAATAATTGATTAATAGTTTACATGTGAATCAGAATTTACGAATTATATGCAGGAAATGTATATTTCGTACCGAAATGTCTGTGTGTTTTCCAACACGTTGTTACGATTTGGTGAAAGGGAAAATAATCCAATTCCCTTCTTGCAAATCAACACTTGGAACGTTTATTAAAAGAAACAGACTTATAGGAATCGCCTGGCGGAGTCGTAGTATAGTTTGTATATAATATCACAAAACTGCGTACAGAGTACTTGGTAGTAACACTAAGCTCAGAAGTCTGGCGTCTCGGGGTTTTTGCGCACCCTTATACCTATAGATTTTGAAGGGGTGGTAGCCCGTGGTCAGCTCATCTCTCTTGCTTTGTTGACGCGTCACTGGTGACGCGTACTCGGTTCAAAGTACGAGTAGTGAGCATCAGGGTAAGTAAGTGATGACGAGGATTGACTCGTCATCATCTTGCAGGCACAAACAAGTTGTTTGGCTGATACCGTAACAACGTTTTCCAGATAATTATAAGTTTTCTTCTTAAAACTGTTAGAGCAATATAGTCGTCGTTAGTACGACTATAGTCATTGTTGGTATCGAAAGAGTTAAAGCTACACTGAAATAAAAGAATCAGCAACAAATCTTGCTGATTTTTTTTTTTTCTTTATATTGTTCAGTTTTAATAAAAAAACATGTTTACTATGGAAATCACCCAATTCGTAAGTGAATTCACATAAATAAGATCATTGCACACCGGGTGCATTTTTAGATTTAGATTTTTAGATTTAGATTTTTAGATTTTTAGATTTTTAGATTTTTAGATTTTTAGATTTTTAGATTTTTAGATTTTTAGATTTTTAGATTTTTAGATTTTTAGATTTTTAGATTTTTAGATTTTTAGATTTTTAGATTTTTAGATTTTTAGATTTTTAGATTTTTAGATTTTTAGATTTTTAGATTTTTAGATTTTTAGATTTTTAGATTTTTAGATTTTTAGATTTTTAGATTTTTAGATTTTTAGATTTTTAGATTTTTAGATTTTTAGATTTTTAGATTTTTAGATTTTTAGATTTTTAGATTTTTAGATTTTTAGATTTTTAGATTTTTAGATTTTTAGATTTTTAGATTTTTAGATTTGTTGGTACACAGGAAAACCAATGCCAAATTTGGTTTTCCTGTACTTTACAGATTTCATTAGTTCAAGAAAAATCTTATTTCGACGACTAGTTTACTCAGAATAACTGATAATTGCATATTACTGTTATTGCACACACGGTGTGCAACTCGTCTTTTTGGCTCGGAAATCAATTGCACACACGGTGTGCAATCCGTCTCGAATGGGTTAATCGCTAAGAATAAAAATCGTTAGGGACAAGAGTTCACGGATAGATGGGATTTGTAAGAAAAAAAAGGATATTCTATGATTAACATTGAGTACGGGGCATGTGTCTCAGGCCCATAAGGTGGGGCCCACATTCTGGCTGAGGGGCCATGAAGGCCAACCTCCACCCTTCTCGATACTCTCCCCTTGAAATTCATGTCCCACCCTTAGCTTATTATAAAAGATGGTTGACTACATAGCGTCCGCCATTGAAAAAATTCGAAATACGTTCGAACTGAAACCAACGTCAATGTCCTCGAGAACCATGCAGTGCCACGTTCTAATTATTCTTTCTACTAATGAGATCGCACGCTTACCAATTACATGGAAATTACTCGCAATTGTTATATTTGAATTTGCCACGTTTTTATTAACTAACCTGTACAGACATTCCGTGGCACGCACTGCGAGTTGTTTGCCTACTAAATACAGTTTAACACTTGAGTGCAGGGCCGAAATCCGTGCTATACGATACCTCACGATACGAGTCCGTAACGTACATGAATTACCGCTCGGAATTATTCGAACGGCATGAGTTTGGAACGCGAAACGGCGCTTCACGAAATCGTTGAAAAGTCATATTTCCAAAAGGGAAAGGAGTGAACAATGTTGCAACAAAGATTGCAAGAGGAACGTATGGAAGGAAGGATTCAAATTTGAGATCTTCGGAACCAAAAACCGCAACTTTGTTCGCCGAAGATTGAACGAGAAATGCTGGATTCTTGCGTTGCTTCTGTAATTAACCTCTTAGCTACTGTACGCCACTTTAGTGGCTATGCGCATGTCATCTTTTTGAACGGTACGCTAGTATACTGGCTTTCCTGTATGTTATCTTATTCTGTTTGCTTTTCGAACTCTTTACATGAAAATGTATAAAGAAATTATAATTTATTCATCTCCAACTCTATTCTAACGTAATTTCATAGTGGAAAGCACCACAAATCGCAGCAGACACAAATCGCAGTGCTGTTTACATTATTTTTTGCGCGTCGAAACATTGCCGTACAAAGATACGGCGCCGCGGAAAGTGCCGCCGTAGCTAATTGTAAGAGGTTAAGCACGGAGAGAGTATGACATGGGGTTACATAGGGAATTTCGTTAGATCTATTATATAAGTTTTTTTATCATTGCTGACCGAGTCGATCTCTTTTCTGGTTCAGGATAAATCTATTCCATGTATTGTATGATATTATATACACTACCGATCATAAGTTTGGGATCCGAGATATTCAGGCGGTCGGTTTTAAGTGCCTCACACTGTCTATGCACGTTGTAGTTATTAATTATTAATATATTCCTCGGATTGATTTTATGTTCTTTTTGGAAGAATTTCCTGGTTAACGGGTTAAATAGTGTTCAAATATGAATATAATAATATAATATGATATAGTATAATACAGGGTGTAATATAACTAGTAGTACCAGCGGGAAAGTGGTGATATTACATGAAATTTTGAATCGAAAATAAAGAATAACATTTTTTCATTTCAGGATCCGTTTTCGAGAAAAATGACTATAAGTATATACACCCGGCTATAAGTTTGGGATCACTTACTATCGTTAAGCAAATTATGAAATACCTTGTCTATAAAATGGAATGGGATACTTTTCTTCGGGTATATCTGTAGGTTGATGTATGTTGATATTATAAGATAGAAGAGTCGTATAAATTTCGTATATTTCATTCTATATTAATTATACATCTCGCTTGATACGCGATTCGTCGAAGTATCCCCCTTTTTTCATTATTGCTATTTTACATATTCCTGACATACCCCGACAAGTTTGCGTAATGTTTCTCGCTGCATAGTTCGCCAACCTTCTTGTAGTAAAGTCATTTCTTGCGGGGAAACTAAATATCGACTAAATATCGATAGCAATAAACGGAGCCGACCGATTTTAAAGGTAACAAAATCTTATTACACCCAGGTGCCAATACAATATGTGTCTGCATGGCAAGAAAATAGTTTAATATTAATGGTAAAATTATCAAATGGACAAAGGTTTTATATTCTATTTACTTTTAATGTTCATTCTAACGTTTAAAGTAAACCTTAGAACGAAGACAAAGCAAGGGATCCCAAACTTTTGACCAGTAGTGTATATATATATTTGTAACTTACAATTAGTTAATTTAATCAAAATTATTTATTGTAAATTACTATAAAAATGTATTCTTGTACTAGAGGGCATTATCCGTTAAGAACTAGATAAATCAATCAATAAATAAAATCATATGGCGCACTTTGACAACGAAACCACAAATATACTTCGTGGAAGAGTTAAATGAACTAACCTAACTTGTACAGTATGCCGTGCCTTCCGATTAAAGTTGTTTTCACGTTTACTATTATTTGCCAGACAGAAAAAGAATGAAAAAGAATGACTCAAGTTTTCTTGTAAAATAATGATTTTATCCCGTGTGACGTCACAGGAACGGAGAATTTCTGGTAAGAGGTAAAATAGAGAAACTCAGTTAACAAATGGAAGAGTTCGGAGGTCGATTAAAGGATACCCGACCACGAAAACAGTGGTCAGAAAAAGTCGCGTGACAGGTCACAAACGAACAAACAGCGTGCATCGGAATTTACATTACATTCTCGTGTCTTTTACCAACGGCAAACGAAATTTTATTAGCCAAATTATAGAAAAGGATTAATAGATTAATAGTATGCAAAAGTTTTAGTCTTTTTCTTCAGTCCCCTGATAAAACTATTTTACTTATACTTATACTTTTACTTTTACTACTTTCAAGTATTTTACATTGAAATATTTCCCCCTCGTTTTCTGTGTTTGCGAGTTTAAAATGAGACCACTTAAATTCTGACTATAAGTGGTATCGCATCCTGCACCTTCGCGTCGACAAAGTTCCATATGCTGTGCAATTTAGCAAACCAGAATTCTTTATCAAGACAATTAAGTAGCCTAAAATAATCAATTTTGTCATACTCAAGATTATTATTCATTCTTATATAAAATGCTAAAACATTCGATCGAATTTGAAAGAGGACAAACTACGAAAGTGATTATGCTTTTAATAATCTTAAAATGTTTCGCATATAGTGCATATAGTGCATCGAGGTATGTATTATTTATGATTAACTCTTTTACGATAACATTTTTTCTAAAATATCTTAACGCTTTTACGGCCGGACATTTCACTCAAAAACACGCAGCTACCGCCGTCATCTCTCGAGTAGTCAGATACGGAAGGTCTAAAAACCAAATTTTTTTTTATATTTGTACACGCTAACAATGTTTCTAAGAATTGGCAGGAAACGCGAAAATAGTTGAAATGCATCAACAGACAAACGTCAAATCAGCGATCTCGATTTATTTATACTGCCGGTCGAAAATTGGTCACAGCTACGTGACTCCGGCCGATAACCGATGGCGTTAACAGACAAACGTCAAATCTGCGATTTCGAATTATTTATATGATGCCGGTCTGAAGTTGGTAGTGCGAAGTCACAGCTACGTGACTCCGGCCGATAACCGATGGCGTTAAAAGACAAACGTCAAATCTGCGATCTCGAATTATTTATTTGATGCCGGTCTAAAGTTGGTAGTGCGAAGTCACAGCTACGTGACTCCGGCCGATAACCGATGGCGTTAACAGAAAAACGTCAAATCTGCGATCTCGAACTATTTATATGATGCCGGTCTAAAGTTGGTAGTGCGAAGTCACATATACGTGACGCCGGCCGATAACCGATCGCTGTCGAAATCACGTGTACGTGACAACGGTCGTCAAAGTGTTAACACTTTACGTAGCGTCTGCGATTGAGCTGACTTACAAGTCGTACCAACTCCTTAAATGAACCTTTAAAAAAAGTTACAATTTTAATATTATTTGAACGATCGGCATTTTATTAAAGTATGGTAGCATTTTATTGTTCGTTCTGACAATTTTTCCAAAAGCGTAACAATCGGCCTCATCAAGGTTTCCTCATTTAGAATGAATGTTTAAGGTAAACAATTACAATGATTATTCCCAAGAATATTAGTATACAATGTTCAAAAACCTTTTCTTACATTTTCTTGCACCTATTCTTTATTCATTTGCGAAACACGTTACTAAATATCTCATTTACTGAAAGTGGACTTCCGCCATTTTGAAAATTAATGTTCGGACGAATCCACTTAACATCCACACTTCAATGAATTAACACAGATTTACTGAATCTTCACCATATGATTTTAATAATATTTAATATAAAGTTTATATAAACTTCGATCTACGAACTAATATTCATCAAATTGTCTATATTTAGCTATCAGTTAAAAATTGCAAGTTTATCACATTTTCTTCCTTCCATAACAAAATTCTATGTTTACTTCACTCAGCATGTATTATTCGCGCCATTCGAATGTTAAGCCACTCAATTTATGTGATTGCAATTTTACAGAATTTCGAGTTCAACAAAAAAAGATTGAAAATTTAATGATTCACACAGCATATGGAACCTTTAAAAACTTCTCACGAGTAAAGGATGTTCGTACGAATTTACACTCGAATTTAAATAGATAATAAAGATCAGGCAAGAAAGTTTATTGAGAAGTTGCAAAAAAGGATTTTCCCACACAGGCCCGCCGAATAAATGATTTTTTGCGTACCGCTTTTTTACGGTGAAGATGAGAGAGGGTTAACCAGCAAACCAAAGGGTGTTTTTTTTCTAATGAGAGGGCTCGTAGCTTCTGAATCACATCGTTCGTGTGAGAGCCTTTCCTGCCCTTAATTAATGTCCACCCACTTTCGCCTTCAAAATTTTATAAACATAATAGTTCGTTCCAAATAAAACTATTATGTTTATAAAATTTTAAAATTTACTTTAAATTATAAAATTTAATATATATATATATAGTTTATATTAGTTATATATATACATAGTTTTATTTGGAACGAACTATTATGTTTATAAAATTTTAAAATTTACTTTAAATTATAAAATTTAATATATATATATATATATAGTTTATATTAGTTATATATATATACATAGTTTTATTTGGAACGAACTATTATGTTTATAAAATTTTAAAATTTACTTTAAATTATAAAATTTAATATATATATAGTTTATATTAGTTATATATATACATAGTTTTATTTGGAACGAACTATTATGTTTATAAAATTTTGAAGGCGAAAGTGGGTGGACATTAATTAAGGGCAGGAAAGGCTCTCACGTGAACGATGTGATTCATATATATATATATATATATATATATATATATATATATATATATATATATATATCGATATACTATTAAGTACGTGCATAAGTTCTCGCCGTTTTATGAAATCAAACGAACTCGATCTTTTTTTAAAGAAAAATATTCTCCATTACTTGCTGGAACCTTATTCCATCGATCTGCAAGCTTTCTAACTGCGTTTGAACTTTCTGACCTGCATTTGTTTCCATTCAAGACATTGCATTTGTTTCCATGCACATATTTAATATAATAAATACATAATAAATAAAATATTATGTATATTTGATATGTAAAAAAGTATTTAAGAAAGCTTGAAAGTTCATGTTGAAATGGAGTGTTCATTACGTTTATATCATTTCTGAGATTATTATAATATCTTTGTTGCATTACAATATAATAATATCTGCAAGTGAATATCATATTCATATATTTAATATTTATTACATGCATTGTTTACTTCGCAAGATTGTATAACCATTTTACAAAACCAGGTACTTCTATGTTCAGTTTTGAATTTTGAATCAATCGACCATAACTCCGAAAGCAAGAAATTACTTATTTTTCACTTCTCTTAAAAGTCACATAAAATAACGATTGCTTTTCTCACGTTTTTCCTCGAATAACTTTGATAAGAAATTACAGACTCGTCGTTTTCCGTACTTCTGTAATCGCAGATTTTAATTACGAAACTTTTATAATTAACCTTATAATAATATCCCCAAAAAGCTTCTTTTTCTCACAGTAAGATACAATGATTAATATGCCAAGAAGGCACTACCTGACAAGGGAACATACCGAGTGCGCATACGCCGATTTTGATAAAATTTATATGGGAGATAGTTCTCGAAAAAATATTTAACCCGTATTTTTCTTTATCGGCTGACATTGACCTTGAAGGGGTGAAAACAGCCCTCAAAATAAGGGGTTAAAACGGTTTTTTTGGAATATCTCGGAAACGAGGGGTCGTAGGATAATGATTCTTTTTCAGGATTATGTGTTTTTCAATAGAGAATTTAGTGGCATTAAAAATTACGAAAAAATTAATTTGTTTAAAAAATATTGAGAAAAATTGATTTGTTTTTGCAATTTCCCATACGAAATATTAATATATTTTTATGCAAATTGGTGTGTGAGATCGAATACTGTGAGAGCAGGTCAGACACGAAAAGGGATGACTAGAAAGAGACAAAGAAGTCTTTCGCGGCATTTGTTTGTTTTTTCTTTCGGATCCTCGGCATAGTTTTTTATTTCTCGCAGCGAATGGCAGGACTGATAATATGCATATGCTCCGCAAGAAGGGGGAGCGGCAGCGGCGGAAGGGGGACGAATTCTGAATACCGCCAGGTACAAACTCGTCGGCGCACTTGTGCATCCCTATTCGGGATTATCGCTTAGAACAAACAAAAAAATTCGAAAGAAACGCAAAAACAGCAAGGTCGCCGTGACCCTCCTCGTACGACGCCCTGCCCTGCTCTGCCATGCCTCATGGAAGTCTTCTTAATTTATTCGCAAACGATTAAGCAACTATCTGTGAGAAAGTTTGGGTCCATCGAAGGCAGTCGTTTTAACAAAAAAAGATTGAAACGTTTTTATATTTTTTTCCTGGGAAAACGGCTCTTGTGTGGCACAATGTTTATCCTAAGATGACTTCCAACGAGTTGGACTTCCGAAGTCATTTCTGCTATTCTTCACGAATTTCGGTTTCATTAGTTTTGAATATGTTGGATTTTATGTTTCTATGAACAAATCTGCAGAAATATGTATGTTTATCCAATGTTTATCCTAAGATGACTTCCATCGAATTGGACTTCCGAAGTCATTTCTGCTATTCTTCACGAATTTCGGTTTCATTAGTTTTGAATATGTTGGATTTTATGTTTCTATGAACAAATCTGCAGAAATATGTATGTTTATCCAATGTTTATCCTTAGATGACTTCCATCGAGTTGGACTTCCGAAGTCATTTCTGCTATTCTTCACGAATTTCGGTTTCATTAGTTTTGAATATGTTGGATTTTATGTTTCTATGAACAAATCTGCAGAAATATGTAAGACTGTTTTTAAAAACATAATTATACCTTGTTTTATTGTAATAAGAATATAAAGTGAAAAATACTGAAGCAGACCAAAAGAAAACTGACGATTTTAGTGTAAACAAATATTTTGAAATCATTTGGAGCAGTATAAAGATTAAGAGAAATACACTCAATCGAAATATCTACTGTAATGTAATGACATTTTCCCATTTTTCGTTGAATTTTACAATTTTGAAAATTACGTATCTGCAAACGTGATAGACCCGTTTCTTACATTCATGAAACAGTCTGATACCTCTTTCCTCGTTTTTCGAATGGCATTCCAAAAATAGTATAACTTGTTCGGAAATGTGTTTTCTCGTCGCGGCATTTTAAAGTAGCGTTTAATGAGATGGATTATTAATTATTACCGGTTTAGCAGTTTCAACATAAAAGTTGATAACGTGGACATCATTAATTATGAAAATCATGCGGGGAAATCAGTTTTTATAATAAAATATAAATATACCGTGTGGAATGAGCAGATGCATGTAAGAAGTTGCAATATTTTCAAAGGCAACCGTTTTTATGGAGTTTATTAATATGCCGTGTGTCATCCAAGATGTAAGTCAATACTTTCTTGTGCTTTGTTTTGCGATTAATATAACGTATATAACAGTTGTATGCTAATGTTAGTTTAACCTTGTCAGTTATTATTGACTCATAAATACACGTAAATTCTCCAGGGGATAAATCTGCACGCGAAAACAAGTCAAAAATGTCATATAAACATATGTCCGATATACCTTAGTTTTCGACTTATGGATGATTAAAGAGAATATTCGAAGTTCCCGCCAGTAGCGTCGACGCAAGCTGCTGCACGCCTTACGTAGTACGTCTAGACCTTCTCTAATCTTTGCAAATAATGTCCACCGACATGAAGCATACAAAATGTTGCGCAGTCAGTGCCTTATTCTCGCGAATAGTGTCAGCGGCAGTCAGTAGTGTTCTATCATAATGAACATGTCTGGTCACAAGATAATCCATTCGCAAGCTTGGAGTCAAGGTATCAACAACAGTTTTCTGTTAATGCGTGGGGAGGAATTGTGGGGGTCAGTCTTTTGGGACTATATTTTCTTCCATCTCGACTAAATGGAACTGTTTATCTTCAGTTTTTACAGACTTCGAACATTTTCGAATATTTTTCGTCGAACAATTGGAATAAAGAAGTTTTCTTTGAAATTCTTGGCCTTACTAATAGCCGCTTAAACCTATATAGTACATATTAACAATATTACGGCCAACCTTAACATTCAAGAAAATTAATTTTCGAATATTCGAATATTCGAATATACTATTCACCTATACGTGTACGTCCTTAATATAATCCCATCCTCGGATGGGAAACTTTAATTCATCCTCCATATTCACCGAACCTTTCCCCAACAGATTACCAGCTTGTTTTAGCATTACAAAATTATATAACAAATAGGAACTTCATAAACGAAGAGGAAGTAAAGAGGACAGTGTCTGAGTTTTTTAATAATAAAAGCGTAGATTTTTATAAAAATGGAATTTTGAAACTTGTGTCACGTTGGGAAAGGGTTATAGAATATGGAGGAAATTATTTAGCAGATTAAAAGTTACTCATTCGGTACCAAATTTCGTCTCGTTTTTGGACAACGAAAAGCGCACGAACTTAGTTGGGCACCTAATAGAAAAAGTTTAAATTGATAAGTTTCCATTTTCTGAAATTGTTTCTAGGTCAAGTTGTATAATGGACATAATGAGTTCGATTAATTTGTTTTTTCAGCTTGTTTGTTCAATTTGTTTTTTGCGTGTTAAGTTCTCATGGCTTTTTGAAAGATTATCATTTGCTCATTAAAAGGGATTGAAAAAGGAATATCTTGGAGATCTGCCTTGGGTTAAACTCCAAAGCATAAAAAGATCGTAACGGCTTCCTTTCTGAATGTTCCTTCCTTCGTGAACCCTTTCGCCTTGTCACTCAAATTACGCGGCATTCGAGTGCAGCCACCCACAGGCAGCGAAATTGTTCGATCACATTCAGATTACGTGACATGCGCACACGTTTCGTCCAACAGGCCAAAAGTACACAAATGAAAACAATGGAAAGAGGGGTCTAAGGTTAAGCAGCTGCATCTTTGATTTGATTATTTTGAGGGGCTACTAGATAAGGCGAATAACCAAAAATATGAATAATTTCGGTTAGAGCGTCTGCAGATACAGCTATATATATATATACCTTATATAGAAATTTCGCATTGTATTTTTTGTCATATTACATATTTCCGTTTCATATTTTAAATAAATGTTATTTCAATTATTTAAACCGACAAATATGTGTCTTTAATACTCCTAAAATAATATCACCCACAAACTTATCAAAAGTATGAAATATTTATAAGATATTAGGAAAAAACGTGGTGGCTTTATAGAAATTTCGCGGGCTGTATACCTCCGGTGCATCATGCATATTTCGAAACACTGCCACATGCAGAGCATAAGTAAATACTATCAATATCTTGTAATTTTAACAATGTAATTAGCGTCTAAAATTAAAAATACTACTTCTATTTTATATCTTGTTATAATTTGTAAACAAAATTGGATTAATATGAAATATTTTCAGTGATATTTGATTTTTCAAAATTGAAATCAAACGATTTCTACAATTGACTAATTTTGAAAGTGGTGCAAGTCCATTTGCAGCCCGTAAATATACATTATTTTAGTTAAATTTGCCTAAAACAAATTTCTATAATCAAATTACATATCGATAAATCAGTAAAAACATTGCCAAACTTGATATAATTAACCTATATTTTTTCATTGAGAAATGTGCTAACCTTTAATTTTCTCGAAACAAGAGAAAATGGACTTACACCACTTTCAAAATAAACGGTCCATATAATTATGAATTTAACCCTTTACGCTTGGAGACGATTCTCAGTTGCCACTAACAATAAGTTTACTGCGACAATTCGAATGGCGACGAAGAGGCGACACGAAGATTTACTTCAGTGTATAGTTATCGGTGATTCAAAATTCAATAACAAAAAGTAAATGGAGTAAATCTTAATTTCGCCCCTCAGTCGCCATTAGAATTATCGCAAGGAACTAAGTGGCGACTGAGAGTCGCCATTCGAGTGCAAAGAACTAATAATTATATATGTATTCTATTCAGTCAGTTTATTTCTTTGACATATCAGTTTTAATACCAAATGCCCTGCAATGTATTTCACTCTACAACTGATTATTATATTTGTATTAACATAAAAGAATATTGCCATAAATAATTAATATGTACTATATAGTTTTTAGGCGGCTATTAATAGGGCCAAGAATTTAAATTTAAAAATTTTAAGATTTTAAATTCTTAAATTTAAAAATTTTAAGATTTTAAATTCTTGGCCCTATTAATAGCCGCCTAAAAACTATATAGTACATGTTAACAATATTACGGCCAACCTTAACATCAAGAAAATTAATCATAAATAATTAATGGTGAATTTGTTAAGGAAAAGTTTTAACACAATTGTGTTAAATCCCTCTTTTCTACGCACAATGACGATCAAATGATCCACATGATGATATCAATTTTGTTTTCTCCCCGGATTTTTCATTTTTAAAGGCAATTTTTGGAAAAACGCGTGGCTATCTACACCTTATATTCTAGCATCGTAATCTACGCACTGAGACCTACAGTTTGAGCTATCACACGTTAAAAAAGGCGATATACAATCCAGGTCCACCCCTTGTCAGATTGAAAGTGACTTTTGAAGAACCCTGTATATGCATTGCCTTTGCCGTCCGCCGGCACCACGGTGGTGTCGTTTAAAAATTTCATCACTATCCGCAACAATTAAAACAGTGGTTTCCGGTAATATAATTGCGCAACATTATAATTTATTTAATATAAGTATTTCTATAATACTGCTAACCGGTAAAATAATATTCTGATTCTATAAACTGATGTAAACTAGTTATTAAGCATGTATTCTCCTAAATTCTCGTCAGTGTACTTGTGTCACTCGGAAATGTTGTCATACTTAATTTAGTATAACATTCATAACATTAATAACTGAGTTATCATAATTTTAAGCTTTATAATGATTTCAAAATGTATTATATTCATTGTACTACGGGGCTTTTTCCCTTTCGGTTTATTACTAAATAAATAAATAAATAAAATTACGGGCAAATGTCAGTGGCGCGTTACTTATTGTTGTTGTTTTTTATCAATTTCCTTGTTAGCTTACATTTGTTTACATATGTCCTTGGATTTTCGCGTAAATCAGGAAACAGGATGAAGAGTTATTGTGACTTCCATGTTTTACTACAATATATTGCATTGTATTGGGTTGGCCAGTGAGTAATGTCGGATTTTTCGGTGAGCTTAAATTGTGGAGAACCCAAACATCATATCCGGAAACCATACCAAGTTCATGCGAATGGTTTTCAACCCTGGATTCCGATATTCCTAACATTTCAGCAATCTCTCGTGCTGCATAACGTGGATTATTTTCAATTAGACTGGAGATTTGATCGTTATCAATCTCGATAGGTCCGCCAGAACGTTTATCATCGGTAAGACTAAAATCTCCATCACGAAACTTTTCGAACCATCTTTGCGCCATTCTTTCATTCACAGCACCATCACCATGCACGTCAGAAATCTTTTTTATCGCGTGTACCGCATTTTTATCTTTGCGAAAATAAAAAAGCATAAATGCACGAAAATATAATACATCATCTCGTTGTATTTACTGTCTCGAAGTATCTACTAAAAGTATTGAGTTTCTTTGCAAAAATCTTGTTTACCTTGCATCCGTTTAATTATTTTTATTGTCGAAGACATTCTTCCGCGCTTATAAATAACAATAAGTCACGTACTTACATTATTTTCAAAGATATTTATTTAATAAATCTTTGTTTGCATGTAACTGTATGCCATACAGTTCCAAACAATGTTTTAATGCGATTTCTAATAGAAAGTATCAAACCAGAAAAGAATAAATTCGGCTTTTCTAAAAGAAACCAGGAGAATAATATTAATGCGACCAATTAATTTTCAAACTTAAATCTTTCGTAAACGAAACTATTAATATGTTTTATTATAAATCCCCGATATCAGCATAAAGAGCAACAAATTTATAATTACAAGAGCGCCCGAATCTCCGCGAATTGCGAATCAGCTTCGCGTATATTATTTTCATCCCATCGATATAATCGACCTTTTGGCGAATATTAAATAACTTTTGGGTCCGTGATTATATAACTGATTTGAGGCAAAATAATATGGTAGAATAACAGTGCGGTTTAATAGGTGACAAATTATGTGTTAAATAAACCTTCATTATAGCCTCTAAAAAGAATTATTTATCAAAAAGAATTGCGTCAAGACCTTGTTCTTGTCAAGACGAACAAAATGATATAACACACTTATGGGTACAGTTTATACTTATCGAGAAAACGCATCTCAAACAATGCACTTTCAAATTGATATAATACATAACCTGCCCGCAAGAGTAAAAACAAAATTATGAATACCAATGTAAATTATGAAATAACATCAAATACACATGCAGCTTTGTATTAACATATACATACACTCGTAAATCGAATGGCAAGAATAAGATTTTACGTTCGTACGATCGTAAAAGATATATAATAAAATGCTGGCACGAAAAATAAGATTATAAAAGGAAAGTTTAAAAGATGAAGGTAAGTAAGAACGAAAAGAATTGAATAAAGTTCGGAATGTTCGATTGGGAAGAAGAAACATCGGAGCCATCTAGGAAGATGGCAGGCAGTGTACTCCCGCGTTTTGTCTATCCATGATATAGCATAATTCATGTAACCTGCAAAAAGTGGCGCGCCACGCAAAAACGCACTTTTTCATCCACCGTTGGCGAGCAACTATTGCGAAAATCGTTTTTGTCAGTTTCTTACGAGGCTAACAGCCGTATCCTAGTAGTCGTATAAGCAGCATTGACCACCACCAACTCAACGGCAAAAAACTACTGACTCGCGGTTTTGCTCGGCGTTTCTCCGAAAGTTGAAATTACCAGAGAGGATGTCGCTGCGCGACGCCAGTTGGACGGAGCAGTAAACGACTCTCTTTGTATACATCTTCCTTGTTCTCTTTTCGATTTTTCTTTACGCAGACAATAATCTCATATCAAATAGGAATTGCTTCGTTAGGAAAGCAAGAATAGTTCGAATAATAATATCGTCATTTCTTGATTACTCAGAAAATGATATGAATTTGCGGTATAGTGTATGTGCGCAACTATAATAGTTCTTTTAGTCTATGTTAATTAAAACTCTCGATGAATCAATGCTACGCGTTATTTTGTAACGGTTCTTCCGGGCTGAGCCAGTATTTTTGCCTTAATAAGATAGACTCGGCCTATTCAGAACGGTGAGATAATTCGGAACGCCGTAAATTCGAGCTCCGGCGGAAAGAAAAACGTGCACTTGCTCGCTCCGCTGCCATGGAACCCGGCAAAAAATCCACGCGTTTTTGCACCAAGTTCGCCGGGTTCCCGCGCTCGCTTAGAACTTATCGAGCCAAGACTTTTTTGCATCGTGCACACCACAGCCAGCAATGCTCTCTTGCCCTCGCACTCTCTTACCTTCCCGCTACATCATTTTGTAATTACATATAATGGAAAAAGTTTCATCAATTACATTCATTATCTAATCGTTTTCGTGACTATTTTCAATATATATATACAATTTAAATATTAGATTGAGTTTATCACTCGAAGTATTTCCGCTGCGCACAAACAACGTGCTTAATGAAATTCGTATTACTGTTAATTAATGATTATTAATATTTTCAAGGTAATACGAAGTAATACGAATTTCATTAAGCACGTTGTTTGTGCGCAGCGGAAATACTTCGAGTGATAAACTCAATCTAATATTTAAATTGTATATATATATATATATATAAATTGTATATATATATTGAAAATAGTCACGAAAACGATTAGATAATGAATGTAATTGATGAAACTTTTTCCATTATATGTAATTACAAAATGTTTCAACGAAAAGTTTACCCTTTTTTCCAGATATATATACAGTAAGTACCTTGAAAATATTAATAATCATTAATTAACAGTAATACGCAATATATATATATATATATATATATATATATATATATATATACAGTAAGTACCTTGAAAATATTAATAATCATTAATTAACAGTAACACGCATTTCATTAAGCACGTTGCTTGTGCGCAGCGGAAATACTTCGAGTGATAAACTCAAACTAATATTTAAATTATTGTAATTCTAGGAAATACTAACTGAACCTGTGATATACTCTATTCTCCAATAGAGAGGTTAAGTTTCGAATTAAGTAGCAGCTCGTCTATAGATTGTGTCATATATTAAATGAGTTTTTATACTTTCGCTATCCATTCGTTTTATATTAATTTATGCAATCCCCTCTCCCCGTTATCTTAATAAATATACGCGATGTTTTGGAAACTTGAATGCATTAATTTCGATGCAAAATTAAAGTATTGCCGCAATATGCTGAGACAATAAACTTTAATCCTTCAAAGACAGTTGCAAAATTTAATAATCTCGAAATATAATGAAGTACTGCTACTTTTTATTCATCGCTTCGTTCAACGCAAGATTTTTTCTGCCATATCTGCGAATTTAAAATTGACGAACCGATTCTGTATGTTCTTAAAACTGATACATAATTTGTATTAGAATCGTGAAACTATTTTAATTCGTTTCTTCTAAAATCCATAAAAATGAATGCCATTTCTAATAGCTGATTTTATAAGCAACGTTTTTTATCTTTCACGAAAACATTCCACGATTAGGAAAACCAGCGGGTTTCACTCGAATTTGGAAGGTCAATATATTATAATATAATAATTATATTTCGAGATGAATTATGTTCAGTTTGTCAAAATGCAGGTTATGTAAATCTTGTATTACATTCTGCCCCCTTATGTAATGATCAAAAAATCCAAATTAATTGATAAGACATAATTAAGCAGCCGCGATTGGCGAACTCTAGTTTTTTCATGTTCTCTTTTGTTTAAGAATAAATAATAATTTAATACGAATTACAGAAATAATATATTATCATATTTTCTTTCGACTTACGAAAGAGTCGATTCTTGCGAAAAATATGATTTATACACATTTTCAAATATATTTGAAACGTGATTTCAGCAGTATTTTGGGTTATTTATTTTGTTCATACGAATTATTTATAAACAAGATGATCAAATCAATCCAAACATCCTGAATCCTAAATTGTCATTGCCTCTATTTGCCTGTCCGACTTTTTTATGAAAAAGAATATAAACAAATGAACAATGCATCGCTCTTCAAAAAATAGGTTAATAATATGCAGAAAAATATATCAAAACATATTTACGAAGTAAAATGAGATTTTTAAGGTCATTCGGATCGCGTGCATGTTTTCAGTATCTAAAATACAGTTTTACTACTATTTTACTACGCTTTATTGTTTATTTTTGTGGCGTTTATTTAATATGCCATATTAAGTAAACACTACCTGAAGATGCCGAAATAAGGTGAAAACCTTCAAAAAGCAAAAAAACATGACAAAAAGGATAAGATAAATATGAAAAAAATGTATCAATGATTTCTGTCAATATTCAGTCAGAATTAGATCTTAAAGTTCAAATTTAGAGTCCAAATATTGTATTCAAGTTTTCATATATCGCCAAGCAAACCTGCGCCATGAACTTAGTCGTTTTTCCTTTATTACTGCAGAGAATTTTATAAAAACAATGGCGCAGGATGCTACTTTCAGTCGTAAACTTGTTGTTTACGTGGCGATTAATGCGTAGCATAACCTATTAACATACAAAATAACCTAGTTATAAATTCCCTGCATACATATGTATGTACGTTGAGTATTACATATACCATATATTTTTATTCCAAAATGTCTTCGCACGAAAACCTTAATTAACTTAAACATAACAGTATACCACCTTAATTATTAGAAAGTTTCTTTCTGCCAAATTTCTTTAAGCTTACAAGATTCTCGCGTTGAGTTATAACCTATTTCTCCGCGTTCGCATCTCCACACGTGATATACAGCCCGCGAAATTTATATAAAGCCACCACGTTTTTTCCTAATATCTTATAAATATTTCATACTTTTGATAAGTTTGTGGGTGATATTATTTTAGGAGTATTAAAGACACATATTTGTCGGTTTAAATAATTGAAATAACATTGATTTAAAATAGGAAACGGAAATATGTAATATGACATAAAATACAATGCGAAATTTCTATAAAGCCACTTAGTTTTGTGTGGATAATTTTGCGTCCCGGAACCGCATTCGCGTACTGCATTCGCTAAACTTATGGTTTCCCTGCCGCGCTGGAAAAAACCTTTGTGCATCGCAGTTTCTGGTTGTGCGATTGTAATCAAGATATTATGTTAAATAATTCGCGGAACCTTTATTTATACGATTGCCTGTTGCATGCCGTTCTTAACAAACAATGGAACTATTTGCATTTATCAAAACACGTTAAAACCCTGTGTCAATAAACTCGTAACAGCATATACCCAGACGCAAGGATACGTTTTTATAATGTTATGCTCTGAGCACACTAATTTTATTATTATTTTATTGTTACACGTCCGTAAATACGATCAGATTAATACACGATGAAATGAAGTTATCTTGAAATAAACACGCTTAGTTCGAACGATGTTCTTCTTTGCAAAATTAATATACCGGAAAAGGGAATGGACATATATACATATATATATATATGTATATAGATATACAGTAGACTCCAGTTACGCGCTATATGAATTTGCGTTATAGGAAATCGTGCTGTACGGGGAATTTTTCACGTATAACGCGCATAATCTAAAGTAACATGTTTGAAATGATTATTGCTGTGGCAACTTTGTTTTCTATGTTTTATCAAATAGAACGGTATTTTACAAATAAATGGCATGTATACGATGAAGAAAACAATCTAATGCTCGACTAAAGCAGATTTCATTCTTAAATCAGGTGATTCCGGTGTTTTATTATTTGACGCGGTGAACGAAGAATCGCGTTATATGGAAACACTAGTCTTTGGCGCGGTATAAGAATTCGCGTTGTAAGAACTCGCGGTATACGAATTCGCGTTGTAAGAACTCGCGGTATACGAATTCGCGTTGTAAGAACTCGCAGTATAGGAATTCGCGTTGTAAGAACTCGCGGTATAGGAATTCGCGTTGTAAGAACTCGCGGTATTGGAATTCGCGTTGTAAGAACTCGCGGTATAGGAATTCGCGTTGTAAGAACTCGCGGTATAGGAATTCGCGTTGTAAGAACTCGCGGTATAGGAATTCGCGTTGTAAGAACTCGCGGTATAGGAATTCGCGTTGTAAGAACTCGCGGTATTGGAATTCGCGTTGTAAGAACTCGCGGTATAGGAATTCGCGTTGTAAGAACTCGCGGTATACGGGAGTCTACTGTACATATATATATATGTACAGTAGACATATATATATATGTACTGTACATATGTATATATATATATGTATATATATATATATATATATATATATATATATATATATATATATGTACGTTTATATTATTCGAAACATTTGGATGTTGCATGCATATCCAATTTGTTAATTATCTATACTCTGTCTTTTTGTTAGCAATATGGATACTTTTCCGCTTTTAAGCAGTTCCTAACCTTAACATATGGTGAGAAAAAATCCATTTCAAATATTATTTATATTCTCTGACTGAAAATTCGAGTAATTATCGTATTTTTATACAGTATTTTGAAGCTCAAAAATAAGTTTACCAAATTGCACCTACTTTTCCAATAATAATTTTAATCAGATATTTTGTTATATTAATTTTTCAACGAGTTATCTTGAAAAATAGAAAATTATTTGCTTATAAAAAGAAATGTTGGAAAAAGCAATATCATTATTATAATGCGTAAGAAATACAATTTAGATATATCTTGGAATGTGACTGTTTTTCATAATAATATTCAATTAAAAATTTCAAATTAAATAAAGTTTTTTACAATGCAAAATTTCATTATATTGGAAGGCAATTATTTCGGCTTTTTATAAATCTGTGTGCAGTAAATGTGTGATAACAGTACACCATTTTCGAATATAAAAAAAGTACTGAAATTTTAATATAGTAAGTTTTATTCTGTTAATAAAATCCGGTAAACTGACACAGTGCGCGACAAACTGATAGGCGATTCTATTTTTTGTTTATTTCTGGAGATATTCGCAAGAGAAAATATATTTTTTCCGCTAAATCTCTTTCATATCTCATTATACGTAAAAATACGAAAAATCGCTTTAATTGAATACTGTTTACGAAAATTATGGTACGAAATATAATATGTGTACGAAAAATATGTCTATACTGTTAATAAATAATTTATTAGTATTTTTTATTACGTCCTTGGCTTTGTGATAGTTCTATTAAACAATTTCGTATAGATTTATATCATTTTTCAACTTCCCATTGTGGTAAATTACCCCATTCTTCGACAATTTTACATTTTAGTCCTTTTTCTGTGTTAAATTAAATTACTTTCCCCCTGCATAAACATGTTTGTTTAATGTTTGAGCTTGTTATTAAATACAAACACAAACTACGACACAGTTTCTTAGTTAATCAACAGAATCTGTTTTATCAATACAACAAGCTTGACAAAGTGTCGCTTAATATTTTGCATTTCGCGGAATATTGTCAATAAGTATAATTGACAATAATCTTGTCGTTTGTTTATTTCCTTTATTCGATTGAAAAATATTAATTTTACAATTATAACTAAAGTGTGCACGAATATTATGCAATTTCTAACCTAATTGCCAAACAGTTGCAACTTCCAAGATTTACGACGATTCTTTAACATTCCAATCAACTATATTAAGTCTACCATTTGTGCAGCCATTAAACTATTTACGTCAATCATTACTTCCTGGTTCCTGTCATATTATTTCCAAAAACATAAGAAGTTGATTACAAAAGATCAACGCGCGAAGTTTCTGTCGCAAATGTGGCACACAGTTCTCTAAGATGAATCACGATTGAAGCCGTTATTTTTGAGAGTGACATAAGTCCCGTTTTTATGAAAACGGAAGAAAATATAATTTTCTGCTACGGATTGATATCTTCTTTTTATTAGTCATAATATTAGAGTCACAAGAAACAGTGGACTTATATCACTTTCAAAAATAACGGCTCATTTAGTGTAATAAAATCTGAAGAACAAAAATGTCGAGCATGAAAATGGATCATGTTGGTAAAAGGGAAGGAAAAAGAAGAGAATTAAATCGTAATCTTGTAAATAATGGAGTAATAAGCGATTACTTACGCGTGCCATTAACGTTCCTGCTGAGTATTCTAGGAAGAGAAGGAACCACGGGACCAGGTTGCTGATGTTGCTTAGCCTGCGGACTCGTCACGACGAGGACAGGATTGTGGGTGGTACAGGCCGACGAAGTAAGCGCACTTCCAACAGCAGCACTCCCGGTAGTCACGTTTCCCGCGTTTGACACGTTTGACACGTTTGACACGTTAACCGGCGTTGTTGGGATCGGTGATGGCGTCCCGACGCCGCGTGTTGTCGCCACCACTGACGCAACCGTTTCTTCGGTGCCGGGTGCACCAACCACGCGACTCTCCATCCCTCACCAACCACCACCCTCCCACGATTCCCGGGGGACCCCACGAAATCCCAAAACCCGTGGCACACACTCACAGCATTACGATAACATTGATCACCCTCCGAGTCATCGAAGTATCATGCGACCCTTCAATCACTTTTCCTTCAATTCACCACTTTACGATAATCGTCTGAAGGATCCTTTAAAGTATTAAAGTTTACGTGTAACATTCATTCAGCGCAAATGCACTAATTCGAGCGGAATTTCTTAACAAATGTATTGCGAAATACGTGAAATAGTCAAAGTATTCTATGCAAACTAAGGCAAACTGAACACGGTAAAACTGTTCGCAGAAAACAATCCGAATTAATAGTTCGTACGATATGAAGTTAGCGCGTGACAATAATATTCCACGCAGAAAGGTAAGTAAAAGATGTACGGAGATTTGAATGTTGTATTTGCAAAACTGTTTACGCGTTGATGCTGCTGAGTTTACCGACGGACAGGTCAATTTAATTCAATTATGTATAAGAGAGAAAGATAAATCGATAAGGCACTGACGATAGTAATCGAAAGAAATAATAGGGTTGGTAGTTTGAAAATAACGAACGAGACGTTCCGAACGACGGTGCGCTACGTATTGTTCACCGGCAAGTGAATCTACGGCGTGCCTCTTGCACTCTCCCCACCATTCCACTACGTTGGTACGCGTATTCTTTCCCCTCTCGGCAGAATCGGCGCGCGGTGTACCCCTCCTTTCAAATTCCACTCCCTCTTCCGTCCGAGATCAACAATATAGTGATATAAACACGCATCTACTTTATTCTACTTTATTATCTATTTTCTACGACAATGAATGCATCGAATGCTGTAATTGCCAAACAAATATTATTATCAAACTTATTAAAAAGCTTACAAGTAGTTGTTTGTGCAAGTTAAAAAACACAATCTACGGTATAAATAATAAAAACATATAATTGGTGTTGTAAACTGATTCCATAAAATGTGTATAATTTTAAGTAAAATTCCCATTGATGTCATTCATAAATTCTGAGTGTGGCTGATCAATAATCATAGCAGGTTTTGTATCTTTCTTTTTAAATATTACCGTTGGTAATACTGACTGGCTTTTGTTTCCGAAGATGTTGAGCATGGCTTTAAATACAGGTTATGAATAATAACTTTGGTAATAATTGCTACTGGCATGCTTTATATTATTAAATGCTTCGTAATATTTGTCTTAAAGAGATATTTCAGAAAAATATTGAAGTATAATCAATGATACTGAAAAACAGAATTCATGGACACATTTTTCATTTCAGTGGTTCTTAAGTTTAAAATCAATCGAATTGAATCAATATTAGCTGCAAATCACTTTCCACGGAATCATTATTTAAACAATGTAATCCTCATATCGTCAAATAGAGCCGAATTTCTTCGGGTTTGTAGATATAAAGAAAATGGAAACGATCTCCGATGCTTTATTTAAAAGTTACAAATTCGCTAAAATATGTTAACAATGGCGTACGCTGTCGAGAATTAAATTATGAGACTACAGCGGTTTCTTTTGATGCTTTTATTTTAATTTTTTATACTTCATGTGAACCCTGATAATCTTACTTAATCGTTAATCGTTAACATATGGAGAGGCATTCTGTTATTAACACTTTGACGGCCGCTGTCACGTGTACGTGATTTCATCAGCCAGCGGTTATCGGCGGGTGTCACGTGAATGTGACTTCGCACTAAGAATCTTAGACCAGCATTACATAAATATTTCGAGATCGTAGATTTGACGTTTGTATATTAATTGATTTTAACTGTTTTTGAGTCACTGTCTTCCAATTCTTACGAGTCTATTGGCGTGTTTTCATTCTCAAAATATTGGTTTTGTGAACTTTCCGTATTTCAGTGCGCGAGAGATGCCGGCGGTAGTAGCGCGACTTGGAGTAAAACGAGCGGCCGTCAAAGTGTTAAGCAATTAATTAGTTACAAAATCTACATTTACAAATTTGTTGCAACTAAACGACTTTGTCATTATCTCGAAGTTACGGTTACACTTCTTATTATTTCAACTAATGTTTTACTATCTCGTTCTAAATTAGAATACATTTGACCGAAATAAGTAGAAAATAATTCCGATTATAAAAAAGTCCGGAAAATCGAGACACACACGTTACAACATTATAATTAGTCGACGGCTTAAATGAAAAGAATTTACCTGAGTTTAATAAGTTGGTAATCCTGTTTCGAGATGAAACAAAAATGACAAGCGATCGACAGGAAAGGAAGGCGTGGTTTCAAATAAGAAATGCCCTAGCGGTGTATTAGGCTCCCCGACAATGCGAAATCGTTTAGGACCCAAATTTTCCCCCTCCCCGAATTTTAGCACTGTCGTCTCGTATACACGCTCCTCCCTGGGTCCTCGATGCCGCTGCAAAAACTTCTCCCCCTGCCATCCCTTCCACCGATTGTGAGAACGAATACTTTACGAAAAAGGTATCTTTCCTCCTCTCCATCGAAATCCCTCCCCCCCCCTCCCTGCCGCCATTGCTCTCAAACTAGTCGACATTATTCATCACACGATACAACCCTGCTTTACATACTTAATTCTGATTCATAAATACAAGAATGTGTGCGAACCGGTAAGCAACGTTGTCCGTTTCTAAACAAACAGCAACACCGATTTACTATAACCTAAAAATTAAATAGCAATTGAATATAAATATAAGTTTGTTCAAATTAGTATATAACCGCAGGTAAAAGTATGGAAACGAGTAGAAAAGCTCCGTGAAAGTGAAAGTATGATAACCGAGAAGGGAAGAGATTTTTTTGTTATTCTTTGTGGTATTATAATAATTTAATGTAAACACGTATTACACGTGGTATGCTTGACGCTTATAAAATAGATACATATTTTAACGTTTATTTGTATGCTACGTGTTTTGTTAAATTTCCAATGGATATTTCTGCTTTAAGACGTAGAACGTATGTAAGAGTAAGACAAGTAAGAATATTTTGCGGAAAAGCCTTTCATTTAGAGGAATAGGTAATTTTTCGGAGTTTTTCTTGCTGGCTTATTGTTCGGCCTATCATCGTTTCTTGCACCGCGGTTTCTTGTTTTTCCGTTGAGCACCAACTCCAGCGCCACCAGCGGCAGTACGCTTTTTTCGTGGCTACCCCTCTTTTATCGGTCTTATTTTTACGTCAGTCTACCCGTTCTCCTCACCCCCGGCCACCCCGTCCGATAATCCCTTTACTTTAGCTTGTCTTTTTCCGGACCGGTAGGAAAAGAGCGGGGAACTGTTATTTTCGCACATGGAAAAACCACCTCGAGGAGAAAGGTTTGCGAGCAAACCTTTACTGCCGACCGACTTTTTTCCAATATTTTCATGATAGGGTAACGCAAAATCGAAGCTTACAGTAAAAACAACGCACTTTGATGTCTATATGAAACAAATGAGGTTATGTATGTGAATTTAATGTTTACACTGCGAATGTATTCGGATTCACCTAAATCCGTTAGAGGCGGGAGCAGAACAATTTTTGAACACATTCGCACTTGCGCTGTCAGTAATAATAGTGTTTTACTCCTTTTTTAAAGCCGTTGCAACAATTTTAACCCTTTAAAATGAATACTAACTATGAATATCAGGTATCTTTCGATCATTTGTCAGGGCATTCTAGTTGCTCGTTTGTTTTATTACATAAAAGAGATTGCACTTATGCTACCAGAGTTTATTAAAGTATTATTAATTGTTCAAATGTTTACCTTGTATTTATATTATATGAAATATCTTGATAATCTAATCGTAAATGTTATTCTTAAATGTTTACTGTTTTATTTCTGTGACATTTTATAATTTTTCGTATTAATTCTTGTAACAAGGGAATACAAAACCAGTTTTTTACCTTTTTTCATGCTGTTATTAATAATTATTTAGTCGAGTTTGATATTACCGGTCTTTTGTGTTACAATCGGTCATTTTATCGGCAAACAATATTTTATTATCCACGAAGGGGTGGGGAGATTAATATTTTTCTTTTTAGTACTTTCGTGGTATTGGGACGAATCCTCAGTTTTTGAGAAAATCAAATTTGAAAAAACTGGTCTTTGTTGTCCTTCGAACAAGATTCGCGGCGTAAGTATAAAAGTTAGAGTTTTTATTTACTACAAAAAATTACGTGGACTTTTTCGAAAAAAAAAAAATTATTCATATTATTCCATGTACTGATGTCTGACCCCTATAACTATTTTATTTCTAATCTTTAACTTTAACGCTACAAATATCAAAAAGAGTTCAAATGACTTCTCTGCCATTTTTCGTTAAATTATTCGAATTTATCGCAGCGTATTGTTTCAGATTTTATATACGTTTACTTTATATACATAACTCAAACGATTGTATTCATTAATTACTTTCGATCCTCCAACCCTAATTTATTTATAAATAAATGTCTAAACGTAACTGAGAATGTGTTCGGTAATTCGAATATTATGGAAAACGTGTTTAATCTACAATCTAATACATAAACAAGTTCAACACTGGCATTAAACTTGTAGAAAACTGTTTCAGAAATGAATCTTTGTAATAATTTCATATGTTCCTGCGATTTTATTCTACGACATTCCACTGCATTGTTTCCTCAAAATCTGATTTATTTAATGAATTATATAATATCAATTATTAATATGTACTATATAGTTTTAAGCGGCTATTGATAAGGCCAATTGTTTTGGCCTTATCAATTGGCCTTATCAATAGCCGCTTAAAACTATATAGTACATTTTAACAATATTACGGCCAACCTTAATATTCAAGAAAATCAATTATAATATCAATTAGTCTCTATTACTCTCTTCCATCGTTCCACGATCTTCTCAATACCATCTTGATAGAATGGAGTCGTTGATTTGGACGAGAAATATTCTCGAAGGGTATCGTTGACTTCCTCGTAGGTTTCGAATTATCTCCCATCTAGATAATTTCGCAACGATGTAAACAAATGGTAAACAGATGGCGCCAAATCCGCGGAGTATTGGAGATGCTCCATTATTTCCCAGTTTAGTTCCATCATTTTCTTTCGAGTCATAAGACTCACATGCTGCCGCGTATTATCCTGATGGAAGATGTCACCTTTTCTATTGACGAGATATGGGCGAGTTGTCGTCAAGCATTCGTTCACTCTTAGCAATTGCTGACGATAAACTTCGGAATGAATTGTTTTATTTGGTTGCTAAAGTTCATAATTAATGATTCCCTTCATATCCCACCACACAAAGGTGTCCCATAAAAAACTGACTTTCCGTTCAACAATACTTTCACGTTTTATAAAAACATACGGAAGATACATTTCTGGTGGAGCCGAATAATCTTGAGAAACGAAAGGGTGTAGCGGCTGGGTTTTAAATGCCTTCTCACGTAAAAATTGGGCCTCCCATACGAGAATGCAAGTAGAACAAAAAAAAGACTATCTGACCCATTCAGGGGGGGGGGATAATTCCGTGGATACGTGTCGTATGCAAATGTTTCGAGCCTGAGAAATGCTTGGAAAAGGGGTTGAGCAGACGGTGGGCAGTTTTTTGACCAGGGTTCCCTGATCCGACGGCAGAAAAGACACAAAAAATTCAAGGATACGTCGCCCCTCCATGATACGATGCGTGAGACTTTCCGTCAAGGTGCGTAACTCGCGGCTAACCCATTGACTCAAGGAAGCATTGTCAAGGAAAAAAAAGAAGCCAATAAAAGAATGGAAGTTAGTTATAAAATAAATGCGTTCGAAAACGCATTACTAATTATATGTAATAATAATGTTACATATTATTACATATTATAACATATAGTTGTACTAATAATAATTATATGTAATAATAATTATGGTGTAAATTGTGTTAATGTTAGCTTGTTTTTGTTATCGATTATAGTTTTTATTTACAAGTTGATTTCTTGTCATCCAAAAGTCCTGAACATAATCTTATTAGAACCGTCGTATCGATGTAATCGATGATTACATCGACATAACCTTAAACAAGTATAACGTAACTGATAATATAATAAACAGTTTACTGAGAAATTCTCAAAAACTGTTCTTTCTTTGTATTTACTCTGCTTACATGAATAAGTTGAATCTACAATAATAATATTAACCTTCAAGAACATTTAAAATGTTATTGTTGTCTGAAAAGAATAGTTTAAAACGCGCAAATGAAAAAGGGTAGCATATATAATATTGTATTTCCTTTATTCTGAAATTCTCCCTGCTTTCTCGAAGAGTAATAAAAGTTAGAAATATACTCGAACTTCAGTCAAAGCATAGATTATCCCTGTATATGTTATAATATAACATATTATATCGTATTACATCTACTTTATCTACATTTTTATAGAGATTACTGATATATCAAATAAAGTGTTTTTCGTACTCGCTAGATGGACAAGATGCGTCGAGTAATATCAGCAATATTACGACGCTACGGTGTGGAAATAATTCGGTAAACATTTAAACCCTGATTAGAGGATGTAGTATTAAAGAGAAACAATGGAAAATATAACGTATTAATATTGATTAATTAATTATTACTGAATTTGACGAAACACAAAATATTCCTTTGGCGAACGAACAGAAGTTAGTATGTATATTAATAGACCTTGTTCTGTTTTGTTTTCATTTGACAGTATGTACCGAATTATTGATTTCAGTATGATAGTTTTTAAAGCACTCCGGAGTGCATAGAACGATAATAACTGGAAATGTATCAAATCAATCGCTATACACGCAGCGCGAATGACAGTGGCTAACTTGTAGTCAAAATAACTGCTGCTCATGCGCGTCACCGACACGTAACTGCGCATTTTGGTTTCGCTCGTGCAGCACGTCTAATTAAGCTCATTATAGATTCCAGATAAAACATGGATTGCAAAAAACAGTCGAGATGTGGATGAAAATCTACAAAGATTTTACATTCGAGTGTTGACGATGTAAATTATTGTAAATGATGACATTTACATTTGCTCTGAAGTCAGCTGAAGTCAGCTGAAGTGCATTTCGTACGTCACCTGCGCATTACGTAATACGTCGATCGCGAAAGAAATTAAAAACTGCTTTTATCACATGATCCGAAAAATCTTATCTTTTGAAAGATTTACTTCCTTTTTGAGAAACGGTGTAAATCACGTAATTATTATATGCATATCTTCATAAAAAAATCAATTATTCTTTAATTAATTACTTCATTATTCAAAGTTTGTAAAATGAATTTTTTGGTAATGGATCGACAATGTTATTAGAACAATCGTTTATTAATAAGGACTTTCCTCGTGAAAATTATTAGGGCAAAAACTAGTTCCATAACAAAAGAATTTGACTCACAAAAAATGGCTGCGTTGCCTCGGTTTCTAACTCGGACCTGGAATAGTTTATTTACAACACGCTAAACGCTAACAGTACGAAGGTTGGCGCGGCAGACAGTGTTGCAAACATAAAGACTTCTCTTCAAGACTGTAGTATTCGACTAAAACTGAAATTAGGAAATCTTCTGTTCAGCAATGTTTTCGATATTACAATAAAGTCCCGTACAACGCGAGTTCCTACAACGCGCTAAAGATATAGCGACGATTTTTGTTACATATCGTAAAAAATACAAAAGCAATGAATAATTATATATTCTGCCATTTATAAAGATTTTCCCAATCACTTATAAAAAATGATTAAATTCAAAGGCGCACGCGCTCATTTCTTTATATAGGTACTTTATATCGAATTGCCTTCCTTCCATGTTTTAGTTTAATTAACATTTACCAGTTTTTTATCCAATAAAACTGAATTATGTTTCTATAATATTAATAATTTGCCACGGAAAAGCATGTCTTCTATATATTACGTAGGATAGAAAGTTTTCTATTTCTATGACAACAATTGGTTGATTTCCTAAGTTTTTCTTAGACATTTGCCGCACGATACTGTTTTAATTTTAACATTCATAAAGAACATAATTATTTCTGTGCGGTGCGACACACACATCTATCTTCTATTATAAACCAATCCGAACATACAGAATTGATACATTCTGTGATAATCGTCAAGATTTTATAAAGATTTCGCAACGAATTGACAGATATATATATATTATTAGGGGGACCGGAAAGTAGTCGTTTATGCACAAGCCAACATTAGACAGATAATTGCAACCAACTTCACACATCGACTTTGTTCAATACACGTTTGCAAATTGAAGAGACTGGTTAATACTGTTTCGTAAAAAAAAATTATTTTTTTATTGACCGTATTCAAAATAACGGACAAATATCCAGAAGAGTTGCACATTCGGCATTATATGCTATACGAATTTCTGAAGGGCAGCAATACAACGACAGCTAAAAAAAATATTCTCGATTTTTGTCCGGAAACACTGGATGTTCGTAAATGTCAACGATGGTTTGCCAAATTCAGATCGGGCAATTTTGATCTTTCTAACTCACCTCGAAGAGGAAGACCTTTGACTCTGAATAATGACATTTCACGGGTAACAGTAGAAGCAATTAGAGATGGCGTGAACTGCTACTTGTGAATCACGAGTGATTCGATCACGTTCGTTCTCAATCACCGTGATTTTTCACTGTGATTTGTGATTTTTCGTGATCGCTTCTGATTGGTGGAGAACATAACAGTTCTTTGCACGCGTCACATAACACTGTATGTTTTACGTCAACGACGTCAAAACAAAAATGCAAGTTACATATATCGTATAAAGCAAAGGCATAATGAGGAACAATGAAGAATAATGAATAAATGAATGATTATAAATTACAAGCGTAAGTTTCATTCTTAATTTTTGATTTAATAAAATATAGCTCTAGTAATATAATTCTGTATATACAAAATAATATATAATAAAAATACATAATCACTTGGTACAAATAATATAAAATCTTAATAAAATAATATAAATACATTAAGACAACATTTAATATAAAAAACAATACAAGGATAGAATAGGAGAAAATATATGTATATAATAATAATAGCCTAAACTACTACATATTACAGTCCACGTTCAAACGGTTTCTTTTTTCATTTAGAATGAAACAAACTAGAGTACTTGAGAAGAAACGGACTGAGCCAAGCAGGAGCAGAAGAGTTGCGATGAGCAGGCAGAGACGTAGTAGCGAGTATGAAGAGAAGGGACGTAGAGGTACAACAGCAGGGACAATATGCAAAAATAGAACAGTCAAAATACAACCATAGGTACAAATACATAAGAACTGTAGGTTTGCCAGAATATCTAAGCAGAGAAGGGAAAGGGCAAAAATTAATAGCACAGGCAAGGTTCGGGAACTTAGAACACTTAACAAGGGACTGTAGGATAACAGAAAGGGGGGTCAGGATAGAAGACATTGTGAGCGGCAAACAGGACAAGAAGATCATACAATGGTTAAGAAAAGAAAAGAAGGGAAAGAGCAGAAGTGAACACAAATGCCAAAGATAGGTGCAATAAGCGGGGAGAGGTGTATAAACAAAGCAACTAATGTTAGAGTATGGAACGGAGTATGGTAGGAAGGGAGAGAGTGAATGCTCAGAATGCATAGATAAGCTAGATTTATAAGTAAGAATATGTAAGATTATATAAATGTATAAACCAAGTCCAATTCTTGGCTGTGAGGCTGAATAAATCATTATTATTAATAAAGAAATACAATCGTGAATTCATACATTTTTTTATTGTCATTCATTCAAAACTATATATTATATAACATATATAATTATACCAAATCATTCTTTTATAATTTCCTTTTTTTCTACTGGTTTTTAAAAACAAAAATGATAATGCAATTCATTTTCAAATCATATTGAATATGTTTATTGTATAGATTATTGCAAGAATTACGACCCCAGTGTTTAAATTCATTGAAGATGGCGCTCACGAAAAAATCACAATCACGGTCGTGAATGATGTTAAATCACGGCCGTGATCGTGATCCTGCGATCACCGTGATAAATCAGCGTTAGTGATTTTTGCGCCATCTCTACTCAAAATAATCGGCTATATTGTGAACGCATAGAGCAGCTATAAAAGTGTGGCGCCCTCCTTAATAGATAGGAATAAAAATCCCTAGATTTCAGACTAGAAAGTAAGGGGCCAGAGAGTCACGGCCAGTCAAAAAAGAGATTTCAAAGAGTTAAGTTTAGTCTAGCGTTCCTTGACAACTAGCAATAGTATTTTTATATCAAAGTTTAATTCAATAGTCTTAAGTGTTATTACTTGTTAAATAAATAACTCTAAAATCCTTATGGTCTGCCCAGTGATTTAACCCGAGTAAAAAATAGGAAATTCACTCGCATATGCAGCCATAAAAGCATGTACAGTGGTGCCATCTACTTAAGGCCTCTTGATAGTTAGTTTATAAACGTTCACATCTTTCATAATTTGAGGGTTTCGTAGATGTAATTCATACATAATATACTCTGACGTATATTGTATCATAATATTGCAAAACCTTTATTTTTAATAATACAAATTATAAACATTTTTAACATTTTTTGAAATCACGTTTACCAAACAGCGGACGTCTACTTGACCGATTCGAATTAATTATACTGCGCAACGTATACTTGAATTTTGTAACAACAAATAGGTGATTCTTATAGACCTTGATACGCTGAAAACGAATCCGCAAAGCGTTCTTCACCAACACACTCAGTTTTCAAAAAAATCGATTTTGAAAAAACGGGTCACTGTCTGTTGAACAGGATTTGTGATGAACAGATTGGACAGTTAGTTAGCTAGACAATTATGTATTTAGACCGTTTCTATTAATTGCAAAACATTTTGTGGACTTTCGCGAATATCTAGATGTAAGTTACATTTAGAATATGAAGTCGCAAATATGTTTAAACATTAGTTAAATTTGCCGAAACACGTTCCGCGATTGCATTTTTAGAACATTCCTTGTCATATGAACAAGATTTGCGACGTCAGTTTAAAAGTGAAACAATTTCTACTGATTGCAAACAATTCCGTGGACTTTTGCGAATAAAATGATGTAAGTTCCATTTGCAATATCAATTTGCAAATATGTTTGAACGTTAGTTAAATTTAAAAAGACACACTCCACAAGCTCATTTTTCGAAACTGTTTTAAAATTTCCAAAAACATTGGGCCTCCGGCGAGGATTCCAATTACTCTATGCGATAGAGCGGACATTTTTCTTTGGAAAGCACTCCTACAATACACAAAAGGGGTTTTGGTGTTGTAAATAACCGCCAAAAAGTCGCACAAATCACGGATTCTCAGCAAGGGTTCTCAAACAGTCCCGAGTTTGCACGCTAACGTAGCGCAGTGCTCGCGGAGAACCTCTGCTGACAATCATTCACTTGCGCTAGTCACAAGTAGCAATATTTTCGTCTTTGTGATTTTTATATTAAAAAATTATTCGTCACTTCTATTTCTATGTTGTAATAATAAAAATTAATAAAACAACCATCAAATTAATTTTGTTTTATTTTTTCTAAGTTATTAATGTTACAAAACCTAAAATTAACAATCTTATTTCAGACTTCGAACGATAAGTAATTCGAACGGGTTTCTGGAACGAATTCAATACGAACTACAAGATATTACTGTTAAAATAAAACACTTAAAATAATAGGGAATTACTGGAAAGACAATTGAACAAGAATGAGGAATGCAAAAGGTTAATGTCAACTAACCGAGAATGCCAGAAACCATAATAAAGCTATGTCGACATCAAAACATTGAGACTACCTGGAATGAATGTATTTTCTAGAATGCTTAATGTACTGCATAACGTTTCTTATCGACGCTATTCTGAAAGGATGCAAAATATATGCATACTCTTAATCTTTGGTTCGCTTCACTCGGTGCCCGGAGTTTCCTGAGCTGCAATTGCATGAATTTCGTCGTTATATCAAAGATGAATACGAACCACGGCCACTAACGCAGACTATGTACCCTGGAATCTGTGAAGCTCTTGTAGTAGCAATAATATACGCGAATATTCGAATGGTCTGGAGACGACCCTCGAGAGTTCCTTTTCGATATTATCTTCGTGTTCAATAATAAACTGAATCTTTTCCTGGAATCCGAGTCCGATGAACGTTCGGTAGTTGACTTCTGGCCCGATGAGTGGTGGCTGGCCATTGATCACCGGGCGATACTGCCTTTCACGCTCCTTGTCCGCCTCCTCCAACACCGCTTCAATTCGCCTTTTATTTTCAACGAAATCACGGCGGTTTGATGATGAGTGAAGGCCGCGGTCGAAACGAGTATGGTTCTTGATGATACCAGTGGCTCGTTGCGGTGGTGGTTGATATTTCGACGGTCCCTGATCCGCTGCTGATTTAATGGACATCGCTGCCAATTAATCTTCAGTCTGCTTTGGGTTTATCTTAGAAAGTTCGCCGTGATCCACGTACCGGCTTACTCGTTCGACTCGTTAAAATCGAAACACTTATATATAGAACGGAGGAGAGGTTCTGAGTTTGAGCACGGCTCCGACGAGTTTTCGTTCGTTGTGCGCAGGTTCGCACTATATACGATTATATAGTAAATACTTTTTATACCCGCTTCGAACAACTTATGCGTTTCCACGGTCGGATCCACGATCGTCAAGTTTTCGGGACGGTTGCCAGGAATGCCAGGAACTCTCTGCGAGATACTCTTCTGTTTAAATATAGACAAAAGAGCAATATATAGCCCGTTCCAACGAACGTTTCACCCGATTCCGACGAGTTTACATTCGATCTGCGCAGGTCCCCACTACCATTCCCTGCTCCGAACACGCTATTGGCCGTAGTCCGAATGTGACGTCACCGACCAAGCGACTCAGAATCAATATATACGGTGTACCGAAAATTCTTGAACATGACTACGTAGGACTACTTATATTGTAACAAACTTTTGAAGTAAATATTTCTGAAATAAATTACTACACATTACTACATACACATTCCATAGTATCAAGATTTCTAATTCATTCCGGAAAATCTCGAAAACAATGAAACAACACGGTACAACCGTAGGGTAAAAGACCAGTAGTTGACCATGTATCAGTAGTTAATTTATAACATGATTTATGACACTCCGATCTAGCAGAATTTCCTTCCAGTTGTTTAGGATTAAATTCCTGACTTTTCCAAACATGTGCAAGGCACATTTTTCATGACAAGTTTGCCTTAGTCTACTAGTTTGTTGTTTGCCCGAAACACTTCCCTTAATAATAGTAACAATGGCTTTAATATCCACCAAATGCCGTGGGCGGTACTCGAACGGCAGTGATAGAAACCGGCAAAACAATTAAACCGCGTTATAATCAGTATGTGGTAGATGAATACGCGAAGCTACTAAGAAATCTTTCTCTAAGTTGCAGTTTTTCGACACCGTATATATGAAGTTTCCTTCCCGCGGCAAGTTGAAGCCGTGGATGAAGCAGTGGTGGGAAGAAAACGTAGTGGGGGCTGCGTGAGCTGGGTGAAAGGTTCGTTGGAACGGGCTATAGGAAACACCTTGCGATTTTGTTGGTTTCCATGGAGCTGTTTGAACGCGCGCGCCTGGTCGAACTTCGAATCGAACTTCGGAGTTTCCACGAGTTTTTCAAGAGTTTCATCGGTTCAAAACTCAGTTTTCTTAGTTTTTCAAGAGTTTTTTCGTCAAAAAACTGAGTTTTCATGAGATTTTCAAGAGTTTTTCGCCGAAAAACCTAGTTTTCACGAGTTTTTCAAGAGTTTCATCGGTTCAAAACTCAGTTCTCTTAGTTTTTCATTTTTTTTTTCGTCGAAAAACTGAGTTTTCATGAGATTTTCAAGAGTTTTTCGCCGAAAATCCGAGTTTTTCAAGAGTTTCATCGGTTCGAAACTCAGTTCTTTTAGTTTTTCAAGAGTTTTTTCGTCGAAAAACTGAGTTTTCACGAGTTTTTCAAGAGTTTCATCGGTTCAAAACTCTGTTTTCTTAGTTTTTCAAGAGTTTTTCGCCGAAAAACCGAGTTTTCACGAGTTTTTCAAGAGTTTCATCGGTTCAAAACTCAGTTTTCTTAGTTTTTCAAGAGTTTTATCGGTGAAAAACTAAGTTTTCTTAGTTTTTCAAGAGCTGTATCGATGAAAAACTCAGTTTACTTAGATTTTCAAGAGTTTTATCGGTGTGAAACTGAGTTTTCATCGAAGTAGGCATCGAGGCGTTACCACAAACCCATCGCGCCGTAAATTGGCAGGGTTAGCAAACGCTGAGAGTGAACGTTTGCCGAGAATACCGCAGAGCCTTGCAATCTTGGACATTTACCCTCTCAGGATCGGAACAAACTGTGCTATTCAAGAATTTCATTTCGATATTCTGGAAAAGAGTAACGAAAGAGCGAGAAACGTGTCGTTTTCACTGCAAAATAACTAAAATAAAGTTGGCACTTCTTGCACTTCCTGAGACGAGGGAATATTATTACGATTCAAAGATATTATGCATTCATTATTTCATTGAGCTGCAGCTTCCGGATGCACCAAAGGTTGCACGATGCATACTTTAGACTCGTGCAACGATCGTTGCAACTATCAATCATTTGTTTAAAAAACTACTAACAATAGAAATATGATATCGTTCTAATTTTGCGCAACGGTCGCTGTTTGTTGTGTTACGATAATCGGCGTTTCGTTCGTCAATGGAGTCTATTAATTATATTTCAATTATTACATCTTTACAACCGTTGTATTCGGGAGTTGATGCAGTTGTTAATTAACAATTAGACCTTATGAAAAACGAAGTAGAGCACGAAGTAAACGAAGTACAATTACATGAAAGACGACAAGCTTCGTTGGAATTTTATTAGGTTGTCTAAGAAGTCCTGTCACACTTCTGACAAGAAACAACTTTAACTTTTTGAATACGTGCTTTATTTATTTCGTAGAATATGTTCCATTTTGTTCCATGACCTTCCTTCAACGGTCTGGAAGCCATATCATGCCCTGTTTATAAAATATAGTGGATTTTGATGAGCGAAAAAGTTATCCAAGCCACGTTTTACGTCCTCTTGCGTATAACATTGTTTCCTGTAAATTCTTGTAAATTCATTTCAAAATTAGACAAAATGTTGAGCACTTACTTGTTCTCTCTAAGTTTCTCTCAAAACACATTAATATACCAAATAAAATCTCATGTTTCAGTCAATCATTTTTCGATTATGATAATAATCACTTACCAATACACAGATATCATCAGTGTTTACAGTGTTTTTTGGGAATTATCTATATTAAATTTCATATAAAAGTATAAATGAATTGGTTTTAGTAAAGGCAGACATATATTTCATATCATAACAAATCATATCACGCGCTGATACAACATTTTATAAAAAAGGATATTTCTAAAAGAATATCCACAGTTGGCAAGATACGATAATAATGTAACGAATTGTGTGTTGTTCCGTCCAGTAAAAATTGTATGGGAATGTATGTGCTGTATAAATTATTGTAACGAATTTCCGAAATAGGTTATTTCAAGGAAAAAAATGATCCTTTCAGTCTAGTTTTGTCGTACCGCAGTTTCCGAAAATGATTACCAAATTTACAACTTTCCCACCGAAGATAGCCTTGCGTACTAATTTTATATAATAGTAATATTTATTATGTACTATCTACAAAAAAATGCTTAAGTATAATGCTGAACAATTCTAATACATAATCGGCAAATATAAATAATTTAAAATAGAATAATAAAATATAATAATCGTTCAAGTCTTCGGAAACGATATTTGTTGATAAAAACTGTTGGTTTCTTATTTCGTAAAATATTAGGAAACCGACGAAAAATACTTCTGTTCCCCTAGAATCACTAAACTTCAATTATTCTGCTTTAAAGATGCACAAATAAATACTGTTGGCAAGTAAACAATATTCAAATAAATATTAGGCAGTTGCAAATTTTAATTGTATTTTTAGGAACTCGTAAGCTTTCTAATCTTAGACCCACAGTGCTTAGGTTCGGAAGATTATGAAGTGTAATTCTAATTATGAAAATTCATACGCGACGGTTAAGAATATTTAGCTTTAGTATATAAACTATAAAACTCTAATATCTTTACAGGTTGGAATATTGCTACGCTGAATTGGCAATTGTATTTCAAACAGAACGTTCCAAAAAAGAGTACAGCAATACTGCTTATCGTAAGATAGGCACACTAGTAGACAAGTTTTAAGCGGTAGAAAGTTAAACACAGCCGTATTCATACCACACAGAGCTACCAGCTTTAGGATCTTTCTCAGTAGGAGTCTCCATAAAAGCTTCTTCTTGGCCCGCTTCTTTATTAACCCCACTATTGTTAATATCCTTCGATTCGTTTATAACAGCTGATACTTTATTGTAAATGAGAAATGGACGAGGTTCCACTTGTATCTCTGATCTCGTGTTTTGCTCAACCGGTTGAGTGGGCATTGTACGGTTCTCATCCGACTGATCCTGTAAGATACCATCTGCTGACTTGTCCGTCTAAATGTATAATTATTGTTTCATATGTTAGAAATATAAACAGGTTTAACAAACTAGACGCACGGAATTCTAGAAACTTGAAAGTATTCATGAAATACCTGTAAAACCGTGGGAGGCGGAGAAGAGTCATCCGTATAATAAACGGTTCTTCTAGTCCCTGGATGTCCTAGCGATAACGTGTCGGATCCAAGAGCTCTATTGCTGGTTGATCCTGAAAATAGCACATCAAGTTTCACATTTGCTTACCTGCGATATAAGGCAAACTGTTTAGAAATAGGTTAGTTGTAGCGAATCTAGATGAACTAGTTTTGCTGGAAGATATTTATGTAAGAAAGATATGGCTCCGACTTTGATTCTAGCTGTCTAACTAATTGTTTGTGCAAACAAATTACACAATTTATAAACAGATACTTTTTGGGAGTAACTGGAATGTGGAGTTTGTCCAGAGTAGCTAGTAGAAGTTGTAATTCCCAGACTGAGTCGCGTAGAGATTGGTTGACCAATAGTTGAAAAAGGGTCACCTCTAGTTGGGTTCGTACCCTTGCAGATCCCATGCCAATAATCTAATGGATTTTCCTTATTTTTTTCATTGGTTTCGTGGTTAGGTTTAGGGGTTATACGAATTGTTCCACTATGGTAAAGTACTTAGTTGTCAGAATTGTTGACTCGAGAGTTGTTTCTCTTGAATGTTGTCACATTCGAGTTGTCGAATGTTGTACACAGTGCGTCACTGCATTGTAATTACCTGTCAAACGATGATCTTCTGTACTGACATCCGAATCGTTTCCACCTGATTCCGATTCGTACAGTTTACTCTCCGACTGTTTAGAATCTTCAGTCCAAGAACGCCGATTCTATGTGATGGAAAGACAAAATTAAAAGCTGAGTACCATAAATATGTAATTAACTATTTAAGCACGAGTATTAACAGAAATAGTATGATTACTTTGTTGAGAAATTCCGATCCTGCTTTTCTGACTCTTCTGACTATACTTGCACCAAATCCTTTCCTGGCAATGAAAAGACGTGATGAATTTGAATACAAAAATGTGTAAATCGTAAAAGTACTCGCGCGACAGGAATTTGAGAAACGTTTTGTTAAATATACACTTCCGCCCGTAAGTCGTGGGGCATATAATAGTTTCAGATATACGGTTTAGTTAACGCCATTAAACACCCGCGATATCAGACCAAACGATTATCTACTGATTTCGTACACGAATTAAAATTGACTGCAGGACTGCCAAACTATACGATACGCGCTATCATTGGAAAACAAAGAACAAGATATTAAAGAGAAAATTTAAAACTGTCCAGATATTTTTCAATATTTCTTGAATCCTGGAAATCGCACGTAGTACAAGGGATCAATAGATAATCGTATGACTTGATATTTCTCATGTTTAACAGCGTTAATGTGAACGCAAACGCGAAACTAAATAAGTGTGCCACGACATACAATTGTTTAGTACACAAACAATCACATTTGTGACTTCAAATTGTCAATAATGGCGAATAATGAAACACGACAAATGAAATATAGGACGTCTTACTTTTTTGTACTGCAACTTTCTAATTTCCTGTAATGTTCCATAATCTTATCCTCTAGCTTTTCTTTCTGCCTGTACAAATGATTCACCTTATCTCTGTAAAAAAACAAATTCACCGTACATTATGTTCCGAAGAATGTCCTTTCAAATTACTGTTATACTCCGAAAATATATAAACGCTGAACAGCTTAAAAAAAGATTTCAATTCCAATACTAACGTGTACATTTTCTCCTCCATATGATAGTGCTCTTTATCTTCAAGAGAGTGTGTAAGAAGCTCATGATACTGACTAAATAATAAGCTAATATGATCCATCAATGAACGCCTATCATTGTCTAATCCGGAATTCATGTGTAGTAACATCTAAAACAGCAAGAGCTTTAAATAGAAAATAGTAATAAGTTAGAGGTTACTGAAATATCGATGATAAAAGAGCAAGAACTTGTTATTACTTCGCAACGTTGATTAAGTTTATTAATTTGAAGTTCTAAATTCGAACAACTTTCGTCTCTACTGCTAAGTTGACCCTGCATCTCAGTCAATTTAAGACTTAAGCGATTCGTTTCAACCTTATTTTTTCTATAATCTTCTTGTAAGTTGCCATATTCCATCTTCAGTTTCGCAGTTGCGGTATACAGATTTCTGAAATCATCCTGCAATAAGAAATCATTTTAATATAAGATTCCCATAAACGATTGCAATAGTTATATAACCTCAAAGAATCGTATGTATAAATATGATTTCGAGGGATACCTTCAACTTGGAATGCTCCCCCCTTAAATTATTCAAACTTTTAGCATTATTTAATAAAGTTTCTCTTTCAGCTTGTAACGCTTTCGTTTTCCCTTCCAGCTTTTCGCAAGATTCACGTAACATTCTTATTTCATTCTTTACATCTCTGAGATTGGACTTGAGAGTATCTCGTTCACGAAGCAAATTTTCATACTCATTGTTTAATTGTTCATGTAACGATTGTAACGTAAGTTGATCATGAAGAAGTTGCGAATGTATCTGCTGTTGTGCACTCCGGTCTTTCAAAAGCTGGAGAAAATCGTTGTTTGTAATGTGATACATAAATACATTAACTAAATCTTTACTAAAATTGCTGCAACAAAAAAGATTCATAGTTCAATGATGTCTTAATAAGACTCTAACCTCTTCTTTCTCAGCAACAAGTTGGGAATTTGCAAGTTGCAGTGCTGTATGTTGTGCTGCCAAAGAATTACTCTGTGACTGTAATGTGGTAATACACACTTGAAGCTTCGCATTGTCAGATAACAAATTCTCAGACGCAGCCTGAGAAGTAGTTATTTTTAATTGCAAATGCTCTTGTTCCTTCTATGTAGAAAAATAAGAATGATTTTGAATTTACATGCGGATTCCAATATTTTCATCGGACACGCCTATAAACAATAATAAACGGAAGTGTTTGATGAAGGGAAAAGAAGTACCTTAAGATATTCTACAGTAGCTTCTAAAGTATTATTGATGTTAACCACTTCACTATTGTCAACACTGTTTAATTCAGGTTTGGTCTCATCCGCAGAAGATGAGTCCTCTGGTATTACGGACTTCTTCACGTAATCCGCTACTTCTGGAATCTGTGCAATTCTATAATTTGTAAAAATCAAAGATTCATTATAATAAGTAATTACTATTCGATGCAGATATATTTTATTACGTTGACCGTTGTATTACCTTTCAAGAATACTGTCTAAAGGAAGCGATAATAACATATTGTCGCCTAATCCAAGCTTTTGTAAAACAGTATATAATTGCTGCGTGTTGAGTTTTTCCGCTACGAGATTATGCTGTAGAATTTCTAACGTTTCTCTATCAATAGCTGCCCTCGAATCCAGTTCTTTAGAAGATCTTTCAATTTCCTGTAGTCTGAAATTTGTATATTTATAGTATATTTCTACGTGCAAATGTCAATGTTTTATCAGGTAATTTTACCTTGAAATTTGGGTAGTAGACTCCTGAAGTTCTTGTTCGAGTTGTGTGATTTTCCTTTCCAAAACCTCTATGGTATTTGCTGTTTTATCGAGTCCGACATCTTTTTCCTAAAATTACATAGGCAAAGAGTATTATGTTTGTTTTGAAAATGACCTAACCAAGCCTTTCCAATATTCTTACCTCGATCATTTCTCGATATTTATGAATGTCACGTTGTGCTATGTCCTTCTCTTTTTCTAATGTCACGAGTTTCGTTTCTAAATCAAGGCATTTAGATTTAATTTGTGTCACTGTATCCTCAACTATTTTTAATTCTTCAACCTTTTGATTCGCAAGCTCCAGAGTACGTTCTAAATCATCTGCTCTTCTCTGTACGCTTTCCAATAAGGACTGAATACGTTGCTTTTCCTTTACAGCCGTATCAGAATTCTTTTCCAAGTCCATCATTTTTGTATGTTGTGCCTAATGATAATTAATATCAATAATATATATAGATAATATTATATAGAAATACAATGAATAGAATTACATACTTGCAAATCTTGCTGCTGCTTTTCAAACGATGTTCGTTGATTTTTCAGAGTATTCTGTAGCTTCTTATTTTCTTCGAGTGCTTGTTTGAATTCTGACTCCAGATCAGAGTTTTGTTGATTCAACCTTTCACTATTGTCATTTAAGGAATCGACTTTAAGGGAAAGCTTCTTTTTCTCCTTTTCCAACTCCAAAACGCGAGATGAATTTTCGTGAAAAGAATTTTCCTTCAGCGAGTCTATCAATGTTACCAAGCGCCGATTTTCTAATTCTAACTTTAATGCTCGCGTTTGAGCATTACTTGTCAGCTGCTCTGACAGTCGGTTACCCGTTTGTGCTATGTCAAATGTAAATAAGAGTTAAAACTTATTTTTTTCTTAGCTACTTTATCTTACGAAATTTAAGAAAATATTTTCTGTCCGAAGTTTACCTGGTTCGTCAGAATCACTGGTAGAACCAGCCATAGCAGCTTCGTTAGCAGCGGCTTTTGTTAATCTGTGCAATTGCGTGTTTTCTTCCAAAAGTTCCTGGTACTTTTCCTTATCTGCAGCACGATCCTAAAACACAAATTGTATTTTCAATGTATGTTTATAGATATTTATTTCAGATTATGTATAATTACCAATGCCATGTCATTTAGCAACTGTTTATATTTAATAATCTCCGATTCAAGTTCGAGTATTTTGTCGGTTCTTCTTCTTGATGAAGTTAGTTGCTCTTCCAACATTTCTCTCGTCTCCAACAAAACCCTTAAAGCACAGATATTAACAATTAATATGATATTCGCAATAGATAAATATGTAATTACACTACATATGATATCATTTTGGAGTACAGCAGACTAGTATAACTAGTATTATATTATAATATTAAGTATAATATTATGTAAACTAGTATTATATTATAATATTATAATATTATAGGAAAGTGTGATTTTGGGTTTCGGCTTTTGATAGACCAATGTAAAGATTTAAACTTCTTTATTTATTTTTTTTTTATCGTAGAAACGTTTCGGTACAATTTTGCTTTCCATATAGAATTAATTGTTTAGACTGAAGAGGGTGCAAAATTGTACCGAAACGTTTCTACGATAAAAAAAAAAAAAATAAAGAAGTTTAAATCTTTACATTGGTCTATCAAAAGCCGAAACCCAAAATCACACATACTAATTATTATTGGACCAAGAAATAAACTATTGATTACTATAATATTATAGGAAATCAAAGTTGGCCTACCAATAATCATTTCAAACGTGTTACTTTAGATTATGCACGTTATACGAGAAAAATTCCCGTACAGCACGATTTCCTGTAACGCGAATGCATATAGTGCGTAATGTATTAACCGCGTTATACTAGTATTATAATATTATAATATTATAAAACATAAAAAACATAAATATTATAAAACATAATATTATAATATTATAATACTAGTATAACGCGGTTAATACATTACGCACTATATGCATTCGCGTTACAGGAAATCGTGCTGTACGGGAATTTTTCTCGTATAATGTGCATAATCTAAAGTAACACGTTTGAAATGATTATTGCTATGCCAACTTTGATTTCCTATGTTTTCTCAAATAGGACAGTATTTCAAAATAAATGGCATATATACGATGAAGAAAACAATCTAAGGCTCAACTAAAGCAGATTTCATTCTTAAATCGAGTGATTCCTGTGTTTTATTATTTTCCACGTTGTACGAAGAATTGCGTTATATGAAAACAGTAGACGGAATATCTTTGGCGCGTTATAGGAATTCATGTTGTAAGAACTCGCGTTATACGGGAGTATACTGTTTTCTTACCTATTATCCTCATGTAATTCTTGTATACGAGACTTGTAAAACTCTATATCTGTGAGTTTTTCTCTGTACCGAGCTACTTCGATTTCTAATCGATCAGCGCGATCGGCTCTTTCTATTACTGCATCCAACTCATCCCTGTAAGATTTTGCTTTACGTGCTTCGTGCATTAATTCTTGATTCTGAAACAGAATTTTGTATATAATAATCAATATTTTAAGTGTTTGAATTCTGCCTTTCCCAACATAGATATGGATTAGCGAAAGAGATTAGAACATAGTTATAAATAATAAGCTAAACTTATAATCACAATATCTTAGAAACAACATATGTAATAATTACATTCTAATAAATCCAAATAAATTTATTATATAATCCAATTAAATTTATCCAAATAAATAATAGTAAATAATCGGAAGTCTACAAGTTTAATATTTTCAAAAATGTAAATCCCTTAACTTACAAATTTGAATGTAAGATAATAATTACAGTAAACTCCCGTATAACGCGAATTTCCACAACGACGCGAAAGATATTGCGACAATTTGTTCCATATAACGCGATTCTCGTACAACGCGTTATATAATAAAACGCGGTAATTCTCCGATAACGCGTTTTCATATAACGCGTAACGTATTAACCGCGTTATACGGTACTGTAGACAATTTCTTCGAATACAATGATTGTTTTACGTGCAGTACATGTCAATGTCACAACATTCTTGTAAAATACAATTCCGAACAAAAGTATCACATTTCTAAAAGAATGTATTTACAATCTGCTTTCATTAAATATTCTTTACAACTTCGATTGCCAGACGTCAAATTTATAATTAGGTTTCAGTTGTTTAACACACACAATAATTATTTATCAATTCATCTCACCTCCTGCTTTAACTTATTGAGCAGCGTTTTGTGGTGCTCGAGCTCTTCTTTGCATTCCAGTAAAGCTTCTGTTTTTTCTTCCCTTTATGTATGATCAGAAACGAAGCAAATAAACACACCCAAAATCATGAGAAACATTTTCATCAAATGCGATTACTTAGTTTTCTGCAGAAAGTTGTACATACAGTTCTTGACGTTGTTTCCTGACTCTGGACTTCCAGTCTGCCAGTTCCACAGCGTAGTGATGATTATCTTCCCTTTCTGATTTAGTAATTGGATTTGATAGCTGGACTTTGTGCATTTCTTCAACTTCTGCACTAATAGATGAAGCGTTTCCAGCAACCGCTTCGTTTATAGAATCGTTTCTCCATTTCTGATGTTCAATAATATACCAGAATAAACATCATACTCCCTTTCATTTCATAATACACACATCCCCCGTACAACACGGTAGTTAGGTACCGAAAGAATATCGTGTTAAGCGAATCCATGTTATAATGACACAGGACTAGTACAAAGGATATAGTTCCAAAAGTTAAGAAAAGTGTACTATTTTCTTTTTATAACTAAAAGAAATATGTTTATTAAAATAATCAATAATTAATTAAAACTATAACACATCGACAAACCGAGAATGCATCTGGGTTTCCACAATTCTCGAATCGTGTTGTAGAAGTACCGTGTTGTACAGGGGACACCTGTACTTATATTGTTGTATTGGACATACTTGACGATAAACATCCAATTCTTGAACCAAGATTTTAATTTGTACAAATAGGGAACCCATGTTAACATTTTCCATTGCGTCTTGCGTAATTACTATGTCTTGGTAATCTGTAACCTGAAGATATTGGAAAGTATTAGAAAAGCTTTAATGACGCAACAAGCAAATTGCTCTTTTCAAAGTACTGAAATAGCAATGTTAATAGAATATATATTAGTAGAATTCTAATATTATTAGAATACAATAATCAGATATATGATAGAAATCAAGCAGTATAATTTCGTTCGTTTCAATAATAGAGTTAACCCTTTGCGATCGGCAGATTTCGCGTTTGGGAGTACCAGTAGGTCGGAGGAAATCTATCGTTTCGCAATTACTTTTCCGTACAGGATTTAAAGTTCCCGCTGCGGGGGACTTCTACAACTATTTAAAAATGTCCCCGCTACGGGGACACCGACTTCTACGACGACTTAGAAATGTCCCCGCTACGGGGACACCGACCGCAAAGGGTTAAAGTCAGATCTTTTAAGGAAGATTAAACAAACCGCGATCCGTTATGATCATACATTTTATAAATTATATCCATAAATAAGGTGCCTAAAAGTTAAAGAATAGAAGAGCTAAAATAGCATAACTCGTTGATAGCATAACTAGTTTATATCTTCTTTATACTTAGCAATTCTTTGCTAAAGATTTGTAACATTTTCATCATATATACCTGTTTGATACATTCCACTATTGCAAGTTGTGTTTCAACATTTAATGTTTTGATTTTAGTTATAAATTTTTCTTTGTTAGGACATTGTACAGCACAACCAAGAAGCAGCAACAATAACACTTTCATTTCTGTAATATGCAACTCTGGCTCTTTTCCTAAGTTAATTGTATCTGGCAACCTTAAAATTAACTGGCCCAATTCGTCTTCGTAGAACTGTTTCATATTATCCACTATAACTCGTAAATTTTTGGTGCGTGTCAGTGGATTACCACCTGATGGCATTATTTCATCATGCAATGGTTCCGGATCTCTATAAAATCAGTGGATGTAAATGTTAGTATTAAATGTCACTAAAGAATTGCATATATAGAAACAATTATTCGACAAATTGATTTACTTACATTTGTAAGAAGACATTGTGCAATAGAACACCGTCTACTAAATCATCATACGTGGTTAATAAATTAGGGTCGTCAAGGCAGCTAACAACCTAATGGAACACAAAATTGATGGTACACTTCTTGCATAGTATATTTCTATAATAATATATTTATGTATGTTATGTACAATGTAAATATATTGTAATACAATTAATTTTCTTGAATGTTAAAGTTGGCCGTAATATTGTTAATATGTACTATATAGTTTTAAGCGGCTAGTTATAAGGCCAAGAATTTAAACGAAAACTTCTTTATTCCAATTGTTCGACGAAACGTTTCGATAAGGTAGTTCTTATCCTCTTCAGTCGATTAAACTGTTCCAAGAAGTCCTAGGATGTGGATTTTACAATAGTTTGCCCTAGGTGCTATCGTCTCGGATGTTAGTTGAGACTCTTTTCGTTTAAAGAGAAGTTTTCGTTTAAATTCTTGGCCTTATTAATAGCCGCTTAAAACTATATAGTACATATTAACAATATTGTAATACAGTAAACTCCCGTACAACGCGGTTTCCTACAACGCGCTAAAGATATTCAGACGACGTTCTTTATACAACGCACTATGTATTAGGGGTACCGGAAAGTAATGAATTCGTAAGTGCAGAATTGTTTCACATCGAAATTTGGGAATTTTATTTATTTCAAGAAGGGAACTATGGCATTCGAGCATCATCGGTGCATTATGGATCATAGATAACGATGGGGATTATTTAATAGAATAATGTTTAATATGAACAAATAAATGGAGTTTCATAAAGTATGTGAGAAATAATTGATTACTTTCTGGTACTCCTAATAATAAAATGGGGGAGTTCCCCGATAACGCGGTTCCATGCAACGCGTAACGTATTAATCGCGTTATACAGGAGATCTACTGTACGAATTTTTAATTAACACTATGAAAAACCAAATATTAACCCTTTACGGAAGCGACTCTCAGTCGCCACTCAGTTTATTGAGATAACTCGAACGGTGATTAAAAGACGACACGAAGATTTACTGCAGTTGTCGGTGATTTTAAATTCATTACCAACATATAAGTGGAGTAAATCTTAATGTCGTCTTTCAGTCGCCACTCGAATTACATAAAGAAACTGAGTGGTGACTGAGAGTCGCCCTTTCGAGTGCAAAGGGTTCAAATTCAATTGCAGTAGGATGAACATCCATCAAATTTGATTATTTCTATGTTTGCTTATTTTCTTACATTCCACAACAGGATATTGTAACTGAACTATTACCAGAGAGAATATTTATTACATTTCAACAACAGTAATTCAACAAGGTCTCATAAAACTGATAATCTTCGCGACTTCAGATATAAAAAACGGGTAGTTTTAATAAACGTGTATTTATATGAATGCCACAATATTTGATGAATAAAATTAAAAAGAACTTAAAGCTATTACTACTTTAAACATTTATAAATTGATACTTTAAACATTTATTAAGTTTACTTGACTTGCAAGAAGGAATGTTTTTGGTGTATCATTGTAACATAATAAATATTAATTTGAAATTCATGCTTATAATTTGTTAGATCAAGCTAATTAAATCCAACTTTTAAACAAAATTTACAGCAAATCCTTACATAAAAGTGAAGGCTGCTGTAACATACACAAAATATATTGGGGAGAGAAAATGTATATTGAGAATATAAAATGTATTATAGTATTTTATGAAAATATAAAAATTGATAACTAATTAAATAAAATAATGATTTAATCCCTTCCATTGACATTGGAAGTCTAAGACTATCTATTTTAGTATAAGCAGCCTTCGTTTTGCTCAAAGGTCTTTGCAAGCCTATGTAACTGAACACAAATCGTATTAAGTGTCAAAGAATTGAACTTATACTATGAACATTGTATTCTTTTCTCGCCATGGTTTTTATTTTAATAAAATCTCCCAAGTCTGCAAACGTCTATCATTTACGACTCAAAAATGTCTTGCCGTCTGAAAGACATCATTGCAATGCTAAGGGTTAAAATATATCACTCATGAAACTCAATTGTGAACACAATGATTCCAGTATGTTCGTATTATACTAATGATCTATGCTGTAAGAATGAAATAGTTCTATAAAAAGAAAACGATGTCCTACTATTACAGTTTAATCGTAGTAGAAAATTATTGATGAGAACCTAATCCAAAACATCCCTTTAATAGGTGAAGCTCATGGAAACGAGTAAGCAAATAGAAACTGAAATGAACTGACGACAACATTATGTACTTTACTTTTCAGACATTGAAGGCGCAGGAAGAAGATATAACCTTTAAAGTATCAAAAAGTAATACACTTACGGTTATAAGTGCAATAAGGTATTTACATGAGTTTGAACTTACCCAAGTCACCAAAGGTCCAGTTAATAAATCATCAATTTCGGAAGACGCCATTTTCGTATTTTTGTTCAAAATCTTCGTTAAGATGTCATTTATGGTACAACTCTGTAAATGATGTTCGTGAAATAATTATACTTACAATTTATGTTTGAATTAAATGCAAGATAATATCAAGCTAAAATAGTTTTAGACATAGTTACAGATTTTATGAAAATTTAAAACGAAAACATAACCATGCTCGTTATATTTTCATTTTTAGAGCTACGTGTTTGCTACTGACAACTATTCTTCATGAAAAGTATATTATATCTTACAAGAAATATTCGTAAAACATCTTGTGCTTGAAACCCTTAATCGTAGAGTGCATCAGTGAGTATCGTGCTAAAAATTCAGATAATGACAGTTAAACGATTTTCATAAACAAAACGGTGAGAATACAGGTCGTGGATACTTTTAGTAGATGTAACACTTCATAAAGTTTAGGGTGTCCACAACCACGGACGAGAAAAATGGGGGTAGACCTAACAAATAATATATTTTTCTGACCCCATGTTATGAGTCCCAATAGAACTTAAAAGCTTTATTTAATTACCGTTTTTCAGTCACGATCAACTTTATCAACTTCATCCGTAAAAATCAGCTATTTCTGTTTTTAACGACAAACTAAACAAATTAAATATGAAAGTATATTTTCCTGTGCTTATACAATTGTTGGATTACGCATTACTTGAAAACTACACAAACTTATAGAAAATTGTACAATGAGAAAAGCGATTTGTATTTGTTTTGTATGCAAATATACATAAAAATATAATGACTTGCCTCTGCCATGATCAACTATTTTATTACCATCCTGTGCCACAGTCTCATTTTACCTTACCGATAACATTTTAAAGCGCGCGTGAAGAAACTATTGAAAATATTGGCACGCTTTAAAATTGCAATATTATACATATTTTAGAAAAATATTGGGCGAATAGCAGAATCTTAGCTAGAGTATATTTCATTACGAAAGTAATGTAAATAGAAGATGTCAGACAGAGAATTTTCTGTAAGTAGCTTCAAATAACGTAATAATCTGTAAACGAATCATCTGCTACGATTGTAGATGATTGTCATATAAAAGAATACAATAATAATCAGACTAATTTTTACCGCCCTGGACAGATACTTCATCAATTATTACTATCAATCACATACTTCTTTAACCCATTGACTGCCAACTACGAGATATCTCGTAGTAAGCGTCTGTACCAAAACTGCCAGCTACGAGATATCTCGTAGTGGGTGCTGCAAGTTTAGATTGGCTACAAATAGCTATTTGAGTTAGGAACTATTAGAAAGGATGAATGAAAAATGTATATAGTGTAGAGAACATATTGATTATCAATTCTTATGATTAAAATTATTATTAAAACTATTCAAATTATAACTTAGACGATTAGATCATAACATCATATTTTTTTCAATAAAAATACTGTAAATGCCATTGCAATATTATATCACTAACTTAATATTATTATATTTTGTAAAACTTCATGTTTTCTTTCAAATAAAACCGTGGCACCCAGGGCAAGACGCGCTCAATTTCCGTGGCAGTCAATGGGTTAAATGCTATTGGATGTCTCTCACACGGTTTAATCTCTAAAGTCGCAACCAAGTAGTTCTGATATTATGTACACCATCGCAAATATTAAGTCACGACATTATACTCACACCTTAAGTTTCTTTGATCATATGTTTCTGAATTCGCCCAGCAAATCCACTTCTCACAAAATTGTGTTTTATGTACATATGATTATTACCAGCCAGAGAAGTTGAAGAAGTAGGGAGTTGGAATTATGGTGGGGGTTGCTCAAAATGGATGCGTTTTTGCATGAAACGCAGGACAAATAAAGTTCATGATATATGCAGTCTTTGCAAGCATTCAATACAAATGTCAGTATATCTTAGCTACGGCATAATCACGTCAGTCTATTTTCACTCATCTGTATGTGTCCTATATCTATAGATAGATATGTTTATCGTCTATAATTATACTCGGCTATATTAAGCGCATGCGTAAATATATGATTATGCTTCCGAGGTCTGTTACATTGCAAATGTGCCTCTATGTCGCTATTGTCACCTGTTCTATGACACAGGTGCCCATTTTTTTAGCCAGTCTCACTGGCTGGTACTTACGGTTAAGGTAGACTGTCAACGCTAGTCGAACGTGGTTATGGATTCGAGTTGCCAAAATTCGGATTTGAATGTGAAATACTTGCTTGGTCAGTTAAATACAGCCAGACGGGAAATAAATAATTTAAGGTACTGAAATTCTTATACTGCGGCATATTTTTGCCAATTTGCAGTTAAATATCTGGAAAAGAATGTCAATAGACTCTACTATTAATATAATCGAAGTACTAAGAAATATATTATTTCCGAAGAAATTCAAATCCTGCATTTGAAAATATGTGCTTTCCTTTTATATTTTTTTACGTGATTTCTTGTACAGTTTTTTACTTAATGGGTTTATTGCTTATATTGAAACATAGTTGTAACAATTACTAGAAACTGCAATAATGATTAAAGCATCTCAACAATGAACAGTGAAAATATATATTTATATATAGAACATAAAACATAGAGTAAAATGTGTTATCTTTAATATGTTACTTTTGTATTTTACTCTGCATTATATCATTTATTGTGTTTAGCATATTCGATCATATAAGTGACACGCATCTGTATTAACATTACTGTATTTATCGCTGCAGGCAGCAAATAAAAAGTCTCCGATATGTTCATGAAAAGGAAGTAGACGATATAAAGCAGGTGTTGGAATCGTATAAAAATGGAACATCTATATCCGAGGCAACTGTGATATCATCGCAAGACGTCAAACCGAGTACTAGCAGCAATGATGAAACTCTGAAATTAAAACCGATCGGTATTGTTTGTACATGGTTTCCCAATAAACGTGGAACACCTAGGCAGCCAGGAATTTGCGGAAGAGTACCTGGAAGACTTGTACTTTACAACACAATATTTACAAATCCCGAGCATGCCTTAGAAGGCTTACAAGACTTTTCACATATGTGGTAAGATTATTAGCAACTATCATTCTTGTTGTAGTCGTGAAACTATTATATGTTTATTTTCCTCAATTAAAATTATACACGATAATTTACAGAAATTTCTTAAGCTTGTAACTCATTTTAACAGAGCATGCTTCAGTTTTTATTATATCAGTTTTGTTATTAATTAATTGTAGATATTGGTGTATGTTGCATTACAATTATTGATGAAGAATTAGGAAAGAAGCAATGATATACTGACCAATCAAAGAAGTTTTTCTTAGTTCTTAATAATACTGGATTCTATGTCTGGAATTCTTTCCCTTCAAAAGCTATTTATATATGTTAGAAATTTGTCGTTATGATGCTATCGCTATTGAAGTTCTAAGCTAAATCCTGAGCTGTCTCGTATCATATCTGCCTTTCGCATTCCGTAACCAGGTCCTCTAGTTATAGCGCAACTATTCTTTGAGCAGTATATCGTTGCGCTGCCTCTCTTACCTTTGCAAATAGAAACAGCGCTAGGCTAGTTGTCTTTGATTTTCCCTAAAAGTAACTTGACGCTAACATATAGTTTATACAGAATGAATTACGTTCATCATTTACAGTGTTATTCCCATTTTGAAATATAGTTATTGCTAATCATTTCTAATTGGATTTACTGTAGCCATAGTCTTCCATTGAAGAAGAATATAATTATAATCTGTTTCATTTTAACTGTCTTCGGCAGATATACTTCTTCAGATGTACTTAGTAATGTTTATTGTTCACAGGATATTGTTCTACTTCCATAGGAATGATTCGACACATGTTCGAGCTAAAGTTGCACCACCAAGATTAAATGGAACGCGAACCGGTGTATTTTCCACACGTTCCCCGCATCGTCCATGTCCAATTGGGTTAAGTCTTGTAAAGATAATAAGAATTGAGAATCACGTTATCTATTTTGAAGGAGTTGATATGGTTGACCAGACACCAGTCTTGGATATAAAACCTTATATACCGCAGTATGATAGTCCGGCATATTTTGAAAATTTATGCAACAGATCACAGGGATCTAATATAAACAATTCTGATATGTTTGAGTGTATAGAAGATACAGCTACTTTAAGTAGAGACGAAACATCTAGTACTCTTAATATTGATATTAATTCCAGTCTGGGATATAGACATTCGCATTTAGACTTTTATCATAAAAAAGGTTATAATAAAATACATCAAAATACAGATGTATCCAAAGACGAAGAAATTGCATTAGGGTTACAAGCCGAAGAGTTTCAAGAGAATACAAATTCCGAGAACTATAACAATCCAAGACAACTTCCTCGATCAACAAATAGTAACTTGCATAATAATAGCACTTTAAATGTTACAACTGCACACGATATTCGGCATATAGTTCAAGACATATCATTTACTACACGACCAGAACTTATTACAGCATTTCCACATAACACACTTGTACCAAATCTAGAATCGCAGTCAGAAACATTAGCATACGTAAGTGATAGATTACAAAATGTTAGTCTGCTGAGTGATCAGACAAATATGGAGTCTGTATATACACTGAGAAGTAGAGAAACCAGTCACGTAGATTCCCATGCTTCTCGAAATTCTAGACTATTAGATGGAGCAGATGGTCCAAGCACCGTTTGCGGTACTGATTTAGACTTGATTCATAGACGTTCATTAAATTCGAGAATTGATAATTCTCCGGTGAGAATGGGTATACGGGAAGCTCCTGACGGGGAAGAAGGAATGGAATCACGTACCCTAACTCCTTCGCAAACCCTACCTAACTTTCAAATAGCAAGAACAGTGTCGAATAGTAATATATTAGAAAGTACAGATGCAACGACAAATTCTACTTCCGAACAAGGAAGTACTGTGATTAGATCCCAAGAGACTAATGTATCAGAGGTTAGAGTCCCTGAGTGGATATCTAGGCCACGCACACCGCTCTGCGTGGTCTTTAACGATCGAGCTTTAATTCAATTAAATGAAATCTTGGGAACTAAAATCAATGATCAGAAAAGCGCAATCGAAAACGTACTTCGAGAAGATCCTAGATCGGTATACCTGAGACAAAGGTGGGGCAGCCAATTTTACACTTTCTTGATTCATGATTTACACATCACGTGTAGATTTGATGATAATAGAGGTGTAGTTACAGTTTTCCAAGTCAGACATGCAGGTCGTATTTGTGAATGCGGAGAACCGGAATGGCAGTGTTTAGGTCATTCTCCCATCGCGTAACCTACATTGCTACGCACAGAACTTATGCACATTCTTTATTACCTCAGTTCCTACTTCTCTACGTTTGCCAAGAGCGTTATTGCAAAAATAAGTAAGCCTACTTATTTGTATAAATGTAGATAACCTTTTTTTATTACTTTGATTACTGAATATTTATTAAATAGCTGGACTTTTATAACCATTTCTTTGTCACAATACAGAAGTTCCTATCTAGGTACTCTTTACACCGAATTATAATGAATGTCATCCTATAAACTTACGCATAATAAAAGTAATCATGAAATAAGTGTGGTTAGAATTCAGCTGTATTTTCATTCCATGATCAATTTTCATAACAAATGTTGTTTATAAAATTGCTATTTCCTTCTTGCATGGATATCGTGACATATTTTCTATGTACAAGTAAAATTAAGTATACATTCGGATTGTTGCATCTGCGCCTGCTGAAAAGACCCATGGTTCAATTGGGTGGAACATAACGTCCAATATACCAAAATCATTGTATGCTTCGTGATTGCATAACCTTTTGAGAGGTACAATCAATGGATTTTGTAATAAATCACTGGAAACATAAGATAATGATATAATGTTAGCATAATTCCATTATGGCACAGAATATCAGTCATAAATATATGTAGAAAATAGATTCATTTACTTGTAAACCATTCCATGAGAAACAATCAGCCCTCTATCATCGGCACCAGATGCAAAAAGTGGATATCGCTTGTGGAATGCTACGCCTCTTACTCCAGTTCCATGCAGACGTAAAGTTTGATATGGTTTTGTACTTAAATCAAGGTCAAACCAAAGCATCTTACGATCATAAGTACCCACTAAGACATTGTCGCCCCCTAAAATATAATATACGATTAAAAAAGCGATATTTACATACTACTAAAAAGATATTTATATATTTACCTGGGTGTATAGCTATCGTTGATATCCATTGGGAATTCGACAACAGCTTTTTAACCATTTCTTGCTTTATTAAATCGTATATCCGCACATTCCGTTGTGTCTAAAAGTTCAATCTCAAGTAAACCCTGATCTTCATGAAATGAGTAATTCTATAATAATTACTTACTGCTACAAATAAATACGGCCTAATTGGATGGAATAAAACACACTGTATTAAACCCTTTGATCTATTAAAAGGCAATTGCGATCGTCGTTTGGATAACTGATTAATCAACACAGATCTGTTCTGTCCATCTGGCATAACAGTGGCAAAGTAATCACCTTTCGCGTGCCAAGTTACTTGTTTCACCATTTTAAAATGGTTTAAAACTATTCTGATCCCTTTGGACCAGTTTTCACCTTCCGCCTGTTCCCATTGTATGGCGGTTTTTACTCTCTCATTTACTAACAAAAACAAAAAAAGAACAAAATTTCAAACTTTCCATGCGCCGATGAAACTGTTTTAAAATGTTTAATACAAAGTTGAGGTAATTTATGTTACTTCAACATTTATCCTGTAGCACGTATTAAATACAGTAACAATTTCATATTATTTTAACTAACAAACCATACTCCGAAATACTAGTTCAGATAATATTTGTGTAAGATAAGTAAAATTGTTATATATTCGAGATTTAGTTACATACCTACAACATCAGTTTGGGGTATTATTTCTAATAGTTGATCTGTTTTGCTTGTAACTAAGTGGTCTCCCACTGCAGGGTTTATTAAGAGCACTTTTTTATCAGCTGCAACAGCTATAAGTGTTAAAGATTGGTTTGGACACCAAGCAACAGATCGAATAATTCCACCACAAGGTATTGTTTTCACACATCTACCTGTTGCTACTTCCCAAACTGCGAAAACGTATAATGAAATGATAACAGTAATCATGCCTTAACCACAAATTTTGAGCCTTTCACTGCTAACGTCGACTATAATCGTGATCCTGAATAAATGAGGGGTAGCGAAAACTAATCAATTCGAGAGTGGAGAATTTCGTATCGAAACTTGGAAATTTGTTATTTTCAAAAAGGGAATTATGGCATTGGTGGATCGTTGATCAAAGATTATAGATAACGATAGGGATTATCTAATAGAATAATGTTTAATATCAAAAATATGATTATGATATGAAAAATGATTGATTACTTTCCAGTACACCCAGCACATTAATTTGTTATGCTTATAATTTTGTTAAGAATAAGTTCAATTTTGGAATGAAATTTATGAATTAATTTATATTAACTAATATGTGTGATGCTGTTCATGATATAAGTAAAAGACAAATCGTGATCCTATGTTTCGATGCATAACATTAGCTTATGTTGCTTATGTTGCCGTGCAAGATAATTTATCGAACCAGCGTTGCAGTAATGAGAAGCTCAAATAGATAATGTGAACATAAATGTGAAACTTACTTTTCAGTGTCATGTCATCTCCACCAGATGCGATATATTGTCCCAATGGCTCTGTGGTAATACTCCTAACCATGTCTGTGTGGCCTTTAAATACCATTGACATAGTAGTTGGGAAAGGTTGCAAATCTTTCGGACTTGGTAATTGTGGTACTAAGGCTTCGGGTTCAATTGTTAACCTCATCTTTAAGGCTCTTGGGCACAAATACAGATCCAAACACCTTTGGAATCTTTCTTTGATATACTTAGGATACGCAGGAACCTCCCGAAGTGAATTATACTTTTCTGGAATAAAGTGTAACTTTCTTTTCCATGGTGTCGATTTCAGTTTGTTCCATTCTTTCAGTTCTTTCTTATCAAATATGTATTCAGGCGGAGGATTGTAACTCTCCGCATGACCAGGTAAATGTCTCTTAGGTGCTGGAATATGTTTATGTATCCTACGCATCTCCTCAGGCTGGTCATCGGACTGCCACAATAGATAAAATTGTGGTTCATTTTTCTTCTCTTTCCTCTCTTTTTCCAATTCGGCAGTAGACTTTATCCAACCCATTTTAAGCGCATGTACCAATTTCGATACTTTTTGAGCTTCGGGCTTGGATGGTAGGAACGATCGTTTATGCTCCGGGAATTTGCGAAGAGGTGTTTTCATTACTTCTGAAGTGAACCATTCTACCCATGGCTATTATGAATGAAACATAGAATTTCTGTAATACATTCATTTTTTTCGACAAATATTACGCAATGATAAAAACATGCAATTCAACGATACTCACAGCATAGTCGTCAAATGTTGCATCAGGAATCTTTTGTTTCTGTATCCTTGTAATTAATTCTATATCGGCTTCACTTAACACAACATCCTGTCCAGTTTGCGGATCCTTTATTGTTCTCCAAAAATCGGGATCCTCCATTCTCTTAAGGAAATTATCTAACTGATCACCTTTCTGCGGTTTGATAATCTTTTTACCATCCAAATTGTAACCAATATGCTCATACTCATCATACCATTTCATTGGTATATTTCCAACAGTGTTTCGAATATCTTCCTCATCCGAACTATCATATTCATACTCGTCTTGTGTGTGCGTTACTGCCATAATACCACTGTTCTCACTCTTGTGCTTCAACTTATTATTAGATACTTTATCTACTTTCTCATCTTGTTCAGGTTCTGCGTTACTTTTTTGTCTACCATTAGATACAGCTTTACTATTTTTCTTTATATCTTTTTCTGAGAGAGATTTTCCATCTGATTTAGTCCTATTCTTTGCAACCTGTGAAGAAACCTTTTGCAAATCAGTTGATGCATCAGAGACATCATCTTCGGATTCACTATCCTCGGACTCATCTTCGTCTAAACTGTCTTCTTCGGAATCTGTTTGAAAGACTAATTCGTCCTCTTCATCGTTAGACCCAAAAACAACAGGATCTTCTTCTCCATCGGATTCTGGTACGTCCAGATTTTCATCTGCTTCTTCGTCACTACTATCATCGTTACTATTCAATTCAGCAGCTAACAAATCTTCGGTACCCGAATCCTAGATCAAATTAGAAACAGGTGAAATAAATAATATACAAATATCATTAATGTCTTGAATGACTTTTTACGCGAATCTGGAATCTGGAATTTTATCTGGATTCCCTAATAACGATGTGTAACAAGAAAATCTTGGTATACCAACTCATAATTATTACTAAAAAATGTAATATTTGTGGTATTCGAATTCTTCACATACTTTATTAAAATAATAGAAGATTGTAATAAGACATAAATGCCTATCTTATTTGTAGGCCATTTTTTCATAACGTGTCATAATTTTGTACAAATTAAATTTGTACCACAGCTAAAATCTTTATTATAATAACTTAACAGTAAATATTCCGTTAATCTTACAAATTATTGAGCCAATGTTCGGAATGTTAAAGATCCATTTTTCGACTTTCATTATTATTTCGTGTTAGTACAATGTTTTCACTGTTGTCCTTTCTTTAAATGTACCGTTTCTTGTTATAAACTATTTATAGAACTTAATATTTAATTGCTTATAGCAAGAGATTTAAAATATGAAATAATGTTTTGTTGGCATCCATTGTAAACATAATAAATAAAAAAGATAAAGAAGAACTGTTAGATTAAATTATAAGAAATAGGCATGAATCAAGTAGTACTAACTTAAAATCTAGAAAATCTGACAAATATGTCGGATTATACTATGTTTTTAGCGATAATACTTTGCACAAGATTGTTAAGCAAAAGCTTTTCATATGTTGTTTGAATCGCTTGAAAATTATATTTTTCTCTAAAACTGTGTAGCTATTACAGTATTATTATATTATAAACGATTCAAAGTGATTTTTGGAATCATATATAAAACTAAAGCTACTTCTGGATAAATATATTATAGTAATATTCTCTAAAGTAAATAATCATCACCGTATCGTCTGCATTTTCTGAATCAGTATCATCTCTTGTTTCTTTAAGCCTGATTTTATCTTTGACATCACTTTGTTTCCTCTTTAACTCCCTTTTCGGTGTCTTCATTTTCCAATTTGTCTAAAAAGGCGAGCAACGAACGAGGTTATGTTACCTCACGTGTAGTATTATTTGAAAATATTCTGAGGAACCACATTAACCTGAGATTAAAATTTCTGGACAAAGACTACAAGAAAGGTAGATGGTATACTTTGTAAGATTTGTAGGTGGTGGGACCAGTGATGTCAGGACGTGGGATTTTTCCCACCCCTGCGCACTACCTAATTCTCAGTAACGTATATACTTCACGCAAAAATGGGGTAGCGTTAGACCCCCCGGACAATTGAAATACGGTAGAAATACGGGCCCCTTACGCGTATCTACTGTTGCACATAGATACGTCCATGGAAACAACCGCCGTCGAGCTGTGACGTCAGCATGCGCATGCGCACGAAGCCTCCCACGTGGGAAAAAATCCCACGTCCTGGCATCACTGGGTGGGACCACAGACTAGATAAAGGTAGACTAAGCATGCAATGCAATCTATGATTCCAAAGTTACCGGGTCCCAGGTCCCGTAATGATTTTTGTGTCACGGGTGACGTTACCCGTCAAACACATAAAATAGCTGTTTTTTCATATTTTTAATCCTGAAAATACAAAAATAAAACATGAAATTATCTTTTTCAAAAACTCTTGCATCTGTCAGCATATACATCACTCGGCATTTAACAGATATATATATGATTCATTATTCGATAGTTATTAAATAAATACGCCACTACTTTATCATCATCGTGAGAATAAAATTAAATTATTACTTTGGAAACATATAAATAAATAAATTTCTTCCTTAGAGAGGGGTACTTCAAAAAGGGGAGTAGCAAAATTAGTTCCAACTTTTCACCGCTAGATGGACGTCACTTATTTGTCCAGAATTTGGCCCTTGTAAAGTGTCTCGCCAAGTTTAACTAACGTTTAAACATATTTGCAAATTGATATTGCAAATGTAACTTACAGAATTTTATTCCCGAAGCCCACAGAACGTTTTGCAAAAGATAAAGATTTTCCAGCTTTTATATTTACGTCACAAATCTTGCTCAAATTACAAGGAATTTTCTAAAAATGAGATCGCGGGGCGTGTCCCACCAAATTTAACTAATGTTTGAACGTATTTGCAAATAAATATTGCAAATCTAAACAATACCATTTCATTCTTAAAAGTATACAGAATTTATACTTACGTCACAATTTTTATGCAAACTTGAAACTTGACTGCAAATATAAATAATTTTTAATCATACTTGCAAATAAACATTGCATATGTAATACATACCATTTTATTCGCAAAAGTTTACAGAATTTGTTGCAATCAATAAAAACTGTTTCACTTTTAAACTGATGTCACAAATCTTGTTCAAATTACAAGGAACATTCAAAAAATGTGACCGCGCAAAGTGTTTCGCCAAATTTAACTAATGTTTAAACACATTTGCAAATTTATATTGCAAATATAATTTATATGACGTCATTGTTAAGAGTCCACATAGTTTTTGCAATAAATAGGGACTGTCTAAGTTTTATATTTAGGTCACAATTTTGATGCAAGTTTACAAAGACTCTCGAAAAATGAGCTTGCGGAACGTGTATCGCCAAATTTAACTAATGTTTAAACATATTTGAAAATTAACATTGCAAAAGTAATACGCATTATTTCATTCCCAAAAGCCCACAGAATTCTTTGCAATTTATGAAACCTGTCCAACTTTGATATGTTCGTCACAAATCAAAAGATGTTCAAGGGAAAAAAATGAGCGTTTTCTTCAAAACTGATTATTTCGAAAACTGAGGGTGATGGAGAGAAACGGTTTGCGGATTCGTTTTTAGCGCGTCAAAATCTAGGAGGATCACATAATTGTTGTTACAACCCTTTTTTGTGTTGCACTGTGTTATTTATTAGAATATCTTACGTCTGTGAGCAACATGTTACTGGATATTCAAAAGAAAATTTATAGCAAATACAACAAGATTTCACAAAATTAATTCACGTTTTATTAAGCGACTCAAACGAAGATTAATTATTATTAGTAATTATCAGTTAATTAAACAACTTCAACAATCTACTTGAATCGTAATTTTCATTATTTTTATGAGACACGTGCCAAGTGGTACGTAAACTCAAATGATATATTGCCAATTGCTAATTACTATTGCGGATTAATATTCATTTCAAACGCTGAAACAAACTAATATTTACTTAATTTATTCACAATTTTGAGCCACTTTGTTTTTTTTCTTTCTTCAAAGTAATAATTTAATAGTAATAATTTAATTTTATTCTCACGATGATGATAAAGCAGTGATGTATTTATTTAATAGCTATAGAATAATGAAACATATATATACATATATCTGTTAAATGTCGAGTAATATGTATGGTAACAGATGAAAGAGTTGTTGACAAAATAATTTCATGTTCTATTTTTGTATTTTCATGGCTGAAAATATGAAAAATGCTATTTTATGTCTGATGGGTAACGTCACTCGTGACACAAAAATCGTTACCGGCCTCTAGTATTCGGTAACTCTGGAATTACAGATTGCACTGCGTGCTTGATCTACTTATATCGCGTCAGTGATTGCATTTAATAGCAAACAAGCAATTCTTGTAAAGCTATTCGGTATGTCGATGAGATACAGTCTTTCCTTTCGCTTTGTATGTTACATATATGTTTGCGATAATTTCACCCACAAATGTAAGAAAAGCTAACACATATCCGGAGAAAAGGGCCAGGAAAGGAATAAGTTTGACGATAAAATTCTCGTTCCTCTGCTGATGGTCGAAGTGATTGATTTTCTGCCGCTCTAGCGCACCTTGCATAATCCTAGTTGCATTTTCGGCGAACCCTATAGCTACTGCTTGCAACAGTATTTCATTAAATCGTTCGATATACGGCGATCTCTTCTCAACTGCGAATAGTAGTTGCTCCGTGGTGAGGTATAAATCCGAGATCCTTAAGAATTCTTCATGATGTTGGCGTAAAACTTGCAAAACTAACTGAGCTGTAGTACTTTCCAGCATATACGAAGTGTATGATTCCAGTTTTTTTTCTCGCACTAACGGCAAAACTATATCATAAACCTTTTTTACTACAAATCTTTTCTTCAGAGTAGCAGACACTTGTCCGGTACTCATGATTTCTGGAGCATAAACAGTGCTCGTGATCACTGATAATTCTGATTTCTCAAGATCTTCAAATGTCGCAATATTTAGTTCGTCGTCAATTAGAGCTAAATTAAATAACTCGAAATAGAACATCGACGAAAATCGGGTATACACAACGTCTAAACAGAGTATCAAGATTTTCTCCACAACAGTTTTCGGCACGTTTGTAATGGATGCACCGATAAGTAAGCATACCACGGTTAATGGTTGGAACAGACGTTCATTTACCTTCAAGCACATCGATAAAAGAAAGCAGATGACAATGATGCTCATTCCTAGAAGTACTATACCAAGAAACTGCCACAGAATTATTGAATTTTTCTGTAGGACAGGCACAAGTAAACTTAATCTTCCGTATGCCAGAAGAATAGGATAGTTGAAATTACGATCAATGCCCGATAATAAATTCTGTGTATTAATATACACATCAATTGGCGACGTTCCGTTAGTAGGTTGAAATGTGAAATTCATAGTTTCCGCCAGAAAACTGAACGCTTGCAGGCGAAAAATCTCAAATTCTAAAGATGTGCCGTCAGGATTGTCATCTTCATCATACGTTTTAATAGAAATTTTATAGCCATTCATATTTCGAAGTTTATCCGGAAACCAAGTAGTTACACTCGCATAATCTTGAATTCGCGTGTAGTTATTTGTAAACGGATTGTATTGATTCACCGTCATATTTAGTTTGTTACTTTGCCAGTCGTAGCCACGAATTTCTAAAACTACAGCTTGCAAGATTTGTTTGCTCCACATCCGTGTTAGCAGGAGTTCGATACTGTTGTCCGTCTCGTCGTTCAGTAACAGCAGTAAGAGATTTGACAAGTTATACTCATGGCATACAGAAAGTGTATTATTAATAATATTCCAGTGCTCTCTACTTTGTAACATGGAATGTGTACCATAAATATATATGATCAACGAACGGCTAGTTGCCGAGTAATCGGTCCGGTTCCGCCATATTGTTTGATTAGGTACTCGAACACAAACAGCTGGTCTAAAATGCAGTACATCTTTCGAAACCATTTCATATACTTGTTCCATAAAAACATCTTTTCGAAAGTCTTCGATCAGTATTATAACATCGTGGATATTTTTGGACTCAACGATTTCACGTATTGCTCTCAGAAGACGTTGCATATTATTCTCTCGCACCTTTCCGTCACATTTTGAATAAATAATTACCGTTGCTTTTAAGATTAGTATGAAAATCAATTTCATAGTATACCGGCTCATTTGCAGTTTAACCAATCAAATCTTGTTTTATAATTAACCTTAAATGATGCAGGTATTTATCGACTCACATTTGTAGTATGTCGTAAGAATGTAGCGGTAATACTGACGCCCGTTTAGTCCGCGTACTAAACCGATTAATTTGGGAGAAAGTGGGGTAAATAATTAAACACCATAAGTAATTTGGTTTTGAAGCCTTTCCTATCCTTTTATTGAAGTAGGACACATATATTGATTTATTACGTCTTTCATGCAAATATATTGGACACGTTGGTGGATACCCCCTGAACCCGGCAATCGAAGATGTCCTAATTCTAATCGTAAGAGGCGTTTTCCTAAGTTTTTCCGGAATTTTCACAAGTAAACTAACGCTTCCTCATTCAAATACGTACAACACGGTTATAAATAGTTTTCGTGTTTCAAAATAACTCTCTTTTTCTCTTTTTAGAGAGTCATACTTTCCAGAAAAGATAGATTAGTCAAAAATATTTATGCAGGCGGAAAATACTTTAACACAGAAAAAGAGTTGAAATATAACATTATTGAAGAATGGAGTAATTTACCACGATAGAAAGTTGAAAAAATACATAAATCGATATCAAATTGTTTAATAGAATTACCACAAAGCCAAGGATGTAATGTAAAATACTAATAAATTGTTTATTAACTGTATACATTTTGTGGCAGCTGTTTTGGCCCTTTTTTCCATTTTTCTCCATAACTTTCGTAAACAATGTTCAATTAAAGCGATTTTTCGTATATTTACGTATAATGAGGTATGAAATATATTGAGTAGAAAAAACAGATGTTTTCTCCCGCAGGTATATCTCCAGAAATAAACAAATATAAAACCGGCTATCATTTTTTCGCCAACCATCGCCTTCAACGAGACTCAGTGTAAGACTTCCTGTACATAATTGAATATATTATATTTCGAGCTTGCCACCCTTGAAAATACAAAAAGTAAGCATCGTTTAATTCTCGGTCATCTTACACAACAAGTATTATTTCTTCCGTACATCTCGAATCAAGTTTTTACGTAGAGAAGAAAAATTCAACTTGAGGGTTATGTTCGAACTTGGAAACGACGGGTTCATTAGATTGTAGCTATTCTCTCGTCATCAAGCAGGCGTACCGTTCAGATATTCATTACTCTAAACAATTTCCACATTGAATTAGAATTTCTATTAGTTTTCGTCGTTCCGGATAGTTGTTCTTTTTATTCATAGAACTTTCGGGACTCATGGGATCATTTGACCTGCAATTAACCCTTGCGGAGTGTTTATTACTTACAATTAGACCAGGCTAGATCCCAACACCTGGCGATCAAGCTTTCTCACATCCGTGGTGGATATCTGAAGTGACCAATCTCAAGTCGCGGATTCTTGGAATTTGCAGAAAATAATCAGAACCTGTAGCATGGTCCCGACATGATGTGGCCGATCATTTAGAAGACAAATTCTAGGAGTCCATCCGCCCTTAAGTAGGTGGGGACTTTGGTCGCCATTAGATGGCTCACGGGAGAACAACCAAAAGTAGTAGGGTAGGTTAGTTATTTCAGTAAGAGACATACTGTTAACACGTTCACGGCCGCTCATTTGACTCAATGTCTCGCGACTACCGCCGGAAATACGGAAAGTTAAAAAAAACAATATTTTCGAAACCAATATTGCGCTTTTTCTTATACCTCTAGCAATGATAAACCAAACTGTATCAAAAGTGCTTGCTATATTATTCGCTTTCCGTTATTACACGGTAATTAAATCTAATATAATTCTTTACTTTCATGACATTAGTATTAAACAATATTTACTTTATCTATTAGAATCGTTTTCGGATTAATATTTAGCGAAGCTTCCATAATCCGTATAACGATTTTCTTCAAGTAAGATGATATAATATGATCAAGTAATATGACAGTCCCAGGACGGAATGATAAGCTTCGGGGACAAAAGCCGATTAATAGGCTGCCGGTCGATAAGCGTCGGGGACAAAAAGCCTATTAGAACAACGGCCGCTCATTGGACTCAAAGTCTCGCGACTACCGCCGGCATCTTTCGCGTACCGAAATACGGAAAGTTCACAAAACCAATATTTTCAGAATTGAAAAACGCCAATATACTCGTAAGAATTGGAAGGCAGTAACTCAAAAACAATTAAAATGGATTAGCATACAAACGTCAAATCTACGATCTCGAAATATTGATATAATGCTGGTCCAATATTGCTAGTGCGAAGTCACATTTACGTGACACCGGCCGATAACCGCTGGCTGTCGAAATCACGTACACGTGACAGCGGCCGTCAAAGTGTTAATATGCACCACAAAACAAAGCAAAATTGTTTGAATCAACAAATTATCGTCGTACTTTAAGTAAAAGAACGGAAAGGATTTGATTAAAAGCGAAAACATCAAACGGCCTGAAAGTTCATAACGGAGCATATATGACCCACGTGGCAGGGAACGCGTTAATATAGTTTCGCTCGGTCGTAACAGTTTTCGCGTGTCACAATACCTGTCACATTATCTATGCCATCCAGAAAATAGATAAACTATGCATCAACTCTTTGTATTTCGTTATTGTATTGCGGAGCTATTTTAATATAAATAATAAATCAACGTGTATGTTCTAATTCCATAAACGGACTGCAGGTGTAAACCGCACATCAAAAACAAAGAACAATTTTCTTCGCGATATGTCGACAGTGATAGCGAAGACTGCAAAACTAAATTACTTGTGGTATTTAATTATTTATCCCACTTTTCCGGAAATTAGTTGCACTACTACGGGGATCATTAACTAATCGCTGCCAGTATTAGCCAGACAGTCTTACGACATACTGCAAGTATCAGACAACTGGTACCTGCATCATTTACGTGTAAACATAAAACAAGTTTTGCTTTGTTAAATTACACCTGAGCCGATATACAATGAAATTGATTTTCATACGAATCTTAATTGCAACGGGAATTATTTATTCAAACTGTGACGTAAATGTACGACAGAATAATATGCAACGCCTTTTGAGTTCAATACGAGAAATCGTTGAGTCCAAAAATATCCACGATGTTATAATATTGATCGAAGACTTGCGAAAAGATATTTTTACGGAACAAGTATATGAAATGGTTTCGAAAGATGTACTGCGTTTTAGACCAGCTGTTTGTGTTCGAGTAACTAATCAAACAATATGGCGGAACCGGGCCGATTACTCGGCAACTAGCCGTTCGTTGATCATATATATTTATGGTACACATTCCATGTTACAAAGTAGAGAGCACTGGAATATTATTAATAATACACTTTCTGTATGCCATGAGTATAACTTGTCAAATCTCTTACTGCTGTTACTGAACGACGAGACGGACAACAGTATCGAACTCCTGCTAACACGAATGTGGAGCAAACAAATCTTGCAAGCCGTAGTTGTAGAAATTCGTGACTACGACTGGCAAAGTAACAAACTAAATATGACGGTGAATCAATACAATCCGTTTACAAATAACTACACGCGAATTCAAGATTATGAGAGTGTAACTACTTGGTTTCCGGACAAACTTCGAAATATGAATGGCTATCAAATTTCTATTAAAATGTATGATGAATATGGCCATCCTGACGGCACATCTGTAGGATTTGAGATTTTTCGCCTGCAAGCGTTCGGTTTTCTGGCGCAAACTATGAATTTCACATTTCAACCTACTAACGGAACGTCGCTAATTGATGTGTACTTTAACACACAGAATTTATTACCGGGCATTGATCGTCATTTCAACTATCCTATTCTTCTGGCATACGGAAGATTAAGTTTACTTGTGCCTGTCTTACATAAAAATTCAATAATTCTGTGGCAGTTTCTTGGTATAGTACTTCTAGGAATGAGCATCATTGCCATCTGCTTTCTTTTATCGATGTGTTTGAAGATAAATAAACGTCTGTTCCAACCATTAAGCGTGGTATGCTTACTTATCGGTGCATCCATTACAATCGTGCCGAAAACTGTTGTGGAGAAAATCTTGGTACTCTGTTTAGACGTTGTGTATACACAATTTTCGTCGATGTTCTATTTCGAGTTATTTAATTTAGCTCTAATTGACGAGGAACTAAATATTGCGACATTTGAAGATCTTGAGAAATCAGAATTATCAGTGATCACGAACACTGTTTATGCTCCAATAATCATGAGTACCGAACAAGTGTCTGCTACTCTGAAGAAAAGATTCGTAGTAAAACATGTTTATGATATAGTTTTGCCGTTACTGGAAGGAAAAAAACTGGAATCATACACTTCGTATATGCTGGAAAGTAGTACAGCTCAGTTAGTTTTGCAAGTTTTACGCCAACATCACGATGAATTCTTAAGGATCTCTGATTTATACCTCACCACGGAGCAACTACTATTCGCAGTTGAGAAGAGATCGCCGTATATCGAACGATTTAATGAAATACTGCTGCACGTAGCAGCTATAGGGTTCGCCGAAAATGTAACTAGGATTGTGCAAGGCGTGCTAGAGCGGCATCAAATCACACACTTTGACCATCAGCAGAGGAACGAGAATTTTATTGTCAAAATTATACCTTTTCTGATACTTTTCTCCGGATATGTGTTAGCGTTTCTTACATTTGTGGGTGAAATTCTCACAAACACATATGTGACATATAAATCGAAACGAAAGAGTGTACCTCATCAGAATACCGATTAGAGACATACAAGCATTGTTTGTTAGCTGTTATACTGTAACATTACAATGCCTGTATAATAGCATTCATAGTTTTTATGCCAGTAAATAATAGGCTTGACGTTTGAACATTTAAATTAATTGTGTAACATAATACTTAAACAATGTAACACGTATTATTAGCACGTTTCATCACAGGAATAGAATAAAATGGAGAAGATGTAAATTAATATTCGTTAGTACATCTTGTAAAAGGGAGACCAAAATAAGTTTATAGATGAAAAATACCTGATGATCTGTAATGTTTTTCAACGATTTTAAGCGCACCATCTAGAAATTAGATTTCAGCAAATGCCCAGGCTATTCAAAAATTGTTCTTACGATTAAGCATATTATAAAATTGTATTTGCGGATATGAGCACCTCTTCTCTATTCCATTCCCTTCCCACAATTTTCCCCTTGTGAGTACTCTGCAACGGATTCTGTGAGATTGTGGCATAGCATAGCAACCAATTTCCTCATCTGTGGCGTAAGTGTATAACGGAGCAACGATTCAAAAATGGCGTCGTGTTGTGGATGCTTATGGCATCGTTTCTTTTCTTGTAATATTCTCGTACTTGAAATTACAGGGTAGCCTGATACGCTTATCGAGGCGTTCAATATTTGGTCTACAAATAGTATTTAATGCATATCTATATCTTCCTTAGTCTTCCGCTGCCCGCGTAGCATCTAAGAAACTCATTACATTTTCATTTAATTTTGACCTTTGCCCTTTTTACTTCGAATTTTATTACTGAATTTTCTGTGCGAAACCTGCATATCAATATTTAACTTACCTGGAATTCTTACAACTTACGGGAAACTGTAGTTTTCTATAAATATGTGATTTGAAGTGAATTTGATCTACAAAAGAGTGAATTCTGAGTGCAGACCCTGTAACTATATAACAACGTTGCAACTGAGCAGGTACTCAGAAACCCGTTTTAAACAGTCTACCCAGACTCGCGATGTAATAGAGTTTACCTTTGCCGATTATATAATATTTATCATAGTGCAATTCGTTTTAACAAACACGAACCTAATTTCCAAGTTTCGCAGCTCATTGTTGTGCTTCCGTTTAACATGGACCCTTCAGTTCAATCATTATAAACGTAATATACACAAATGGAATATTGGAGAATGTCTAATTATCAGTTTTATGTCCACATTAGTGCGTATTCTATGGTCCAATGACATGATTTCAAGCTTTATTTATAATATTCTACTTAAAAAAATATCGGGGAGCTTCTCGAACTCGAGAAACTATTAACTTTATCTTAATTCTCATCTATACAACAACGCATACGTATATTGTATATGTATCACTATTTATACACGATTACGTGTATCTCCATTTTCATAAACATGGATCAGATATGTACGCAATTATTCTTCATTTGATGACAATATGATAAAAGTATTACATACTAATCAATATTGAGATTAGATGTACTGAGGGAGTCATTCTTATAGCCCGTCCCAAGAAACCTTTCACTCGGCTCAGACGAGTTTGCGTTCGTTGTGCGCAGGTCCCCACTATCATTCCCTGTGTCATAAAGCAGTGGTGGGGAGAAAAGGTAGTAGGAACTGCGTGCGCCGATTGAAAGGTTTCCTGGGATAGGCTATAATTGGACCAATCATTCTATCCCAGATATCACGGTGGAAGTAAGCCAATAGCGTCTTCGGAGCAGGGAATAGTAGTGGGGACCTGCGCACAACGAACGAAAACGCGTCCGACCCGTGGACAAACTAAAATTGACTCGTCAGTAGTAGATACAGGACAGCTAATATACTAATGGTCGAATTATTATTCTAGTAAATGGATCGTGTTACATGGGAAATGGCAAACAATTTTAGTCACGATATGTAAATTGACAGAAAGGGGTGTAAAATATAATGATGTGTGGTACTTAATTATTCACTCCATGTCCCGTAAGTGTAATTTAACTGCCACTGATATCGGAGATCTTGTCGATGCCACTGTTACTTTAGCACCCTCGTGTATTCCCACGAGTACTAGTGATCATTACCTTTGTATGTTTATTTTTCTTTCTTCATTTTCTTGAATGTTATGGTTGGCCGTAATATTGTTAATATGTACTATGTAGTTTTTAGCGGCTATTAATAAGACCAAACATTTTAAAAGAAAACTTCTTTATTCCAATGGTTCGACGAAACGTTTCAATAACAAGGTTGTTATCCTCTTCAGTCGATTAAATTGTTCCAAGAAGTCCTAGGATGTGATCCTTTACAATAATTTGCCCTAGGTGCTATCGTCGCAGATGTTAGTTAAGACTCTTAGTTAACTAAAGTTAAGAGTCTTAACTTTAAGATAACATCCTAGGACTTCTTGGAACAATTTAATCGACTGAAGAGGATAACAACCTTGTTATTGAAACGTTTCGTCGAACCATTGGAATAAAGAAGTTTTCTTTTAAAATTTTTGGCCTTATTAATAGCCGCTAAAAACTACATAGTACATATTTTTCTTTCTTCGTTTTTAACCATTTTTTTATCAACTCTAAATCTGGACGAATATCGGAGATCTTTCCATTTTGTCTTGCGGCTATTTCAGTACAGTCGCGTCTGTTTTTAATGCGATTTTGAAGTTTTAAAACAAGAAAAAATAAGTAATCCAAGACATATAGAAAGTTTGAACATCGTAACGTGTTTCTCCAGAATTGTCGTCCTTCTTAGATTTTGTTTTACTGGGAATCAAATCAAATCGGTCATATACATGAAGGGTTAATGAATTCGTCTTGAAAAGCACTCTCAAACAATCGAAAGAAAAATATATCGTTCCATTTAAAAAACCGAACTTGACTTTCATATCTTCTTAAATAATAAAGTAAAGAACAATTTGCTTTTTCAAAACATTTTTCCCCTTGTACCATGTAATGTTTATATAAAAAAATGTTGTCTATCTGCAATACTTTGGGAAATAAACTGCTGTCCAGTGTTACCGCAGACACTCTGTATAAGTGCAATATTTTTAATAAAACATTCGCATATATAGGAAAATTTATTTTATCCAAAAAGTACAAGGTGCTCTAAACTTATGAACGAGAGTGTATGTATTAATTTTTACATTCGATAAATGTAGGATAATGCATCAACTTACATGAACAGATATACAAGATAATAATGAAAACACATGGAAACACTTATACCATAATAACAGATGGAGTTTCATGCAACGTGTTATTGATATCTTGAAACTTGTTGTCATCACTAAACTTAGAATATAGTTCCTCTAGCCATGTTTGTTTCCACATTTTTGACTGAAGATTCATGCAACCAATATGTATGTGGCCTATCCTTATTTTGGAGATATGCCCATTAATTTCGAGACATAAATGGCAACCACTTTTGGTTACATCTATGTCATAAATTCTGATGCACAGACCTAGCTCTATCAGATCAGCAACATCCTCACCAACACAAATAGGTGGTGGATTTCTCGCTGTAAAAGTTAACTTAATATTATCCATCTGTAACATAATGCTTATACTTAACACTTTATCTACCAGAAGCCTATTAACGGTTTGAGCGCCACGGGCCATTGCGAAACTACTAGTAAGGTCGAAAAATGCCAGACGGCGCGATCGTGCTCGTCGTCATTCGTGTAATTGTACTTTGTTTACTTCCACTTCACTCATAGATGTCGAATATGTTTGCTTCCATTTCGTCCCTTTTAATTTCAAAGATTACACTTCAAACGAACGTATAAAAAATGATTTTTTTTAAACGTATGTGTTTAGGCGCAATCAACTCAGAATATCAAAGGGCCTTGTCCTTGTTGATTCCTTCACCCGCCAAATTAATATTAGGTTCGTAATAAAAGCGATTGGTTACAGGATCAGATTTTTTTTAATACGTCTTGTTGGTTTCGTGGTTTAGACAGTTCTGATTATCTTCCGTAGACGAAGTTCTGCGGAAGAGAGAGTTCACGTTCTCGGGGGTGGGTTAAGGTTCAGAAATTCTCATTGGCCGAATCTATACCGAATTTTCTAATTGGTTAAAACTCTAAATAGATAAAAAGGTGACGTTGAAGGTAGACGTCACTTTCGTGGTCTTTGGGGCTTCCCCGCGGTCCCAGGAGTAACGTCACCTTCTGCAACTGCTTCAGGTACTTTGACCTGAGACAGTGCTTCGAAATTAATTAGTTCAGACCTTTCTTTGGAATGCATGAAAGAAGCTGATGATAGTTTGGAGTTTAAACGATTACAAAAGGTAAACAGATGGTTAGCAAGGCAAAGCGGCGGACAAAAGGTACACTATATCTGCTGGCTGTGTGGATACCGAATCTTGAGCTGAATAACTTAATTAGTACGAATAGAAAACGGCTGAGTCGCAACTGTATGGGTTTTTATCGTTTTTTAAAAACCTGACATGTAAGTTCCTTGCCACATCCATTGGCATTTTTTCCACGTAGAACAGGAGAAGCGCGATCGCGCCCCCTGGCACTCGTACAGTTAACACATTCGCACCGGATAATGGAAATGTGAGTCTGAGATTCTTTAGCAGAACACGGATAACTCAAATGTGGGACCTTAAATACGTTACACTTCGGTCTCAAAACGTTTGTGTATGTTTTGAGTGCTTTCTTTAGATAACTATTTAGCAAAATTTCGCGAATTTGTCCTGTTAGACGTGCAGCATTTGGATAAAAATGCCCCGAAGCGAATGTGTCAATAGGCTTGTCCACCGGGAGCCAGTTAATCGGCTTTTCACGGCTGCACTTATAATCGACAGTCCTATCGGTTATGTTATTAAATACTTCATATTATGTATATTTATACAAGTAAATACCTGACACTGTTTCATTAATAATCGTAATGGTGTTAAATGTCATAGTAACTGAGACCCCATAATCATGAGCAAGATAGGATGCATTAACGCACACTGTAACACGTAATAAAACATTAATTAAAGAAATAATGAGCAAATTTCGTGAAATTTTATTTTACTAGAAAATTTGGAATCATTGACATACAGCTGCCTTTGAATTGCACAGGATCCAAATCTATGGATTCGCAACAACCACAGTTATGCTGTATGCATTCACAGTTGTCCTTTATATCCTGCAAACTTTGTAACGTGTTCTTATGGTGGCCTTCTAAAAAAAAAGAAAAAATTTCATCAGCAGAAAGTATAGTATGCTGCAATCAATATGGAAATAAATTTAATTATGAACATAATTTTCAATAATCTGAATAATGCATAATATGTGCGAAACCCAATGTGAGATGTGTCCTGTATTTAAAATAAGATTGCCTGGAAATCGGACGAGTTTTCGTTCGTTGTGCGCAGGGTCCCCTGCTCCAACCACGCTATTGGTCGTACAAGGAAAGTAAGGGAATCCGAGAATCCAAAAATTCTAAAACTTAGGACAAACAGAGTAATTCAGCCTGATTACGAAGTTATTTTTCGTTGCCCAAAAACGGTTTAAAGGAGTGAAATCACTCCTCAAAGAAAAAGTGATTTTTGTCGGCTATTATCTCCAAATATTATCTTCAAAAAATTCCGGAATATTTTTGCAAACTTTTTTAACGCAATTTTGAGGGGATATATGGTTTAAAGAATAATCCTCCTTTAAATAATAATAAGTTTCCATCCACACATAAATTATGAAACGGGTAGAAACAGGTTTTGTACAATAAACGAAGTTTGTCATTCTCGTATCTTTATCAGTGTATCGGCATTAACTATTCTAATTTCATTAAAATGTAACAGCCGCGATTAAAAAACATATCTGTCTCGACTCATAATACGTCCACAAATATCAGTATGCAAGTATTTATCTTTTGTCATTTCCGTGGGAAAACACGTGAGCCACTATAGTGGGTCATCTCTAAAAAACATCACTCTGCGGGAAGCCACTCATTCGTTCATCGTCAAGGAAAATGACTTAGCGAGAAGCCAATAGTGGCTCGTTGTAGCTACAGGGTTATTGTAGCAATGAAATCGTTGTTTTCTGTGTTAAAGTATTTAGTGGTATTGCAGAATGAGTTGTTTTTGGTGCTGGTTTTTTCAAGGTTGTCGTAAACTTTCTTAAGGGCCTTGAATTTGTGTATCTGTCGATTTAATCTAACTTGGTTTCTTCTTTTATTAACTGTGCAACGATTTTTAAATTTGTTCGAGTGACTAAGTCGTACATTACTGAGCCACTTTCGTTCTTTCAGCCACAATTCCATAATTAGTGTCTGGTATTGAAATCGCTCCCAATTATTATACTGCCGTTGAGGTGGTATATGTTTGTAAATATGTTTGCGCTTATTCCATTTATAAGTAGGTTGTGGACTGCAATTATTGCTAGTTGTTTCTTGAGCGGTTTGAGTGTGATGGTTAAGGTTTCTGTTTGATCAACAGGCCCGTGGGAAATCAAGTGACGTTGCTAAGCTTGGATTGTCAAGTTGAGCCTCAACCTACACGTTGTGTAGGTAACGTACTAAATAAGATACCAAATCGTTCTCCCTGCAGGAAAGCAGTCTTTCCTGCTTGGGTTCGCCTCCTAGAAGGCATGCATTGGACGTCCCCTTTGTTGAGACCCGCACGTACCAACACCAGAGGACTCATATCAAATGGTTAACACCCTTTTTTATTGTTATAAAATCATTTAGCAAATGGAAGCCTCGCAGAAGAAGAAAAAGTGAACAGGACTGTGTAAGAAGTTTTTGATAATAAAAGTCTCAATTTGTAGCAAATGGGAAAAGCTTCCTAGCAAATACGGAAAACTATTTCACGGAATAAAAATCTCTAATTTTACGTAAAGTTTTATTTCACATTAATTTTATCTCTGTCGCACAAAAACCGCGAATTTTTTTAGCATCCAGTATCTCGTAATTGTTATTTAGACATATTGAATTAATATAATGAAGACTATTCAAATGAAATGCAGGCTCGTAAAAAATTTGTTTTACTGACCTTCCGAATTCGCATCTACAGATGTGTTGAAGAAGATAACTCCAAGAAACAAGATAAAAGTTATATTCTTCATTGTTTTAATAAACTTCGACATAACTAAACGTATGATGAATACTTTTACGCATATACTGTTATTCAAACGATAATTCTAAATGCCAATTCCAAAAAGCATGGCAATTCAACCCGTCCAAGTTTACGTTTGGTTTAAAAGCATGGCCTTCCCCTGATTTCATGCATTTATCGCAGATAAATTACACACATTGAGAAGGTCTCTAGGTACAGTCCCGTACCACAGACTCAGAGTGTTCAACGATCCCCAAATATCAATTAATTTTAGTGTGGTCAAGTTACCAGCTACCCGGAGAACTACTCCAAATCGTAATTCCACACATTTCACAGAAAAATAGCACAACTTATCACTCCTTTCTACCTTTACTTATCACTACTTTTTAAATTTCATTCTTAAAATTCGTATGCAGCTTATTTCGCGCGGTGTAAAGTCCGGTGACAACGAATTCTCTTAATGCGCAGTCTCACATTTTATCAGTGGTACACAGGTATGCCAACATAGAACTGTAGCGATGCGAGGGCAGTGGTTTATTATCGGGAATTTACACACAGCCTTAGCACAGACGAGATATAGATGGACCCAAAAACAATGTAATCTGTAATTCGAAAGTTATCAGGCTCTAAAGTCCAACAATAAATAGACAGAAATATTTGTGAATTTGTGGTATACCATTACATAAATTTGATTGTTTTAAACGCTATCACACTTCAATAAAAACTAGACTTCGCAGCATATTTTGCTTTCATGCATACTGTGTTAGTTATATCAGATATAAGAAAACCATTATTTTATTATTTCACGTTACTTATATGCTTTGCAGATTCTTAAACTTGACATAAAACTGCACCGTGCTGCATTCAGTTAAATTATCAGTTACCCATTCTTTAGCTATTTGTATTTCATTTTTGTTGTAAATTATAGTTGCAGTATAGTTTCAGGTTTAAAAACTGCAAGCAATTCTGGTAGATCGGCAACTTTCGGGTTTAACATCGTTTTAATTAACGTAAAGTATAATCTTTAATGTTTCTTCGGTTCAGACGGAACAAAAATAGTTGTTCCGATACTTGCCGAATTCGTCTCACAATCAATATCCGATAAGGCAAGATGATAACGCTACATAGAAGATCAGTGTAGAATTGAAACGTGATTTCAACTTATGAAATCATTCGTTCTTCATAATTTAAGCATATTGAGTAGTAAAATTAATATTACTTCCCAAATTGGACGTAGATTAATGTTATTCTCGCATTTTCTGATATTTGCTACCAATTTTCTTTTTAGTATCGAGTAATATGTATGCCAACAGATGTGAGAGTTTTAACAAAGATAATCCATGTTTTATTTTTGCATTTTTAGTACTAAAAACGTAAAAATGCAGCTATTATATCACAGACGAGATATAAGTAGACCAAACACGCAATGCAATCTGTAATTCCAGAGTTACCTGTTTATATATTGTTTTTTATTTCATATCTATATCTATATCTATATCTATATCTATATCTATATCTATATCTATATCTATATCTGTATATCTGTATATCTGTATATCTGTATATCTGTATATCTGTATATCTGTATATCTGTATATCTGTATATCTGTATATCTGTATATCTGTATATCTGTATATCTGTATATCTGTATATCTGTATATCTGTATATCTGTATATCTGTATATCTGTATATCTGTATATCTGTATATCTGTATATCTGTATATCTGTATATCTGTATATCTGTATATCTGTATATCTGTATATCTGTATATCTGTATATCTGTATATCTGTATATCTGTATATCTGTATATCTGTATATCTGTATATCTGTATATCTGTATATCTGTATATCTGTATATCTGTATATCTGTATATCTGTATATCTGTATATCTGTATATCTGTATATCTGTATATCTGTATATCTGTATATCTGTATATCTGTATATCTGTATATCTGTATATCTGTATATCTGTATATCTGTATATCTGTATATCTGTACATCTATGTATCTATATATCTATATATCTATATATCTGTGGTCCGATAACTCTGGAATTACAGATTCCAGTGTGTTGAATCCAGTTATATCTCTTTAGTCCCAACTTTTGTGACGTCAGAATGGGACTAACAATAAGTCCAATAGCATATTCGGGGCACGGAATAGTAACGGGGGATCTGCGCACAACGAACAAACGCGTCCGAGCTCTGTGCAATCTTATTCTAAATAGAGAATATATTCCACAGTGGCACTGCGAAGGGATTCCCTCTACTCTATTACCCACAATTATTCTTGGTGGATAATTATAATAATGGATATGGCGTGGGAACATACACGTGAAGCTCTAAAAAATTTAGCTTGTGTGCTTATTTGCGGCAAATGGTAATCCGTTTTGCAAAGTAAAATATAATAATAATTGATCATTTTAATAGAATATCTACCACTTATTATTTATCTGCATGACTATTAGAATATTCTATCCGTATTAATTTTATTTCTTCTATAAATTATATATTCGCAAGAAGTACACCAAATTTCTGTATGTGGTCTTTGTACTAATCTTTTTATTTAGCGGGAAAGAGCCACTTACACCGACTAGGCTGATCAATTGTGGTCATATCTTCTGTAAACAATGCATCGACCATGATGCAAATTGTATTAAATGTGGTGCACCAATACAGCCAACAGAAATATGTCCCGATCATACGATTATGGGCCTTGTGCAATCTTGCAATGTGATTGCAGATATTGTACGCGAAACGTATGTCTATCTTTTCAGCATATTTATACTGATAACTCCTTACTTAAAATTGATGATAAATGCTCAAGGGCGAATTTTTTCCGTGACATCTGCATTCAATGATCAATTCATTGGACGATTAGATAAAGCTCGGAGAAGACATTTCATAGATGCATGATACGTTGACTTTCCTCTAATTAGTTCTCATATTCATTCACTGCTTCCACATGTTGTCGGCAGACATACTTAGCATTTATTGTAAGACGGAGATTTAGATCTTACAAATGTATTCACCAATTTCATAATCGTCTTATCGGTAGAATTAGGTCTATGAAATCCACTCGGATAGCCTTTTTTTATTCTTCTTCTTCTTCATTCCTTTGGTGCAGGATATTATGATAAAAACCTGCCTTTGGCGGTGATTCGTTGCGATTTAAGGATCTAACACGAATTTTGTACAAAAAATGAATAAAAGTCAAACAAAATTCTTCTTATTCTAAAAATAATAAAATGATAATTCTAAAGTTTTCATAGATACTGTTTATTTTTGTACGCATATTCTTTGGGAACATATCTGTTGTGTAAAAACAGTTGGCTGCAATGTCATTCTTTAAAATTATATTGATAAATTGATAGGAATTTGTGGAACAATCATAAAACTGCGAATAGTACAACCGATACACACACGATAGTGCCATCTTTACAAGCAGAATCTAAGAATAAGAAATCATCTTCGATACCAAAAAATGTTATAAGAAATATGAACAAACGTAATCCAAGAGGAGAAACACCATTACACTCTGCCTGCTTAAAGGTGAAGATTAGTTCTCAAACTACAGTTACTCGCAAAAGTATTCAGACACTAATCACATTTGACTACATTATGATGTATCTGTGTTAATTATGAATGAATTGGACTAAATCTTGTTTTATTAAACGTCGTTTATTGTACTTGACAATTATATATTGTTAGTTTAATAAATTTTGAATAAGATTAACGGAAGAATGGCAAATTAGTGCAGGATATTGAAAAAGAAATAACGACAAATATGCCAAAACGCTTGAAACAAGTGAAAAAACAAAAGGGATATCCAACGAAATATTAACTCTGCATTTATTTGACAAAAGACGTGAAAAAAATATGAATTTTCGAATACTTTTGTCAGGGAATAATTATACATGATTTCGATTAATTTATATTACAATTTTATATATGAAAGTTTATTAAACTAACAACATATAATTTTCAATCGCAGTAAACGACGTTTCACAAAAAAAAGATTTAGTTCAATTCGTTGATAATTGACATAGATACATCGCTATGTACTCGAATTTTATTAATCTCCGAATACTTTTGGGAGTAACTGTAATTGAATTGAAATTTCCTTTTTAAAACAGTATTATCTTATCATTCCCAGAAACAAGAGGAACTTGTAAAATCTCTATTAGCCGCTGGAGCAAATGCAAACACAAAGGACAATGCTAAGTGGACTCCCTTGGTAAATATGACTCAATTTTGTGTTCTGATTATTCACTTCTTTTTAACCCTTTCACTGCGGTGTGCACTAACAAAAAAAGCATTAATTAAGAAACAATAATTAAAAATTTAACATTTAAAAAACAATAATTGCCACCAAATAGTGTCGATAAAAATAAGAAAGATCGAGGAGTTATTGAAATTTAGTTATTCGGTCGATTGTTATATTATACCTAACAGTATGTTCCATACTGTGTTAATTCACTAAAAATGTAAATGCATTATATCGAACAAAATGTACCGGTCGTATATATACGCATTTCTATATATTCATGTACATATGAGAGCGTACATATACGCATTTCGCAATCCAAGGGTTAATTACAGTGAGAAAGGTAAATTGATACGTTGAGCGAGTACCTTCTCATGCACTCTCCTCGTTAGTCAAAAAATACGCAAACTTTTGAGACCGAAGCTCAACCTCTCAACGAAACCGTATCTAAAGACTCACATTTGAGTTATCCGGGTTCTGACGAAGAATCCCAAAAACTCGCGCATGCGTCGTCCGGTGCGAATCTGTTAATACGTCTGATTGAATATGATTTCGTTCAATTTGGTTTCAGCAAGAAGTTGTAAGCTTTGGTGGTATTAATTTATGTCAGTTATTGCTAGAAGCTGGTGCTCAACCGAATATACCAGGAGCAGATAACCGGACATCTTTGCATGAAGCTGCAATCCATAACAGATTAGAAGAAGCAAAGATGCTTTTACGTTATAATGCTAGCAAAAACGTATATGACCAATATGGCAAACGACCAATGTCTGTGCTATTTCCAATTCTATGTCCTAAGGAAACAGAACAATATTCAATACTTGTATTAAACTGATTTTTGTGCAGAGATTATTGCCACACAGAAGAAATGCGTGAAATTTTGAAAGAACAGACAGAAGAGCAAGTGACGTCGGAGAAAAATGTTGATCTTAATCGTACTTTGGATCAATCACTCTCTGCGGGACCATATAAGTTTGTCATCTTTCCGTCAAACTTGAAAGAGGAAAACAGGAAGCTGTTATCTGAAATGGCCCAAAAACACAAGCTGAAGGTCACAACATCTTTCCGGTATTTGATTTTGACGCGCTCGATATGAAAATGCTAATCATATACCTATAAAAGTCATTACGCATTAGGTCACATGTAACGCACATTGTCGTAGAAGCGAACAATCAAAATATTATAAACTTATCTTATAATGTAATGATTGCAATTCTTCGTGGGATTTGGGTACTTAACAGTGAATGCAAGTATTGACAGTATTGAATCTCGAATCACATCTTATTTACTGCAATTCGTAACGACTTTATCGATTTATCAACAGGGGTTACACTGGGTATTGATTTAGAAGATTTAACGCAATTCGATTTGGAATTATTTGAAGTTTGCGGTGCGCCTATTCTTGGAGTTCCTAAGAAAGCCAGGGAAAATGTACAGAGTCAGGTAAAAGTTATTTCATTCGCATTTATTGTCATAGAAATATAACATTCTAGTAATATGCAGCTTTTTCCGAAATTAATGTTAATCCCGGAATTCTCAACTTCATTGTACCAATACAAATCAAAAAGTCTTTTATCCTTTTTTATGCTTTTCGCTTTGTTTGAAGGTACTGATACCTACAATTTCTGAATTAACCGAAATCAGAAAGCCCTTTGCCATTTTTTCGCTTGTGGGCTTTGATTTAACCCTTTGACTTTGGACTGCTGGTGTAAACGATCGCTGCGGTCGGAATATTTTTTCGCGTACCGCGTACTCTGTTGACGTTCGATTGTTCGTGGATTTTATTAACGTGCAATTAAGTTACTATTATAATTCTTCAATTATGCCATATTAACCGTTTGACTGCTACGCGGCGCAAAAGCGCTGCGTTCATTTGTCTCGAAAACCGCGACGCAGCGCTTTTGCGCTGCGAGTTTCAGTGTGTCTTTAACACCTTACGTCTTTAAAAAGAATTTAATGTTTATTTTTTCTTATTCACAATCACAATTAATATTGTTTCTTTATAATACGAAAAGAATTATTAAAATTGATTGATATTTGTCTAAATGAGAGTGTTTTATTTGACATCAAGTCAAAATATGTCCCGTAGTTTTCGTGCGTTCTTGCAAGAATTGCTTAGCAGTCAAACGGTTAATTCAAATCAGAGAATTATTCCAATTTACGTTTATTAGATTAAAATCGTATATAAGATCTCTAATATATTTAGCAGAAATTCGAAAAATAAAGCATGGCCTGTTATGGGAATTTCTCCTCCACAGCGTGACCTCCGTCGTGGGGGTGACCCTTGAAACTTTGCGCGTCAACCCTTTACACCCGGAAGTGACTCTCAGTCGCCATTCAGTTTATTGCGACAACTCCAACTGCGATTAAGAGGCGACATTAAGATTTACTCCAGTTGTCGGTAATTTAAAATTCAATAACAAAAACTACGTGAAGTAAATCTTAACGCCGCTTCTCAGTCGCCACTCGAATTACTGCAAGAAACTGAGTGGTGACTGGGAGTCGCCTTTCAAGTGCAAAGGATTTACCCTATGCATTCAGAGGCGAATCTCAGTCGCCCCTCAGCTTATTGCGGTAACTCGAGTGTCGTTGGATGTTAAATCACCGACAACTCGAGTAAATTTTCATGTCGTCTCTCAGTCGCCACTCGAGTTGTCGCAGTAAATTGAGTGGCGACTAAGAGTCGCCGTTCGAGTTACTGCAGTAAACTGAGTGGCGAGTGAGAGTCGCCTTTCCATTTTTCGCAATAAACTGAGTGAGTGACGACCGAGAGTCGCCTTTCGAGTTGTCGCAATAAACTGAATACCGACTGAGAGTCGCCTTTCGAGTTGCCAACAAAATTAAGTGGCTACTGAGAGTCGCCTCTCGATTTACCGCAATAAACTGAATACCGACCGAGAGTCGCCTTTCGAGTTGCCAACAAAATTAAGTGGCTACTGAGAGTCGCCTCTCGAGTTACCGCAATAAACTGAATACCGACTGAGAGTCACCTTTCGAGTTGCCAAAAAAATTAAGTGGCTACTGAGAGTCGCCTCTCGAGTTACCGCAATAAACTGAGTGGCGACTGAGACTCGCCTCTCGAGTGCAAAGGATTAATACCTCGGAAAACCCTGTATATCCGTGATGATTTTGATTGTTTTAGAATCCAGGTCTTTTCAACAGATGTTACTTTTATTTTGCAATGCAATCGAAAAACAGTTATTATATTGATGACGTTGAACTAACGAAGGAGAACATAACCAAGCTAGTAATGGAAGGAGATGGCATTGTATTAACGAGGGAGCCTGATCCGGAGGATATTAAACAGAAAGAACAAGCAATCCCTTTTCATACCGCACATGATTTGTCTCATCCGTTACACAACTGTGCGCATTATATTATATATGTTCCAGGACGGGATGAACCACGTATAAAGTATAATATGCCACACATCAAATCTTTGCCCTTAATCTGGTTAATTGAATGCATTGAAAAGTTTACTTTGGTAGATCCATCACATTTAGGTCTAACATGATTACATTATTCACAAAAAAGAACAAAATGGCATACTCTGCCAGTAAACATTGTTGTGTAATAAAATATCAGTATTAATTGTTAGCTAATCTTGTTAATCCATAAATTAAGCACATAGGTCTTAAAAGAAGTAAAGGAGGACAGTGGAATGTCACAAGAATACATCGATAGGTAAAGAGGTTAACACTTTGACGGCCGCTCATTTCACTCAAAGTCGCGCTACTACCGCCGGCATCTCTCGCGTCCTGAAATACGGAAAGTTCACGAAACCAATATTTTGAGAACTAAAAAACGCCAATATACTCGTAAGAATTGGAAAGCAGTAATTCAAAAACAGTTAAAATGGATTAACATAAAAACGTCAAATCTACGATCTCGAAATATTTATATAATGCTGGTCCAAGATTGCTAGTGCGAAGTCACATTTACGTGACACCGGCCGATAACCGCTGACTGGCGAAATCACGTACACGTGACAGCGGCCGTCAAAGTGTTAAGAAGGACATTTTGAGGTTACTTACGCTTTTTTTTAAATGAACTGTACATTTTCTTTTATGAACGGAGAAACGTAGTGAGATGAGTCCTACTACATAACATGTAGAATTTTCTTGAAAAATTTTGAAATTAATTATTGAAGGTTATTTTACTATTCGCAACTTAGTATTCAAATAATATTTGAAAATTGTAATTGGTAAATATTGGATTTACATTGTTTACACTCAATTTTTAATCAAATTGTTCTTGCAATGACGCGTTGTTGAGATTTCATGTGCACAGCGCGTGTAATCCATTAATTAATTTGCATCTTTCAAGCATAATTTATTTATAAATAAACGTATAACTGAGTATACGTTCGGACGTTCGAAAGTTCAGCATATTTTTATACATATTAATTGATTATTGACTTAATCATATGAATTAGAAGTATGCATACATCTATCTATAGTATGTCCGTGACATAAAAAACGATTAATTACGTAAATATACCTGAAACTACTGAAATCTGTGAAACATTTTTGGAATTACAGTTTCATGGTATGGATGGTGCCATCGAGTGGTCACAATAAACATTTTATGAATACTTTATGGAGATACTTTTTTCATGAATGAATATTACGAAATAAGGAATATCTGTGAATTTATGAATATAAAAAGTAAGTATAATCTTCATACGTCCTTTGTGATTTTTACAAACTTTTAGATAACTTCAGTATCTCCAGAGGTATTTAATTGCTTAATATTTACTTCGTTACCCTGCAGGATGCGCGCGCATCCGTATCTGCATCATAGTGTTACAAGTATGGCTCATAAATCTCGTAATACATTAAATGATAGATTTCCATAAGAATGAAAGAAAAGTGGATAATATATTATTTAATATTCAATCTTTCGCTACGACGTTTCATTAAACAAACAGGGACACCGAGTCACCGTAGAAATACGGTATAAATATTTCCCTCAACTTGCTGTCAGTTTATTAACACGTTGAGCGCCACTTCGAAATCCGTGTTATACGACATCTTGCGATACGCGTCCGTAATATAACATCCAAAACTAAACTGTTTGCGCACTGTACGATACATTGGTTACTTAACATCGTATCGTCACGTTAAAAATATTGAAAATTGACGAATATTAGCGATATATATTTGATCCGATTTTGATTAATATTGCCAATGGCAGTCACGGGTGATCGCCATGGCGTTCAACGTGTTAACACTAGAACTACCAAATATATTCTTACTTCTGCTTAAACACCATTTACATATAAATTCTGGCTCCAAGATGATAATTAATTAATAGACTTGATTACGCGTGTTATGTACGTAAAAGAAAGGTATATCTAATGTGAAACAATGCGCCGTTAGATATTCGAATAACTTTATTAAGACCTGCAGATCCGCCATTTTGAGTACTTTGGTAGTTCCAGTGTTAATAAACGTTTAGATTATAATTCTCGACGAACTTTACCCAGATAACAAGTATCTATTCATACATTATTGTCAAACTGTTTCGAATAAAACGTATTCACTTCGACAACAAGCTTAGAAAGAGGCAAAGACTTGTATCCCTCTCCAAAAAACTAACAAGTCGTATCTCTTACGTGATTACGCCACGAGAGGGGAAATTTGGTTAACGTTCCGCGTGAAGCCGTATTCTAAAATGAAGACAATCATCTAAATAACATCAAGAAGTCTCACAGACATTCCGTTCTAAGAAAGTTAATGTAACATCCTAAGTATCTACGAAGAATGTAATTACATTTTAATGTATGTAATTATATCTTCCTTGCTTCTTTATAATTGAACGAATTACTGCAAGGTGGATTCATCGTTCTAATACAAACTCTACTGTGCAGAGTTTCGTGCAAGAAATTGTTCAGCTATGAATTTTACAAATATTATGTATATATATTATATTCGTAAAAGATCAAATATTGCGCATACATTGATAAATTCCACGGGGAAATATCGTACGGTATCCCAGTACATTTACGGGTAAAGTACCGCTAGTCGCCGGTATATACATCTGTAGGTATACGGAGAAAGGGGAAGGGGGGATCGAAAGGAAGTGGGACTGTTAGAGAGGGGAATAGGAAGAGTAGCATGGATGTCAAGTTTGCAAGTAAGATGAAAGACGGTGAGAAGAAGGTGGGGATTCTAATTTAGAGGAATCGGGGTACGGGTATAAAATAAATAGAGACGGAGATATTGAAGGTCACAATAAACTAATACAGCAATTAAAGTATTAGTACCGGGAAATGAATTCATATACTTTCTTAAATATTAGATACAGATTAAAATTGATAATATATATATTATTCACCTTGGAAGTGTTCAACTCGGTTAAACAAAATAATGAACATTTTAAACAGAACCAATCGTAAGACATCTTTGTAAATACATCGAGTCCAGTTTTTATCTTTGTATAAAACTAAGAACATTATATAGCAATGAAGTAAAGTAACTGAGTGAAAGTTTGATGCGATATGGATTCCCGAATTTATTTTTCGTTGACAAAGATAATATCGTTTAAATGATTGTATAAAAAGTGTGGTTTAAACAAGCAAATGAAATAATAGACAAAAGTGTCTGCCGTCCATGTCAGCTATTCCGCCCCACCAAAAACCGATTCCCATCGAACCCGGTTGCTCTTAGCTCCTCCAGTTTCCTTCTTTTCTCTCCTTTTTCTGTTCGACGTGAAAGGGGGGACCCGCACCCTGACCCACAAGTGGGGCTCCGGTATCCCTAGTCAGTCAGTCAGTCAGTCAAACAAGCTATGGCAAGCAATGTGGGTCCGCATAATATCGTGGTTGCCGAACTCGCGGTGAAGTAGTTTGACACGCACGTGAGCAAGCCGGCTAACAAGACAAGTGTGTCTTTCCTGAATTGTTTTGATTTTGTGGCTTTTCTTGGCATTGAAGAGAAAGGAAGAGAGGGAGAAAGAAAGAGAGGGAGGTTGAAGATGATACTGAGAACAGCACCCGGGGGCATTGTCCTTTTCCTTGTACTTGCCAGATTGGTTGGTGCGCAGGACGACGACTCCCTAGCTGGCAGCTTCTTGTCAGGTAATTACAAAACAATACCATTCGATTAAGTCATAAATAAGTTCCGCTTCAAAATAAATTTCATTCGTCAATAAAATCCCAAGCATGACACTTCTACTGTTGAATTCAGATTGAAAGACAATTTGCTAATAGCCAGTAAACAAATTTTAATTGAATTCGAAATATAATCAGGCAATTCGTGGAACAACAGTTAGACTCTACCTGCAGCGGTACTTATTTCTGAATTAATTTAATATCCCACATTATTTTCTAGACTTATGTACTAACTTTTCTTTGTGACTGTAAATAAGGATATCTTCGTTGAAGTGTTAGTGAACTAATTAGGGATATTTCATATTGCATTTTACTTATATTGCAATTTGTATGTGTAATTTTGGGTTTCGGCTGTTAATAGACCAAATGTAACAATTTAAGCTTCTTTATTTTTCAAGTAGAAACGTTTCGGCACATTTGGTCTATTAACAGCCGAAACCCAAAATTACACATACAACTTATTATTGGACCAATAAATAAACCATTGATTACTATATTATATTGCAATTGTAATGAACTTTATATGTTGTGCATAAAGCAACATTAAAAGCGTGACCTAGAATGTTGCAGTGACACTGTTCGTTCTACACTGAAACGAATGTAGAAAATATATGTGCCAAGTTTACCTGCTACATTGCATTGTTCAATGAGTAATTAGTTAACGGAGACTTTGGTTTACTGTGTTCTGCGTCGTTTTGAATGAATTTCGTGTAACCCGCGCACACATTGCCTGCTGAATTATAGATTTCTAATGGTAATGCGCTTGACTATGTATTATAGACTTCACGGTTTCTACAGTTTTAAATTGTCGGGTGATCCTTGGATACCGTGATTTATTTTCTACATAATTTCTTATCTTTGGAATCGGATGAACTTTGGAGAATGCCACGCGGTAAACGAGCAATAAATATTCAATTCGTAACGCGGATTCTAGAAATAGAAATTCGCAGGCGAACGTATGCGGCGCACGGTTTTATAGGTAGAATCTGGAAGGATGCGATTGTCCCACTTAAAAGTTCTACAACGCTTTACGGATGGCGCTGACAATCAGTCGAAACTGGTAGTAAGAAGGCCGCTGGCAGGTTTGAAAACTATGTGATAATATAACGAGCACGATGCAAACATATTCCCAGGTTTAGCACAAATAATTATAACGAAGAAATACGCGATTCGCGTGAATAAACGTTTCAATGTCAAATGCAATATCAGTCTTACAATTCAATCCGTAGAACGTAAAGGAAACAGAAATGTTTTCTCCAAACTTATTCCGTTGAGTCATAAATATGTAAGTTCCGTTCGTCCAGGAATCTTTTGATTTAAAACCGGCATAGTTTTGCCTAAAAATGGCAAGAAGTTATTATCAGGTCTAGTAATAATTAATGTCGGTTTCCAATACATCTTTATACTAATTTATTTAAACAAAACAATTTAATCAACGATATAGTCGTCGGATTAAGATGCTACCTGAGCGTTGGGCACAAGTAGTTGAAAACAACTTGTTTTGTTTAAATAAATTAGTTTAAAACTGTATTGGAAAACGACATTAATTATTACTAGACCTAATAATAATGACAGCGAATATATATTAGATTAAAATTCAGTGCATACTCAACTTGTTTTACACGGTCCAAGAAAAAATCGCGCCTACTTTTTACACGCTTTATTTCGTCTAATACGATTTCAAAATCATTTATCTCGAACCTGTTCGCTACAAGGAACTTGGAAAACTGAAAGAGTAACTAATTTTATTTTAGTTAATTATTGAATATGTATGAATTTGATTTTACGTTTTTTTCATCACCCTTTTTACACGGTTTTTCGAAGTAAATATAGTTCTTTATTTCATCTTACACAGTTTTTGGAAAACATGAAACGTATCCGCCATTTTACTATAGAAAACGTATCTGTTTTGCGCGGGTTTTTGTGGAATATCGCGTAAAAACAGTGTTGGATATAGTTCATTCTATTTACGAATAAACTTTATTTTATAAAATGGAACTTATTTATGAATAAAACCAATAAATTAACACATTTCTAATATTCACTCGAAGATGTGGTATAGGATGAAATTTTTAATAAATTTGCGCAAACATCTCTCAATAATTATCGCGTTGTAACTTTTTGATATTTAAATTGACGACGTAAATAATAGCCGATTTAACAAGTAATTAAAAGATACGTTAATCAAATGTGATTTGACGCGGCAAATATAGTTTTGTAGTAATATTTTACAGCAAAATAAGAAACAGTAATAGTGTTGTGCAGTTTTTGATTTTTCTTAGCAATCCTTGCTGTTTTTTTTCCAATTTTATGATACAAACCTTATGATAATGACGTAACGCAGAAAGTGCAAGTTAAAGAGCGGATCTTATCTTTCAACATCTTTAGAACATCATTAAAATATTGGTACAAATATTAGTGCAAATATGGGTTTTTCCTTTTCGTTGTATTATTCACATACACTGATGGAAAATGTCTTGCAGTAAGACGCGTTGGATTAATATGACCAAATTTATTAACATTTTTCGTGGCATTCGATGGATAATAGCGCCTTAGAATTTGTCGTATTAGTTCCAGGTGGAATTTTGCCATCGATAAATGTTTCCCAGTTTTCAATTTATATAAACAGTAGGCATTCCATACGCATAAATCCAATAAATGGAAAAAGTACTTTTTGTACCATTCCACATTTTTTCTCTGGGAGTGAATGGTGCTTATTACAATATTATTGTATTATTAGTACAATGTTTGCAAAAAATATAACTGTGGAATGTTAGTAGTCGTATAGAATAATATTTAATGTTTCATATTTAATATTAGTTTATTAAACGGGCTTGGGTCCTTTTGGGACGTTATCAAATATAATACAACAACAAACACGAAGTTACAGTTTCTAGATTGCAACAACAACAACAACAACAACAACAATAATAATAATAATAATAATAATAATAATGTACGATGATAAGCACAGTAAGATATAAAGATAAGAATAAAAAGCACACGCATAATAATTGATGAAGAATGTATTACAGTAAAAATGCTAAAATGAAGTTCTTTTGAGCCAATTGTAAAATTGCACGGATTCCGACGAGGAATGCGCGAATTATGACAGCTTGGAGAGAGTGAAGCATTATTTAATCATTAATGTCGTACACGGAAATGGAACAGTAAATTCGCGTTTTTTCGCAAATACGCTAATTGCTTTATAAAGTTGGCACTGCAATGAAAATGTACAGTCGAGTGGACACTCTAGCTGTAGTAGTATATACATGGATTAGTAGCGTTATTAACTCGTTGCACTCAAGTGGCGACTCTCAGTCGTCGCACCGTTTATTGCGGTAACTCGAGTGGCGACCGGGAGGCGACATTATTATTTTCTTCAGTTATATTTTGTTATTGGACGGTAACTCACCGGCGACTGGAGTAAGTTTTAATGTCGCCTTTCACTCGCCACGCGAGTTACCGCAATAAACTGGGTGGCGACTGAGAGGCGACATTAACATTTACTACAGTTATATTTTGTTATTGGACGTTAAATTACCGGCAACTGGAGTAAGTTTTAATGTCGCCTTTCAGTCGCCACTCCAGTTACCGCAATAAACTGGGTGGCGACTGAGAGGCGACATTAACATTTAGTGTAGGTATATTTTGTTGTTGGACGTTAAATTACCGATAACTGGAGTAAGTTTTAATGTCGCCTTTCAGTCGTTAATCGAGTTGCCGCTATAATAATAGCAAAAGTATAGCAAGAATATAGCAAGAGTATAGAAAAGTATAGCAAAAGTATAGAAAAGTATAGCAAAACTATAGTAAAGTATAGAAAAGTATAGCAAAACTATAGTAAAGTATAGAAAAGTATAGCAAAACTATAGTAAAGTATAGAAAAGTATAGCAAAACTATAGAAAAGTATAGAAAAGTATAGCAAAACTATAGAAAAGTATAGAAAAGTATAGCAAAACTATAGAAAAGTATAGAAAAGTATAGCAAAACTATAGAAAAGTATAGATAAGTATAGCAAAACTATAGAAAAGTATAGAAAAGTATAGCAAAACTATAGAAAAGTATAGAACAGTATAGCAAAACTATAGAAAAGTATACAAAAGTATAGAAATAGATGAAAACAACTTGTCCATTAAAGTAGACTGCCGACGGACTAATTCCAAGATCCACCTTCCATCTTTCAGTTTCACCTGTAATTTTTTCTCCGAAAATTACGTAAAAATAAAAAATATAATGAATAGTTATAGAACTATTTTTACCACTGTATTCCATTCACGCGTGCAGCCGCGCGGTGGAATTCTTGAAGCTTCTTGCATTTCAATGACTAAACTACTAAAAAAATATGATTTTCCAACTCCAGTTACCAATTCCTCTTATAGAAACAAAACAATACCAAACCATAAAAATCAAATATAAAATTGAACACTAAACGTCTCAATCGAAAAATATCATTTTCATTCTGATTTTACGTCCAACTATTTTACCTGAAAACTTAAACACAAAACCGAAATCGAAAGAGAATCAAAGAGCTCTTTTGCTTTAACACGTTGAGCGCCACTTCGGAATCCGCGTTATACGGTACCTCGCGATACGCGTCCGTAACGTCTACATAACGTCTACAAATCAAACCATTCAAGCACTCTACGATACATTGGTTACTTTACATCGTTATCGTAACCTTAAAAATATTAAAACTTTGACGAATATTACCGACATATTTGATTCGAATTATAGTAATATTGGTATCGGCGGTCACCGGTGACCCCCATAGCGTTTACGTGTTAAAGGAAGACATGGTTTATCGGCAGTCTAGAATGATACTTAGAAGAGGCACGTGTAATACCGAAGACGGCTATGCATCGCGAACCGAACAGCTCATTAACTACCGTTATGTTTGTTTGGGCCGTTATACATGCTAAAGTGAAACCACCGAGCATTATACTATACTACGCCCATGGAAATTTATTTAAATACCTTCCGTCCATTGTCATAATCGATGTCAAATGTTTACGTACCACTTTTTCATAACTTTCATTGTTTTCTAATTCAACTATTCAAACCGAAACAGATTACAGGAATCTACAATATTTTATGAATTCACTGTCGGTATGATAGATTTGTCGGAATATTCATCTTCCGATGATTCAAGGAACTCTACTTTTCGAAAGTTATGCACTCGATATACATATATATGATGCCCAGTAGGTAAAAAGAGTTCGTGTGAATTTATATCGAGAAATGCTTTATTGAAGAGTTATAAACGTTCGAAGATTTTTATTAATTGTTTTGGCAGTTATAATAAATGATCGAAATTTCTTCGTTCTGCAAGAATACTGAGATTAACTGTAAATATGAGATTTGAGGTGGATATGTTCTGCGAAACGGCGAATTTCGAGTGCGGACCCTGTATTTTCTATGCGTCTGCGCGACGCATAGTATGTGCTCTGTTTTATTCAAAACAGAGTTGAGTTCAGAATTTGTTCAATCGAGTAAAGGAAAGCACACATTTTATGTATACACACGCTCATCTTATGTTCGGATAATCGTACGTCCGGATAATAGGATATTTGGATAATGGATGTTCGGATAAGGGAGGCTCTACTGTACTTGTTAATTGCTTTAAATTGATAACAGTAAAGCCTCTTCCATTTTTGAGCAAGTTTGGCAGCGGACCATCTGTTTCATCGTTTAGTTTCCACATAGAATGCCTGGTTTAGAGGAAAGAGAATTCTAAACCGGTCATTAACTTCTACCTAGCGTTTTACCTTATATATCAAGGTCATAGAGGGAATGTAGGATTACGTATGCAGGAATTTCTTTCAAGATATGATACCCACGGTGACTACTGCCACCAAATACCTGCACCGGATATAAATGTAATAGTTAACGTTGAACTAACAACGAGTGGTTACCTGCCTACTTCTAATTCATGCAGTTTCCTGACATAACCTATCCCAGGAAACCTTTCACTCGGCTGAGACGAGTTTGCGTCCGTTGTGCGCACGTCCCCACTATCACTCCCTGCTCCGAACTCGCTATTGGCCTTAGTCCCACTGTGACGTCACGGAAGGCGGGTTTAAAGCAGTGGTGGGGAGAAAAGGGAGTGGGGGCTGCGCGCGCCGGGTGAAAGGTTTCCTGGGATCGGCTATGATACTGTTTAATACAAAAAAAAAACTGTAACAACGAATACTCGATTCTTATAAATTTTGTTGCGTTGAAAACGAATCCTCAAACCTTTTCTCTCTATTTTCGAATACTGAGGGTAATGCAGGGATTATCAATTTCGCATTAGCTTAGTCGAAGGGGTTATAAAAATATGACACCCTTATATTTACCAACATATATTGTATATATATTGGCGAGTGTAAAAAGTATTCGTACAACAAAGAATTTAAAAAAGAACCTCGTAGAGCTTTGTTTATTAAAAACATTTTAATAAACAAGCCTATATACATATTCTTAGAAACCTTCGCAACGAATTTCATAAAAAAGGATATTCCTTATCCATACTTTAATGGAAATATTAACAATATGTTATACAATAAATGCTACTTTCTGTGCTGCATTCAGTTCAATTATCATTTATCATTATCTATCTATTTCCAGCAGGACATGTTTGTATTTCATTTCTCTGTAAATTATAGTTGCAGCATAATTTCAGGTTTAAAAACTACCTAAATTAATATAAGCGATAACATCAGTTATAATTGACATTTTATTTTCGAAGAAGAACAATTCGACGGTTGAAATTTAAACAAGCTATGTATAATTGAAACATTCCCTGATCGTTTTACAGGTTTGTTGGACTCCATTACGAGTACAGCTAACAGCGCAGATTGTCCTGGTGTTTGTGTTCACGCCCTAGCAACACTGATATGCTACGAGGTGTTGGAAGATGTGCAATGTCCTACGGCGAGCATGCGCTGTTGCGTTGAAGCGCCTATAAATAGCACTGGAACATCTGACAATCAACATGGCCAGGATGATGCAACATCCACGGCACTGTCAAGCATCAAAACAACAACAACCACTGCGACAACAACTACAACTGTCACAACACCACTGACTACCTCTACTCTTCCTCTACTCTCTTCAACAACGTCGAACAATATCACTCCAGTACGTATCCTTGAACTGAATACTGTCGAGCCTCTTTTTATGCGGCACTGAGGAAGTCACGTTTATACTGAATCCCGGGAAACCTTTCACCCGGCGCGCGCAGTCCCCACTACCTTGTCTCCCCCACCACTGCTTTATGCCCGCCTCCCGTAACGCCCCTGCGGGACTAAAGCCAATAGCGTGCTCGGAGCAGGGAGTGATAGTGGGGACCTGCGCACAACGGACGCAAACTCGTACGAGCCGTGGTCAAACTAATCGTGGATTTCAAGTACTTTCCGGTACTCTTAACCCGTTTAGTGCCAGGCATTTTACGGAGTACATGCGAAGAATGCCACGGGCCAATGATATGCGCGCTTGTATGAGTAGGTTTATAAGGAACAAAATTCCGATTTCCTGGAGGAAAATTGTACTATTTATTCTTCGGAAACTTGAAGAATATGGAATATAATGTTGGGCAGCCAAATTTTTAGTTTTAAAATATGTTTAATTCAAACGAGCCTGAGAAGAAGTCCCCCAGCACGTAAGCCCGCGACAACGCGTGGCCCGCTGGCACTAAAAGGGTTAATGCATGGGTGATTTTTAGGAAATGGAAAATATTGTCCAGAAAAGTGACCGGTTTCTTGAGGAATTACTTCTGTCAAATAATAACTTTAGCACTTACGTATACATTGTTTAAAGAATGTTTCGAATAGTCTAACTAACTTTCACTCTTAATCTCATTTCAAAAGAAGTGCCAGTTTAACTGGACTTTGTCTGCTGACAGTGCATGACATTGCATCGCGTTTGGTAAAAATATTTTCATTGTTTTCGAACTTTTATGCGCAACTCAGAAATAATACTATAATTAAGACGCTGTCAGAATGATTTGATATTTAACTTCAACCGAAAGATTTCTTTTCTTTATTCATTTTCATTTTTGTTTGTCTCGCCAGGAAAGCCAGAAAGAGAAAGAGTCCAACAACAAAACAGTCGGTGAGTATTTTTAACTTACAGAACTACGAACAAAATATTCAGCAATATTGATACATTCACGTATACGTCCTTAAAAATAAGAATAGATGGAACAAATAAATTAACCGTTTTATTTACGTCCATTACGCAACGTGAATTGCAAAATTCTCAGAAGATGGAACCATATTTTGAACGTTTTCATTAAGTTCCACGGACATTTTGACTGCTTCCGTAGTTCTAGTGTTAAATATTCATATTGAAGAATACTTTGAGATTTTGCGCAATTGTCATCCTCCGTCAGGCAAATTATTAATAATTTTGCGTATAAGTTCTTCGAAACGACTTACTTCAACATTTTTTCAGCTAAAACATGTTCGGGAATCTGTATGGCGGAGAGAATCGCCGATTACTGTGATGCCGTGCTGATAACAGATACACTTTGCAAGCCGGGATATAAATGCTGCGTGTCTCGAGACGCATTCGGAGATTCTCCGCCTCCAGAATTAATGGTGATAGAAAGAGTTAATTCCAGTCGTTTCGAGGAGAAAAATGGTGTTAGCACTTCGAATAAACGCCCGTCGTCTTTGACGACAATAAGACCAATCACAGCCGTCTCCACAAGTTTGCCGGTGGCTTCAACAAATACTTTAACTCTGACTACGAAAGAACCAACAACGTCGATAAAGCCAAAGCCGATATTGCGAAGACCCTGCAGAGGTGAATGTGTCAGTGGATTTTTCGCACTTCTTTGCGATAAGGTTGACAGAGAAGCAGAATGTCCCGGTGACGACACCTGTTGCATCATTGATGCACTCTTGAAAACGGTATGAATAATTACACTAACGTAACCGACGAAGTCTATTGTTCTATCTGACTATCTATATAGTATTATTGTGTGCTTGCAACTTTTAACCCTTTGACTGCGGCGCGCTCTCGGACGAATCCATCTATATGGACGGCGCGTTTTTCGCTTGTCAGTCGCTGCGACTAGTTGTCCACTGACAGTGACCAAAACAGTACCCGGAAATTGGATGCCATTCTTAGGGTTTAAAAAATAATAATGGCAACAAAATTAAAAATATCAATTCTTTTTATTTATATTAAGTAACTTTTTAAGCTATTTTCATTTACAGAGGGCATATATATACGGTTTTCGTATATATTGATGGATTTGTGAGGGCGTATATATACGCTTTTCGTATATATTGATGGATTTGTTAGGGCGTATATATACGCCTTTAGCAGTCAAAGGGTTAACGAAACCCGAAATCCGTGTTATACGATACCTCGCGATACGCGTCCGTAACGTCTATATAACGTCTACAACTAAACTGTTTAAACGGTCTACAATGCATTGTTTACTTCACATCGTTGTCGTATCTTTCAAAATATGAAAAATGTTACGATTATTAGCGATATATTTGATTCGAGTTTTAGTAATATTGGCATTGGCATCACTGATGACCTCCACGGCATGCAACGTGTTAAAAATTATAATCTTTTTCGACTGTAGTCAGACAAATGATGAAGTTATCCCAAATCGATAAAGAAATATGCTTTTAATGAAGTAGCTTTTGTCAACGTTTTTAGGTTGGCAAGTTCGCGACCTTCATTATAAACTTCAATCAAACAAGCTTAATTAAATGAAATAATAATTGCATGTATAAAAATAATCGCAAAAACGAGGCCTCTCGAAAGATATTACCGATCAACAAAAATAATTTACAAATATGGTTCTTGTAAACAAAAAAGAAGTTGCAAAACAAAAGGTGGCGCATTTAGTTGCCAACCTACTATTGAGTTCAACCGTGTAAATGAAATAAATGAAGTCTTATTCTGTTCTGCTTCCTAGGAAACAACGACTACAATACGGCCAACTGTAAAACCACCGCAGCCAAAACTGCCAACATGTCCCGGATTTTGTTTGCTGACAATCATGGCTGCTTTCTGTGAGCGACCGAATATAATAATTGCGAAAACGTCAACCTGCCAGTCTGGATCGATTTGTTGTGATAACACGAAAAGCCCGCCGCAGGTGATTCTATTTCTTTTTTAAACTGTAGGCCTGGTTCAGAAGAATGACTAGTTTCAGGCAAATATGCCAATTATTGGGTTGTTCCATAAGTCCGTGCGGTTTTGTGGAATATGAAAAAATCTGTTTTCTTTCTTGCAAATATTTAACACTTAGCCGACCGCACGCGCCGCAGCTAACTGTACGGTTTCCACCGCGCTCCGGGAAGCCAAACTCGCTGTCCACCGCGTTTGGTGGATTTTATTATATGTTGTGCTTTATAGAAACTGTTCGTCAATAATTGCGAACAACTCCAGATAAAGGTAGTTAATAATAACAGGAAACGAGAAACGCGTTGCTAAGGTCAAAGTGGGAGATCTCCTCGATCGGTCGGGCACCGACTTACTTTGAAATGGGGAGATCTCCCGGATCGGTCGGGCACCGACTTACTTTAAAGTGGGGAGATCTCCCCGATCGGTCGGCTAATCCATTACGCTACGGTCACCTTGTATATGAAAAGTCGCATAGACGTATAATACGGACGTCTATTTTTAATCCCGATTTTAATACGCGATTCGTCGAAGTATCCCCCTTTTTTCATTATTGCTATTTTACATATTTTTGACATACCCCGACAAGTTTGCGTAATGTTTCTCGCTGCATAGTTCGCCAACCTTCTTGTAGTAAAGTCATTTCTTGCGGGGAAACTAAAAACCGAGCGATAGCAATAAACGGAGCCGACCGATTTTAAAGGTAACACAATCTTATTACACCCAGCTGCCAATACAATATGTGTCTGCATGGCAAGAAAATAGTTTAATATTAATGGTAAAATTATCAAATGAACAAAGGTTTTATATTCCATTTACTTTTAATATTCATTCTAACATTTAAAGTAAACGTTAGAATGAAGACAAAGCAAGTGATCCCAAACTTATGGCCGGTAGTGTATGTAATATCTGGTAACGAACGTGGTAAAACCCCACGATCTTATGAACCAACCCGATAATATCCCTTAAAAAACAGAAACTGAAATAAAATATTGGTACTTAGACTGTAAACGTAGTGACACCATCTTCTTCGTATCAGACACCAAGGCCCAGGCCAAGGCCCACTGCTGCGCCACCTACTTCAACAATTTCGTTACCACCAGATCATCGACCGGACTGCCCAGGATCCTGTATTGTTTCCTACTTATCATTTACTTGTTTCAGTAAGTACATCCAAAAATGATTTAAAATCAAGTTTAACCACAATTGGAACAACCTTGAACACGTTATCTGCCACGTGGGTTACATAACCCCACTATGAACTTTCCGTTCAGACCATTTACTTTCGTAAACCATGTTCAACTAAACCCATTTTTCGTATCTTTACGTATAATGGGATATGCAATATATCGGGTAGACAAAATATATGTTTTCCTGCGAATATCTTCAGAAGTAAACCATAATGTTGAGTCGGCTATCATTTTATCGCGCATTGTAGACGCGTTTTCATCCCTTAACACATTAACGCCGGCTCTGTAATTCATATTTCGCTGTACCGGGTGGTTCTATTAATAGTATTTTTCTCCCTCGGGTAGCACTGTGTTAGAAATTGGTTAGAAATAGGTGGAAACCACTTTTATCGTGATAGAAATCGATGTGGATAACTGAATAGTGGTTTCCAAATTATTTCACTTTTCATTCGTCAATAGTAAGTCATTCGACTTACGAGGAATTTTCATAATTCGAAAATTATATATCCACATTGAAATATTATTCATATAAATATATAATATTCATAACTATGCAATATTATATTCTAGCCGTCTGTGGCATACTAATGATGCTTAAAATTTATTCAAATTAAAAATCGTATTCTTCGTTTACTCGATATTTTATAAGAATAAAAAGCATCAAGTACAATCGAATAGAATAGAAAGAATTTAAAAAACGAATTATTAATTTTCTTGCAGGAAATGCTGAACTGACGAGCCTGTTTAAATGTAAGAAACAGGGGCATCAATGTTGCGCGCCAAAATCACTAATACGAGAAATAAATGGTGGCAATTCCAGTGAACCTATTACGATCAATCGAAATGATACCATATACGTTACTTCGAAGCCTAATACATCTTCCTTCACAACAGCCATATGTAAGTATTCCAATATTTACTTATATATAATAATATATCTATATATATATCTATAATATATCTGTTACTTCCGAGTTTTTCGTTATTTTCTGAGTTAAGTCGGTGTTACAGTAAGTTATCATATAGCCCATCCCAGGAAACCTTTCACTCGGCTCGGACGAGTTTGCGTCCGTTGTGCGCAGGTCCCCACTATCATTCCCTGCTCCGAACACGCTATTGGCCTTAGTCCCACTGTGGCGTCACAGAAGGCGGGCTTAAAGCAGTGGTGGGGAGAAAAGGTAGTGGTGACTGCGCGCGCCGGGCAAAAGGTTTCCTGGGAACGGTCAGGTCTGGCGTTCGTTGTGCGCAGGTCCCCACTACCATTCCCTGCTCCGAACACGCTATTGGCCTTAGTCCCACTGTGGCGTCACAGAAGGCGGGCTTAAAGCAGTGGTGGGGAGAAAAGATAGTGGTGACTGCGCGCGCCTGGGTTAGGTCTGGTTATTATAAGCCTGGGTCCGCCCCCCGGGAGGCACACACCTGCCCTCAAAATCGACCGCACCCCCCACCGACACCACTACAGACTACTAGGTCTGGTTATGGTGTTAAATGCGTGTATGTCACAATTATACAGGGTGAATCACCTAAAACTGGAATTTGAAATATTTTCGAAACTGTTAATTATACCGAAAAACGTTTCAGAGAAAAGTTGAATGGTTTCGTGGGGGGCATTAATCGAAATAGTTAGCATTTTTGCTAGTTAGCTAGCTAGTTAGCATTCAACGTGTTAAGAGAATTGGCAACGAAATAATCAGCTTGATAGTATCCGAATGTATTTATCTTCGCAGATGAAACCTCAACAATGTCGACGACAGTAAAAAGTCCCGTGTACAATAAATATGTGTGCGGGGTAAAGGGCACATCACGGGGACCAATCCAAGCTCGTAGTTTAGGAAGAGGAGCGCGAGTTGTAGGCGGAGAAGATGCCGACGCAAACGAATGGTGTTGGCAAGTTGCGTTAATTAATTCTCTTAATCAGTATCTTTGTGGAGGAGCACTTATTGGCACACAATGGGTCCTTACAGCAGCACATTGCGTTACAAAGTAAGTTTTATCATAATTTAATGATACTTCATATTAGATCTGAACATTATTCGGAATGTCTCGAATAAATTGTTATCAAAGATAAAAATGAATTAATTTAAAAAATGTATTAATTTCCGAATTAATTAATTTTAATCAAATACTTCATCTAGTTAAGAATTAGCCGTTAATCGTCAAAAATTATTGCATCATGATGATTTTTAATATTTTTCTCTGATGTTAATTTTAATCTTTCTGTAACGCTAATAAATTATCAGGAAATTAACGATGATTCCTCACACAAAACCGAGTCGAAAATGTAGCATACACTTTTTCGTACGGGGTTTCACTTCCGAGAAAATCGAGTTTGAAAATTCGTTAAGTACGCATGCGCGTAGATAAACCCGCTTCGCTCCAAGGTCTGGCTCGTAGCCGCTGTTGTTGCTAATACTTGTAAACACTATCAGTTACGATATTTTAATGGATAATAAGTTGCAAAGATCAATTACTGATTTATTTGAGTAATTTATAATACAAATGTTGAAAATCTCATCCACGTGCGCGTGCGCATTTTAGCAACAGAGGCTACGAGCCAGTCCTGCGTGCGACGCGGATTCTGTCTACGCGCATGCGTGCGACGCGGATTCTGTCTCCGCGCATGCGTGCGACGCGGATTCTGTCTACGCACATGCGTGCGACGCGGATTCTGTCTACGCGCATGCGTGCTTAACGAATGTTCAAACTCGATTCTCTCGGAAATGAAGCCCCGTACGAAAGAAATGTATTCTATATTTTTGGGTTTAAAGACACCCTGTATCCATTATATTTTACAATCAACCATGTTTAATATTTACTATTTATTTAATATTTATTTCGATTCGTAATAGACTTAAAATCTATGTTTTAATACAAGCTTAATAATATTATAAGTATCAAACCTGAAATCTGATTTCTACATATCTGCAACTCTCTTTCAGTATCGTGCGATCTGGCGACGCAATTTATGTGCGGGTTGGCGACCATGATTTGACAAGAAAATATGGTAGTCCAGGTGCACAAACTTTACGAGTAGCTACAACTTATATCCATCATAATCACAATAGTCAGACACTCGATAACGATATCGCGTTATTGAAACTTCATGGGCAAGCAGAACTTAAAGATGGCGTTTGTTTAGTTTGTTTGCCGGCGCGAGGTGTCAGTCACACTGCTGGCAAACGATGTACTGTCACCGGATACGGATACATGGGAGAAGGTAAACGTCATTTGAATCGCTTAATCGTTTACGTACATTAGTCCACCTTTGTAGAATATACGAGTGCATATCTTTTTAATGCGATTTTGAAATTATCCGGCGAAGCAGAAAAGCAAGAAAACATAGGTAATCGAACAAATCTAGAAAGTTTTAATAGCGTGTTAATATTGGCATTACCCGTCACCAGTAACCGCTAGAGTGTTAAACCTGTTAATATTATTTAAATCGACTGTGATAAATAACATTATGTTGAGGCTTTAACGCTAACATGATTTATTAAAATAATTCATTAAGTAATCATTCGTTCCGATTGAATTTTCAGCTGGTCCCATTCCACTCCGTGTACGGGAAGCAGAAATTCCAATTGTTAGTGACGCGGAATGCATAAGGAAAGTGAATGCCGTGACAGAGAAAATCTTCATTTTACCAGCAAGTAGTTTTTGTGCCGGCGGAGAACAAGGAAACGATGCTTGCCAGGTATAAGAAATATGCACTTCCGATTTAACACTTTACGACCGATCAGATAGATCTTCTAATTTTGTAGTATATCGCGGATAACAAAATATTTATGAAAAGAATAGAAAGACTTAATAAAACGTCTTAAAACTTATAAAAAAAGGGTAACATATAGAAGCGTTTTAGATAGAGTGATGTCTCTTAATGAGCACTCTTAGTCTTACGAGGACAGTTTGTTAGTTCTGAGATTTTTTAACGAGGCACAATCGGTTCGGTCGGTAAAGTATTAATAGTCGATCACTGCCAATCAAATTTTTGTTGAAAAACTAAGAATTTTGGTATTGCAGGGAGATGGAGGCGGTCCTTTAGTTTGTCAAGACGATGGATTTTACGAGTTGGCCGGTCTTGTTTCATGGGGTTTTGGTTGTGGAAGGTTGGACGTTCCCGGTGTATACGTCAAAGTTTCGGCGTTCATCGGTTGGATTAATCAAATTATATCCGTAAATAACCTTTAGTTTCAGATTCTCTGTATCCTATTAATTAATGTGGGACACATTTATTTATTGAAAAAAGAATTGTTGTACCGTCGCTTGATAACGTGGTACGAGTTACGTACTCGTTGAGAACGTTACGCATATAACAGTTTGTATTAGGGATGTTCGATTCTCTTTAAAGAATCGATTTGAAAATCGATTTTCTTAATCGAATCATGAGAATCGATTCTCCTAGCAAATCGAGTTTCGAATTGATTCCAAATCGAATCATGAGAATCGATTCTCCTAATAAATCGATTTTCGAATTGATTCCAAATCGAATCATGAGAATCGATTCTCCTAATAAATCGATTTTCGAATTGATTTCGAATCGAATCATGAGAAGCGATTTTCCTAATAAATCGATTTTCGAATTGATTCTAAATCGAATCATGAGAATCGATTCTCCTAACAAATCGATTTTCTAATTGATTCTGAATCGATTCTCCTAAAAAATTGAAATTAAGAATCGATCCAAACATTTAAACTTTGCATATAATAAAAAAAGTTATAATTCAAGTAATACTCATTAATAATAAATCATAGCTTTTGTTAAAAGGAATTTATATTATTTAAAAATTAATAACAAATCTTACTAAGCTATCACATTTTGGAACATTTTATATTTTTTATTATTGACTATACAAAATCTGATACAATCAGTCTAACTTTAATTGCCGATCCTTCATCGATAATAAGTTGAAAAACAATTTATGTTGTAAATGATCTGGTGAGGGTCTGCTTCTCTTATTTATTAAAATGTTTTCTGCTCTTGAAAAGAGACGTTCTGCAGGCACTGATGTGCCAATAATCGCCAAGTATTTTTTAACTGTTTCAACCAATAATTTATTTGATCTTATTTCCGATTTATCAAAGTTCGGAAATCGGTTTTTGATTCTCAGGAAAAAGAATCGATTCTCAGGAGCATTGATAAGTGGACAAACGATTCAAAAGATCGATCTTTTAAAAAAGAAAATCAAAAGAATCGGTTTTCAGAAGAATCGACGAGTGAATAATCGATTCAAAAGATCGATCTTTTGAGCAAAAGAATCGACAAGTGGATAATCGATTCAAAAGTTCGATCTTTTAAAAAAGAAAATCAAAAGAATCGGTTTTCAGAAGAATCGACAAGTGAATAATCGATTCAAAAGATCGATCTTTTGAGCAAAAGAATCGACAAGTGGATAATCGATTCAAAAGTTCGATCTTTTAAAAAAGAAAATCAAAAGAATCGGTTTTCAGAAGAATCGACAAGTGAATAATCGATTCAAAAGTTCGATCTTTTGGTCGAAAGAATCGACAAGTGGATAATCGATTCAAAAGTTCGATCTTTTGGTCGAAAGAATCGACAAGTGGATAATCGATTCAAAAGTTCGATCTTTTGGTCGAAAGAATCGACAAGTGGATAATCGATTCAAAAGTTCGATCTTTTGGTCAAAATAATCGACAAGTGGATAATCGATTGAAAAGGTCGATCTTCAAAGAATCGAATCGGAATCGAACATCCCTAATTTGTATAGTACGGTCGATATTTTTTCAACTCGAACCGAGACTCTTTACTACCGATATGTTACGATATTCGTAATATATTTCATATCGATATCGCAAATTCGAGAAAGTAAGAGTGAATTATCGTAATAAAAGTTTGGATTGCAGTCAATCTTCCTTCGAGTAGCTTTCAAATATTATATCTATGTACAGGTTTTTCATTCCAAATTAACCCTTCTGCAGATTATATTCACCTTTTTTGCAAATCAAATTCACCCTTTTGCAAATCAAATTCACCTTTCTGCGAATCAAATTCACCTTTTTACAAATCAAATTCACCTTCTTTGCAAATCAAATTCACCCTTTTGCAAATCAAATTCACCCTTTTGCAAATCAAATTCACCTTTCTGCAAATCAAATTCACCATTTACATTGACTTTTATTTTTATTACAATAACTTAAGAAAACAAATTTGTAGAAAAGCTTGATTTGGAAAAGGGTGAATTTTTTATTACAATAACTTAAGAAAACAAATTTGTAGAAAAGCTTGATTTGGAAAAGGGTGAATTTGATATGCAAAAAGTTGAATATGATCTGCAAAAGGATTAATTTCGAGTGACAAACCTGTATAGAAAGTTTCTCGGCTTTCTTTAGATGCCTAGGGAATACTGTAATCAGTTAGGTTTCTTCTAGCTCTGATATAGTAGGGAATGTGGAATAAACGTACACAATGCGATAATAGACTTATCAATGAGAACATATTGCTAATAGTCATGTATTTACTACAAAACAATAAATTCAACCAAAGATATAAATGCGAGTTTATTATATGTTAATTTGATATACCATATTGTCTAAAAATACAAACAATATCTTTTAGATGTAATCGATTAATCGTGCCATCAAATGTGTACGTTTATTTCCAGGTGGCAAAGGCATTAATTTGTCGCAACCTATCAGTTACGATTTATAATCACGTAAACTGTGTCTTTGTTAATTAATAGTCGGGGAAGATATGTGCATGTTATTTATTCATATTAAAACGTACAATTTACGAATGGATTTTATAAAAGCTACATTGTTTCCTTTAACTCGTGTGATCTTGTTATTTATTGCAAATGGTGACAGAAACATGCCATTATCAGGAGTCTCTAATAATTGAAGTGATATTGTAGTAATAGGCTATTGACTTAATCAAATTCTTTGTGAAACTGGCATTTCTGTTCGCCATTATGTTTTTCAAACTACTTTATCGAAGCTGAATCGGCAGCTTTGAGATCTGTATCACACTGCTTTGTATATTATTGCATAAAACAATTAGAAACTTTTCAAGTTATCATTGTGAAAGTGTTCTATCGTTCTGAATCATAATTTGAAAAATTAGAGTATCTTTAACACTTTGACTGCTAAAGGCGTATATATACGCCCTCACAAATCCATCAATATATACGAAAAGCGTATATATACGCCCTCACAAATCCATCAATATATACGAAAAGCGTATATATACGCCCTCACAAATCCATCAATATATACGAAAAGCGTATATATACGCCCTCACAAATCCATCAATATATACGAAAAGCGTATATATACGCCCTCACAAATCCATCAATATATACGAAAAGCGTATATATACGCCCTAACAAATCCATCAATATATACGAAAAGCGTATATATACTCCCTCTGTAAATTAAAATAGCTTAAAAAGTTACTTAATATAAATAAAAAAAATTGATATTTTTAATTTTTTTGCCATTATTATTTTTTAAACCCTAAGAATGGGCATCAAATTTCCGGGTACTGTTTTGGTCACTGTCAGTGGACAACTAGTCGCAGCGACTGACAAGCGAAAAACGCGCCGTCCATATAGATGGATTCGTCCGAGAGCGCGCCGCAGTCAAAGGGTTAAGGCAGACATCAAAGTTAGTCGTTAAGCATTATAAAAGGACATTGCAAAAATGGTGATCGAAGAGTTTTTCCGAAATCTCATAATGACTTGTCCCTTTCGCTACGCGGAGCATCCGAGCTTGCGCATGCGCTGGAACTAGCTGCGCAACGGGTTGCAGGTTAGAAGGATGCGCATCTTTGCATCATCCAATTTACTACATCGACTGAAATAAATGAGAAGAAATTATAAAACTAGTTTACTTATGAAAAAACAGTGCGATTGTGTTCAATTAGGTGATTATATTTGCTCTTAATAGCGGAAGGGTTAATACGTAAATATGTGCATCGTCTATCTTTATACTTGCGGTTTTAGATGCTGACATATCTGTAGCATAATGACATGTACTCATTAAAATACTGTAAACAAGTTGTGGAATAAGTTGTCTTGCAAAGATAGAATTTGCTTTACTAAATTAAATAATAAAGATGGTAATAAAGATGTATTACACAAAAAAGTGGTTATGTTAGATGCTACATGGTCTGAGAAATGGTTTTCAGAAACGGGAGGGCTAAAAGCCAGTAGTTTTCTGTCAGAAATTGAGACCAGGGGGGAAAAACCATTCATGTTCATTTTTTGCGGAAAGTGAAGTAAAAATGCCATCTAGTGAAGCAAAAGATAAGCTTCAAAATGTGTATTTCTCAATGCGAAAAACCATTCCTGTCGGTAGTTATTAGTTATAACAAAGGGAAGATTTGACGTGGGAAAAAGAATTTTTGTCCACACGCGAATGGGTTAGAGGTACAAGGTCTGACCAAAAGCTTCTGGGACTTTATGTGTCAATCGTTTATTATTAATTATAACAGTAATTACTAGGTATTAGTAATTACAGTAACCCCAAAGTTGTTACAAATGTTTTAGACGAGACCTTGTATTTATGTCTTTCGTTGTTTACATTGTGTTTGGCGCACACGTGTCCCAGACTTGATCGAAGAAAGTAGGGAAGAAGAATTTGAGTCCATATAAAAAAGAATAAAAATTCTTTTCTCTTTTATTTCTTTATTTAACACTAAAACTACCGAACATATACTCAGTTATGTTTACATATTTATTTATATATAAATTATGCCTGCAGGATTTAAGTTTGTTAATGGATTCAATTATTTACGTTATATATATAAAATAAGAGTATATTGAATCTGAAAGAATGCGTCGTAATGTGTTCGAATAATTATATTAAAATGGCAGACAAGCCATTTTGGCCCCTTTAGTACTTCTAGTGTTAAGACATTCATCTTTAGCTACGAACAAGGCCGCCATCTGTACTTCCTATTCCAATCAAGTGTTTCTTCCGGAACACCAATAAATTTATAAGGCCAATATCTCAAAAAGTAATTAAAATCGATCGTATACATGGAAAGTTACTGAATTCGTCTAGAAAAGCACTATCAAACGATCGGAAGAAAAGTATATAGTTCCATTTAAAAAAAAAGGAACTTGAGCTTCGTATCTTATTAAATAATAAAGTAAAAAACAATTTGCTTTCGACGAAAGACGTGTTATTATTGCAAACTGTTTTTAACGAATAAGCAACAGTTGGATAGATTTTAAATATTCTTAAGCATAAGCGATTCTTGTACAACACGGTAATTAAATTTTACGAAATTGATGTAACAGTGGGTAACGTCTGGTGACGTTACCAACCGAACACATAAAATAGCTATTTTTTAAATGTTTTTAGTACTACAAATGCAAAAATAAAACATGGAATTATTTTCGAAAACTCTTACTCTGTATCGGTGAGCATAGATATTACTTATTCGAAAGTATTCGAAAGAAAATTTACAGCAAATGCCAGAAACTGAGATAATAACGATATCTGCGTACAATTTGGAAAATAATATCAATTTTATTACTCAACACGTTCAAATTCTGATAAACGAATAATGTCATAAGCTTAAATCACGTTTCATAAACAACTTCAACTGTCTATTTTATATCCGTAATTTTGGTTAATTTAATGAGATACGTCCCAAGTGGTTCATACAATTCTGTGATATATTATTAATTGCTAATTACTAATTAATATTCATTTCAAACGCCTGAACTAGTATTATTTACTTAACTCATTTGGCTTTTTGAAAGACTGTTTTTTTATACTTCTTTTAAAGTAACATTGTGAAAACGTAACTTATGTCACTCCCAAAATAATAATAGTTTCATTTTATTCTCACGATGATGATAATATAGTGGGGTATTTAATGAATAACTACAGAATAATACAAAATATATAACGCCGCTAGGAGCCCCGGTTTCTGCGCCCCTGGTGTCGCTTTGAAATGGCCGGGCCTGGAATTCTGTTCGTACATCACTGAGATTTCCGCATGAATGATCCTTTATCTAAACACACCGAAAATAGCAACACGCTTAAGGTACGTCGCCATCAAAACATTGACATTTCTCGGAATTGATGTACTTCTTATAATGTTTAATGTACAGTATAACGTGTCTTATCAATCGTATTCTGAAAAGAAGCAAATTAAATGCGAAGTCTATGAAATATTGTTAGAAAACCCCGTATTTTCCTATTTTCGAAGCTAAATATGCAATGATTTTCAATTGTATCATTATTTATGAAGATTATGTCCCATTTTCAATAAGATTCCGTAGAAATATGAGATAAATATACACATATTTGCAAGTTGGTGTTGTTAACGATTCGAATGAGTTGAATATTCATGATTCTAGACTTTGAGTACAAGAGACAATACATTGAATGACGTTATTAATGACTCTGAATGTCATTAATTTGTATAATGGCTCGTTTCGAACTAAATCACGACGATATACAAAGAAACCGTGCATTTCTTTCTCGGAGATTACTTCGTACATATTCTATTGTTCATTGTACATTCATTCTTAATTTAAGCATCAGTTAACAATTTATTTCGAGTAGATGGTGATTAATGAAGCGTCAAATTCCAAGATTGTGTATAAATTGATAAACTTTATACGAATGCAAGTACTTAAAATATTAATTAACATTTTAAGTTCATTATATGATCAATCTTGGCTTATCCTATGTTCATACGCAATAATTTCAATGAATAATGGCAAGATGTAAGACATATTCATTAACGAGCTGTGTATTATTTGTTAATAACTCGTTAAAATTAATTATTTAAGAAATATTCGCATGTCTGACGTCATTCTGCATGGCGTTATATGTGCTGTGCTCGGTACGCCGGCTCCCCACTCCCGAGCATGCGCAGACCTTAGGCGCGCGGTGTGGTAAGGTCTCTTGCCGGTCGTTCCTCGAGTAGTGCGGACGTGTTGTCAGTGTGCTCTGATTTTTCGGTTTTACTTTCTCAAAATTGTTACTTTTTTGTTTCGAAACGCGTTTCCACAAGTGCCACGAAGCATCCTCGGCTCGGGTTTATAGTTTTTTTGATAATTAATTAGTGAATTTTCGAGATTTCGTCATAGCGTCACTTTCTTCGCGACGTACTTCGCAAGCTTCGTGGTGCCGCGATCTTTCTCTTAGAATTTTCTCATATTTCCTTCGTTCTGATATCAATTAGAGTTCGAATTTCGTGAATATCGCGAAATTAATTACCGAATTTTCGTCCGGAAGAAACTTGTCGGGCAACTACGCAGTTCAACGAGGCGGTTTGGTTCGTATTGTTTCTTGACCTTTCAAAGTCAAACCTTTTACGCGACGAGTCACGTTCTCTCTCTTTCCAACTTTGATCCGTAATCAATAGTACTCTTATTTTCGACAATTAATTCAAATAATTCTCACTTCTTTGTACTAGCAGTGCACTAGTACTCGAATATTCGTTTTCTTTAAATTTGCGTATTTCACGTGGCTTTGCTTTCTCGTTACATTCTCAGGAATTGAACGTTCATTGGATCAAGAGTCGCGAACTGATTTTTCAGTGAATGTTACTCGACTTTGCTCCTCTTTGTATCATCGAGATTTCACTCTCTTCAGGTATCGCGATATTTCATATCGTGTTTGTTAACTCCTTTCTTTCGTTGCTCGATATCCATTCATCCGTTATATAAACGTACAAAGGGCTTAACATTTCGCTCGAAGTTGTGTCTAATATGCAATTGCATTTTCGACTTGAATTTTTGGAAGTACATAAACCTAATTTCTGTACGTTTTCTCGAGAAAGTTTGATCTTGCCAATTAAAGTTTCTTGAAAAACGAGGAAATCGGTTTATTTCCTAAGATACAACTTTGGCTTTATACTCGATTTTGGCTACGACGATAGTCATTCACCATGAATATTATAATATGTACAATACATTTTGTATTACACATATTATGACATTATATTATATCTTTATAATTATTGATCATATGAATTAAAATTTGTATTATGCTTGGTAGAACCGAACAAACGCTTGGCTTGAATATTTCTTGTGTTTAATATTTCTTCTTTCCAGCAATTTTTCGATCGCGCGCAATGCGATCTTAGAGTCACTTGCTTCCGAAAAAAAGTTCGCGGAAATTAGAGTCAGTGTTGTTCGCCGGAAATAAGTATACGGTCGCGATGTTAGTATTTAGAGTTATAAAATCTTTTGCAATTTGCTCGTCCGCGATAATTAGAGTCAAAAGGCGATTCCTGCGGAGAGGTCCTCCATCGGGCATGGCTGCAGCGAAGGGATCGGTAAGTTTCAAAATCCATTTTTATTTCTCTTTTTCAATCTTTCATTATATTGGGTATTTTTATGAACGTTGTCTTATCATGAATTTCTTCTCTCTCGTTACAGGATAAAATATCGGGAGTGCATCTTTTTTCGCCGGAGAAAATTAAGTCGGTCGCGACTTAAAACTTGCTACATAATGGACTCTAAAATCCGTTTCGGGAGTGTTAAATTCACGCTCGTAAGTTCCAGCTGCTCCAGCATCATCTTCATCATTGTCTTCAAGACCATCTTCAACATCGTCTTCAACATCAACCTACTACAGGCAGTTTCAAGACATCTCCGAGTGAGTCACAAAGGTTTAAATATTTTTTATACCCTCTGACCCGATTTTCAATTTTCAAAGTTTTAAATTTAGAGTCTTGTCCCCCCGGTATCCTATGCCGTAGGACGATTGGTCCGAATCGGTATGGGGTGCTGGTTATAATTGTTTCTAAATATTTGCGAGCATAGCGACCGCGAGCAGATTCTACTTGTGGAATCTGCTCGTGGGTAGCATCAACATTGAATGTGGTTTATATTTATTAGCTGAGGTAGGCCTTCTTGTCTTGTTTGTAGCTTCGCGGTTTCAATTATAATATGCATGCGCGGATTATTTCCGCCGATTGTAGAGTCTCGTACCGTGGAATCGCGAATCGCGAATACGCGAGTCGCATGAATTAATTGCGACTTTATTTCACTTTATTCGATTCAAATTGGATCATGCATCCGATTTGATATTATATATTAATCCTTATTAATTTTATTATATGCATTTTGTTCGTTCGATTTTCGTTCGTACGCTTGACGTAAAAAAATGGTTTGTTGATATGAGCAAGAAGGCAGTTCGCAACGGGTAGATTCCGGAGTCGAACGACGAATGTAATGTCTTCGATGAAGGGGTCGCCCGAGGTTACTTAAAGATTTCAATTTCCGTATGTACTTTTCAGTACGTACTTTCATATATATATATTATTTGAACTTGAATTTTTCTGAATATTAAATGAAATATTGTGATACCCCTTTGACACGCGTCACCGAAATAAAGAATACACCTTTCCCTACCCTCGTATAAATAAATTCTTCTGCCCTCCCTTTATGCAAATGATTTAAAGTAAAGTAAATTTAGTCCGCTCAGATACTTATTCTTTCACTCTGTTAAGTGGATTTTTTAGTCAGGATTTTCAGCAAACCTCAATCTCCTGTGTACTGTGTTCATTTATTTAGTCTTAAGGCATGCCCATTTTATTTAGCTCGCAATTATCCGTGGATCTTAGATGTTATACGGATGAATGCGGGCGGTGGGCATGGGTTAATTTTAATATTTCGTAATAATGTGTAACGGCTGGCGGAGGATTTCGCGGTCCGTGCACGACGCATTTCCACACGTGTGTATGACCGGTTGTTTTCGTGGGATTGCGTCGGTTTTTAACTTTTAAGTAAAGCCATGAACTTCCTTGCGAGGTTGGCGAGCCCCCAGGGGTTTGTCTACCTCACTTGGACGTGAATCTCTTTACTTTTGCTATTTATCGTAATAGATTTTAAAATATAGTCATCTGCTATATTTTATACTTTGACGACCATGAATATTCATAGTCTTTAGACGCGAGTAGCTTCCTTTTATTCAAGTTAAATTAACTTGAGATAGAGTCAACTATCTTCCAGTTACTTCGTATAGTATCCCTCTCGACACAGCATTACCACGGGGCGCCGTCTTTCGGCATAAGTCGTCTCTTATGTGGTGACCCCTCCGAAAATACCTATTCCTAAAAAATAGCCTATACGAAGTAATTCTTGGAACGCGAGTTTATATTTGCATATATGCTCAGAGCATAAAAATTCGCAATGGAACGCAGCCTCTGTCAGTCGATTTCAGGAAAAAGGGTACGTACATTTTCGTGGTATGAGTTGGTATCGAGTTCGGGTGTCGGAGGGGTCCCGGGACCTTCTCCCTAGTGTAGGCTTTGCACCCAGGGCTCGTGAATGAGAATCGTGGAGTGGGTTGATGCTGATTGTGTTGGTGTGCCTGATTTGCTTTTTGCCATTTTAAATATAGCTTGAGGGAGGCAGGTAGCATATCTTCTCTAACTTTGTGTGCTTGATCATGACTTAACTTTAAGTAAGTAGGGCCAGGGCTGAGGACTCACCTTCGGTTTAGCATTGATAGGCGATCTTTGTAAAGGTGTGATCCCTCACCTGGGAACTGTTAATAAATTAGTATATCATCACGGATATGCTAAAGTATTAATGTATTCATAAGTATTAATCCTAGAACGCACGTAGTTTAACAGGCTACAGTGGTTCTTAAACACCGGTTTCTGAATTCGCTGAGTCCTTAAATCACGGACTAGTAAGGTTGTTCTTTCAGCACGTGGATTGTATTCTGCTTGGACATTCGATTAAATGTGTACAGGTACGAGCATCCATTTCGTTAATATGAAATGGCTGGGCGTGCTCTGTGCTAGGATACCAGTAAACTTTTTAATATATCTAACTTCATATCTAATTTCTGTCGAAGTAAAGTCAATCTCAATATTATATTCATTATATTCATATTATATAATCAGGTTGATCCTATTAAATTGAATTAAATTCAAGTATTTTTCGGAGAATGCCACCGAAAATATTCTATTCGTGGGTACTCGAGAATGTTTCACCGCAGGATATTCCGGAGAACGTTCAGTCTTTGAATGTTAAAGGGTATTCGACGGATGAATGTTCGCGGATATTCAAGAATAATTCAAAATATATAAATGTAGTAAATGTAGTTTATGAGCTGGTTTATTGCACCGGAACACTCGTCGTTTCTGTGGAACCACCAGTTCTTTGTACGAAAAGGGAATGTCCGAGCAAATGCTTTTCACGCAACGCGGGATGAAGAGCCAAGTGCGAAGAGCCCAAGTGGCGAAGACCTATTTAATGACGATTCATCTTCGGATGGATCGTCATTCTTATGCTATTAAGTCGCTATGCTCGCTAATTATATTTTATTCTGACCACCCTGCCCCCGTACACCCATACCCCCTTGTGAACCTGGGACGCAAACATCCGCGTCGCGAATCCTTAAGAAATTTGATGATTAAAGTTAAAGTTATATTTATTCCAATAATAGTTTCATATCCCTACAAAGTTTTTACTCTTTCAGGCAAACTTTTATTATAAATAACTTGAGATAGAGTCAATTATCTTCCAGTTGCTTCGTATAGTATCCCTCTTACACAGCATTACCACGAGGTGCTGCCTTTCGGCATAAGTCGTCTCTTATGTGGTACCCCATAATGTCTGAAAAGACACCCTTCCTAAAACCTCCAAACTATACGAAGTCATTCTTGGAACGCAATTTTAATAAATATTATTAAAATCGGGTGAATTTTTATATTTCTAGATTACATAAATATTATTAGAATCGGTTCAGTTTTTATATTTCTAGGTAACATAAATATTATTGAAAGCGAGTCAATTTTTATATTTATAGATTGTATGATTTGAAATCTTTTTCGAAGAAGTATATTATTTGAAATTAACTTTAGTATATTATGAGTAATTTTTATTGAATTAGTAGTGTTCGAACTCCGTTGCCCCGTGTCCCCAGGGTTCACACACGGAAGCCGAATTATGGCTTTCAATATCTGAAATAGTCATATTATTGATATGACAAAATAGGCCTGAATTGGTCGGCCTGACTGAAAATGATTATCGATACTGGTTCCTTCATATGAAATATGAAATGAAATGATAAAACGGAACCAGTACGAACTCTTTCAACACGCATTATTATACGAATATTATATGAACGAACTATTAAACGTTTGTTATATAAAGGAATGAAACAATTTATTTAAATGAAGTATCAAATGTAGAGTTACATATTTCGAATCTTATTTCTGCCACATATTTTGCGGATAATGCAATTTTTAAGATCTCAAGAACGAAGACAATATTTATTATTGTATTATAGTATTTTTAAATTGAGAGTAACTAATTTTCATGAAGCGTCTTGAAGGAGTTCAAAGCCCAAATAGAGGCACTAAAAGGGACCCCCACGAGAATTTTGAACTCTCCGGAGAGTTGGGCCTTGTCTGCACAAAATCCTTTGGGGGGACGTAGGAGAACTGGTTCATTGCACGAGTATAAACTCCGAGGGCGGTTTGTCGTAGACTTCCGAGGTCTTGAACTGGATCGATTTAAACAATTGAGAGGGTTGTACGGAGTCCACTGTGGCAACTCTATCCGGATAGAGTTCGGACCGTCATTGCGAAAATTCTCGATGATTTGTTTGATCGAAACAGTTCGAGGTGCCGATGGGGTTGGAGCGATTGTAAAAGCTAACTGACGAGTCACTCGAACCGGTTCACTTAGCTCTTCAGAACAATCATTTTTTATAAAAGCAACACAAGTAACAAGTAAACAAGACAGATTTTCTATCTGTAAAATTGAATAATAATGATATGATGATTATATATTGATGAGAGAGAAGTAATTAATTCCATATACATACATATATTTACTGATATTATTAATGAAATTAATTTTGATAATGGAAATTAAGTGAAATGTAAAGAAGCGTAAAAGGAGGTTCTGGAGAGTTAAGCTAGCTCAATGAATAATTATATAATCGTCAAAATGACGATATGTAAAAAGCCAAGCGTTTGTAAAAGGTTGATTTTCATTGCATAAGATTGTTGAAACATCTTATTATTGATAATTTATAATAAAATTTTCTGTCTTTTGCACTTTCCGTGCTTTCATCAAGTATTTACCAATTTTCAAACAGTAATGAAACACACTTGTTTACTCATTTTTACTGATATTAAATGAGTTTGATAGGAATAAAATTTTTCACCTGGTGATATTATCGTCAAGGTCAAAATCGAGTAAAAAAGGCATTTTGATTTTCAGTAGATTTCTAGCCTTCAGTACCTTTCGACAAAAATAATTTTATTCTGTCCATGTGTATTCTATTTACGAAACATAATATTTATACGTACGTTTTCCAAAATAACGTGCTTTTCGATCATTCTTGCTTTGCTTTGATTTCCTTTGTTGAGTCATGGATGATGTTAATTCTCAATTGCATGTAAAAGACATGCACGAGAGTGAAATTTGTTAACCCTTTGTCGCGGCTCCGCGGTCTCTTTTTTTAAACTTTTGAGGAGTCAAGCTTCCGCTTTTTCTGTCACAAAATCGTGACAGCATTTATTTGACATAACTGAAGCCGGTGATATCTCGAGAATCCCATTTCGTTTATTTAAACTTCCATTTCGAAATCGGTCCGGGATAAAAATCGTAGTTTGTGCCACGCCCATTTTGCCTGGTCCGCAGTCAGCCGTGGATCTCAGATGTGAATCGGATGGATGCGGACAGTGGGCGTGGTTTAATTTTGGTATTTTAACCAATCACAATCTGCGACTGGCAGGGGATTTTGCGGTCCATGCACGACGCATTTCCACATGTGTGCGTGTACGGTAATTTCTGTGGAATTGCGTCGGTTTTTTGAGTTTTGGTAAGGCGATAAATTTTCTTGCGAGGTTGTCGGCCCGAGGGCTTTGTCTACCCCGCTTGAAAGTGAATCTCTTTACTTTAGCCGGCCGATTTAGTCTACTCAACCATAGTCTACTTTTGACTATGCGTGTTTTCTCGACTATGAATATACGTAGTCTTCGATCTCAAGTATCTTCCTTTTAATCAAGTTATGTCTGCTTGATGTAGAGTCGATTTTCTTCCGGTTACTTCGTACAGAGAGCTCCTGTACGAAGTAAATGGAATCGCGATCGTGGAATGTACCGCTAAAAGGTACCTGTAGTATACTTTGAATTTGTTCATATGCTTAAAGCATATTCGCAATGGATCGCAGCCTTTTGCCAGTCGATTTCAGGAAAATTGGTGTCCTTTTTTTCCGTGGTATGAGTTTTGTATCGAATTCGGGTGTCGGAGGGGTCCCGGGACCCTTTCCCTAGAGTCGGTTTTGCACCCAGAGCTCATGAGTGAGATGTGTTGGTGTGATTGATTTGCTTTTTTGCCATTTTTAAATACAACTTTAAGTAGGCAGGTAGCATACCTTCTCTAGCTTTGTGTTCATGGTGAAGATTTAATTTTAAATAGGGCCAGGGTAGAGGATTCACCTTCGGTCAGAACTCCGAGGCGTTTTCGTAAAAGGTGATATCCCTCACCTGGGAACTGTTGATAAATTAGTATATCTCGGCCGATATGCTAAAGTATTAATGTATTTATAGGTTCATCGAATTTCGTTTTAAATTCCGTCTTTTAATCGTCCGGGATGACGATTGTAATGTTTGGAACGACTGGCGAGACTATTATCTTGCTTCACAATTCTGGTAGAATTGAGGTCGAGTCAAGTACCTTTTTATAACTCGTGCAAAGCGCTGTATTGGCGTTTTGCATTGGGATAAAAAGGAAATTTTGTTCATTTCAGTATATACTTTTTTATGCCGAATATAAGTTAGAGTTACAATTTTGTTGAAATGATTGGGAGGTAGGATTCTACCTCCCGCCCTTCGCATAGGGCGGGTCTCAAAGCAGCAACCTCCACGTGGTGAGACCTGGGCAATCGGAATTATTTGTCGTGTAATAATGACAGGAAAATTCTTTTAAGGCATTGTTTTATAGTATCAAATTTATGTAGAATTATAGTAATTACAGTTGGTATTATTTTGTAGTCCTTTACGGAAGAAATACCAGCGTTATAATTTAGTTGTCTGTCTTATTACACCATAAATAATTTCGAGCTAATCGACTGCAGGTTATTTTACATTTATAAGTGGAATGAACATTTCACTTATAAATGTAAAGAACCAATTCTTAACATTGGCTAATTGTGGATTCGTTATTATGAACAAATTAAATTCACTATTTATCCACCTGTTAAAATCAAATTGGTTCATTTAGGAGTAAAACTGACGAATTCGAAATGTTAACTAATCTTGAAGGCACCCCTTCTCATTTTTGCGATTTTAAGTTGACCTCTTTTCTGACCTGAACACATTTTTAATGCACTTATTTCGACCCAAAATCATCCTAGAACATGTTTATACATCATCTATCTTTTTTAAAAATATTCGTCGCCATTTATGGCGGAGCTATTAACTCGGTATAAGTAAGATGGAGTCTGACAGACTCCAACGATTATTAATTTGACTATAACTTTTAAACAGTTGGTGGCAGTGAGTCGTGCCTTGGTATAGCTTCCACTTTTGTAACCCGTTACTCAATGTTATAAACGACAGTTTGTTCTGTGCAATCAATTTTAATATGCAGACCTTTAAATTATGCTGGGTCCATTTTTGCTGGGTGATGTTTTTATGTTTTAAACCCCGGAAACTGTTGAATAGAAACGTTGACTTTTAGAAAAGAAATCATCAAGGCTGCAGGCCGCCATTTTGCGACCCCTGATTTAAAGCTTCGATCAAATTATCGGGGATTTAAATGTTCATAGTTTTACAGTTGGAAAAGATGATAGTTTTTAGTTTCTAATGTCATTGCAAATTGTAGGCGAAACATTTATTATTGTATTAGTTATTATAATGTATCTTTTGTACACCAATACAAAATTGTATGAAAATATTTATTTAGTTTAGCTAGGAAGAGTATATTTCTGCTGAAAAATGAAGGTGTCCGATTTGTTAAATATTTGTGGGTAATAAAAATATAATTTTGTGAATCTTCGGGTTTATTCTGTAAGATTATAGAACACTTTAATTATAGGTAACCTAATATTGATGAAAAAGTTGTGGAATTCTGAAATATATTACATTATTTATGCATCCCATAGATCTCACCTTACCAACCGTGTTAAATATTTCCAACTTATTCACGCCGTGTTAAGGAAACGTAGTTCACAGTTTTTCTACTCATTTCCGCAGAGGGCACTTTTTATTGCGGTGAATTTGACCGCGTCGGTAATTTTTAAGCAGAATCACTCAAGTTCATTCGGTGCTTCGTCTTCCTGTATCTCGTTTGTACACATATAGTTTAGACATTTAGTAATAAATGAATTATATAGAAATATGGCGAAACTAACACATGTTATGTGGGCTCTCTCCTCGAATTTTGTGAGAAATCAGTATTTCTCGCGGTTATTAACGTAAGTGAATGTGGTCTGTGCCTGTTCAGCTTTATGTTATGCGAACTACGTCAGCTTCATACCTGCCGCATAAATATGCAGGTTTTGCACTCCAAATTAACCCTTTTGGAGATCATATTCACCTTTTTGCACTCCAAATTAACTATTTTGCAGATCATATTCACCTTTTTGCACTTCAAAATAACACTTTTGCAGATAATATTCACCTATTTGCAAATCAAATTCACCTTGTTACAAGTCAAATTCACCCTTTCGGAAATCGAGCTTTTCTACAAATTTGTTTTCTTAAGCTGTTTTAATACAAAAAGGCATCCAATGTAAAGTTATTGTTCCGAAATAAAAATTGTATTGCATGTATGTAATGATACTTAAGCATAAAATAACATAAAATGCTTATTTAACACGAAAAATATTTATAGTAGGTTGACCAAAAACTTCGTGCAGTTTTTAGCATATAAATCGAAAGCGATTTTTATTCAATTCTGTACATTTTTCAATTTCCTTTATTCAATAATATATTATTCGTTTTGACTCATCACATTTTCCTGTCTTCCAGACAACTTCATAATTCCGTGCTCATAAAAATCCTTCTGTTTCTCTGCAAGAAACGTATGCAAACCGCACGATCTTTCCCTCGCGCTAACAAAATATATACATACGTAGCTTCATAAGTATTTTATAGGTTAGATTAGGTAGATTTTACAGATAGATTAGATATGGACGGATTGTATTTGCATTTATAGTACAGCATGGCCTAATATATACGCGACAAATGGATTGTCAACAAAAGCAGCTAGCGCACCTGAACATGGTCTTATTATCACCGATGGTTGTGTGAAGCGTTTGAAAGAAATTTCAAAGAACGATACCTGTTTGAGGATAACAGTCGAAGGTGGTGGTTGCTCGGGCTTTCAATATAAATTTACTTTGGATACGAACATAAATAAGGACGACAAGTAAGGTATTACGTTACTAAGCTTCGTCGTTTACATACAGCTTTACTACAAGTTGCAATGTATTGCAGAGTGTTTCAAAAGGATGGTGCCAAAGTGGTTATCGATGAGATATCGTTAGAGTATATTAAAGGCGCAACCATAGAATATCACACAGAACTAATTCGTTCTGCCTTTAGAATAACAAGTAATCCGTTAGCTGAGCAAGGTTGCAGTTGTGGTGCAAGTTTTGCTATTAAAACGGAGTAGTTCAAATGAAATCACTTTTGCTGTTAAATATATCCATTTTACAAGATACGCATTTGGCACAGCCAACGGCTAACCCTTAGGTTTACTCGGGGGGAGAATTCACCTTCTCCAACTAGCATTTGCATACAACTAAGCAGCAAATTAAATCAATTTTATGGATTTCTTTACTCTTTTAGTAGGATAATGTACACTTTTAATTACCCTGTAGTTTCAATAATTAACATATTGTACGCGGCAGACGTACTAGTACGTTTTTCGTATATCGTCGGTTGATTGGTGGACACTATTGACCTGCGCAATAAGCCTTTGAAAATAAACGCTACATAAATCCCCTGAGTTTAAATCTTATCGCATCTTATCTAGGCATTCGGCGAAATGTAAGTGTTAGTAATTAGAGCGGTTTCTAAAAAGCCCTTCTCAACGCAGTCAATCGTCAAAAATGGCACACGCCGAGCACCCTGCACTGAATTATTGGTTGATGTTCTGAAACGTTCGATCGTGTATTTAAAGTAAACAAATGCAATGACATGTAATCCAATCATAGGTTGTTAGTTTGTTAGTTAAACATATTCAATTTTAAGAGTCATATGTTGTGTAACAATGATACTTAGAAAAACTTGTAAAAATGGAATACTTGAAATCTATCGTTTCCTTTTAATAGTTTGTCTTAGATGCGCGACACTTGTGCAGGAAACGGTGCAAACGCATAATTGCTGTCGTTTCTTTAAATAATAATTATTTTAACACATTTTACGCCGGTTTCCGTGATATTGCCGGATTCCGCTATTAATATACAAAGCGCAGACGGCGATTCATAAAAATATATATGCCGTTCATACAGAAAGTAACAAAATGTTTAATTAATTGAGATGCTTCGTATTCTGAGGATAATCAAATGCTAGGTGGATAAGGTAAACCATCCTCCCGGGAACTTCCTGAAATAATTTTCCTGATAATTTCTTGAAATTATCATGTACTCAGGAACATGCAAAGATATATATTCGATTTAAAACTGTAAGTTTGAATGTTTTGTATCACTTTTCCGTTTAAAGCAGGGGTCTCAAACTCAAACGCACGGGGCCAATCAAATCAATTTATATTAGACGCCGTTCGTATTTAATATTATAATCCAAGTAACATTTGATGGTAGAAAAATGATACAAAGAATTATGGTAGTAAGTTTTGCTTTTGTTTATCCATTTTATTGCTAACGCGTTATTTGCGTTTTTTGCCAAAAGTGCGCAATCGCGCTCTTCCGCACTGAACAGTTAAAACTGACAACAAACGTTCAGAAGTTTGATTTTTTTATGTTTTAAACCCCGCAAACTGTTGAATAGAAACGTTGACTTTTAGAAAAGAAATCAATCATCAAGGCTGCAGGCCGCCATTTTGCGACCCCTGATTTAAAGCTTCGATAAAATTATCGACGATTTAAATGTTCATATTTTTACTTTTAGCGCCACAGACTGAATTTAGTGATTACAGCGTAATTCTCTTCGCATATCGGGATCAGTTTCACACTGATAAGTTAACTTCAGAAGCACACGAAATGGCTTATATACTGACTCAACATTTCAGATTGTTTAAGCTGTGTATAGCTATTTTGAATAAAGTGTTTATTCTTTTACGTGACTCAGTTGCATACCAAAATCTATTTTTCATAGATGGTTAGATAAAAGTCAAAAAATTGTGATAGCTTCATTACTATTCGCTCTGCAAGTAATAATTACTGCAGAGGCTGCAGTAATCAATCAATTTCGAAGTATTCTCCACATACGTAGTTTACTAGAGGATTATTTCACAGTTTTAACACAGTATATGTGCGACACGTACTATATATAGCGTACAACTCTTCTCTCGATTCTTAGTAAACAACCTTGTATTACCAAAGCGAAATAAACTCTTTTAAATAAAGTCACGTTGAGTGCAACTCCGAAATCCACACGATTAACGAATTATAAACGGCCATTTTCTATGGCAATTGACGAATGAATCTTATAACATAAATCTTATGCGTGAAGTTTGTCAATTCAGTTTGTGTGACAAGTATAAGACTTGAATTTTGAATTAATTGCTGCGAACGGATGTCGCCGTTGGGGCGCCTACGGAGTGCAATTTGTTAATATATTTACTCTGAAATAACCTGGTTCCATAAGTCGGCCAAAAGATTCGTACGGTTTTAACCCTTTGCGATCGGCAGATTTCGCTTTTGGGAGTACCAGTAGGTCGGAGGAAATCTATCGTTTCGCAATTACTTTTCCGTACAGGATTTAAAGGGAATATATGGATATTAAAACACACAGAATTTGTTGAAACTGATTTGTTGTATTTAATACTAGTTATAATACGTAAGGTTTCCGAAGGTTCCCGCTGCGGGTTATTGACTTCTACGGCTATTTAAAAATGTCCCCGCTACGGGGAGACCGACCGCAAAGGGTTAATATGTATGTAAATAGAAAGCAATTTTTCTTAAATTTTGTATATTTCTTCAATCTTCTTTACTCAATAATGTATTGTCTACTTTGATTTATATTTTCCGATCTTTTAGACAGCTTCGTCATTAAGTGTTCATAAAAATACTGTTCCCCCGCAAAAAACTGATGCAAAGTACGCGAATAGTACATATATATACGTTTCATATGTATATAAATATGTATTCATTTTAATTTGGGACGCGATTGGCAGATATTTAACGTCGGACACCTATCTATATGTATAGAGTTTAATTCATATTACAGCAATTAAAACCTGACTACAAAACTGGACTCTGTCCGACTGTAATTGTTACATTTTTAATACAACCAGATAAATTATATGTTGATTACTATTTATTTGTCGCCGGCACTTTCCCTGGGATCGTTCATATTGCAATTACAGTATATTGTAGTTGTTCCGGCGCATATACGTTAACCAACAATCCAAACATAAAATATACTTAGAACAATGTCCTTTTCGACACAACTAATAACACCTCACCATCTGAACCGCCCATTGTAAGGTACCTCGGTCAACGGACCAATGACACCGACCGTTTCTACCTGGAATTGCCGCTGCGATTCCACGAACCGAACCGTTTTCCACCATCAGGCTAGCATTCACTCCCATTGCGAAAATACAACTTCCAACCAATTAGAATAAGGACATACACTCCCACTCATCGGCTGCAGCTCACATTTTGTAGATAAATATTACCACCATCTAACTTTAAACCAGACTCATTGTAACTACCGACACGAAACCTTGTACCATCAACGAAGACATTATATTCGATGAACGAATCAACTATCAACGTAGAACACATCTTGATTGATATTCAACAACTAGTAGTAAAACATGGTAATCACAATAACTCTTGATCCTGCTACCTGATTTACACAAAATTCCGGGGATATATGAAAATAAATGTAAGCTAACAAGGAAATTGGTGACAAAACAACAAAAAGTAACGTGCCACCGGCACTTGCCCGCCATCTTGTAAGCGACACCACTATGGTGTCGCCGGACGGCAAAATTAATTGCATCACAAGTGTCTAAGAAAATGAGCGTTAGTAATAAGTTTTATGTTTATTTCATAAATAATATAACATCGAGTTAAAAGTTTCTTCAGCGCATTAGCTAACTATAACTATATTGAAAAATTATAAATCATGAGCTTTATATGTACAGAAAATTAAATTTACCAGTGACCCTGATCGAAGGATGTCACTCATGGAATGTCAATGATGGCTAATTGATAATTTGATCTTCATCACTTCTGTTTTCCTTTCTTATTGATCTGAAACAGGTAAAAGGATTTGGTCAGACCTAACCTCTTAGCTACGGTTAAACTTTCCGCGGCGCTGTATCTTTGTACGGAAATGTTCGACGCGGACTGCGCGCGCAAAAGATAATGTAAATAGCACTGCGATTTGTATCTGGTGGTGCTTTCCACTATGAAATTACATTAGAATAAGGTTAGAAATGAATAAATTATAATTTCTTTAGACATTTTCATCTAAAGAGTTTGAAAAAGAACATGATATAACATACGGAAAAGCCACTATATTGGCGTACCGTTCAAAAAGATGACATGCGCGATAGCCACTATAGTGGTGTACAATAGCTGAGAGGTTAAAAGCCTCATTTGTCGAAGAAAATTAACGCATAGGATTCGTATTCTAAGATTCATTCGTGAATTGCTACAGTAAAAGAACATTCGTGATCTGTTAAACGGTATCAGAAAACGTTTTCGAATAACTCCTTAACCCTTTTATAACGCAAATCGTCTTTGAGTGCAATGAGTTAAATTTCCTAATTATGTTTACCTTATTTGTGAGTTCATATTTCAACTGTTGTATCTCTTCAGTTTGAGAAATAAGCTTCTCATTCATGTTTGCAAGATGTTCGCTCATAGTACTAAGTTGCGCTTTATAATTTCCTTCTTGCGTTTCTTTATCTCTTTGTAAACTAGTGTAACTTGCAAGCGCTTCCGCAAGAGCACCTTCACACCTTTGTCGATTCGCCTCACACGTCTCCAAATGAACACGCATAACTTCATTCTGAAAAAATAGTTTTGAATTGAATGTTTGAGAACGAAACAGTAGCATACCAAAGGTTCTAATATAAACATGGAATTACATTTGCTGTCATTGCTAAAGTCTTAACGTGACAAATATGTTTCTCCGTTACTAATTTATCAATCTCTTGGAGAAAATAATCCCTAATTTTTGATTCTCGTATTTCAATCTCTTCTGGTATCAGGAATGGTACAGTTAATCTCCCAACCTGTTAGTATAATTATTAGTGAAACCACAATGAAAGAAAAAATCTGTTAAATACAGCAATCAACGAGTACCATATTATTGATCTCTGTAGGTTTCAAGAAGTTGTTTTCCACTTCTTCTTTGATCGTACATTGTTTCTGTTCATTCTCATCGTACTTGAGTTTAAGCATATGGTACTGAGCTTTCCAATGATTCATCTTTTTTTCCAAATCGCATACTTTTGTAGAATCAAAATCAGTATTCTCATCTTGTATTTTATGTGGTTTTCCATCGTCATTAGATTTTGACGATTTTCTTGATGCCGACGGTGAAGACAACGGAGATGATTCAAATTGGCGATGACTAGAATTCGTCAGACCAATTTCCAATTCATAACAATCACGTTTACCTTCGCTGCTCGTCCACGATACTATTTCTTCTTGTTTCTGTTTGTCGTTTAATCTTCGTTGTAAATCGCGTCTCTCTCTTTCTAGTTTTTCTATCGTACTTTGATATTGACATTCTAATTCTACTTTGGACTTTTCACAGTGGTCTAATTTATACTCTAATTGTTGTATTCTTTCTTGCAAACTTTCAATCTCGCTATCTTTATCACTGATTTGAGATAGTAACTGAGCATTCTCAACAATTTTTTTCTGAAACTCTTCATCCAAAATGTGATTCGCTGGTGACGGTGGTACTTGTGTACTGTTTTCAGACTTATTCCTTCCCTTCTTCGATTTATTTTGTGTCTTATCGAGTTCCTCTTGCAATACTGTAATGCGCTTGGTCAGTTGTTGATTTCTGAATGATAAGCTATCCAACTCTTGTTCCGCTCTACGAAGTTCAACTTCTTTCTCTTTAAGTTGTTCTCGGATATCCGCATTACGAGCTTGTTCATCGATTACAGCTTTCTTTAGAACATTTGCTTGTGCACGAATCTGTGAAAACAAGTGTACTGCGTCACCTTTCCCGCTGAGTATAATTATATTGGATTGTCCAGAAATTTCATGGCGATTTCTAAGGGAAATTCAGAGACAACATTTTTACATGCCGATATATTTATTCAAATATGTATGCACCGTTTTGTTTCACAATCTTTCTCCATTTTTTACCCAATTTTAAGATTCCATTCTCCCTTAACTTCTCCGGCTTTTCGCCGGAAAACTACTAAAAATCGGCATTTAATCTTTGGACAACCCAATCGAAATAAAAAAGCTGAAAACTAGGGTTAGAATAACGGAAAGCGAAATATTGAGATTCCGAGGGATGCCAGCATTATAAATGTTACGTTATCAGAACAAGTTGATAACAGCTTCGTACTTTTGAATATTCTGTGGCGATTTTCTGGTATTTGCTTTGCAACTGCACATTCGCACCCTCCATAGCGTTAATTGCTATTTCCGTTTACCAATTTTATACTTGGACCCACAAAATGGTAATCAGAGAAAAGACTGCATTCTTAGATTTGTTGCACAATCATTTCTGTCGGGTGATACATCGTGCTAACATGTCAGGGATGACCATGTCAATGTCAACGGGAAAGGTTTTTGAAAGACTTCACTGTGGTACATTCGTAAGCGAAGAAGCCAAACACTGGCGACTTAAGTTGATAGTAGAATCTCGCGAACACGAAACAGACATGGGTGTATAAAACGCCCCCAACAGGACATATCTTTTTTTGCAGAATATGTTACATTCACTATCCACTGACATACAACTGACAAAATATCGCAAGCATATAGTCTGTTCCAGAAAACCGTGAACCAACGACGAGTTTCGTTCGTTCTGCGCAGGTCCCCTTTACCATTCACTGCTCTGAATATTCTATTGGTCTCATCACCTCTTGATAGTTTTTGTGAGGTTATTCGTAAAAGATACAAAGTCAGTCTACGTGGTAAAGAAAAAGTGTTTAATGTTTTTATTGCAGTCAATTTGCATATTGCATAAAATACTTTTTAACACTGGAACTACGGAAGCATTCGAAATGCCAGGTACGCAAATCTTGGTAAACTTGTCGAATATACAAGTCCCGTTATTTGAAATTTCATGTACCTTTATTTTATGTATATAATATATATTATTACATTCATTAATTAGTCTTTTCTGATTCTTGAAAGACATACACTTCTTTTGTGAAGAATGTCCGTATTGTATTTGAAAAATTCGAAACATTTTGAAAGCGTTCATATTCTCGAAAAAGTACGGGGATTCCCGCGGATGTTGTAGGGACGTGTGGAACGGTCCTCTGGTATATACAGGGTGTTTCAGGAAGTTTCTGCCATTCTTTAGAGGCGTATTCTTTTTGATTAAAATACTGAAAAGAATTTATATAAATATAGATCTGGAAACGCTTTGTTTTCGAGCAACGGCTAGCGAAAGATTTCACCCAGATTTCTGCCCAAAAGGTCAAATAATACTATACTAAAACTCTACGGACTCAAATTATGGAACAAACTTAGTGGTTTTATATGCATTTTACATGGAAAATTGAAAAAAATGGGTCCCAGAACTGTATCTCCAGTAGTTTACATGAAAATGGTTGCAAAACACAGAAGATTCGAGTCGGAAAGTTCACTTTTTTAGGTTAGGCGTAAATTTACTTTGTTAAATTGCCAATAACCAATTAAAACTTCCAGACAAAATTTCTAGAGCATTTAATTCTGAAAAAATTGATGCGATTAATGTTAATAAAAAACGAATAAAATCTGTATAAATCCGTTTTATTTGAAACCAAACACAACAAAACATTCTGAAACTCTTGCAATATAAATGGTGGGTTAAAAGGTGGCCTAGCTACTCCTCTCAAAATAATTTATAACAAAACCAAATTGTTATTTAAATTATTTAATTAACTTACAGTGATAATATAAGTAAGATTGCATATAAAACCACTAATTTGGCTTCGTAGATTTTTAATTAGCATTATTTGGCCTTTTGAGCAGAAATCTGGGTGAAATCTTTCGCTACCCGTAGCTTGAAAACAAAGAGTTTCCAGACGCGTTTATATGAACTTCTTTCATTTTTTTAATGAGAGGAATACGCGTATAAATTATGGTAGCACCTTTCCGAAACACCCGGTATATCAGAGAAGTCAGTTATTATATATGTTGTTCGTAAAATAACGAATGAAAGTCTAGAATGTTATAAACGATAAGATATCAAATAAACTACGCATTATATGGATTTCCGTACCAGCGGCTCGTCGGTTCGGCGAACACCGATATTTTATCAGTGTCGCTGCCATTTTTACCGGCCGTTCTACTTGAAATTATTATTTTTACACGTTTAACGAAAAATAACGCAGTTTAATAGCGGTTTTTTAGTTCCCGTATTCTTTATTTCTTAATTTTGTTATCATAAAAACTATGTAATGTCATAAATCACATGATAATGCATGTATACACTATCAGCTATAAGTTTGCTATCACTTACTATCGTTAAGGAAATTATTAAATATGTTGTCTATAAAATGGAATGGGATACTTTTCTTCGGGTATATCTGAAGGTTGATGTATGTTGATATTATAAGATAGAAGAGTCGTATAAATGTCGTATATTTGATTCTATATTAATTATACATTTCGCTTAATACGCGATTCGTCGAAGTATCCCCCTTTTTTCATTATTGCTATTTTACATATTTTTGACATACCCCGATAAGTTTGCGTAATGTTTCTTGCTGCATAGTTCGCCAACCTTCTTGTAGTAAAGTAGTTGCTTGCGGGGAAATTAAATACCGACCGATAGCAATAAACCGACCCGAGCGAGTTTAAAGGTAACAAAATCTTATTACACCCAGCTGCCAATACAATATGTGTCTGCATGGCAAGAAAATAGTTTAATATTAATGGTAAAATTATCAAATGGATAAAGGTTTTATATTCTATTTACTTTTAATGTTCATTTAAGGTCGTTCAAGATCAACTGCGATAGAAAATCGTTTACTTTGAGGAAGTAATCGAACACTTTCGTGTCTTCTCTGGATGTTGGTACCCTCGCTTTTATTTTAATTGAAATATTCCACGCGAAATTGCGCAAACTCGTTCATTATAAAGCAGTATAATTTCAACGAGTAACTTAATAATACCCTGAAGCTAATTAAAGTACATCTATAATGAGAAATTACATCCATTATTACTAATTGCAACTTTCAATGAGTCCGTTACTTTTGATTTGTTAATTATATCGGGCGCATAACAAATGGAGAAAGGAATTCGATTTCGGACCGAGACCAATGGTAATTTCCAATCAGTGTCGATTCATTTATTAATACCATATGAAATGATCTTATTTAATTGGTCAATAAAAATCGAACGCTTGGAAACATACATTTCAGATTGTGCTTTCAACGAAAATTCCAGTAGTGTTCAATAAAAGTTAATGCAGTTTGTTTTGCTATTCTACAGGTTCTTCACTACAAATTAATCCTTTTGCATTACAAATTAATCATTTTGCAGGTGAAATTCATCCTTTGCAAATTAAATTCACCGTTCCGCATATCAAATTCACACTTTTGCAAATCAAATTCACCATCTTGCAAATCAAAATCAACCTTTTCGCATATCAAATTCACACCTTTGCAAATCAAATTCACACGTTTGCAAATCAAATTCATCTTTTGCAAATCAAATTCACCCTGTCGCATATCAAATTCACACTTTTGCAAATCGAATTCACCATCTTGCAAATCAAATTCACCCTTTTGCAAATCAAAATCAACCTTTTGCAAATCAAATTCACCCTTTTGCAAATCAAATTCACCCTTTTGCAAATCAAATTCACCCTTTTGCAAATCAAATTCATCTTTTGCAAATCAAATTCACCCTTTCGCATATCAAATTCACCCTTTTGCAAATCAAATTCACCCTTTCGCATATCAAATTCGCACTTTTGCATATCAAATTCACACTTTTGCAAATCAAATTCACCCTTTCGCATATCAAATTCGCACTTTTGCAAATCAAATTCATCTTTTGCAAATCAACTTCACCCTTTTGCAAATCAAATTCATCTTTTGCAAATCAAATTCACCCTTTCGCATATCAAATTCACCCTTTCGCATATCAAATTCGCACTTTTGCAAATCAAATTCATCTTTTGCAAATCAACTTCACCCTTTTGCAAATCAAATTCATCTTTTGCATATCAAATTCACCCTTTCGCATATCAAATTCCCACGTTTGTAAATCAAATTCACCCTTTTACATATCAAATTCTTGGATTACTGGATTAGTTTCTCTTGCATTTTTGCTTCACCGCATAACTTCAAAAGCGCATTGAAAAGATATGCGTAAAAAGAGACTCGACTGTATGCGAAACTGAACGAAAGCGGAACAACCGAATGCAATCGATTAATGGCGGCAAATAAATCTCTCGTCGATTCTGCAAAATGGACGTCGTTATTTCACCAGTACGTGTTACAGTTTACTATTTTTGCCGCTTGACACGTTCACGCCGACGTGTGCCACTGGTGTAGAAACGAGGTTATCACATCGGGCAGCGTGTACCACCGGTGGTTCAAACGGAGCTAATCAAACAACTCATCTCAATATCCAATATCATTCTTGCTGGTAATAAAAAGTCTTTAAATTTCAGTTCCAAAACGAATAAAAAGTGAAATAATTTTGAAACTGCTATTATTAGTTATTTACAATTCATTCATATTCAACAATTTCATAAATCCCAAAAACAAACACGCCTGCGCGTATATGTGCACATTAATTGTGTTAATATTTGATGCACTGACGAAATCTGAAATCCTATTTCTCCATTATAAACTGATAATTTATCCGCGGCTTGGAAATATACGTGAATATTTAAATTAAAGCATTTAAGGAGGCATTCTAGGAATGCATAAGCAAGTAGAACGTTGGAAAAGAGTTGTCAAAATAAATGGTAACTGCTTCGCAAGGTAAAATTACTTTCCAGAATGTCCAGAGTATTTGAATTTTGATTACAAAATCCGCACGAACTTTTGTTGGTTTCAAATAGTTCCGTCGCATGATCACCGGTAGCCACACGTTTATTATGTTGCACGAAAAGCTATTATTGGAAAAGATTACGTCATATTCAATTCAGTACTCTGAACATAGGTATTTAGGGGCAGTGTATACGCGTTAGTCTATAAGCGTCATTACTATTGGCGGCCATCCTGTTACCACAGAATTTCGTAATGCCATAGGCCCAATGCGCAATCTGCAGCTATAACAGTTGTTCGCTATTTATATATATATATATATATAGTATATAGTATAGTATATAGTATAGTATATATATACATAGCTTTCAGAGTAACGTTGGAATAGAATCTGTCCTGGCATGCGTGTCAGTATTGTTTTGCGGTAACGAAATTTCATTATCCTCGTTCCACGCTACCATCTTCTCTAGCATAGCATGAACTATGCTTTGACTGAAGAACGATGGAGTTATTATATTTCATATTATTAACACATTGTATGTGGGACAAGTACTATAAGGTAACCTTTCATCAGCTTCGCGCAGTCCCCACTACTTTTTCTCCCCCACCACTGCCTTATGCCCGCCTTCTGTGCCGTCACAGTGGGGCGCAGGCCAATGGCGTGTTCGGAGCAGGGAATGATAGTGGGGACCTGCGCACAACGAACGCAAACTCGTCTGAGCCGAGTGAAAGGTTTCCTGGGAATGAGCTATACCTATGATTTCTATTTACGCGCGGGATATCAAAAGTAAATTTGACACGATACTTTATTAATTTAATATTTTTTACTCGATGCGTGAACTGAAGACGCTTTTCTCCGACGCAACCTCCGCCGGCTCCTCCTCTCCTGTCTGGGACCCCTTGGGGCCTGTTAACGGGGACGGAACTAGCCTCCACTGGGGATGTTTGATATCGATTCGAATCTTTTGACCAAAAGATCGACGTTTTAATCGATCCCGTCCACAGAATAGGGCCCATCTCATTCACGTCGCGTACAGCTTGTTACACGGGGACTTAAAATTGAAGATGCCGAGTAATTCTGAAATTTCGAATTGAAGTAAACCAAAACACGCCATAGATCTTTATTGGGACCCTTACCTGAAGGACTCAAATGAACATTCTCTACTCTATATCGCCACTCATCAACTGCGATAACAGGCCCAATTGGGAAGTAACTCTTCAAAAGTAATGCGATTCCGTCTCCATTTGAAAGCAACTGGCACAGCATCAACTCGTGGAGAATATTGCGATGATCTCGGACTGTTATTCTGAACGCAATGTTCATTCGCAAGAAATACTATCGGACTTTTAATACTTTACAGTTTTATTCTCAAGTGGACAGCTATCTTTAGGTACCCAGTTAGTATTCTAATTTCAGAGCACTTCACCTGCCTCATTAGCGAATTACAGCCAACACCACGTATAGGTTAAGGCTCGAGTTGACAATCCAGGCTTACCAACGTCACCTGATTGCCCGTGGGCCTGTATTCATAGTGTCCATTTTGATTCCACACTTGCTCGAACTCATGCTTCAGTTTTACGATGGTCTCCCGCAGGTTATCCGACGTTGACCAATCCCGTGAATTTCTTGAACGGTCTCGCGGATTCCGTGATACTTTCGACGAATGACCAATGACCATGCGAGTAATCGCGTGTCCCGTCTCCAGTTTTCGTAAACAATCTGGGGATTTATTACGCCATGATGGGTTATACGTGCCCCATTGCAGCCAATTCCACAGATTTATACTAAAGAAACTTGAATGTTTTTACACAAAAATGAAAATTTGTCTAACAGCTCGTGAAAGAATGCAATAAACCAGGGGCGTGGAACCCGCGGTCTTTAGACAGAATCCAAAACAAAACAATTCCTTTTATTTCTATTAATACATTTTTCTTCGCGCTTCATATTTTTATTTATATTTAAAATGAACGTATTTATAATACCAAAGAATCAAATAAGTTTCAACGAAATTATCTTCCCAGATTTACCAGCACAATTAGAACATTATAAACCCATAAGTACTAAACAGCGACACAAACACATTTCCGCAAAAGAAGCAAACACAACAAAGTCGTTAAAGGCTTAATTAACCTCAAATTGAAGTTTCTTGAACGCGGCCATATTTGATCACATCTAAATTAATTCGGGCTTCCAACATAAAAATGTTCCCCACCGCTGCAATAGACCAAAAGGAAAGCACAGTTTGAAAAAATCTCAAACTATCGATAGATATGGACAAGCTGAATTTCTAGGTTATAAATCGCCCAAGGCTTCATAAGGCGTGATATACGAAGAGTTTAAGGGCATCTGACGTTATTGGAATTTACTGGTCCGAAAATTGGAACGCGCTAAGTCTTCTGGAATTACGTGTTCCCTTCTGATCCTTCTTCCTTCTTCCTTCCATCTTCCATCATCCCATTCCTTTTGCTGCAGCTAACCTTCGATCCTGCTACTACTACAGATTCCACCTTCTAACTATCCACCTGAGCATGTTTTCCGTTCGTTACACTACCACTTCTCTATTCTTTGCTATCGATATCAATGTGCAAGGCAGTTGCTATACGTAGGTTGCCTTCATTCCTAATTACAAAGGTAGCATCGAAGAAGATCTATTATATCTGATGAAGGATGGACTGATCAAGGGAGATGATGAAGTTAGTGAAAGATACAGATCTTTGCCCAGTGCAATTCTTAGGTTATGTTGGATAATCGGATTGATACAGTCGGTTTCGTATTAACCCTTTGCGATCGGCAGATGTCGCTTTTGGGAGTACCTGTAGGTCGGAGCAAATCTATCGTTTCGCAATTACTTTTCCGTACAGGATTTAAAGTCAATATATGGATATTAAAACACACAGAATTTGTTGAAATTGATTTGTTGTATTTAATACTACTTATAATACGTAAGGTTCCCGCTGCGGGGTTATTGACTTCCACGACTATTTAAAAATGTCCCCGCTAGGGGGACACCGACTTCTACGACGATTTAGAAATGTCCCCGCTACGGGGACACCGACCGCAAAGGGTTAATAAAACGAGTTTTATTGACTTGTTTTATCGAATCATTTACAATACACTCTGTAATCGACACTTTTAAGTATGTACGTGAAGTGACTGATAAAATAGCGGGAAGTACAATGTGAATTTGTTGGTCTAAGGTTTGATTATATGTATAATATATATATATACATATACGGAGCGTAAATAGGGACCCCGGACTCAAAATCAATGAGTTCATCTGATAGCTTGATTAAAATCCTAAAACTCTTCCAGATAATGATTTTAGCAAAAATGCTTCTCTAATGAAATATTCGAATGTTTGCAGACTTTGAAACCATCCTGTATAAAGCAAAAAGTTTGTCGGTACATAAAGCCCATGACTTTGACTTTTCATTTCTGAATTAGAGTACGCGTACATAAAAACAGCCTTCATTAATGAAAGCGTAGTAGATAATGGATAAATTTGTTTAAACGAATCTGTTTATATGTGTTTATATATAATTTACACACGTTCAGTTCTTTTGTTTTATTTACACATAAAAAGGTTTTAAATTCGAACGAGAGAATCTTTATTTGCGCGTGGGAATTATTCTCTTCTCTCTTAATTCCCAGCAGAAAAACAGAAAAAAACGAAAATAAATGGATAAGCGTGTTATGCTGTTGAAAGTTTCTAGATTTCTTGGATTACTTATTTTCCCTCGCTTTTTGCTTCGCCGCGTAACTTCAAAACCGCATTAAAATGTACTTTTTGTCGTAATATTTGTCTACTTTCAGGTAACCGTATTGCATTTTCATCGTGGTAATATCTCTACTCGATACGATGCACCCCGATGTATATCGCAATAATGTACTGCACGTGTTATTGCTGCATCATATTATTACGCAGGCTGCTTTATTAAATCTTGTTACGCGGCAAAGCCGCAAACTGCTACAGCGTTATAATTCAATTTCACGTAAAAGCAAATCCATTAGTTCGGCCCTACCACCCCAGTTATTGAAACGAAAATGTTTCCACGGCTCATGCCATATTTCAAGCCTTCCTTGAAATAACCTTATTAATGTATGCTTCAAGATAATTCCACATTTTGACTCCTCAATACTCAAAACTTAAAAGTATCTTTGAACACTGCGCTCGAAGAATATTTCGGTTATAAACGAGGACTTACTCTAATTGCAAGACGTTTTCTGATACGAATATAATTATATATGATAACTATATAACTGTATATGTAGGATCGGTTAATAGATTGACGAACTCCCAGGATCGCAAGGATTTAACAGAAAAGCTTTATTATAATATTTTGGAAAGATTGAATATAAAGTAACAAATGCATTAAACGATGACGAGCATCAACTAACTTATATAAATCGAACGGTCCTCCGCTGGGCCCTCAGGCCCCTCGCCATGAAGCGCGCGTTGCCAAGATACGCGTCCCTCATATATGATAATGAATTATAATTCGTTAATCGGCTGCATTCTTCAATTGCATTTTCTACGAGAATTCACGAATGAATCTCATAATATCAATATTATTTGTCCATTTTGTTAATTCGGTTCGTGTGACAAGTAGAACGCTTGAATTGGGAAGTCATTACTGCGCAGTACTGCGCGCGCATGTCGCCGTTGGGGCATCTACGGAGTGCATAGAGTTAACCTGCGGCGTAAACAACAGCGTTTCAGGAAACTTTAACCGTTTCTTAACTTTCGTACGTATCGGACAAAAATCCGAGATTATTAACACTAGAGCTACCAAGGTGGTCAAACTGAATTGACTGCCATTTTTAGTTAAATTAGCCGAATATACTACGGTGCATTCTTTCAGATTTGATATCTTTTTATTTTATATACATTACGCAAATAATTGAATCCATGATTATGTTGAATTAACTTGATTAACTGAAATCTTTCAGCCATAATTTATATATAAATAAATGTATAAACATAACTCACGAGAAGTACATATTCGATAGTTTTAGTTTTAACACTTTCACGACCGGTGACACCACTGTGGTGTCATTGTGTGGTTACCATTTGCAAAGTTTTTTTTAGAACGTCAGTTGCTTAACCCTTTGACTGCTAAATAGTCTATCTCGAAGCGCTTTTTTTTTACTTCTTCCAAATTGTTTTTGAATTCTCGAAGAATTTTGTTTTATATTTGTACGTTTTAATAATTATCACACAAAGGAAAAATATTGTTGTATAATAATGAATTATTTCGTGAATTTACGTAAAGTTTTTTTAAATTAATTCTTCAAAAATATTGCCGGCGCCTGGCGACGTTTCACTGCGCAAACATGCGGTCGTGAAAGTGTTAAGAGAGCTTTTAAGTATTCTAGTCTTTGCTCTTTTCAGTGAAGCTTTCGAAACTTCTGTCAGCATTAAGAAAAAATGTATTCAATCTGATGCAGTAGTAAAATAACAACGTTGCAATTCGCATCAGAATAATTATAACATCGTCTGACATTGTTATGCGAGTTAACGTAAATCGATCTTTCCTAAGAAAGAAAAGGAGTAATAATATTAGTTCCAGAAGCAATCGAAAGAGGGCGATTTATCTCGATCCGGATTCGGGAAACCGTTGACCTAAATATTGGGTTGTGCCGTAAATAACTTCCGCTCGTCTAAAAAATGGCAAGAAGTTACTAATAATGACGACTTATATTGGATTAATATCCATTGTAGTTCATTTTATTGACGAATAAACTTTATTTTCAAAAACGGAACTTATTTATGACTGAACTCAACAAATTATGGGAAATTCTCATTAGACAGGTTCTGCGTTAATAAAGTTAATTTATTCCTCTTGGTTGATCTTGATCGTTGATTTACTGATCTTGATGAAAATGTTACCACTGAATGTAAAATTTTGTAAATTTCAAAATAATCCTTATTTATGGTTTCCCTCGGTACACATTATCAATTAATTCATCTACCAGGAACACTTTTGTTTTCATTTTAATATGTTCTTTGTATCCCGAGAACTATTCACGTGAAATCGGAATGTGGTTGAATTATATTCAATCAATATTTGATTCGGGAGAAATAAAGCAAGGGCTGCTAAGTTATCCCCGATAATAGATCATTGTTTCCCGTATCATAGCATTTCGCAGAAATCTCTGTAGTTGAAGCGAATAATTTCCGGAGCCTTATATTTCCCTGATTTTAAGGAAGTTTTAAACGAAGCCAGAAGTCGGCCACGTTTAATTTTCCTGAGAAAAATGAAATAATGGCCTTTGCGAGTATTTGTTTCACGCTGGGTTTTATGCGATACTTCCACCTACCTCGTAATTCATCGTTAATTACGCGGCGCTGCCAGAATAACCAACGCTCGAAATCTTTCGTTGACACTAAAGAAACCTAGGAATAATACCTAACCTCTTCAATTCTCACCTCTCGAAATCTACGAATTCTAATACTTACGACCTAATAACCACGATTTCGAATTTCCAGTTTCGTTTCCGGGGAAGTTACTTAAAAACTGAAGTCAAATATATTTAATTAAAATGTACGTTTATTAATATTCGAGGCATTCCGTCGTAAAATATTATATCTGAACTGTTTGCGAAATCGAGTTTATTTCATAGATTTTTGAGAGTATCTGCGAAGAATTTGCATTTTTAAAAAAAAAGATTGGTATTAAGTTACTTGTATTTCTCGGGCGTTTCCAGACTTTTCCAAAAATTACACTAAATTAATTAACACAATTGTAAAATTAGAAAAGAGACGTTCCGTTTTTTGCCAAAATTCCAATTATTATAATATAACAGTTTCAATGTTAATACATGGGATATACCGAAAAATATAAGCATTTTTAATTATAATTAGATGTGGCCTATCCGACAATATTAAAAATTTGTTTAATTTTTGATTTCTAACGCACGATGGATTTGGATAACGATAGGTCATGCTTTACGGTGTGAATTAACTTCGTCGTCTCGTGTCGTACGCCGGTGGTTGTATCCTTCCCGAGTTTCCTCAGCAAGGTACCTTTTTTAGCAAAAAGTCCGTTTTCATCATAACCACCGTGGGGTTTCCTTTATCCACGTGTAAGACTTGCCTGGAGGCTTACTAATTTTCTGTCAAGCCATTCTTTCAGCCTTCGTGGAATTCTGTTTTGGTTACGTAACGTTTTGTATGGCAATGTTCGATGTTGAAGTACGTGTGCACTTAATTGTTCGCGTCTGTACTTCTTTCACACGCCGACTTAATATGGCGTGAATGGTTGTCGTTGAATATCAATAAAGATATATTTTGCGTTGGCTGTTTCTTTTTTGATCGAATATAAGGTGTTCGTTGATATTATAAGGTCTCGTATCGGTAGTTGAAAGATTTTTATTTAACCCTTTCGCTGTCACTGGCGACGCTGTTCCATACCTCGGACTATATATATAAGCTTTTTTTTATTAAAATAAAAAGCGTTATATATATATTAGGTGCCCAACTAAGTTCGTGCGCTTTTCGTTGTCCAAAAACATGACGAAATTTAGTACCGAATGAGTAACTTTTAATCTGGTAAATAATCTCCTCCATATTCTATGACCCTTTCCCAACGTGACACAAGTTTTAAAATCCCATTTTTATAAAAATCTACTATTTTATTATTAAAAAACTCAGACACTGTCCTCTTTACTTCCACTCCGTTTATGACGTTCCTATTTGTTATATAATTTTGTAATGCTAAAACAAGGTGGTAATCTGTTGGGGAAAGGTCCGGTGAATATGGAGGATGAATTAAAGTTTATATATATAGTCCGAGCGAAAGGGTTAAATCTGAATCTTTCAACTACCGATACGAGACCTTATAATATCAACGAACACCTTATATTCGATATATATATTGTCTCTTTGTTGGTATCCCTGATGGTCTTACTCGAAATGAATTGAGTAAGAAGTGGTTTTGTTTGGGAACGGTAATTTTCGTGACACGATTCAATAAACTATATTTATTAATCAATCGCTTAATTATGCACTAACTAAGATATATTCGATTTAATTAGTAATCCGAATTACCGTATTTAATGTTTAGAATTTAATTAGTATTATGAGCTTCGATTAGCTTGCTCGAATCTCGAGCGATTCTAATTTGATTGCCCGAATAGATTTGCGTTCTGGTTTGATTTCGTATCGTTTTGTACTGTGACGTTTCTTGATAATGTCTGAATTTTGAATGCATTTTCTGGGGTCGTTGGGAACGTCTTGAAGGGGGTGGAAATGAGAAAGGGAAGGGGCTGTCTTGGAAGGATTATGGTGGTGGTAACTGTGGTAGGTCTAGATTTTGTTTTGAGGGATACTATTGAGGATTGGGAATAGTTGGAGTGTTGAAATTTATGTTTTTTTCTATTCCCACACGCCTTTCTCAACAATCCCTTTTTCTGTTGAGCACTTAAGGGCTCCAGATTAAACCCGAATAACTCAAGTGTGAGTCTTTAGAATCCTTTATCAGAAATCGGATAACTCAAATGTGAGTCGCTCGCAATGACAAAAGTCACTTACCACGAAATTTTACAAATTTGCTTTATTATTTAACTCTGTACATTCTGGAAAGTAATTTTATGTGACGAAGTACTCATCATTTATTTCCACAACTCTTTCCCAACGTTTTACAATCTTACACATTCCTTCTTCCAAAGAAATCAGTAAACTTGTAATCTCATATCTCACAAACTAATTAAAATCGTACACATAATATACATAAAGGGTTAATAAAATCGTCATAAAAACCACTATCAAACGATTGGAAGAAACATATATACTTCCATTTAAAAAACCAAACTTGACCTTCATATCTTATTAAACAATAAAGTAAAAATCAATTTTCTGTCACCAAAAGATTTGCTTCCTTGTACGTTCATATAAATAATGTTGTTTATCTGCAATACTTTAGGAACAAAATGGCTATCGAGTGTATCGTGGACACCCTGTATATATTTACCTTGTAAAAGTGGAAATGATTCCATATTAACACACAGGCGGCGTTAAGTCTGTGATATTCCATCGATGTAGATGGTACGAGCACGAATTTTCAAGCAGCGACGGTGTGACCCCTCTGGAGTATTTCAGTCGCCACATGGAAATCAGCCCACTCGACTCTTTCAGTGTTCCAATGGTTCAGTGATTCGGTACGTTCGCCACCCTCATTTTCCATGACGTCGCTGAGTAATTACGTCGCATTAGTAACGTATTCTACATACGTACGATGAAAGCACTCTCCCCTTAAGGATTTCACGTCTAGTTATTAAAAAGAAAAACGATACCGACCATATTTCGCACGGACGAGTGACTTCTCCGAAGTTGGCCATGTTTGCGATCATGATCATTCAATATTATCATTCGATATTATCTCCGTGATTCGCGAGTAATCATAAACTAAGTAATTCTTGAAGTGATTTCCCTTGGGACGAGACACACGGTATCCATCTTTTTCTGGTAACTTTTAGTAGCACTTTTTACGTATACTACGACTCAAAAGTATTTGAAGGACGTCAGGGTTTAAGAAGTTTCCAGATTGTTTTACTGGAATACCTTTGGATTCCGTCAAACGAACCACGCATTTATATTTCAAATTATAATTTTCATCAAGTCACAAATACCCATATTACCCATAACCAACCAAATCTGCTTTTATCATTTGATAAATATATCCTGCGGAATAATTACTAATTAAATCATAAATTGCACGCGACAGGGTTAATAATTTGTATGTTAAAGAAAGAAATGAACTTTGTGTAACAACAATGTTGTAAATATAATGTACATATAGAGTGTTTGAAAATATTTGTGCTCAATCGAATAAGATAATTTACGACTTTTATAAATATGAAATATGATAGCTTTGCAACGCTCTGCTTAGTTCATCGAACATCCCTGAGATTTCTAGCACCGATGGAAACTCGGGGTAGCAATGGCTCGTATCATTAATTGACAACTTTGACTTTTTAACCCTTTGCACTCCGAGTGTTTTTTTACTCAAGAGTGCAGCAACACCGCGACATTTTTGCGTTGGAGCATCTGAAAAATGAACTTCTATTTTCCTAAAAAACAAGATCTGTTATTATAAATTAAATATGCAATGAAAGCATATGGCGCAATAGCGGCGCCTACGGAGTGCAAGGGTTAACGCTAATCCTACAATATGATATCCTGGATATTAACCCTTTGCACTCCGTTATCGCCGCTGAGGCGACATCGAAGTGGAAGCTAAAGCGACATGGCACGCCAGCATCTAGAGGCAACATTGTATCTTTATGCAGGTAGGAAGATGTTTCGGCACAGGCTTAGTGTAATATAATCGGTTTGGTGACCGAGCTTGTTCCAATTCTTTCGATCGTATTTTTGTCTGTGGATGCATGGGAAAAATGCAAAAAATGACACGGAGTTGCTGGAACCTCATCTCAAAAATCGCCCGGAGTGCAAAGGGTTAAACTGAAGCCCTCTTTCGGGCAAGAAGAAAAACATGCCGATAGAAAAATGATCGCTTTGCAACGTTTCGTTCATTGAACATCTCTGGGATTTCTTGCTGCCATGGAAAGTGGAGGTAGCCATGGCAACATCGTAACATTACACAGGACACTGCTGTTATATATAATAGTAGCAAGGTACACGTGAGCCATGTGCCTTATATTCACAGCGTGATCTTATGTGGGTGGTTAGGATTGGCTCTGCATGGGGTTTGGATGGCATACGGCGATCGGTACCACGGGAGGGATGAATTATCGTACTCCGTAGCCGAGTCGAAAGTTCTCAATTCCCATTAAGCAGGGCAGCCAACCAGAAACCAATAGGTTAGTTGGGGAATCTGCTGAGAATCTCCGATGTTACACCCACTAGCCAACCCACTGACTACACATTGCTCCGGCAACCAGCCGGCGAAAGGGCAGTCTCCGTTGTCAACTATATACTAACAGCGCTTTACCTAACTCAACCACGAACAACCTGACTAATAATTCATAGATGAACACTCGAGTCTACTTTCATGTGTATCTTTTAAACGCGGGTTTAATGCGCATCCTTTAAATTCTTTCTCTCTTAACTCGCAGCAGAGAAATATAAAAAGGATGAAAGCAAATGGACGCTGTTATATCTTTCTAGATTTCTTGGATTACTTATTTTTTACTGCTTTTTTACTTCACGGTATCACTTTGAAATTGGATTAAAAAGAGACTCGGCAATAATTGCAATAATGGAGAATAGTGAAATTAAGAATTGAGGTTAGAAGACTTAAGTCAAACGTAGATATCGTGTGTGGACGGACTTATCGGAAGTTCGCAAATTACAGTTCCAAGGTTGTCAACATTCTGAGCTTACCAGAAAGGATAATTAATTATCCTCGAGCAATAGAATCTTGTGGCAGGAAGTCTAGGGAAAACACGGAATTCTAATTTATCAGCAAGACTTCCGTGATTACCTCGGCACCAAGAGTCTTGTGACAAGCGGAGTAAAACTGAAGAAAAAGTTACGATTTCTTTCGGACAGAAATCTTCGCGTTATTAATCTTCTAGACTCGAGACAGTTCACGTTCATCACTTGGTTCGCTCTCGGATTACCGAAGTCCGGTAAACCGCTTGATTTTAACCCTTTCGTTACTGCGTTACTGCCCAGCGCTGCAATGAATGCAGTTCAACATATAATCGTAAACTTCCTTAAAAAACTGAGGAGACGAAGACGAGGAGAATTTGTTAGTTATATGTCTGATTTTCCAACGACATTTTGAAGAAATGTAGTATAAACATAACTAATTCTATTGCACCCAATTTTGAGAAAAAGAGGTTTCAAATTAGACGCCATTTCCATTCATTTATGCATCTTTCACTGTACGATGTGAAGTTGGCGGAAAGCATAACGCTCCTGGCTTACAGCACGCGGACCCGAATTCCGTTAACTTCACGATGTACCCCGAAATATGCATAAATGTATGGCAATCGCGGCTAATTTTAACCCTTTGCGGTCGGTGACAATAACTGCATACGTCATCAAAATGTATCCTCGGTTCTTCGTGGTTATTCCTTTACTGCCAAAATCGATTTCTACGAGAGAATCAGGGAATTTGGAACAGAGTTGAAAGTGGTGGCGAGTAGCGGTTAAACTATCGCTGGGATTCAACGTGCACTTGACCGATCGTAACTAGGATGTAAAGGGCGGAAGATCGCGGGGAACCGATTTCAAGAGGAAGACCATTAATTAATTAATTAGACCCCCACATCGGCCAATCATCAGCCTTGCACCCGATCGATGAATCGAATCGGACAGTGATTACTGATTATAGGGAGGGATTCATACAGTTACACGATGATTGTGATTGGGGAGAACATTGCGATTTCTCGTGTATGCACTGTCACGTGCCAAGTTTAGTTTGATTATGTTGGAGTTGAAATCGAAGATAGAAGTCGAGGATTCGAAGCAATCTGAATGCTGGTTTGGCACTTCGAATTAACCATTTTAAAGATCATATTCACCATTTTGCGGTCCAAATTAACCTGTTTGCAAATCAAATTCACCCTCTTGCAAATCAAATTCACCTTTTTCTAGATCAAATTAACCTTTTTTCACGCCAAAGTCACCCTTTTGCAAATCAAATTCACTTTTTTCTGCATCAAATTAACCTTTTTTCACGCCAAATTCACCCTTTTGCAAATCAAATTCACTTTTTTCTGGATCAAATTAACCTTTTTTCACGCGAAATTCACCCTTTTGCAAATCAAATTCACCTTTTTCTAGATCAAATTAACCTTTTTTACGCCAAAGTCACCTTTTTGCAAATCAAGTTTTTCAGGGTTTGCACTCCAAATTCACCCTTTTGCAAATCAAATTAACCCGTTTGCACTCCAAATTCACCCTTTTACAAATCAAATTCACCCTTTTGCAAATCAAGATTTTCGGGGTTTGCAAATCAAATTCACCCCTTTGCAATTCAAATTCACCCTTTTACAGATCAAATTAACCTTTTTACAAATCAAATTCACCCTTTTGCAAATCAAGTTTTTCGGGGTTTGCAAATCAAATTCACCCCTTTGCAATTCAAATTCACCCTTTCAGTGTCGGATTTTTCGGTTCACTTAAACTGTGCGCAACCCAGACATCATATCTGGAAACCATACCAAGTTCATGCAAATGGTTTTCAACCTTGGATTTCAATATTCCTAACATTTCATCAATCTCTCGTGTTGCATAACGTGGATTATTTTCAATTAGACTGGAGATTTGATCGTTATCAATCTCGATAGGTCTGCCAGACCGTTTATCATCGGTAAGACTAAAATCTCCATCACGAAACTTTTCGAACCATCTTCGCGCCATTCTTTCATTCACAGCACCATCACCATGCACGTCAGAAATCTTTTTTATCGTGTGCACCGCATTTTTACCTTTGCGAAAATAAAAAAGCATAAATGCACGAAAATATAATACATCATCTCGTTGTTCATCTTCAAATCAAGATATGCACACAAAAATGTAACCAAATAAAATGTACTTTTTTAAAATTATACGTTAAACTCTCAGCTTTGACACTGTATATGCGTTTCATAGGTTACGAGTCGGTTTTGTTTAAAAACAGCAGAAACATTTTTCATTCCTAACATTGTCGACCACCGCAGACATGTCTGCTTTGAAGAGCGCGTTTACGTCTTTTTGAGACAGGCCGCTCTTATTATTCTAAACAGTGCACGAACTACTGAGAAGGAAGAAAAGATCCCTGGAATGTGACAGGAGTAGTGCGAGGGGAAACATTGAGAGAAGATCCAGCCAAGTTAACGGGTTGCTTCCAACGCGCTTATTTGACATTTCGAGCGACAAACGGTCACCTTATTACCTTCCTATCGTCCGCCATTCGTCGTTTGCCTCCGGCACGACAACCTTCCACAGAATCGATTTTTCGTGAATCACTGTAATACGCTTCGACTGTCAACATCAAAATTTACCTCCGAAAGAATTTTCTATGCAAAATGTCAACATTTTCAACTCATCCATTAATGGAATACTTATTAGGATTATCTATCTACACTGGATTTAGTGATTAACAGTAAAACTACCAAAGCAGTCAAAATGACTGGTCCTCGGAATTTAATAAAAATATTCAAAAGAACCTTTCATTTTCCGAGATTTTATATTAATTTTATATAATTTTACATTAATTTGGTTCTTCCATCCATCCTTTTTTTTAGGGACGTACACGTAAATATACAAATATAGTTGTATACATATGGACCGTTGATTTTGAAAGTGGTGTAAGTCCATTTGCAGCCCGTAAATATACATTATTTTAGTTAAATTCGCCTAAAACAAATTTCTATAATCAAATTACATATCGATAAATCAGTAAAAACATTGCCAAACTTGATATAATTAACCTATATTTTTTCATTGAGAAATATGCTAACCTTTAATTCTCTCGAAACAAGAGAAAATGGACTTACACCACTTTCAAAATAAACGGTCCATATATCGTCGGTAATTCTAGTGTCAACGCGTTCTTTGTACAGGTTAGTCCAAAAGATACCTGGGAGTTAAAAAATTAATAACTTTCTTCTATATAACTACTTCAAATTTTCCTTTCAAATTTGAATTATTATGGAAAGTCAGACGACAGGCCCTAAACGGACCCGGAGTGGGGATGAGGGTCCGTCGCCCAGCCGCCGAGGGATAATGCGTATAGATATAGAATAGAGATCGTAGAGAGATCGACGTGAGGTCGAATAGAGGTCGAATAGAGGTCGAATAGAGGTCGAATAGAGATCGAATAGAGATCGAATAGAGATCGAATAGAGATCGAATAGAGATCGAATAGAGATCGAATAGAGATCGAATAGAGATCGACTAAAGATCATAGAACAGTCGGAGTATAGCTCGTAAGGAGCTATAGATTGATATAGATAGAGCTTTGTACTATAGTAAAAGCGATAGATATATATGTATAGCGATTACCGACATTAGGATCAACCAACGTCGGCATAGGTTGATTCTTCTTATAGTATACTCAGTTAATCAAACCCGGGTATTCCCAAGAATTCCTACTCGATTATTGGCTAATTTAATCTTTCTTCCGTGCTGGCATTTATGCTAAACCTATTAACTTTTACGTATAACCAAGAAAGATATTCATTTTCAATGAATTCTGAAAGCGAGCTATCGGTAGAATATTTACGCCTGTTGGATATGCTGGCGAAAGCCTCTAATAAGGCATCAGCGAAGGCTAAACTGTATATTACTCGCTAGTAGCTAATCCTATCGCTAATAGATATTGCATTAATCGTGTAGTAAGGGGCACTGGCTATACACCTGCAATCTCATCTCTCGTGATCTCTCGTGATCAAGCAAGGCCTATCATCGATGGTGGATTGATAGTTTCATCGTAATTACTAATATCAGCCTATAATGAAAACGTAAATCATTCCGTACATAACCTCTGGAAATTACTAACGTCGGTATGGTAGCGGAAGAAGTTCGCGCTGAATTACAAATGAAAATTGAAATTCTCCGGACATTCTGGAAAACAATTTTATTAGACGAAATAGTCATCATTTATTTCTACAACTCTTTTTTAACGTTCTACGAGATTATGCATTCCTTTTTTGGTAAAATCTGGTGTTTTACACGGAAAGATTGAAAGGATGTCGAATGGGAAGTTTTACCTCGTTTTACTTACAGTACTGATTCTGGAAAACAATTTTATTAGACGAAATAGTCGTCATTTATTTCCACAACTCTTTTTTAACGTTCTACGAGATTATGCATTCCTTTTTTGGTAAAATCTGGTGTTTTACACGGAAAGATTGAATGGATGTCGAATGGGAAGTTTTACCTCGTTTTACTTACAGTACTGATTTGTCTCCTGATTAGCATATTTTTTTCTTTTTTATTTTGTAAATAGCAGTTTTAGAAATTATGCCAAAATTAAATCAGCATGTACAATACATATGTTAAATCATATATGTAATGATACTTAAACATAAAATGACATAGATTCTCATTTTTGAACAATAACTTTACATTGGATTTTATTTGTTACGTAGCAAGCTTTCAATGTCGGACGAATATAGTCGTCTTTAATATCGAAATGGTTAAACTATTAATTTTATAGATATTGATTCGCCTCACGCGAAATTACGCATTTTAAGGATGAAATGTAAAGTGCTGTATTTTCTATAATATAATATTTATTTCATCAAAATCCATCCCATTTCCTTCAATAATTCTTTCTCAACATATAGCTAACGAAACCATGTCTTTATAATAATAATCACCAGAGTTATTAATAATAAATTGCTGGAAGCGCTGTGTACCGCAAAAATAAATATCAGGGATACCTAAAAGTAATGTCGTTCTTTGTTTCAGATTAAATAAACAGCGCCATCTTTGTCGTGGTCGTGATTCGTTATTACATAACCTACAAACTAATGAAATTTATTGACATTAGGGATTTAAGTCTGCCTGGGAGATGGAATAAGGTTATCAATAATGATAGGGATTATATTAATTAATTTGTACTAAATATTAAATAAAATGAAATTTTGTATAAGTATCAAAACGACATTACTTTTGGGTACATAACCCTAATAATTCCAAGTGTTTAAAAAGGTGATAATCACTCGTGAAACACTCGCTTGGAACTTGAAGTGGGAATTTAGAAAAGGAAACAAGGAAAAGGTGGAAAAGGTGGAAAAAGAGGAAGTAGGAGAGATAGAAGAACTCTACAGAGGGCAACTGGTAACTTTTCTTATAAGATGTATAGCTTCCGTGTGGTGGGAACTTCTCCGTCTGCTTTCTAGCCATTCTCCTCCACCACTTTCGTTACCCCCACTAATCCCTAGCATGATTCGTGCTAGTAATTTTCACGGAAGGCGATAATGTAATCAATAGTATATTTGTTGGTCCAATAATAAATTTCTATGTGTTTGATGGGTATCGGCTATATGTAGACCAAATGTAAAATTAAAACTTCTTTATTTTATCGTTGAAACGTTTCGGCAATGGTTTTATGTTAAATTAGGACTGAATTAATTTTACATTTGGTCTACATACAGCCGATACCCATCAAACACATAGGAAGGAGATAATATACGAAATATTAAAGCTTTTCAATGTACTTATTACTTTACATACTTTACAAATTGACGTTATTAAACCCCCGAAATATCACAGCGAACGATTATATACTGACTCCCTGCACAAAGTACAATTTCGAAGAGTTAAAATATATTGCAAAATATATATACAAAGTTTGCAATCTTCTCATTAATATACGCCACCTGTTTTCCGATGATAACACTAACTAAGTTTGGCAGTCTTGCGGTGATCTTTTTTTGTGTTCCTTCCTGTATTTCTGTCGAGGATCGTTGCAAATATGTTCACAGATTTCTTCCGACATAGGGTACTGTTTAACCCATTGACTGCCAACTACGAGATATCTCGTAGTAAGCGTCTGTACCAAAACTGCCAGCTACGAGATATCTCGTAGTGGGTGCTGCAAGTTTAGATTGGCTACAAATAGCTATTTGAGTTAGGAACTATTAGAAAGGATGAATGAAAAATGTATATAGTGTAGAGAACATATTGATTATCAATTGTTATGATTAAAATTATTATTAAAACTATTCAAATTATAACTTAGACAATTAGATCATAACATCATATTTTTTTCAATAAAAATACTGTAAATGCCATTCCAATATTATATCAGTAACTTAATATTATTATATTTTGTAAAACTTCATGTTTTCTTTAAAATAAAACCGTGCCACCCAGGGCAAGACGCGCTAAATTTGCGTGGCAGTCAATGGGTTAAATACACATCTTTATGGTTCACCACTCAACTCCAGATGGGGTTGAAATTTGGTGATCGAAGGGGTTATCGTATTAATTTTCGTTTCGAATTTTGTTGTTACCGGTCAAGATCATTTATGCAAACTCTAAGAGTATGCTTGGGATCATTATGTATGGCATGTTTAACCCTTTGCGATGGGCAGCTTTCGCTTTTGGGAGTACCAGTAGATCGGAGCAAATCTATCGTTTCGCAATTACTTTTCCGTACAGGATTTAAAGTCAATATATGGATATTAAAACACACAGAATTTGTTGAAACTGATTTGTTGTATTTAATACTACTTATAATACGTAAGGTTCCCGCTGCGGGGTTATTGACTTCTACGACTATTTAAAAATGTCCCCGCTAGGGGGACACCGACTTCTACGACGATTTAGAAATGTCTCCGCTACGGGGACACCGACCGCAAAGGGTTAATAGCGTTAATTGCTACGTGAAGCTGGAACTTGTAAGTGTCCCATGACTTATGGACGGGAGTGTACTTCCTCGGAATTGAAGTCAGTCACAGAACGAAAGCAGCAACTCGAGCATTCCAAGTGCAGTCGAGTCCCCTTTTGTGCGTATCTTTTTAATGCGTTTTTGAAATTATATATAAGTATACATATATGTACGTACATATATATGTATATACAGGGTGTCCACAATTTGGGATCAAATATTGGGAGCCTGCAATACTAATCAAAACAACCCAAAAAGTTTTATTAAACATGAGTCTGAATATTATTATTTGTGAAGTTATAAGACATTTATTACATGCCTTTCAAATTTGAGCCCAACTTTTATGGACACCCTGTATATGTATGTAATTATGTATATTATAATTATATAATTATGTGGAGGAGACAGAATTACGCACAATACGGAGTGCGCAATCGCAGTCTTGAATGGCTTAGTAGGTCGTTAACGATTCTCGAAAATAGGAAAAATAGGAAAATAGGAAAATAGGAAAAATTCTGGAAACCTCTAACAATTGCAAAAGTTTTCCAGCAGTGGATCCTGCACAATAAATGCTGCTCATATTATATGCAATAATATAATCAATAATACAATGATATTTATTAGTTGTACCGGAAAGTAATCAATTATTTTTCATCTACTTTGTGAAACACCATTTATTGTTTCATATTAAATATTATTCTATTAGATAACTCTATTAGTCATCTATGATCTTTGACCGAGAATCCACAAATCCCATAATTCCCTTTTAAAGAAATTAAATACAGCTAACCCAGACCTAACCCAACCTAACCCAGACTTAATCCAGTGTTAACAAGGTTATGTTCGGAACAGTACGCTTTATTACTCAGCATTTATAAAATGTTGTTATTCATTCGCAAACAATACAATCAGGATTCGTTTTATTCAGTTAGTTCTTTGTTTCCTACATTTTTGATAAGAGTCAAAGTCTCAGAGCAGAACTGTTTAAAAATTAATCAGAACACAGGTTTATTTATATCCCCTCCCCCCTTTTTTTATATTACTTTTGTTCTGACAATGAGTGCTAGCTGAAATTAAGGATAAATGTTTCTCATCGTTTCTTTTTTAGTACGTAGCTTCTGAAATTTAAAGTGTTATAACTTCTCACACGTATCGTCGACGAGAGATATGTGGCTACAATAAATGCCACGTGGGAAATTCTGGCGAGTGTTAACTATATCTCATGGTAGCTATAAATGCAGAGGGCGTTGTCTTCGCGAAATGTTATGAGAGACTATTGTAAATGATGTAATCCTTTATGTAGAATTATTAACAGATCTGTCATCTCAGTGAGGGATTTAAATAGTCAAGTCTCTTTTTATGAGAATCTTTTTCGCCCTTTCAAAGCTATGAACCCATATTTGCGTTCCTAAGAATTGTTCATCATGGGCTATGAATCTATTTGTTCTCACACAGCCATGGAATTTCTTTGAACTTTAGAATGAACATTAAAAGTAAATAGAATATAAAACCATTGTCCATTTGATAATTTTACCATTAATATTAAACTATTTCCTTGCCATGCAGACACATATTGTATTGGCAGCTGGGTGTAATAAGATGTTGTTACCTTTAAAATCGGTCGGCTCCGTTTATTGCTATCGCTCGGTTTTTAGTTTCCCCGCAAGAAATGACTTTACTACAAGAAGGTTGGCGAACTATGCACCGAGAAACATTACGCAAACTTGTCGGGGTATGTCGAAAATATGTAAAATAGCAATAATGAAAAAGGGGGATACTTCGACGAATCGCGTATTAAGCGAAATGTATAATTAATATAGAATAATATACGACATTTATACGACTCTTCTATCTTATAATATCAACTAGAGTTGTTAATCTTTTCAACAAAGTATCCTTCGTAGCAGATATTTAACCGTGTCCGGACTTTTTAAACACCCTGTATATCACGCTGGTAGCGAATGTATTAAGCGTGGAGTAGTAAATTTACATAGATCCGCAAGAAAATTGTCCGTAATAGCATCTTCCATATTATCTTGCTAGTCAGAAACGTAGTTCCTGGAGTGAGATGGCGGTGTAAGTGTTGGATTTTCCGATGCACCAGTCTCCTTACTTCCCAGGGGATGATAGTTGAACAAAGTTAGAATGGATTGGAACGGAGAACAATTGGATTGTCGGAACATTAAACTTTGTCAACTAGGACATACATTACGACGCTAAATACTGACGAATACAATTTCAAACAGAATTCTGCAATGAATAATTAATAATAGCTTTCGCGAACTTTTCTGGATGAAATATAGTACGACGTCGATTATCGGAATGTCAGTCATCTAAATCGCCGATTATCAGACTCGCTGCATTACTGTACTACTTTTTCTCCATTTATGTAAAAGGAAATCTTACAACTGAAACCATGCATACATATTCACCCTTTTGCACTCTAAATTAACTATTTTGCAGATCATATTCACCTTTCTGTATTCCAAATTAGCCAGTTTGCAGATCTTGACGTAGAATTAACATAACCTCTGAAACTAAAAGTGTTCAGGCGCTCTATGATACTTGGGTTACTTTATATCGTTATTTAACGTCAGAAATATTGAAAGTTTCACGAATATTTGGAATTTATATTTGATTCGAGTTTAGGAATATTGTCACCGGTGGTCACCGGTGACCGCCATGGCATCCAAGTTTTTAAAAATCCCATTGAGCAAAAACGTGATTTTTTATTTTTCCTCTTTACTACCCCCCCAGTCGAGATACAAAGTTGAAACTTGGCACAGATTGTTTTTTCTTCCTAAGCTATCGAATGACCCGTCGCAAGTCGAATTTGGTTTCGGGCCCCTTTTTGCATCCCAAATTCACCTTTTTGCAGAATAAATTCACATCAAATTCTATATAGATGCCAGAAACAAATGCAATTTTTATTTTTATTGTATTATAATATTTTAATGGAAATTGAATATTACAATCGTATATTGACTTCAATAAATCACTCTAAAAAGAGTAAGGCTGTCAAACATCAGCAATTGCTGTTACCTTTTCATATGGTTTGGTGGAATTTTTGTATAAAACAGGAGAAACACTCGGCAAATCACGGAACGTTTATATCGTGACCGCAATTGGACGATGGAAAAGTTCGTGGCCCGCCGAATTGACCACCGAATATGTTTTTATACTATTACTTTTAAACTGTTTGTTATTATCAGTTGGCACTCGTGACACGACGGTTTTTTAATACTCGACGCACTGTATCCGGATGCACTTACTTTCCAAATTCTTGAAATAATGAATTTGTCAATTTAAGAGCACTTAATCCAAGATCTCGTGTATTTTTACGAACAATTCGGGAAATGTCTATAAAAGGGAACTTCTCACTGATTGAGTTGACCGTGAAGTATGTTGTCAAGGTTAGGATTCTGAACAACTTTTTAAATACAACAAATTGAACAAATTATGAAATATCTTGTCTACAAAATGGAATGGGATACTTTTCTTCGAGTATATCTGTAGGTTGATGTATGTTGATATTATAAGATAGAAGAGTCATATAAATGTCGTATATTTGATTCTATATTAATTATACATTTCGCTTAATACGCGATTCATCGAAGTATCCCCCTTTTTTCATTATTCCTATTTTACATATTTTCGACATACCCCGACAAGTTTGCGTAATGTTTCTCGCTGCATAGTTCGCCAACCTTCTTGTAGTAAAGTCATTTCTTGCGGGGAAACTAAAAACCGAGCGATAGCAATAAACGGAGCCGATCGATTTTAAAGTAACAAAATCTTATTACACCCAGCTGCCAATACAATATATGTCTGCATGGCAAGGAAATAGTTTAATATTAATGGTAAAATTATCAAATGGACAATGGTTTTATATTCTATTTACTTTGAATGTTCATTCTAACCTATAAAGTGAACGTTAGAATGAAGACATGGCAAGTGATCCTAAAGTTATGGCCGGCAGTGTATATTCACAGGTAGTTTTCTTCGGAGAGAAATAAATGCTGGCACGTGGATATGCGACATTCGGTTTGTCTGTCTGTCTGGAATTGAGGACCCAGACCAACGAGCAATATAGATGGGATAATTGCAGATAATTTGCGGCGTCGATTACTACGCGTTCTACCACTTGAGCCACCCTTCTCCCGTCAGCCATACTCGTCCCCTGGTTGTCCAATTATCGTCCCCCTTGCTCCCAACCGCGACTTCCACCTTCTACCTAGTCGAGTTTCGTTCATCGTGCTCCGCTCTTACGGAGAAGCAAAGCTTTTTATAATACTATCAATATCGAACATCGGTCACTCTTGGGACTCATTTACGTATATATTATTATTTATGACATATTTTAAGAAACTACATTTATTTGTTCATTTTAAAGATTATTTTAGTATTATAGATAATCCTCATTGTTATCTATGATGCTTGACCGACGATACACCAATGCCGTAGTTAACTTTTTGAAAAAATCAAATTCTGAAATTTTGAGGCGGGAAATTGATGCCGAATTGAATACTTTCAGGTACCTCTAATATAATACTTTCTCTGTTCAGAAATATGTTTTACGTAAATTTTGATTTTAATAGATTTTAATAGGTTTTTAAATGTCCCTAAATAAGAGTCCGGTTTCTAAAGAATAATTTAAGTCGATATAATTTTATTTAGAAAATTATGAAAGGTACCCCTAATATAATACTTTCTCTGTTCAGAAATATGTTTTACGTAAATTTTGATTTTAATAGAAGTTACGGTTTTTAAATGTCCCTAAATAAGAGTGCGGTTCGTAAAGAATAATTTAAGTCGATATAATTTTATTTAGAAAATTATGAAACATATTAGATAGGTTATATTTGTATTATAATTATGCTTTATCTATCATATTTTGTACTTTTCACGGAATATCCATGTCATGTCATCCACAGAAATTGTGGAATAAATCGGTACATAAATAATTGAGTAAATATATATCGACATATAAAAATATTACCTTCAAATTTTCCATAATAATCGGCATAAAATTTCTCATATAAATAAATATATATAGATAAATCTCCCAAATATTGGACAACCCAATATTTCTATCAAAAATGCAAATATCAAAGTGTTACTATTGAAATTCATAGAAGCCGTGTTGATGAGAAAAATTTGAAGTAACGATCTTTAGAGTCAAGTAACCTTATATTAACAGAATTCTTTTTATCAATTTCCACGATATTTGGTTTTGAAAAATCCAAGTTTAACGGCCTGTAAAATTGTTTGGAAAATGGAACGTTTGGCCATTCGATTGATCGTCGGTTTGGTGGAGAAACAAAACTTTAATAAAGAGATTTCGATTTTAAGAATTCCCGGGCAAAATTGGCTGTAAGCTCACCGAGCACTCTTCCGATATTGGCCAAGTGAAAGTGCTCGACGATTTATCAAAAGTTTCGTAAAAGGACTTTTCTTCCGCTCATCGAATCCAGTTTCCTGCATTATGAACTTTAAGCTTTTTTAAACCCCTTTCGTCCTTTTATCTACCTGCATCTATCTGGCCAGTCCTCTCCTATCTTCTGCGTGAATTCCAATTAACCGATCGATAACCCTTTCACCGTATACCGAAAGTCATTTCTTGACAGAAACACCATTTTGCAAAAATTACCGTTATACCTACCGTTGATCAAGAAACTTTATGTTCAAAATAAATCACAAGGTTTAATCATCTTTAATCTGTTAATTAGATGTGCAACCGAACCAATGTTCAATGGACATTATTAACAACAATAGCATTCTTTATCTTACTGCGAGCATCCTAGCTAATTAGCACCAGCAACTAGTTAACCCATTTATTACCTACCCGAAAACCGTACTGACCCACACCGAGACACCCATTACCTGCCTATTCCTCGAACTCAGATCATCCTCACCGATTTCAATACCGACTTCTCCACCAATCAGATTCCTTTCCTACTTTTTCCTAGCTTTCATTTTCCTTCGAAAAACTCACGCATTCTCGCTGTGATCGGAACGTCACTTGAAACCGAGTAGTACGTAACACCGACAATCTGGGTTATTATTATACAACGTTACTACCAGACATTCTTAACCCATTGACTGCCACGCAAATTTAGCGCGTCTTGCCCTGGGCGCCACGGTTTTATTTTAAAGGAAACATGAAGTTTTAGAAAATATAATAATATTAAGTTACTGATAAAATATTGCAATGGCATTTACAGTATTTTATTGAAAAAAAGCAGTACGAGATAACTCGTAGCTGGCGTCACAAAATAAGACTTCTATGCTGGGTGCCACTACGAGATATCTCGTAGTTGGCAATTTTGGTACAGACGCTTACTACGAGATATCTCGTAGTTGGCAGTCAATGGGTTAACCAACCACAACATTATAAACATCCAGTATTATTAATGATCCAAATTTAGCAACAATTATCTGCGTCAATTATTTGTCACGTAATATTAATTTGGCGTTTGGAAGAAGTATGTCAGGTTCGCGAAAATGTTCTTTTTGAAATTCAAAGAGTTGAATCTTCAAAGTAATTTCTCTCGGAAACAAAGCCTCGTACGGAAAAATGTTATTCCATATTTTCGATTCGGTATTTCATCTAGAATCAATAACCACCCGCTTGTTCCACCAGTTACATGACACCCTGTATATACAAGGTTTCTCTGTCATCGGCTTCGTAATCCCATTGCGTTCGAGGGTCAAGAAAGGGTCCATTCTTGATCTATGCAGGAAAGCCGAAACGATCTTAAAGCAGCGTGTGATCAGAATGACGATCTTGCATTACGCCAGGATTTCGGCAGGACCACGATAAGGACTCCTACGATGATCATTTCCAGCCCTTCATAACGAAAGGTCCAACTCTTAACCCGTCATCATCATCTCGGATATCTCTTATATCCTCCAGAGTTTCGTGTGAATTAAATTGAATCGGTATTATTCGAGATCATGCCTTGAAAGCTCGTAGACACAGTTCCTGTAGATGTCGCTGCGGTGTGACGTTGCGCGGAAAAGGATGGTAGGGATACGTGGAATGGCTGACACGTATAGGTAGATGTATCAGTTACCCTCGTGGTGAATTAAATAGACCATGCCTGACCCGATCCCTGGCTTATTGGATCTCCCTCTCTCACCGGAAGTGCCCGGAATTTCACTTAACACTCTCCGGACTCCTCTCCAGGGTATTTCGCCCGATTGTTCCATCCCTATTTTCAGTCACATTAATGTTACGGATACGTTCAGGAAAATGTATACGGTTCATTGTGGACTCTCGTGTAACGCGATTCTTCGTACAACGCGGTAAATAATAAAATATGGGAATTACTTGATTTAAGAATGAAATCTGCTTTAGTTGAGCATTAGATTGTTTTCTTAACGTAGAAAACGTAGAAAACGTAGAAAACGTAGAAAATCAAAGTTGGCATAGCAATAATCATGCCAAACATGTTACTTTAGATTATAAGCGTTATACGAGACAAATTCCCGTACAGCACGATTTTTTATTACGCGAATGAATGTAACGCGTAACGTATTAGCCGAGAGCTTAAGGATAACACCACCCCTGAGCCTCTAAAATGATACGTAAGTTTGGGAATTTTTATAGGGGTATTGAATAATTTTATATCAAAATTAAAATGAGGGCTCTATTCCATATATGTTTAAGTGCAAATCAATATTTTTTATAAACTTTTTCGGTTTAAAGTGGCAGCGGACTGACCATCTTCCCAAATCATGTTTTTCTAAAAAGTAAATTTTGCGTGCAGCTTCTCTGCGACATGGTTCATCACAGAACAAAAAGCAAAGATGTTTCATTATCTACGTGTACAAAACTAGGGAAGTACCGAGCCGTTTTTTAAAATAACGAATTTTCGCGAAATGGAGACTGTTTGAATCGAAAAAGCAAGTTTTCATTCTAAATTTGCTCAAGAAAACGATGATTGTACAAAAGGTTTTCAACATTTCGAAAAAATCCTACGCACTTCCCTGCAGTATATATATTAAGGCAGATTGTGTCCAAATTTCAAGTCAATCAGACAAAAATTGTAAGAGAAACCTTGCACGCAATTTTGAAAAATCGAGTTCCGAGGAAAACGCTCCGTAAACTCGCAGTTATTTTAATCGACTCTAGCATAGATCGACTCTGCTATATTCCGAATATCGCTCTAAAACCGCTGGCATCAGATTGACATGATTCAAAACTAGTGATTTTACCAAAAAAGATTCAATTTCTTAAAATCCCAGATACGGTGTTATTTAATTAACAAGAAAACGAAATAGTATTCCACGAAGGACGACAAACGCGATCGCACTGCTCAGCGCTTCTCCACGGATTCTTGCGAACGCCATCTGGTGTTGAAACGGTTAATTATCAACCTGCAATTTAATTTATTATATAAATTCAAAGAAAACCTCCATTGTATCGATTGCTGTTTACTGTGCCGTCTACGTCGAGAAACAAAGAGAGTATGGAGCTTATGTTTGCTCTAAATATCTGATGCGAAGTCATCCTTCGTCGAAGACCTCGGTAGAAAAGCAATTGAATTGTTTGGTAGACTGAATCGTTTCTGTAAACTCTTCTCACTCTGATTTGTATGCATGGACACAGCCGAGAGCTAGTTATTGATACTCGCGATATTATTAATAACGCGATCTTTATTCAATCTTTCGCTTCGTCGGTGCACGATGGATAGAATCTTTGCCAGCGGATACGGAAGGTGCTGGAAACTCCTCTCTTCCTGTTAGCAAAAAAAGAAGCGCGAGGAAATGGGAACATGGAAAACGATGCAGTTCGGTGAAGTATTTATGAAATTCTTGTTTGAATTGTGCAACAAAAAATGTAATGCAGGTTTGGCACTCGAAATTAACCCCTTTGCAGATCATATTCACCGTTTAGCAAATCAGATTCAGCTCATTGTAAATCAAATTCATTTTACGCGATTGATTTAAAAAAGGGTGAATATGATCTGCGAAAGAGTTGAGTATGTATTTTATGTTAATTTTATGTCATTTTATATTTAAGTATTATTACATACAGTGATCTAATTTGTATTTCGGAACGATAACTTTACATTGGATTTGATGCGATACGTTGGTTACTTCACATCGTTATCGTAACGTTAAAAATATTGCAAAGACGAATATTAGCGATATATTTGATCGAGTTTTAGTAATATTGTAACATTATTTAGTAATATTCCAAAATGAAAAGCGGCCGTCAAAGTGTTAAGAGGGGCCTTATGAACCTAGAGGGCGCCGATTATATTCTCAACATTAGTAAAATTGATTGACTTAAAAGAAATAACGGAAACAATAAGAAATGAGAAATTCGGCTAGACAAAAGGTAGAGGAGACGAAGGAAAAGAAGAAGAAGTGGAAGTAGAAGTAGAAGTAGAAGAAGAAGAAGAAGAGGTTCTCGATTCTCACGTGTTGATAATTTACGAACTAGCTAGATCGGAATCACCCTTCTCTCTCCGAGTACGCGATTTAGTAGCCAATTTCCAAAGTGCGAGGGGTTGCTACTACTTAGATGTTATTCGCTTTTAAAAGATCGAACGGCATAACGAAAGCCGTAGCGAGAAGTGGAGAAGGAAAGAGAGATACTAAAGTACCGAGAGAAGTCAGGGAATGGAAGATTCAATTTCAATTAAAATAGTTCTTACTTTACCTTCGGTCACTCGTACCATCCTTCTCAGCTAATACATTCCTATGGAGTTTCTTCCTGCCACACACTCGGATATACGTTAGATTTACAAAAGCTACAAGGAAAGCTCCGGAAAGAGCGATTATTATATAAGTAGAGGTTATGTACTCAAAATTAACCATTTTGCAGATCTTATTCAGGTTTTTACACTTGAAATTAACTATTTTGTAGACCATATTCACCTTTTTGCACTCGAAATTAAACATTTTGCAAATCAGATTCATCTTTTTGCACTGTAAATTAATCATTTTGCAAATCAGATTCATCTTTTTGCGCTGTAAATTAATTATTTCGCAGATCATATTCGCCTTTTTGCAATCTAAATTAAACATTTTGCAGATCATATTCACCTTTTTTGCACTCTAAATTAAACATTCTGCAGATCATATTAATATTTTACCACTCTAAATTAAACATTTTGCAGATCAGATTCACCTTTTTGCACTCCAAATTAACGATTTTGCAAATCATATTCACCTTTTTACACTGTAAATTAATTATTTCGCAGATCAGATTTGCCTTTTTGCACTCCAAATTAAATATTTCGCAGACCATATTCACCTTTTTGCACTCTAAATCGGCCATTTTGCAGACCATATTCATCTTTTTGCACTCTAAATTAACGATTTTGCAAATTATATTCACCATTTGGCACTCCAAATTAACCATTTTGTAGAGCATATTCACCTTTTAGCACTCCAAATTAACTACTTCGCAGATCAAATTCACCCTTTTTGCAAATCAAACATTTCTATAAATTGGTTTTCTTAAGTTATTGTAATAAAAATGAAATTCAGTGCAAATTGAAAGGGTGAATTTGATTGGTAAAAGGGTAAATACGATCTGCAAAAGAGTTAATTTGTTGTGCAAAGCCTCTAGTAGTAAAGCAGTTGCATCTCTCGAATAAATGTCAATAAAGTAGAACATCTCAGATTTCTTCTACAAAAATAATTTAGAACATTTTCTTTCCAAAACCTTACAGAATTTTCTGCAAATCAAATTGATATCACTTTCATACTTGCGTCCCAAATGTTCTCCAAAGAACATAAACGCCATTTTTTTCAAAATTAACGTTTTCGAAACCTGTCGGTGACGGAGAAAAACGATTTGTAGGATCGTTTTCAACGCGTCGACATCTATAAGAATCATGCAAGAGGCATTTATGGAACTAAAAAACTTAAATTTGTTGTATAATTAACCCTAATTATTCCAATTCCCGTACGTCTATCTAGTTACTGTTTGACCCATGCCCGTATTAATAGCCGGTTCATGCACCCGGCGTGTACAATTGTAGAAGCATCCGCTGGCATAAAGATGCAAGTGAGGGCAACTGATACGTGCGCGCACGCGCGCCAACACCCACGCATATACAGGTTTTGAACTCCAAATTAACCCTGTTGCAGATCATAGTCACCTTCTTGCACTCTAAATCAACCATTTTTCACATCATTTCACCTACACACCAGTCAAAAGTTTTGAATCACTTGCTTCGTCTTCCCTCCAGCGTTTACTTTAAACGTTAGAATGAACATTAAAAATAAATAGAATATAAAACCATTATCCATTTCATAATTATACCATTAATATGAAACTATTTTCTTGCAATTTTCGTGCAACGCATTTACATTTTTACTGAATTAACCCTTTGACTGCGGCGCGCTCTCGGACGAATCCATCTATATCGACGGCGCGATTTTCGCTTGTCTGTCGCTGCGACTAGTTGTTACCATTATTTGATGTCATTCTTAGGGTTTAAGAAATAATAATGGCAAAAAAATTTTAAATATCAATTTTTTTTATTTATATTAAGTAACTTTTTAAGCTATTTTAATTTACAGAGGGCGTATATATACGCTTTTCGTATATATTGATGGATTTGTTAGGGCGTATATATACGCCTTTAGCAGTCAAAGCGTTAGAGTATGGAGCATACTGTTATTCGTCACATAACAACCGATCGAGTAACTGAATTTCAATAACTCCTCGATTCCTCTTAGTTTTATCGACACAGTTTAACGTCAACTACTGTTACGCGAATATCGCGTCGTATGATATTAATGGGTCTTTGTGAGAACACGCCGCAGTCAAAGGGTTAATGCTCGGAAGAAAGAAAGCAGTCGGTATTATATCTTTCAACGGCGACCCGACCGAGGCAAGAGGTCAAGGAGGATTAAATAGTTCATAGAAGCGAAGCAGACGCTACTTCCTAATAAGGTCATACTTTGCATAACTCTTCCTGGAAACCGTATTGGCTCATCTATTCATTCTTCGGTTCATCCGTGCGTGACAATTATTGTATCAATTCATTTTAATTATTTATTTATTTATTAACGGTAACGCCGATTTAAAACAGGTAGTGCGAAGTCACATCTACGTGACACCGGCTGCTAGTGAAATCTCGAATACGTGACAAAGGCCATCGAAGTGTCAACACTTTGACGGCCGCAGTCACGTGTACGTGACTTCACCAGCCAGCGGTTATCGGCCGGTGTCACGTACATGTGACTTCGCACTAGCAATCTTAGACCAGCATTGTATAAATATTTGCGGATCGTATTTGACGTTTGCATGTTTATCGATTTTAACTGCTTTTTGAGTTACTGCCTTCCAATTCTTACGAGAATATTGGCGTTTTTTAATTCTCAAAATATTGGTTTTGTGAACTTTCCGTAGTTCAGTACGCGAGAGATGCCGGCGGTAGTCGCGAGACTTTGCGTCAAATGAGCGGCCGTTAAAGTGTTAAGTTGTAACGCATAACGTTCCTGGCTGAGAGGAGGCGGACCCGAATTCAGTTAACGTCACGTTGTACAGCGAAAGATACATAAATGTATGGATATCGCGTCTGATTATAAACAAATTTTTTGAAAAACACGTACGTCATTGTTCCTCAAAATTGTGTGCTATTGTATTAGTTCTATGCATACTACGTCTCTTGAAAATCTCGTTGGAAGATCTCACACACAGCTGACAAACACTCGTCGTTCGAAAAAGAAAAGCAACGAGAACAATAGAAGGAAACATTCAGCCTCTCTTTGTCCATCCGAGACTGAGGTATGAAGTATGGCGACGCAAAGCAGTGACGCAAACCAAAGGAAGAATACTCTCCAGGAAAATATACACTGGAAACGTATAGTAACATCTCTCGTGCATTGATATTCAAGTTTCGTGACACGGAAGATATCTATATTATTGTAAATCTTTGTACGCGCATTTTTTGATTCCCACGGGCTAACAATAAGATGTTATGTTATTCGTGAAACGCGAAAGGATCGGTCGCATGCGCATTCGCAGGGTACTTCAATATTCAATGTCGTCCTCGAAAACAAAGCCTTATATGAACCAATTTTATTCTATATTTTCGACTTACCTTTTTATGTAGAATCATTCCCTTTTCGGTTGCACCATTAGTTACCGAACACCCTGTATATAATCCAGGTTGTAATAGACACAGAGTCCTGTAAGAAAAAGCTTATTCACTTTGTCCCGTGGGAACAGCAATGAATGATTCACCCAGCTACATTGCATTTCGCAAGGGCCATCGTATTGCGTCATGCATGAAGTTCGATAAAAAAATGGTGTCCTTTGGGACTAGGTGTATTAAGATCCCTTCAAATACATAGAAAGCCGCCCTTATTCATTGTGACAACTGATATTTTCTCGCAGATTTTATTATGATGGCTATTACCATTATTTTAGGGACGTGTCACATAACCTAGAAAGTGCAATTATGTATTTACAAGTAACCTTCGTATAACGCCACAGTTATGTGCTAGAAAAATGTAGCGTTAAAAGAATCCCTGAAAAAGTTTTATTTTTGGACTTCATATCCATATATCGTATAACACGGATAACTAACCACGGATATAAGCATGTTTTAACCTTTTGCGCTGCGAGTTTCAGTGTGTCTTTGTTGCTCCGTGGGAGTGAACGTAGTCTGACCTCACGCGTACTTTGTAACACGAGTGCATTCTAAAATAACTTTTTACCGTTTTTATATTGTTTCTTTATAATACGAAAAGAATTATTAACCCTTTCGCTGCGGAGTGCTCAGAGAAGAATTGCTCTCTCCGCAGCAGGCGCGATAGTAGAAGGTCGTCCGCGCGATAACATCGTTCCTAAAACGGTGTGCGGAGCCAATTTTGAATAACAATAATAATAGCCAAACAATAATAATAATAATAAGAACAATATTAGTAATTTTTAATAATCTTTAATAATCGAAGACAAACGAATTAATGGCCATTATTTTGCAGTTATTAATAGCAAAAATGCAAAATAAATGCACGGCGCCTATAGGCGCTGTTCGCTCAGGAGAAGCGTCTATAGTTGAGCGCCTAAAGGCGCTGTTCGCAGCGAAAGGGTTAAAATTGATTGATATTTGTCTAAATGAGAGTGTTTTATTTGACAACATCAAGTCAAAATATGTCCCGCAGTTTTCGTGCGTTCTTGCAAGAATTGCTTAGCAGTCAAACAGTTAAACATCGACAAACTTCAGTCCAACTCGTTTTATGTGGTCCGTCATTTTGTTTTACGTTCGAAGGAATGAGGGACAGTGAAGAGAGGCAAAAAGAAAAAGAGCATCGTCTATCATGGTCATCGCCGATTATCCCAAGAGAGACATTGGCTTTCCCGGCATTCAATTTCTGCGCGGAGCATTTCCGGCGACCAACTACCATGCTTTATCCTGGCCCTCTTTCTTCCCGACTCACACTGAAGCTCACACGAAAATGAAGTGAAAGTAGCCAAGGAACCGCCGTCGTTAATTACCTCTAGCGAATAGATTGAAATAGTTTTCACCGGAATAAGGCTGGATATTTCGGCGATGAAACCGAGAATTCGAAACTTGCCTGTAGCTTTATGCTAGGAATAAGTCCCACTGAAGTCGGTCTTTGATTCAATACATTAATGCAGTATATCGGAGTTCATCGGAAACGAATGTATTATATTATGTTGTTATTAATATGTAGTGTGAAGTTTTGCGGCTATCGAGAAGGCCAAAAATTAAAAGAAAAATTCTTTATTTCAAGATTCGACGAAACGTTTCAATAACGAAATTGTTATCCTCTTCAGTCGAAAAAATGTCTTAACTAAACATCTAAGACGATAGCACCTAGGGCGAAACTATTGTGAAGGAGCATATCCTAGGACTTCTTGGCACATTTTTTCGATTGGCGATTTTAAACCATGTACATGTTCTATATCAGTACTTTTCTCATATTATCTTAAATCTTATTTTATAGTTCATATATATTTATATTTTCTTCTTCCTTTCTCTCACTTTTGTTATACTAAGATTGTTCCTCTCTATCCGTTCAACAGACATTTTTTCGACTGAAGAGGATAACAATTGCGTTATTGAAACGTTTCGTCGAATCTTGAAATAAAGAAGTTTTCTTTTACTTTTTGGCCTTCTCGATAGCCGCAAAACTTCACACTACATATTAATAATATTACAGCCAACCTCAACATTCAAGAAAAAATATTGTTGTTATCCATGAAATGTCTGATTTTATAGTAAGAATACTACTGAAGCATTTTGTTTATAAATAGTTTGTTATCGAATATGTATAACACAATGTGACGAATGTTTAATCATCTCTTTTTCATGCATTAAACTGCAATTAAATTTCACTGGTTTAAGAAAGCAATATCATTTTGTTCAAATCGTTAAAACTTCACGCAAAAGCGTGTAAAGCATATTGTAATTACAACATATTATAGTAAAACATGAATATCATAATAACTCTTAATCCTGTTACCTGATTTCCGTGAAATTCCGAGGATATGTGGTAATAAATGTAAGCCAACGATGAAATTAGGGGAAAAAACAAACTTGTCCTGCATTTTGTAAGACACCACCGTGGCGCCACCGGCCATGCCGGCCATCTTGTAAGCGACAAGTATGTGGTGTCAACGGACGGCAAAGAGTTAATGAGCGAATGCATCGAAGTTATAACTAATCTCCGTGGTTTCATGGAGATATCACGTGAATCCCTTGATGGCGTCGAGCGTTTAACTTTCACGGCAGCAAGTGAATTACCATATTAATCGAGTTACGAAGAATATTCTCGTGCGCACTGGATCGAAGTGAAATACTCCTCTCTTCTTCCACCATCCGATCCTTTTAATTCTACCACCATTTATCTACCAGTTCACGTGGAATCTTTCGAATCAAGTTCTTTTCAGAATCCTCGGGAAAAATCTTCACTAAAATCACGCAGATATCATACAAGCAGCATCATAAATGTTGCTCATTTTTTGAAATCGATTAACTCCACAAAACAGCAAGTCGTGAAAACCAATAAAATAGTATAAATTGTTTTCTAAAATTCTATAAAATTCTATAAATCAAGTTGTTGAAACTGCCTGCAATAGTGTACGGCGAGAGTTATGTTTTTGACGGAATGACACAAAAATGGCTTTCTCGTTTTAAGGAAAGCAATTTCTCCATAAATGTCGAATCACTTTGTTGTTGATCGTTTAACAATAAGTTCCAGAGGGAACGTCTGGAAGCTTTTCTGTGTAATAACTAACAACAATCGTGTCGGGAATTATTTGAAAAAATGCAGTGCTCTGATCAAAAAGTGCCTTGGAATTTCAGCGAAATGGGAAAAGTGCGGAAACTTGGCTCGTGGATTCCACATCGTTTTGAGCCAGAAGAACAAGATCCAGCAGATCACTGCCAGTGCTTCTGAATTTCAGACTTCAATTACTACGTAAAGCAGAGAAAAGAATGAGTAGAAGAATATGGGGGTGGGGGGTCTCAAAAAATTACCGAAATGCTAGGAAGAAGTTGAAAATAGTGTTGGAGAATGCATTATAAATTAATTCGTATTAAATATTTGAAGCAACAAAACAGAATTTCTCATCTTCGACAAAACTGCACGAATTTATGGACCAGCCCAGTATATAACAACAATTAAGAAACGATGATTGAATTTTAAGCGAAAGAAGGAATAAGGCTTTCGTAATTTCGATCAGTCAGACCACGATTATAAAATGAATTTTAAAACGCACGTAGTACATATGTTGCGTGCGCACATGTTTGCTTCCACCAGCTATCAAAAGAAGTGTGATTCTGCGTGCCATTCTTTTTATCTACCGTAATATTGTAACTATTCAGAACGGCTGCGGATTCCACTCGTTTTCTTCGGGTTTCGCAATTATCTCATAAAACACGAAAGCTTGTACGACAACGGAGACAAGTACGAACCTCAGCAGAGTACTTTTAATAAAATCTCTACTCTCCGTGAAAAACTGTTTCCTCCAAGTAGAAAAGTACATTCTTTCCAAGGAGTCCTCAGATTTAGAACATTTGTGGAATAACTTGTAAGAAAATGTTATTCTTACAAAACTAACTATAACAAACAAGAACCCTTTGACCTGCGACGTGTTCCAACTAAATATCACTAACACCGTAAGATGCGATATTAGCGTGACAGTAGTTGACACTAAATTATGTCGCTGCGTTTCCTGCGATAAGTCAATGTTTATGTAGCATGTTCTGTTTGCATCGTGTTTTCTAACGCGAGCTTAAGAACTGATCTTTAGGGACTACGATTCTATGCTACGTGGGTGGTAGGCGTGTACAGTTGGTACACGACAGTTAATAGTCCAAAATGGACGCTGTTGTAGTATAATGCACGAGACGAATTAAGAGCCTTCGTGTGGAACCCCGATTCCCGAATTCCGGAGATGGCCGCGCTAACCACTTCGCCAAGGGACCTTCTGATCTTACAATTGGGGCCTTACTTTGGGTCTCTCACGATCTTATCTCCACTGCTGATCTCATCTCTTCGTTCATTTGATAGAGGACGTCAGATATCTTCCAATGCCACGATTGTAAAAAGGTATTAAAACTGTATCATTTATAAGATCCTGTATACTGCACGACATGCACCGTCAGTGGGGCACCGTTGCGCATGCGTTACACTGTTCATTTACTTTGCGGAAGTGCGAGATTAAATAGTGGTAATTGGAGACAAAGGGAGACAATTATACTGGAGGGAAAGTTTAACCAAAGGCCAATGATTCCCTTAGTTACAAGGGAGAACTGTTTCTTAAGATAAGAGATAAGATAAGATAACAGTGCATCGAAGCGTTTGAACCGGGCAAAGCAAGGGAATACCTAGAATTTCTATTCGAACTACACATTTCTTCTATTGTCTTATTGTGGCCGAGTTACATGCTGGCTTCTTATTACGAAATCCAACCATACCTATTCATTCAAAGAGTTAAAATATACAGGGTGTTTCAGAAAGTTTCTATCATACTTTATACAGTCACTGTTAAAAGTATTCGGACACTAATAAAATTTGACTACATAGTGACGTATCTATGTCAATTATATTATCAACGGACTATAAATTGGACTCAATCTTTTTATGTGAAATGCCGTTTACTGCAATTTAATATTATATATTGTTAGTTTAATTAATGTTCATATATGAAATTGTCATATAAATTAATCGAAATCGTGTATAATTATTCCGTGAGAAAAGTATTCGAGAATTAATATTTTTTACGTCTTTTGTCAAATAAACGCAGTGTTCATATTTTAATAATATTATATTTCTGTTTTAAGCGTTTTGGCATATTTGACGTTACTTGTTTCAATATTCTGCACTAATTGAATGCCAGTTTTCTGTTAATCTTATTGAAAGTTTATTAATAATAACTATTATTGAAGAGTTACAATTATGGTGTCGGCTTTTTTGGACACCCTGTATAGAACATAAGTCGACGGCGAACGAAGGACGAAAAAAAGTTATCGGCAGAGCGTAAAGAATTAGAATGCGAGAGGAAAAGGTTACATCCGTTTAGCAAAATCGTAAAAGCGCTTTGCGAATGTGAACACGCGTCACGCTAGTTTTTTTCCGTGGCATCGTCTTCTACGTATTCGTAGTTTCTTGGCCTTTCAAACGGTACTTGCTATCCATTTGTCAGCGATATTTTCTCGTCTGACTGGGTAGCGATATGATATTTTTATTAGTCATCTCGATAAATTGCTTTCGCGAAACGTAAGAGGATCTCGCCGTGCTGCTGTAACGTTTCGACACTCCATTCCTTTTTCTGCTTCCTTTTACTGTGATCTTACGTTTCTATTATACACTTGCTGTTTTTTTCCACTATTCTGCGATGTAGGAAAAAGCGTGCCTTAATTCTTGTCAGAAGTCAGTTGTATCAGAAACACGTTGAAATAGTTAAAAGAGTTAAAAGTACCATGTATTTTTCTACTAAAACGCAAAAACGGCACGTGTGAAATTACTCCCACCTTCCTTTCTCATTATTTCAGAAACAATGAGATCCGTGATAACGAGACACGGTCAAGCGCATGCGTACCCGGCGAATATTCAAAGTCGATTTTCTCGAAAAGAAGCCTCATATGAAACAGTTTTATTCTATATTTTTAATTCATTTTTTCATGTAGAATCATCCTCTTTTTTCTTTTATATTTGTATAAAACATATACGAATTAATTCGGAAGTAGATAACCTTTAAAATGAAGCTGAAAATCAGGATTTTTTATTCATATTTTTATCAAAATACACGCCACATTATTTTATATAAAAAACAATGCTAATTTTCATTACGAAATTCGTTTCCATCACCAACAGTTTCTGAGATTACGAGACAAACTTTCGACTTTAACTTTTCTCGTAAATGGATGCTTTTTCTCATTGTGAACCCTGTTCATGTTTTGTTCTTGGAAACAGAGACCTTGTTTTTTAAATACTCTCAGTTTGTTCGCTCGTAACAATATACATACATTTTTATATAAATACCAGTATTCGAGGGTTTTTACATTCCACGTATTTTTATACTCATATTTTTCAACCCATTTGTTGTACGTTCTTAATGGTTCCAGTAAAAGCCACTGCTGGAGATACGAATTATTTATACAAGTAATATAACGTGCGTCACGCGCATGCGAATCTACTTTATTTAAACATTATAGGATTCCCAAACCGTGCTTGCTAATCGTCGACTCTATATTATTAATAATTGCATAACTCATAGTAAAAATCTCTATTATTCGTATCATACCATAAATAAACTAAATCCATTTTACCATTATGGTTTTTACAATATTTATGTCACCGTCATCTACATCGAAAGCATAAAATCTAGAATTCTGTTCAAAAATATTAAAAACAACCAAAAAATACAACGCAAGACAAATGTCCCCAAATAACCACGATCGTACATCTTATCTTTAAGACAAACCGACATTGTACACTTTTTTACTGATGAAGAAAAAGAGAGGTGCGCAGTGGGGTGCGCGCACGGATCAACATGCCAGAGATCACAGATATAGGGTTTTCAAGTTTGCTGTCTTTATATGTATAAATGGGGTGGTTACTTTTTTCTGACGTGGGGTAGCTTTAACAGTGCTGACAACATTATAACAGGCTCATGTAACGGCGAGTTTGAGATCGATGGCAAAAAGCGAGCGCTGATAGGACACGTCAAGAGACTCCTTGGAACACTGTCGTAATTAATACATGTGTCCCCCGTATAACACTGCACTCGTACAACACGGTGCTCGTACAACACGGTGCTCGTACAACACGGTGCTCGTACAACACGGATTCGTACAACACGGATTCGCACTAACGCGATTCGAGAATAGGGAAAACCTAGATGCATACTTGGTTCGTCGATGTGTAATAGTTTTGATTAATTATTGGTTATTCTATCATAATAAACATATTACATTTAGTTATGAAAAGAAAATGTTAGTTATAAATATAATATAAATACTTTTGTTAATTTTTGGAAGCCTATTTGTTGTACTAGTACTTTGTTCCTTATAACACGGATTCGCCTAATACGACATTCTTTTGGAACCTAACTACCGTGTTATACGCGGGACATCCGAAGACATCCGAAGCATTTTTGTTTATAAAAATGGTTTTGTGTCTCTGAATGTGAATATCATTTTAAAGCTTGTCAATTTTTACATTGGACAGGGTCTTCATTTTTTTCTGTTTACGTGTCCAATCTTACTTTTACATAGTCTATGTTTCATACTAAAACTTGAACTCCTTCGCGGGAGAACATTTTCTTCGCTCAATTAGCTTCGATCTTTAATCGTTAACTTTATACGCGCAACTGCTTACTTAATTGCTAGTGTTAGAATTAGTCTACATAAGGCCTCCCCTTCGGACGACGGCCGCGTCATCGTGGCGCCCAAAGGGCCTTAAACCCCCGAAGTGGGAGTGATGCCCTTAAGTACGGGGCCTACGAGGGACGGGACGGATTCGGTGGTTGCTCAACGACGAGTAAACACGAGCACTCTTCTAGCGTTTTAGAGTATATATTATAATTTAGCCCTACAGACCGCTTAGTCTTACACTAGCCAAGTTATAAAGTGGTAGGAATTCACGTTTTTAAGTAGAAAATTTCATGTCCACTTGTCACGTTTACGATCAATGTACGACGACCCATGAATCACACTAAAATTCCGTTTATGACAGAGGTCACACCGTCGTTGAATGAATTTCATGACTCGTCGTTGTACGGGAAAGAGGATCATTTCCACGTGACACGACGAGCGCATGCGTGATAATATCACGTCGCTGACATGACTCAATGGGAAAGATGGCGTACGTCAAATGAACAAGCGAGGCGGCAGTTAATATACCAGCTGTACGAGACTGCTCGATCGACGATAAAGCGGGAAAGGGAGAATGCCATAATGACTCATATATTATATCTTCATTTGCTTGCGTTTCGACGTAACAGTCCTTCAAACGTTCCCTGCCAACGTGGGTTGCATACGTCCCATTATGAACTTGCCGTTCAGGCCATTTGATGTTTTTCGCTGTTCATCAAATACTTTCCTTTCTTTTACTTAAACTACGACGATAATTTGTTGAAATAATCACTTTCTACATCATTTTTTTCAATAACAACGTCATGAACGAAACTTATTAGTCTTCGTGCGGCTTGGAAGGAGAGCCACAGAAAATCAAAAATGTTTAATCAATTAAGTCAGAAATTTAATAAAGTATCAATGAAGTCAATTAAATCAAAAATTTAAATCAAAATATCTTCTAAATTAATAAGTTTCGACATGAATGGGTTAATACTTTTTTATAGAGAATATCGAGCTGCATCGAATGATATATTCAGAAACATATGATTCCATTAAAAAATGTAAAGTTGACCTCCACGTGACCTTTACCCGTCCACCTACGAAAGAACTAATAACACCAAAATATACCCCCTCTCGAAGCCAATCAAAAGTCTTTTTTTTCAGCCCTAACAAAATTATTTCAAATTGAAATATTTCCCTGTCGTTTGAAGTTTTGTGCAAAGTTGGTATTGAAATTTCTTAAACGCCATTTATTATTATTTACAATTATTTATAAGTTTCAAGGCGACTCCATGAAATGGGAAAAATTCAGAAGCCTGGAAAAACTAAAACTTTATATATATATATCTAATATTTACTTTGCTTGAAACTTAATGATCCAAGTGTAATTAATAAACTTTCATGCCGGGAAAATCAACGTGCGAAGTGATCGATCCCATAAGTCTACAGTAATCACTTCCGGAGCGGCCATTATGAAATTACGTGACAACATAAATTGGCAACTTACTTGGTTTTAGTCAGTGTTGGTTACCAACCTAAATGCGCTAAACTGGCACGTAAATTATCTTGTTATTAACGTGTTGAATTTTACACTACGAGGTGAAGTGGTTTTCCCAGGATTCTTTAATCTCCATGAAAGATTGTTTTAGATTTAGGATTTTGAACGACAGTTTAGAAAACAGCAGATTTTTACAAAAAAGGGATGTAAATGTTTGTAGAACGTTGGAAAAGAGTTGTAGAAATAAATGATGACTACTTTGTTGCTTATAGCTTGTTAGTAACTAGAAAGTAATAATTCCCTATGATTGATAAACAGAGAATGCGATATATCTCGTCATTGGGTTCCAAGAGTGGAATACGATGAGCGAAATATCTCGTCCGTCCGTCGGCAATGTGTTAAGAAAGCGCTGCTTTATCAAGATTTACGAATTCTGAAGCGAAATTGAATCCAACTAATTTGGTTTCAATTACCCGCTTGAGTAAATGAATATAACTTACACTAATCAGCGCATTCTAACATTTATTACGTCCTGAAAGTTCATCAACCATAAAAACATTTAGGGACTAGATAGACGATGCGGACTAATTAAGCTTTGTCATGCAAGCGTGGTAAGAAACAAGATGAGAGTGGGAATCGCCTGATTCATTCGGTTCTCGTCGCCTTGAAATAAGGGGAACGAAGTGAGGGGAGTGGAAAGGAAAAACAACGAGGGATGCATCCTCCGATTACACCAGGGATGGCAAATAAGTGGCAGGCGTGCCAAGCCTGGCACGCGAAACATTTTTTATGGCACGTGTACGTATGCAAAACTCACCTCCGCATTCAACCAAACTTCATAGAAAGCAAAACTTCAAAACATTCCATTCAGTCTTGAAGACTGAACGTAATAATTGATATTTAGTTTTGTGTACTTATTTGTATACTCTGTATATGGGAGTTGGTACGGGAAAAGATCACAATAAATTTCACTATATTTTTGTAAGGGGATCAAATCCTATTTGCCATCCCTGGTATACATTAACTAACTAGGCAGCGTTCGAATACACGAATGTTTCTAACACGTTAACCGATACCGACGCGGACCGACATGGACTAACGCGGACCACCGCGGACCGACATGGACCGACGCGGACCGACGCCGACCACCGTGGACCGACGCGGACCACCGCGGACCAATGCGGATCAACGCGGACCAATGCGGACTAACGCGGACCACCGTGGACCGACGTGTACCAATGCGGATCGACCCGGACCGACGCGGACCAACGCGGACCAACGTGGACCGACACTGAACTTTTCGTTTAGGTGGCATGATCCCCGGGGACCGACAGTATCAAATTTAGAAAATAATACTCTATAATTCATGTAGTATTAAAAAATATATTTACGATTTTCTAATAGATTTTATTAAAACTTTTTAAAGAAATATGAGGTCTCCCTTTGCATGTATTATAAAAGGTTACCACTTTCTTCGTACAATTCCGACCTATTTCTCTTTATTAATCTATGAAGTTTCAGTGGTTTGGCCATTACTTTGTAACAATGAACTAATATTTTTATTGAGCCCAATTTGTAGATTATAAATTAATGTGCATCATTATTTATACACCAACTTTTCCTTCCACATAAAAGTTATTCCTTCTAAAATTGAAAGAATGGAGTTAAAGCCTTTTTCCTTAGTAGGACAGACTTGTTGCAATTTTCGGACAAAATGCAGTATTCAGAATATTTTCACATTTCATCGCGATTAAATATTTCTCTTTTATGCTCTTCTTTTCATATTGTGTTGGCTCGAGGAAATTGTTTGCTTCCGTTGATGGATGGTGATACAAACCACCTAAAAAGCAAATATGTTTTCGATATTTTTCTATAATTTGCTTCATGGAGTACTGTTTTTATTTTACCGCTTCTTTAATGTTGATTACCACCGGTTTGTTTTTTTATATTTCCTGTATCAACCAAATCAATAATAAGCTTAATATGTTAACGATTATATTTTTCATGTTTTTTAACAACAACTATTATACTAGGAGTACCGTGAAGTAATCAATTATTTTTTTACCACTTAACGCGATTGTTTTTTATAAAAGAATTGCACGCGGTGTAACCGCGAAATCGTATATTATATTTATAACTGACAATTGTTTAAAAATTCTGTGTAATTTTTAACTCATTCGGGTGATTCTGTAGGAAAAAGGCCTTCAGAAATTTGTACAAAGTTATTTGTACTAAGTATAAAAGTAAGACTGTTTCTGTTTATTAGAACAAATTCTGTGCACTTTTTCCAATAAAATGAACTACATTGATTTTGCACTATCATATTCCAAATATGTTTCAACATTGGTTAAATTTATCGAGAAACTCTCCGCACGCTCGTTTTTCGAGACTCTCTTGAAATTTGCATAAACATTGTGACGTAAGTATAAAAATGAGACAGTTTTCCATTGTTGCTAAAAATTCTGAGGAATTTTAAGAATTAAGTGATGTAATTTACATTTGCAATATCAATTCGCAAATATGTTTAAACATTAGTTAAACTTGGTGAGCTACGATCCGCGAGCTTATTTTCCGAACATTTCTGGTGTTTTTAACAAGATTTGTGAATTAAATATAAAAGCTAGGTTGTTCAAATTTGGTGCAAAAAATTCTGTGGACTATTCAGAATCCCATATTTCCTAAAAATGTCCCTAGAATCGCCATTCCGTTTAACGGCAAACGACGGTTGACGACCGAGAGCCGCTACGAATAACGGTCGTGGCGACTGGCCGGCGCCATTCAAATGAAAAGTGAATTCCTACATTTTTGGGTTTTCGGGCAACTTCTGAAATTTCGCCGTAAAAACGAAAATTGGTATCAGAAGAACATGATGTGCGAGGAGGTATTCGATTACGCACGATTCCTGGAATTTCGCGAAGTTCTCGGAACCGCGAGTCGATTCTTGGAATCCCCGAAATTCTCTCTAAATTGACCGCGAATTCATAGAATCCGCGTAATTCCCACAAATTCGCCACCTATTCCTGAAATTCTTAGAATTCTGAGAAATTGGTCGCGGTTCCTGGAAGCCATAAAATTACCAGTAATTCCTTAGCCAAATCGGCCAATTCCAGAAATGTCACCAATTTTTAGGACACATGGAATTCTCGATATTCGAAACATCGAGGAAATAAAACACACAACACAAAACATTCGTAATAAACTCATCAATGATAAATACAAATTTCCCTACGTGCAACAACGCGCAACATTACATACTACCAACCACCATACCATACAGACACAAATATATGTGTAATTTTGGGTTTCGGCTGTTAATAGACCAAATGTACAATTTAACTTCTTTATTTTTTAAAGTAGAAACGTTTCGGCACAATTTGTATGCCCTCCCAAAATTACACATACAAGTTATTATTGGACCAATAAATAAACTATTGATTACGATAGACACAAATATTTATAAACATATGCAACAAACAAACCCTTGCAAACGAAACATTCTCCCGATGGCCCGTCGTTCCTTTTTCTTCTTTAATCCCGGACATTCCGGGGAAACAAGCAATGGCCACCCTGTAATCATTAATAAAAACCCCAGCACACTGCGGTCTAAACACCTCGGGGGTTTTTCTTTCGTACTTACATACAGTATGTACGTTCGCATTCACATTTAGAATTGATGACATTACGAGTAATGGCGAAAGCACCTTAATGAGTTGTGGACAGACAGCCGGTTGGTGAGTCACGATTCAGGCACAATATCATGCATTATGGAGCCACTTTGAAACCTCGAGGGTATACTCCACCCCCACCCCGCCACCGATTCCCCTACTCCGCCCCTCCATCCACAGTCAGACCGTCTGTAGATCCCCAGGAATAATTAAATGCGACACGCTATACACAAAACAGGTGCGAGTGGCCCTTTCATCTTACATTTTGTTCTTGTTCCCTTGAAACTTATCGTCGACATCGTAATACTCCCAGTTGCGCGTCGGTTATTTCTTTCCTTTAACCCTTTGCGGTCGGTGTCCCCGTAGCGGGGACATTTCTAAATCGTCGTAGAAGTCGGTGTCCCCCTAGCGGGGACATTTTTAATTAGTCGTGGAAGTCAATGACCCCGCAGCGGGAAGTTTCAACAAATTCTGTGTGTTTTAATATCCATATATTGACTTTAAATTCTGTACGGAAAAGTAATTGCGAAACGATAGATTTGCTCCGACCTACTGGCACTCCAGTGATAAAGCGAAATCTGCCGATGGCAAAGGGTTAACCCTGTCCTTGTCACGTGGGCCGTATAGGACCCACCTTGAATTGTCCGTTCAAGCCGTTTGATGTTTCTCTCTTAATAGCCGCCTAAAAACTATATAGTACATATTAACAATATTTCGGCCAACCTTAACATTCAAGAAAATCAAAAATATATACGCAAGAAAAACATATTATGTACTATTATAAAATGATAAAGAATGAATAGGTTCGTAAAACGTACTAGTCTCTTTATACAATTCCAATTCTAACTAGGAATTCCCTAGTACTGGAGTTTGATAAGACAATGGTCTTAGAAGACGATATTCCACGGCAGATCAAGGTAAAGAATCCCATTGTCGAGGTTCTCAAAGTGAAGCAGAAATTGGAATAGTCTGAAATTTGGAAGCAGAAACACAATGACGTTGCAATCGTGCTGTCCTTCGAAACTGTGTCAAAGTTTCTTAGTACAGTCGAAGACGAAAGCTTTATAGGCTTTCGACCTTTTCCTGGAAATCTTCGAGGTCTCCTTGTCGCAGAGCATACATTTGCTTAACCACACCGCCTTAGCCATCTTGGATCACTCTGGCCAATTCTCACGAGTTTCGCAAGAACTCTCGACCGCATTCAAGCTTTGGCTGTCGTTTCTACGTGAACCAACTGTCATGCTCAAAATCACTTTTCCCCTTCCTGCGAAAATTCTAACCTTCACCCCCCCTTCTCCATCTATTGGAGAACCATCCCCGTTTCGCAACCATCCACCTCCACCAGTTGAAAATCTCGATTACATCTACCGCGGATGCCGAACGAGTCAGGATATTCTAGGGGAATTAAATCCCTAGGGAGTTTACGTACCCCGAGCTGTATCTGAAATACGCTCGTAATAATCCTTCCTTCCGATTTAACCTCATTCACTCGTTCTCACACACCTTCGACTATGACGATCTCGTAGTGTCGTTGCTTTCCTATTGAAACACGATTGTTCGCAAACGCAATTCGCTGAAGATTACTATCGCTTAAATAAATAATAAATATCACACTACCGTCAACAAATATACTGAAAAATAGTTTAAATAATCATTATATCTGTTTAAAGTATATTGAAAATGGAAACCCTAAGGTACTAAAAGGGTTAACACCTATTATTTGAATAAAAAGTGTAAACAATGTCTTTGCCATCCTCACACGCGTTTAACATAATAAAACTCAAAACTCTTCCCATCCATAAGACGAAATAAACAAATTGTATCCTTCGTGTTGTTATACTTGCTCCATAAATAGAACATGTTTTGCATTTACCAAATCCGAATGTCATTTTGATATCTGCACTAAAAGTCTGACAAGTGAGTTCATTGTTATCTGTTGTTGCTTGCATATAATTTAATGTCATCCATGGAGAATAGATGAATTCATTTTACCTGATTACTTGCTTGTATAATTTTCCAATTGTATGTTGCATATGTTTAAATGCCAGGAAATATGTGCCGTTTAGTTTGTTGAGTAGTACAATATGTAGATATTGTGTGACTAGTGAGAAAGTTTGCTTTTTATCGAGAAAGGCAGTGAGTTCTGTGCTCCATTTTCGTGGGAAAATAAAGAGGAAATGGGTCGAGGGACTAAGGACGATAGTCTTAGAGCGTGCTCGTAAAAGTCGTACTCTCGCTGCAAGCACTCTCCTACTCTTGACAGATATATCGGCCACATGCTCAAGCTTAATAGCGGTTACTTATTCACGTGCTTGAAAGAGCGTTACTGTTACGATCTAGTAAATAATTAGTACCACCGACTTCATATCACTAAGGATATAATATCTTCAGGTGCTGAGTGCAATGCGACCAAAAGATTTCTGTTACTTTATTGGAAGTAAACGTGGAACAATTATATACCGTATATCCCGAGTATATTAGGTTGTCAGTCAAGTCCTTTCACACTTTTGACCAGAGAGAAACCATTTCGATTTTTAAAAAGCGCGCTTTATTTGTCTCGTACTCTATGTTCCACTATGTTCTATGACCTTCTTCCAACAGTCCGGAAGTCTCATTATTGGATTTCTGTTACTTTATTGGAAGTAAACGTGGAACAATTATATACCCGATATACCGTATATCGGGTATATTATATACCCTAATATACCCGTATATTAGGTTGTCCGACAAGTCCTTTCACACTTTTGACCAGAGAGAAACCATTTCGATTTTTAAAAAGCGCGCTTATTTATTTCGTAATATATGTTCCACTTTGTTCTATGCCCTTCTTCCAACAGTCCGGAAGTCGTATTATAACCACCTTACAGAAAAGAGTTTACTGTTCGGCGAAAAATTGCGTATTAATCTTTTATTATACAATACTATTATAGAATGGTGTTATACAATACTTTATTACACTGCGAATATTACGGTATGTTACGGTGTATTACGGTATGCTAATTTCCTTCGACTGACTTGGAAGGTATACATTGTATACATTTTTCAAAATTACGATTAGAGGCTAGTTCAGTTACAGAACTAGTCACTGAGAACTCAGAGTCGAAATACTGTTTGGTTACCACGAGTAACCCTACGGTATACAAGAGTGTGTTTGGGGGAGTAATCATTAACATGGATGGACAAATGCTCCTGGGCCTTGTACCGTCTGAATTAACAACTTTGCTGTAAAACTATTATATGTGTATGTGTACATCATCCCTGCATTTAGCTTTGTGAGTGGGGTACATGGTAACGAGTTTAGAAAGCTAGTACGTACTCGAGTATCTCATCGTAAATATAAACCCGTCGCAGCCATCTCACTGCAGTCACCATTTCCTTCTCATTATATGTCGCTAAATGGAACTAGTGGATGAAAGTAATGATTTCAGTAATAATTCTCCGAGTTTTATGTATATAAAGATTCTTTATAAAAAAGAATAAGAGTAAGCTTGTAATGCTAATATTTCTATGTTTTATTAACCCCTTGGCTACTGTGGGCGCCTATAGACGCTTAGAAATGTTGCGTTTAATAATAGACATTATACCGATATTTATTCCGATAGATCTTATCGCAGTTAGATATCTTGTGAAAAAACTTTACATTAATATTAAATTTTTAATATTTATACTAATTCGGTTCAAAGAAATAAATAATATTGTTATGGTGTACTGAAATTCAATTTTTTGATTATTGAAATATCTTTTCATAAAAATGCACCCCCACCCAAAAGTTCGCCGTATGGTACGGCCGGGTGCGTATCAAAGTATGCCGTAGTCAAGGAGTTAAACGGACCCAAAATCAAAGCTGATCTAATACCCCGATTGAAATCCTAAAATCTGCCATTTAATGTTTTCAACCAAAATGCTTCCACTACGATATATTTCACCGTTTCCAGACTTTCCGAACACCCTGTATATTCAAATATATGTTGAACGTAACATATATTTATTACATATATAATCGTATTTTTGAAATACGCATGATCTGTGACATTTAGCGAGTAGGAGATAAAGGTATGTTGGGACTTCAGTGATGCGGCAGATAAAGAGTTAGACCCGCGCAAGGGAAAAGCACGTTTGGATCATGACCATTATTTCTACCTTTGTCCAACTGATATTTATATCTCGGCGCATGAGTCCTTGTATAACTTAAACTTGAATATCCGTGAAATAACTTCTTTTCAACTTTACATATATGAATATTACTACAAGACACACATCAAGCCTCCGCAATTAATACAATAGAGAAAGTACCGAGAAGAGTTAAACAAAGAGGTATAAAAGCGTAATTAACACTTTAACGGCCGCACATTTCGTTCAAAGTCTCGCAGCTACCGCCGGCATCTCTCGCGTAGTGCTACACGGAAAATTGATAAAACCACGTTTTTCGAACATTGTAAACCTAAACAATGCTGGTAAACATTCAAAGAAGGAAGGCAAAAACAGTTGAAATGCGATAACAGACAAACCTGAAATCTGCAATCTCGAATCATTTATATAATGCAGGTCGATAATTGGTAGTGCGAAGTCACGTATACGTGACACCGGCTGATAAATGCTGGCGGGTGAAGTCACGTATACGTGACTGCGGGTCACGTATACCGAGTGTTAAAGAAGGTTTACGTCAAGTTTAAATAAAACAGTATGGAAAGTTATTCGAAAAACGGTATTTTGTTTTTAATGCACATCTGCGCATTATTTGAATAAAAGTATTTTGAAATATCGATTAAGATAAATAGTCATCTTATTTCGTCAGATGTTATTTTTAAGTAACCAGTGATTAGTTTATTTGTACAAGGAATAATTTGTTTGTTAGTTACTTTGTTATTTGATTTTTAGGAAAATAATTTTTGATTGGATTTCTTATCTAAATGAATTCGTTTTTTAATAATCTTGCAAATAACTTTTAATATTTCGGTGGCCGTTCTAACTGTTAGAGAAACTCTGATTTAATTGAAGATAAGATACTCATTAACATTATTCGAATAAAAACTTCATTATGCAATGTAGTCGTCCATTTTGGAAACTCGGTAGTAAATCTTCTTTATTACATTCTTTGAGACAATTAACTTGAATTCAAAATTATTGTGAATGAATTCCTTTGGTTCTGATATAAAATAGAAATACTTTTCTAAAACTTTGTAGCACTGTTAAAATAAGAGCTTTCAAAGTAAAAATTAAACATCTAATGTGTCATAAAGTGCTTAAACAGTTTTATTTTTAGACGATATATAAATATTTATTCCGAATCTCTTTATACAGACACATAACTGTAATAATCAAATCTTATAGCTATTATATTCGTTTCTCGTTCTCAATCTTCAATGGCTTCCATACGTCTCGCTCCCTACTTTCTGAGATATTGTTGTTCTTTTCTTGAAAGCAACGAACTTCGACATTCCTTTCAAGTTACAAACTTCCCGACTGACTTCACAGAAATGGTTTTCATTGTCTTTTACGGGTCTACAATAGTTTTTCTATTTCTTCATGCTTCACCATGCTCCATCACAATAGTAACAGTAGATAAAGTAGGGTTCAGAGGACCTCTCGACTTTAGTGCCTTTTTAGTTCCGAAACTTTTCCTTATTCTTTCGGTAGTAATCATCGGTAGTAAGCTGTTCATACTCCGTGTCTTTCCCTCAGCATACCGTATATTTCTTCCATAATCCTTAGATTCTAAATTCCGCAAGTAATATCTTTCCATTTACTTTATAAAATAATCCTTCAGAAAAGACTTAAATTTCGTATGAAGCTCCCTTGCTCTATATTTTAAACTACACCTAACCTCCCGATTCACGCTGTGGATTGGTTCCCCGAAAGTGCAAGCTTCAAGTTATTCATATAAAATATAAGAAACCCGTTTTCCGAATTTTTATCCGAATATTTTAGTACGCAAATTGCAATTATATTTATATTGCACAGCTTTGAGTATATATAGCTGTTAACTCAAACAAGGACAATTGTTGTATCTTGGTATTATTAATTTCATTGTGTTACTATTATAAACGTTAACATGATTTCTGGGAAAAATGAACGTAAGCCATTTTCAGAATAAACGGCTCATTTAATAACACGTTTATATGTCATCGGCATATCATCATACTGCATAATTCATGATCTTAAAACGTTGCAATGATTTGATACTTTTTGATCAAATATCGTGCTCGTTTCGATGTGCATTAAAGCAGGTCTGATAATTTCCTGTTTCTGCAAGAATCCTTGGAGAATTTTCATTGATTTTTGTTGGATCGTCTCTAAAGTAAGTCTCTGAGAAGCAAAGAATGGTCGCGGAAGTATCGAGATGGAGATAATGGCTGCGCAACAAGATGAAAGGAGACATCCTTTTGCGCAGAACCTTTTTTCCTACTCGTAATAGTCTTCTTCTCTTCATCGTCAGTGTAATCGCCGTTGTCACAAGGAGCTTTGTAATTTTAATTATTTCATTAGTGGAAATCCGTCGAATATAGAAAAGAGTAACTGAACAAACGGCAAACTGCTCTCACGTTTAAAGGAATTCGTATTCAGTGTTGCTTTTCTTATTTTTCTTCGGACGTCTTTCCCGATCTCCCGCTGCTTTCTTTCGACGTCTATTTCCTCTTAGCAGCGACTTTGTCCAACTTTCTAAGACTTTTCCTATCGTACTTCCTTTTCTCAAACTTTCCATTTACTACCAATTCCCGTTTATACACGCCAGTATTAAAGTCAATACGTGTGAAATACTCGATCGAATTCATGGAATTCTGAATCTCGAGCAAATAATGACGAATTCGAATAAAAGTGATGTTTCGGGATGAAACTGGAAGACATGGAATTTTGAAAAACGATCGAATTACTTCCATTAAATAATTAACAATCGAATCATATAACTAAACAATGTATATAGTTTTCTGCCGATATAAAAATTGGTGGGAACGAGTTATAGAAGAAATAACATTATTTTTCAAAATTCATAGTCTGTGCAGACTATTTGAATTTTAATTTAAAAATCCACTAAAAGTTTTTGCGCTATCTAATAGTTTTCTGCCGAAATTAAAAGCTTATCATATGACCAAAAGATGAATGTGAAAAAGATATAATTTTGAAAATTGATCAAATAATTTGTTTTTCAATATTGACCAATCGAATGAAAGTGCAATTTTCAAACTGAATTATATTATGTTTTTTGACGATGAAAACAAATTATCGTATCATATGGCCAAAAAATGAATCTGGAAAACATCGAATTTTGAAAATCGATGAAATAATTTCCATTAAAAATGACCAAGCGAATCATATGTCTAAAAAATGCATCTAGCAAAGAAAAATGATTTATTTCTTTATCGACAATCCTGAATAATGATTGACTGAAATATTGCGCTGTGCGTGAAAATTGAAATAAATATTTCCGAGTTTTCAAGTGGACCCCTCGAAAGCTTGAAAAAAGCTGATGAATTTCACGTTTTAAGCAAAAGCCGAAAGTTTCGCGACGTATATAGAGAAAGCAGACTTTTGTACTTCGGAGTTTCTAACTGAATTATAATGGTCGAAGCGGGATTGGTGGAAAAAAACGTGCCGCATTATTTATTGCACGCAAATGTGTGAACACAGCTGTATGACTAGTTCCTAGTTTAGACCCAAGTGTTCGACTAGTTGTGTGTGGATCGGATTCCACAGTCGTCCTTAATTCCTCGTTATCAATATGAGCCGGTGGTCTTCCTCGAGGCTCATTGACGATACTCAAATAGCCAGAACGACATTTTTGGAACCAATATCGAGCATTTTTTTCATTGGTGGATCCATCTCCGAATGTCTGATTAATATTTCTTGAAGCTTGAGCTGCGGTATGATTTCATTTAAACTCGTACAAGAAGAGTAGATGTAAATCGCGTTTTGTTTCCATCTGGTTTAGGATAAAAGTAAAATAAAAATGGGATACAAACACGAAAAAATTTTACAAAATGAGTAAGAAGAATACCTTTAAGCTTTATAAATACAAATATCGAGCGCACGTTACAATGTATCTCTCTCAGTCGCAGCTGAACACAAACTAAACAAAAAACGCCTGAAACGTTTCATAGTTTCCAACCTAATAATTGATGAAACAGAGAGCTGTGCTACGATGACATTAAAACAGTGATGGCAGCAGATGCGCTGTCGTGATATTAGGTAGTAATAAACCACTAGGTAGATAATCGAATACACGACACATAACAAGGGCCAAGTACCTTTAGGTACAAGAGGTCACGTGGTGCAGCGGTAATTTAGGTACCATTGGTTTGGTCAATAGCCAATTCCTATTTGGCTCGCCTCCAACGGACCAAACAAACCGTCCGTGCCATCGCTTCGACTTTTCTTCAACTTTACCCTTTTATTCCATGTGTCAAACCTTTGAAACGGAAACTTCGTTACGTTCTTTTTGTGTTTCTTGAAGATATTCTGCAATTTAGGAAATCTACGAATCCTTCTACGTTGAATATTAATCTGGGCAGAGTACAGACATCAGAAACGTGAGATTGAAAAGTTCAACAACATTTTCATTTGTACAATGCATTTTTATTCGAATGCTTGTACTACGCCTGATAAATTTCAAGCATAGTTTTTATAGGAAAGGAGGAAACAATTTGAATTTCCATTAATGGAGGCATTCGGGCGTGAAACTTGGTGTCTGACATTTTTTGCGAAATTGAGTCGTTCGCGGCAATGGATTGAGGGGTATTCACTCAAAACTTTAGAATCGATTGATGATAGATTCAATCGAAAGAGCTAACGTTTTTTCATCGGTCAATAATCTGCGTGATGTAGAAATATTTTTCAAATTGTACTCTTGTTTCCTATTGTTGGCAGTTTATACGGGTTTTGCAAATCAAATTAACCATTTTGCAGATCATATTCAAATTTTTATATTCCAAATTGACTATTTTGGAGATCATATTTATCTTTTTGCGAATCAAATTAAACATTTTGCAGATCATATTCACCTTTTTGCGAATCAAATTAACCACCTTGCAGATCATATTCACCTTTTTGCGAATCAAATTAACCACTTTGCAGATCATATTCACCCATTTGCAAATCAAATTCGCCTTATTGCAAATCAAATTGACCTTTTCACTTTACGTTGAATTTTATTTTGATTGCAATAGCTTAATAAAACAAATTTGTGGAAAAACTTGATTCGCAAAATGGTGAATTTGGTTTGTGAAAAGCTAGATTTGATTTGCAAAAAGGTGAATTTGATTTGCAAAATTTTTAATTTCATTGGCGAAGGGCTAAATTTGATTTGCAATAAGCTGAATTTGATTTGTAAAAGGCTAAATTTGATTTGCAAAAGGGTGAATTTGGTTTGTGAATGGCTAAATTTGATTTGCAAAAAGGTGAATTTGATTTGCAAAATGTTTAATTTGATCTGCAAAAGAGTGAATTTGGTTTGTAAAAGGCTAAATTTGATCTGCAAAAGGGTGAATTTGGTTTGTAAAAGGCTAAATTTGATCTGCAAAAGAGTGAATTTGGTTTGCGAAAGGCTAAATTTGATTTGCAAAAAGCTGAATTTGGTTTGCGAAGGGCTAAATCTGATTTGCAATAAGCTGAATTTGATTTGCAGAAAGGTGAATTTGATTTGCAAAATTGTAAATTTCGAGTGCAAAACGTGAATATGATCTGCAAAAGGGTTCATTTGGAGTGCAAAGCCTGTATTAACACTTTGACGTCCGCACCTCTAAATACTTTTATCTCTCGCCAGCACTTTTCGCGGGATCGTTCATATTATAATTACAATATATAATTATATATTATAATTACAATATATTGTAGTAAAACATGAAAACCACAATAACTCTTGCTCCTGTTACCTGATTTACCCAGAAATCCGAGGATATATGTAAATAAATGTAAGCAAACAAGGAAATTGGGGAAAAAACAACAATAAGTATCGTGCCACCGGCCGCTGCCCGCCATCTTGTAAGCGACAACAAATTGGTGCCGCAAATTATTGGACAACAAATTATTAATGTTTATAATTAAATCAAATGTACAATTGGAATACTTGTCTGAGAAGTGATGAACACGAATATGTGCAGGAAATGCAATGAAGGGTTCGTGAACGTAGTGTTGTTGAACAGTGCGATTTCGTTCTACGACATCGAAATGCTTGAAAAGCAGGTAATTTAAATGCAATGGTAGATCGGTAGCCGGAAGGAAATCGGTGGTTTAAATAGAAAACAGAACGAATCATTACGGAAAATTAAGGTGCAACAAACGTCTAATTACACGTCCCATTGTGAATCTCGTTAGACCAGTTCTTACTTAAATAAAGTAAACAGGTATTCCAAACTAAATTGTTACACGTTTTTTCCAAAACATCCGATTACTTAGAATATCCATTTCTACGAGTTGCTAGCATGCTAGCAAAAGAAGCGAGAACAACTAAATAATCCAAGAAATCTAGGAAGTTTTAAGATCGTAACTCATTTATCCATGTATTTTCGATCACTTTATCTTTTTCTGGCGGGAATTCAAAAACAAGAGATTCATTCCCACATAGAAATGAAGCTTTTCTCGTTCGAATTGAAAATCTTTTTATGCGTAAACGAAACAAAACAACTGAATTTGTGCTACTTACGTCTCTAATCCTCCATGTCCTTTCTCGTCCTTCCTTATATACTTAAAACTATGTTTCTCTCTCTCTCTCTCTCTCTCCCGCACACTTTCCTGGAATCCACGCACACCTGCTCCCTCTACTCGGAACGAGCACATTTTACAGTTTATACCTAAACTACGTCTACACTTAATGCTAAAACACCGATACTACATACATGTCAACCTATTTTGCTTTTATATTACTTGAAACCTAAGGAGCATGTTTAGTTTTGTCAGAAATATGTTTCTAAAAGGTCAACGGCGGTTTTGTATGTCAAAAAGGACAGCATTATACGATGCAGAAAACAATTATGTGAAGCATTGCTTTCGACACATTTTTCATTTCTGATTTTCCGGTCTGCGTAACTGCCTTCGTAATTATATGGCGGAGTCGCGGAAATCTGGAGCTTGCTATAAAAGAGCTTTACCGTGAAAAGGTTGAAAATTAGAGACATAATGGGATGTAAGGCCTCTTTGTGCAGTGATTAGCAGCGCAGGAACTAAGGCTACGAATGTCTCAAGAACGTACCTTGACACGGGTCCCAAGAGGTTTATATTTTTTGTCGACGAAGATATTGGATTTCTATCCAATTATCTTCCAGTAACTTCCTCTTGGAATGTTAATTAATGTAATTCACTATGTGTAGTATAATTATCATATATTTAATGTACTAATTGCATAGAAAATGAAAAGTAGAACGAAAAGTATTCAGTCGTTTTTTCAGATCGAACAAGCAGCGCCATCTTCTTCGGGAGATGTTTTGCTATTACATAACTTATATTATATTTTTTTATATTTTTATATTATATTTATTGATATATTAACGTGAAAAGTCCCTTATGCATTAATTAAATTTATTGGCATTAGGGAATTAAATGTCTGTCAGGGATACTGTTAATTAATCTATACTAAATGATAAATAAAACATAATTTTCAACAGTATTACTACAATATTAAATAATTAATGCAGTTGATCAATCTTCTGAAATAGCATTGAATTCGAGACTATGCAATTTTTATTTTCATTCTATATATATTATATTATATACAGCCTTGCGCATCTCAGGGAACATTTAAATGATAATAATGATAATAAAACAAAGAACAAACGAATAAATAATGGTATCTTTACGAAATAATTAAAGACTCCTTGTAGAAAACGCTGTAAACTTCAAAAGTCAATTTTTTCAGGTTAGAAAAAGCTTCCCGCGAAGCCGCGTTGGATACACCAGTGGTACAATCTTTCAGCATTATTATTAATTATTGACAAAAGGAAATTGCACTAAAATTCTATATTACAATATTACCACTGGTATGTAGAACATTTACCCACCGCAAACAAATGTTTTCATTTCGTCACTTTCAGTGTTTTCTACGAGGAATCTTGAATTGAATCAAAAATGGAGAATTCAGACTGAAGAGGGTACTGTTATCTCAATCTTACCAACGGCTTGCAATTCCCCAGATTCGCGAATATACCATCGAATACTGTAACTCTTTCCGCCATTCTGAATTATTTAGCGAACTTTCTTTAATCCGTGGAACACACCGCGAAGGAGCTTCGTAAAATTTGCAATCGGTGCGAGCATTGTCGTTTTAAGTACCGTTTCTCAGCATCCATCCCTCCTTTATTCTACAGCTTCCAGTAGTCCGGCCATCTTTACCTCTTTTATTTATTTTACCGTTCCCTTCATTTCTCTCTATTCCAACCTATTACATCTCTCCTGCTTTTACCTCTGTTTTTAGTTTTCATTCATTCAGCTTTCTATAAGATATTCAAAGTTGACATTCTCGTTGACGAGGACAGGGATTAATTGAGTTTCAGTTTACTTTAGAATAATCTATGTGACATGATTAATTAATTGATTTTCGAGCAGTGCGTAAATGAAATTGTTCGTGAATTTTCTACGAGCTTCAGATTATGAAATCATTTTTATAACATTCGGGATGTTTATAAATTTGGATTAATTCCGTGGAAACGGGAAACAGTGTTTAACATGTTCATAATGGCGGTGGTATAAAGGAAGATGTCTCATCGGAGAGCATGTACCACTTTAGTACAAGAAGGTTGGCGAACTATGCAGCAAGAAACATTACGCAAACTTGGCGGGGTATGTCAAAAATATGTAAAATAGGAATAATGAAAAAAGGGGGATACTTCGACGAGTCGCGTATTAAGCGAAATGTATAATTAATATAGAATGAAATATACGAAATTATACGACTCTTCTATGAAAAGTATCCCATTCTATTAGGTTGGAAACTATGAAACGAGCGTTTTTTGTTTAGTCTGTGTTCAGCTGCGACTGAGAGAGATACATTGTAACGTGCGCTCGATATTTGTATTTATAAAGCTTAAAGGTATTCTTCGTACTCATTTTGTAAAATTTTTTCGTGTTTGTATCCCATTTTTATTTTACTTTTATCCTAAACCAGATGGAAACAAAACGCGATTTACATCTACGCTTCTTGTACGAGTTTAAATGAAATCATACCGCAGCTCAAGCTTCAAGAAATATTAATCAGACATTCGGAGATGGATCCACCAATGAAAAAAATGCTCGATATTGGTTCCAAAAATGTCGTTCTGGCTATTTGAGTATCGTCAATGAGCCTCGAGGAAGACCACCGGCTCATATTGATAACGAGGAATTAAGGACGACTGTGGAATCCGATCCACACACAACTAGTCGAACACTTGGGTCTAAACTAGGAACTAGTCATACAGCTGTGTTCACACATTTGCGTGCAATAAATAAAGTCAACAAATTCGACTCATACGTGCCGCACGAATTGACGCAACTGCGGATGATCGATTTTCATTCAACGCCCGTTTCATACTTTCCAACCTAATATTTTCTAGACAAGATATTTCATAATTTACTTAACGATAGTAAGTGATCCCAAACTTCCGAAGATTCGAAATTTTAACTTACTGATATCTTTCAGGCTTGTGAGCCGTTAGCACTTAGCGACCTACTTTCCAGGCAACTCCCTGAATATATCTGCGAGTGGTGCGCCGTTGAACGTCGCAGTACTTGTCCTCCTTTTCATCTCCGTAGTCTAAGCTTCTCGTCTCGTTGTCTGTCGATTGCGAAACACTGAAGCTGCGATGTATCGTAGACAATATTCAATGGCAGATTCGCATATCTGGCAAATGGAGAATCGTTTGTATTCGTGTATTGCATCGGCATATTGAGTATTCTTCGTGGTTATATTCGAATGGACATGACACGATTTTGTAGTTCGCTGTATTCGGAAGCATTGTGATGGGAAATCAATGTAAGGAAATAATAACATTGTATGGATAGCTTCGCAAACGTAATAATAAATTGTAATCAAATAATACAGTACGTCCAATAAATAGCTGCTCGTTGAGAATCCATTTAATAAAAATATCAGACAGTATTAACACATTCGCGTCTGACGATTTTCAGTCGAACTAAGTAACTAAGTGTCTTCAGATTGAAGTGTAACGTATTTACACGGTAAAAAGAAAGGAAAGTAACTGATTAATAAGGCCAAGAATTTCAAAGAAAACTTCTTTATTCCAATTGTTCGACGAAACGTTTCGATAAGGTAGTTCTTATCCTCTTCAGTCGATTAAACTGTCTGTTGGACGGATGGATAATATAAGTATAAAGTATATAAAAAGTGTAACATATAAATATAAGATAGAATATAAGCGCAAATATAAAAGATTGTAATAAATATGTTAAATGTGAACGGATAAATAAGTAAGTAAATAAATAAAATCGTTACATCAGTAGGAAAAAACGCTTTTTGACTCACTCCAAGTATATATTTTTGGAAAACTAGTTGATGTCAGGCATTCCTTAATTTATATTGACATGCTTCAATTTGTTTGGTTTAAAATTAGACGCGATTTCCATAGATTTATGCATCTTTCGCTACAGAACGTGACGTTATTGGAATTCAAACTTGAATAACACGTGAGACTCATCAAATTAAAGTATCTCATTCCATTTTATAGACAAGATATTTAACCCTTTGCGGTCGGTGTCCCCGTAGCGGGGACATTTCTAAGTCGTCGTAGAAGTCGGTGTCCCCGTAGCGGGGACATTTTTAAATAGTCGTAGAAGTCAATAACCCCGCAGCGGGAATTTTAAATCCTGTACGGAAAAGTAATTGCGAAACGATAGATTTCCTCCGACCTACTGGTACTCCCAAAAGCGAAATCTGCCGATCGCAAAGGGTTAATAATTTGTTTAACCCATTGACTGCCACGCAAATTTAGCGCGTCTTGCCCTGGGTGCCACGGTTTTATTTTAAAGAAAACATGAAGTTTTACAAAATATAATAATATTAAGTTACTGATATAATATTGCAATGGCATTTACAGTATTTTTATTGAAAAAAAACAGTACGTGATCTAATCGTCTAAGTTATAATTTGAATAGTTTTAATCATAATTTTAATCATAACAATTGATAATCAATATGTTCTCTACACTATATACATTTTTCATTCATCCTTTCTAATAGTTCCTAACTCAAATAGCTATTTGTAGCCAATCTAAGCTTGCAGCACCCACTACGAGATATCTCGTAGCTGGCAGTTTTGGTACAGACGCTTACTACGAGATATCTCGTAGTTGGCAGTCAATGGGTTAACGTCGTATCTTTCGTCGCTCGTAAAGAAATGATCGATCATCCCAGTGAGTAAGTTTGTGACACGCGATTGAGTTCGACTGAATTCGGCGGATATTAAGAGGCGTATCGATTTATAAGACGGTTACCGCGCCGCCATTAAAAGGTCTAAGCCTACGGTATCTTACTCTCTTGAGCCGATCATCATCTTATCTCACCACGCCAACCAACTGTGTCGGAGAATATCTATTCAGAACTCACCGAGGTCGTCCAACGTGCCATTCTTGATCTGAGATTAAAAATCGTACCATGAAAAGTTCGAATGTGACGCGAGATCGGAATCTTCAATGGTTTCCGATCATCCATCAAAAGAGGAGTAATTTCATGTCAATTTTCCTCGATTAAGTGAAAGTGTCCCTAGCGCGATTGAAGGAACAACTCTCGTGTGAACTTCACCTAAATACACTGCGTGCTTGCTATATATATATATACGTTTAACACATTAACACCGGCTCTGTAATTCATATTTGTGTTGGTTCTGCATTGGCTATTAACGCATGCGCACCGCATGGGCGACGCAGACGTAACTCTATAGGATTCTTTACCAGAGCTTTCGTGCTGCTGGTATTTACAAAATTATTCCTATTTTTACCAAGAAAGATATATCTTTTTTGTGCGGAATTCTGTGGAATGTATCTACAGCATAAAAAGAGAGCTGACTGTTTGAAATTCTTTAAACTAGACTTTAAATCTCGGTGATTTCCTTGGTGATTCTAACGAGTTTGAAATACAGGTAACTCTCCTACAGCATGGCATCCAACGACACGGTTTCGCTCAACACGATCAGAAATGTGCGGAAACCCTCGTATAACATTGTACTTATACTATTTAACGTATGTATGTATTTAGAAATCTAAATTATACACTATGGGCACCAATACATATGTATACATACAAAAATCAAATACAATTGTTGTTGCGTCGCAAGCTTGTTGAGTTGTTGTTGGCAATACAATAGTACATATGTTAATATTTTTAATCAAAATCAAGTTGCTTGTATGGATTTAAAAACTAATATTTGTTTTTAATTACTTTTCGGAACTTAACCCTCCTTCCTGTACTTGCTCTGGGTCTCATTTAACATTGTTTCACACAACACGGCATATTCTAGGAACCTATCTACCGTGTTGTATGAAGTTTACCTGTATTTCAAAAAATTATCTCTAATTTTACCAAGAAAGATATATCTTTTTTGTGCGGAATTCTGTGGAATGTTTCTACAGCATAAAAAGAGAGCTGACTATTTGAAATTCTTTAAACTAGACTTTAAATCTGGGTGATTTCCTTGTTGATTCTAACGAGTTTGAAATAAACTATCATAGACATTGTATTTTATTAGGTATCCCTAACCTCTAATAAATTAGGTATCTACATCTCTGACTCTCATATTTGTGTACTCTGCGAATTGCTTGCTATCGAACACACTCGCCCAAGTTTCTCGTGTCGATTTCGAACTCATATTAATGTCGTATTCGACGATAATTATTATTGGAATACCTAATTGGTGTTTGTACGCGCTTGGTGGTCGTATTTGGTATGTAGCACGCGTCACCCGTCGCGCTTCTGTGTTTAATGCAATTTCCAACGTCGCCTCAGTTGGTAAGCGTGCCGGACATATGCACAAACAAGGCGAGATTCCACCGCGAGCTTGCGAACCAACAGGAGTGAGAGTTTGTTAATGATGTTATGTAATTACATGACGAATTCCATTTCGCTATTGTATTTCTTTGTAGAATTAAGTGTAAGATATCATTCAGTGGGAAGCCGTGAATGTAATCGTTTTAAAGGAATAAGTACAGTGAGTGTAAAAAGTATTCTCAGAGCAGCGAATTTTAACAGAAATCTTGTAGAAGTTTGTTTCTGTATAAAACATGTTGTTAATACTTCTAGAAAAAATATGAATAAGTAATATTGATTTGATGAAATTCATTGCGAAGATCTTTAAGAATATTTACATACCACTTGTTTGTTAAAATGTTATTCAATGCTCAAACTTTTACAAGATTTTGCTAATTTAGAGTGTCGCGATAATAGCTGAGAATGGCATGTAAAATGTATAATTAATGAACGATTATTAATGAATCATTGATAAATCGGAAAGAAGATCCAATCAATTATTGTTTCTCAATTCTTTATCGATGAATGACTAGCAATTAAAGTCTGATTTTATCACATTTTATCATATTATAGTAAATAAAAAAGAATTAAATTTCTTGAGTGTTCAAGTTGGCCGTAATATTATTAATATATAGTGTATATTTTCGGCGGCTATTGATAAGACCAACAAATTAGATGAAAACTTCTTTATTTCAATATTTCGACGAAACATTTCTCGACTGAAGAGGGTAACGACAGTGTTACCGAAACGTTTCGTCGAAATATTGAAATAAAGAAGTTTTCATCTAATTTGTTGGTCTTATCAATAGCCGTAGAAAATATACACTATATATAAATAAAAAAGAAATATAAAACATTCAAAAATTGTATAGCCTATACAATTTGTTTTTAATTCGTATTATCTAAATTACAAATTTTTTACTACGTGTAAATTTGTTTAAATCTTTGGACCGATTCTTTGATTTCGATTTTTGAGGAGAATCGAATCCCATAATTTCATTCAGAATCGATACGTAAATCAATTCTTTAAACAGATTCGAATATCCCTAGTTTTGAATAAGATTGTTCTGAGCTCGGACGAGTTTCGTTCGTTGTGCGCAGGTCCTCCACCACAATAAAACAATGGTGGGGACTGCGCGAGTTCTGGGTAATCTTATTCTAAATACGGAAAAACGCTGTAGCTGTCTCCCGGAAGTAAATAAACAAGATCGTGTACCACTGCAATACATAATTTTGTTGCCAACCGTAGTTTAACACTAGAACTACCGAACATATACTCCGTTATTCTCAAACATTTATTTATATATAAATTATAGCTGAAAGATGGAATTAATGAAAGGATTCAATTACTCGAGTTATGTATATAAAATAAATATATATTAAATGCCATTCAATGCACCGTGGTATATTTAACTAATTTAACTAAAAATGGCGGACAAGTAGTGACTCAACTAACCTCTGACTTATATGCACCAAAAACGAGGCATTCTGTCGTAAAACATGGTATCTGACATTGTTTGCGAAATTGAGTGATTGGCATCAATGTATTCCTTACAGCTGATTTCATAGATTTTTGAAAGCATCTGCGAAGAATTTTCACATTTAAGGAAAAATGGTTGCTAGTAATTTACTGTAAATACAGCTTATTTAACCGAAAACTTTAGAATCGATTTCCCGAAAGTTTACTTTTTGTTAGTTACCGTGTTTTACCACCGAATGCCTCAAATGTCGCATCCTTTTCTATTATCAATATGATTAAGTCAACAATTGATTGTTAATCAAAGACATGCCATCGTAAACTTGTCATAATTGACATAACTTATATGGTTCCAATAAATTTATATACTTCAAGCTTTCCATTTTTCGATAGTCGCAACAATACTGTATTTATATTCAATTTCGAACACCAACATTTATCCGATTTATTGCCGTAATATGCAAAATAACAGGTTTGTTTAAAAGCTATACAATATAAAATCATCCCAATTGTATATACATACATAGATCTAACATCTCTTTTGTGTTCCTTCAAATCAATGCCACTATCCAACATGAAACGTGTACGTTATGTGAAATATGGTAATCAAAATCGGATAAAATCGATTGACGGTTCGTATTTATGGAGTATCCGATACTCCGCGGTGGGAAAAACCATTTTATAATTTTGCCTTTTCACGGTTAAGTCTTCAATGGAACACGTAACACTAAATGTTTTCGTCAGATACATTAATTGTTTGTAAAATATATTCATATTATTCAACCGACTGACGTCAATAATATTAATCGGGGAACCAAAACATCGCCCAGTTCATTATGCGAGTAATCATGCAGCAGACTGGGTTGTTTACTTACTTGGTTGTTTTTAACATTGAGACTATACAATATTACTGATTTTTGCACTCAAAACTCACCCTTTTGCCAATCAAATTCGAATACCATTCGCGCAGTCCGGGAATCAAATGGTTAAACATCATTTAATTTAACAAGAGATTAATTAGATTTGTTATACGATTCTCTTTTAAACACGAACCAAATTATATTATAGAAGGTAAAAGAACTACGACTCCAATAGATTGCGATTCTAACCTTCGTCGGTGTATGATACAACTTTTCTAACCTAACCTATTCCAACCTAATATTCCCTGCTAAACTCGTGCGTTCGCGCTTGAGAACCACGTATGGCGTATAGGGTTGAATAATAGTTTTCGGGTATTCGCTATTCAGAAAATTTGGGAGGCAAATAGTTATCGGAAAAGAGGGTATGTAAATTTCTCAGTGTTCCCTCTTTCTATGAAAATATCTCGTCGATCGAAAGCCCGCGAACCGATACGCTGTAAAGTATGCGTCAGTCACAGTCATTCATTGACTAAAAGCTTTCCGAGAGGTTTTCATAGTATTGAAATATATGAAGGCGTAATCTATTCTACGAGATTTCAGAGGTTATTGATACAAAAATGTCTTACGTAGACCTTAATTCAATGCCCGACAGGTAGTCGATCTTGTTGCTTCTGTTCGTTGTCGTTATTATAAAATATGATTTTATGAACACATAATTCCTTTTACGATTTATTCATATACTATTAGATACCGGAAAATGTTCGCGCGTGTTTGTCAATCAACATTCAAATATTCTGAACATTCTGGAGAATCATTTTCTCTGTTGCCACTCGAATTACATTAACATCTTGTTGCTTCTGTTCGTTGTCGTTATTATAAAATATGATTCTATGAACACATAATTCCTTTTACGATTTATTCATATACTATTAGATACCGGAAAATGTTCGCGCGCGTTTGTCAATCAACATTCAAATATTCTGAACATTCTGGAGAATCATTTTCTCTGTTGCCACTCGAATTACATTAACACTTTCACGACCGGTGACACCAACGTGGTGTCATAGGCAGGCCAGTCGTTATTTGCCGGTGACTCCCACGTGGTACCATTGGCAAGCCATTTACAAAGTTTTTTAGAACGTCAGTTGCTTAACCCTTTGACTGCTAAATAGTCTCTCTCGAAGCGCTTCGAAGGAACTGAATACCTTTTCACGAAATACATTTCATACAACCATAATATATTTTAATGCTGTTTTTTAATAACCTCGATAAATTATGTTTATTTACACGTATTATATCATAAGAAGCAGCTAAGTTTATTATGTTGTCATGAATTTTGTTTTATATTTGTACGTTTTAATAATTATCACACAAAGGAAAAATATTGTTGTATAATAATGTTGAATTATTTCGTGAATTTACGTAAAGTTTTTTTTAATTAATTCTTCAAAAATATTGCCGGCCCCTGGCGACGTTTCACTGCGCAAACATGCGGTCGTGAAAGTGTTAAGAAACTGTGTGGTGACTGAAAGGCGCCTTTCGAGTGTAAAGGGTTAATAATATTATTGAAACATAATCACTTGATCCTAATGAAGTAACCGTGCGAAGATGGAAGACTGACTTCAGTGGCGGACTAACGAATTTTTGGACCCTTCGCAAAATATAATTTTGGGCCCCATACAGTGGCGGAACGACACATTTTGAGGCCCTTTCCAACTTCAGGCGGTATTGCAGTTCCGCCACTGACTTAACACTTTGACGGCCGCTGTCACGTGTACGTGACTTCGACAGCCATCGGTTATCGGCCGGTGTCACGTACATGTGACTTCGCACTAGCAATCTTGGACCAGCATTATATAAATATTTCGAGATCGTAGATTTGACGTTTGTATATTAATCCATTTTAACTGTTTTTTGAGACACTGCCTTCGAATTCTTACGAGTATTTTGGCGTGTTTTAATTCACAAAATATTGGTTTTTTGATCGTTCCGTATTTCAGTACGCGAGAGATGCCGGCGGTAGTAGCGCGACTTTGCGCCAAATGAGCGGCCGTCAAAGTGTTAAAACAGAGCTGATCATTCTTTATATTTGCATAGAGAAATATAGTCAAAGACGTGAAATTCGCGTGACACGGTAAAACCAACCTCGCCAAAAAAATGGAAGATTGAAATATTCGGCCGTTATCTGGCACAACGCGTTTCTAGCGTGTTAGAACAAAAGGAGTATTGTATTTGAAACAGAGAGTGTGCGTTTGAAAGAAATAGCACCGGTGGCTTTTGATGCATGGAGTGTGCGCATATAAATGGAAAAAGGAGGAAGCGAGTGTGGTGTTCTGTTTTGAGTAGAAATATCGAAATTGACATTAGCGGTCGATTTTACCTGGACAAATGGAACAAGGGAAAAAGATAAAGATGAAAAGAGTGTTTCGAACTCGTTGAACTCCGTAGGGGTCACCAATATTATGACAATATTACATTATTACTTGTTTTTCTTAAACATTATTTCTTTGCCATTTTTTCACACATTTTTTATTCTTTCTGTCTTTTTAATACAACGAGTCATATTCATATTTTTATTACATGCTGTGGTGTTTAACCTTCGGGTTACCTACCGCCATTTTGTTCTACCCACCCTGTCACTCTGTTGGTACACTGTTTGCATATCGTTATTTCGCTGCTTGTTTATGATTTGATACCGCATTTATGGGACGTTGGAAGTGTTGTAGAAAATATTGCCGGTGAAAGAAAGTTCGACAAAATAATATTGCTATTTCATTTTCGTTATCGCTGTAACTTTATTCGGAGAGGACTGAACATTTATGTTATTAATGATTCTTGAATTCGTAACTGTTTATATTTATTATTATATTGCACGAAGACCAACTGCAATCATAATATAATTGTAATTTATAATTGTAATTTGAGATAATAAACTAATTATTATCTCCAATAATGTTTAAATACTGGAAAATGTTTGCGCGGCGTTTTAAATCAAAATTTAAATATTCTGGACATCCTGGAAAGTAATTTTATTTGATGAAGTAGTCGGTATTTAATTCTACCACTCTTTTTCAACGTTCTACAAGCTTATATGTTCCCTTTTTTTGTAAAAATCTGGGGTTTTACTCGGAAGGAACGAAATTAACTTCATTTACTTACGCAATACGGAAAGTATACGATATAATAACTACAATATCTACAACTAGAAACACTTACGATTAATGTTCCACAAGATACATAATTAATACGAATGCGAATGCGAATTTTTTATGAAATGGACCGAAATGAATATGGACCGTTTATTTTGAAAGTGGCACAAGCCTATTTAAAAAAAATGAAGTTTACGTTTACAAAGTTGCGAAGTTAATACGTTACAAAGTTACGAAGTAAATACGTTACAAAGTTAATACGTTACCAACTTAATACTTTACAAAGCTAATACGTTCCAAAATTACAAAGTTGCAAAGTAAATACGTTATAAAGTTGCGAAGTTAATACACCATAAAGTCAATATGATACAAAGTTTATACGTTACAAAAATAACAAAGTTAATGCGTTCAAAAATAACAAAGTTAATACGTTACACAGTTGCAAAGTAAATACGTTACAAAGTTAATATGATACAAAGTTAATACGTTACAAATTTGCAAAGTTAATACGTTACATAGTTAGAAATTTAATACGTTACAAAGTTACAAAGTTAATACGTTACAAAATTACAAAGTTAATACGTGACAAAGTTACATAGTAAATACATCACAAAATTATAAAGTCACATGTTATAAAGTTACAAACCTAACACGTCACAAACTAACAAAGTTAACAGCTTACAAAAGTTAACTCAATGTTTTTTACAAACTGACTTCTGCCACTTTAAAAATAAACAGCTCATATATCCATACTTTTATACAAAAATCGTAGTCATATTCGTATTAACTATATATATTGTGTGACATTAATCGCAAGTGCAACTAGTTACAAATAATTATTAACAGTTATATTAACATTAATTACTCATATTATAATTATGAGTGTTACGAATAGGCTCGAATAAGTTCATTCCTTTTGACTTCAACATTTTTCTCTTCAAACCAATTAAAGATAGAACGTTTGAAGAATTCATGTGAACAATGAGGCCAGTGGTTAAGCAGAAACGCAGAAGGAGCACATCCCTTTCCTCGGAAAATGAGGCTGACCTACATTTCGCGAAATAAGGGCGAAAAAGAGAGAAACAAAGAAGAAAGAGGACTCAGCAAGATCACAGATTTACATTCTGTCAATGCTACTGAATATTAATGTGCATCTTGAGGCACAGGAAACCGGAACACTGGACGTTGCTCCGAAAACGATCGTTTGTGTTCCTTGCGCGTTCAAAGTTTGTCTAATATACAACATTATTCTACAAAGCAGCATATTGTTTACACTCATACATATACAGGGTGTTTGTAAAGTCTGGAAGCGGTAAAACCTAGATGCATTCTCGGTTTGTGACCAATATTTAAACATATTAATTTTAGTTACTTAATTTACAGAAATATTAGCAACAAAGCCTTGCCCGTTAAAAAATAGTGTTGAAACAAAGGTGTTAACATTTTCTGTCTGTTCTAACAAACGCGATATTTCAAGAAAACCAATTGGTTTCAAATTTCTGAAACGTCCTATATAATAAATATGAAATTCACGGGCAGAAAAAATGGCGTCCATCTACCGGTGATAACGTGGAACTAAAGCATGCACGTTTATAGAAGGGTAGCAGCGAATTTAGTTCCACCTTCTCACCGCTAGATGGACGGCCTTCTTTCCGCCAATGAATTTCGACATTACGAAAATGTGAATATAACCTGCAAACATTTAATTTCGTGTGCAAAATGTGAATATGATCTGCAAAGTGGTTAATTTGATGTTGAAAATGTGTATTTGATTTGCAAAAAGGTGAATATGCTCTGCAAAATGGTTAATTTGGACTGCAAATTGTGAATATAATCTGCAAAATTGTTAACTTACAGTGCATAACCCAGTTTTCGTCTTTTTTCAAGGTTAAGAAGTTTCACGGCGCAGCGACGGATTGCAAACAATTAATAAACTTAAAGTAGTGGAAAATCTGCTGCGTAATTACTTCCCTACTTCACATGATCGCTTCGTCAATGGATGCTCGATCGTCGCCTAAATAGGCCGTCACTTCAGACGGAAACTGTTGTGACTGAAGTATACTTGCATGCTACTTAAAGTACTATACTTGCATACTACTTACAGGAGTATACTTATAAACTACTACTGAAGACCTTTGTATACTTTTGCGTCTCCAACGTAGAAGTATGATAATTAGGGATCTGCGGCAGAGGAGTCCCTTTTAGTTGGACCACAGTTCGGACGAGTTTTCGTTCGTTGCGCGCAGGTCCCCCACTACCAGTCCCTGCTCCGAGCACGCTATTGGTCCTAGCCCCACTGTGACGTCACAGAAGGCGGGGAAAAAGTAGTGCGGACTGCGCGAGCTCTGGGTAATCTTATTGTAAATAGAGAATAAGTCTAATTGTGTGGACGATACCGTTTCCTACAAGATTGGCACAAACAACAAACTCGATCAAACACATTCTGATCATTCGGATATCGATTAGGTGGTTAATGTTTCAATGGAATGAAATGCCATAAAAACATAACCTTTTAAGCGAGTTTAATGTAGAATAATATTCTACCTTTCTCGCGAGAATTGACTGATAGATTAAAAGTATTTCATGCTCTTTAACGGGTAACTCGCTTTTACGTTATTGTAATGTGAAATCCAATAACATGATAAATCGAAGTGGAATATTGCAACTGGGTTTGAAAAAGTTTTAGAGGAAAAAGCGAAATAGCGATGGTCGCAGGCAATATTAGCTTCGAACGTTTAAATGTATAATACTGGATTGAAATTTTATGACACATATTTGCAGGTATTGAGAGATATTGGGAATAGAATTTTTTCATTCTTGCATCTGATTATACTGCAAAATCATAGCGTGAAAGTTTAAGTAGAAGATGACAGAATTATGTACTTAATCGAGCGTCGGATCCTGAATTGAAAATCGGGTTTCGGATCGCAAATCGTATCCCGAATCAAAAAGCGGGTTCTGGATCGCAAATCGGGTCACGAATTGTACAAAATAATAGAGAAAATAGGTTCTGAATCGAACCGGAAATCGAGATCCGGATCGCAAATCGTACCCGGAATCGAAAATCGGATTCCGGAACGCAGATCTGGTACCGAATCGCAAATCTGGTCCCGAATCGTACAAAATAACAGAAAAATTAGGTTCTGAAGCGAACCGGAAATCGGGATCCGGATCTCAAATCGTATCCGGAATCAAAAATCGGCTTCCGGATCGCAAATCGGGTCCCGAATCGTACAAAATAACAGCAAAATTAGGTTTCGAATCGAAACAGAATTCGGGTCCCGAATCGTACAAAATAACAGAAAAATTAGGTTCCGAATCGAACCGGAAATCGGGATCCGGATCGCAAATCGTATCCGGAATCAAAAATCGGGTTCCGAATCGTACAAAATAACAGAAAAATTAGGTTTTGAATCGAACCGGAAATCGGGTCCCGAATCGTACAAAATAACAGAAAAATTAGGTTCTGAATCGAACCGGAAATCGGGTCCCGAATCGAAAATCCAGTTCCAGATAGCAAATCGGGTTGCGTATCTATTCAAAAAATGACAAAAAACTCCCAATTTATTAACATTATTCAGCGTGGATTTTTACATTAGCTGCTGAAGAAGATATTAATAATATTTAAAATTTAATAGACTTGACATGTTTTATTGGACTAATGCTCTTAATTACATTGCTATTATAATTTAATTAATGCCTTCTTGACGTACATTATTAAAAAACTTCTTTAACCTTCCATAACCCCGTGTTTTTGAGGTCACCCACTCATCTACAATATTTGTCATTGTTTCACTTAAGTAATAATTTTGTTACTATTTTTACGTAACGTAGCTTCGTTAGATTCGCATTTAACTAGTTTCTCGTAATACGATTTCCTTTCAGTCACGAAAAAAATTAGGTTATGGAGGTTTAAACGGAGAGAATTACTTCCTACAATAAATGTCAAACAATCAAGGAAATAGATGTTTCTGTCGCAGAGTGATACATTCAATCCGATTAAACGAAGTCCCGATAATCCAAACTCAATATATTTGTGTTAATAGAAGTAAAGTGAATTTCTGTGAGTGATTGAGACGTCCAATTAGAAAATATCGTCACTTAAGTAATTAGAACTGATTAACACATTCGAAGTGTCACGAGAGATTGATATTTTTAAGAGTTCTTTGAAAACTCAAAGATAACCTGCCTACGAAACTTATCTATTCTCCATTCGGAATAAGATTGCTAAGATTGCCATTCGGAGTTTCGTTCGTTGTGCGCATGTCCCCCCACTACCATTCCCTGCGCAGAGCACGCTATTGGTCCCAGTCCCACTGTGACGTCACAGAAGTCGGGGATAAAGCAGTGGTGGGAAGAAGGGGTAATGGCGACTGCGCGAACTCTGGACAATCTTATTCTAAATAGAGAATAGATTTTACTGTGTCAGCTTTGAATAATACCCGCAAAAAGTAGAACACAAAAATGTGGGAAGAACTTATATATGAAAATAAAATTGCGTTAATATGTTTTACAATTGAAATTGGAAGAACAATATTGTAAATAAAGAATTTTTTTTCTTAAGAAACCCTAAAATGCACCGAACTTTTGTGCGAAAGTGTAGATAGAGTTGCAATCAACATTATCAGCAACAAGATTATCATGTCGCTAACAAGAAATATTATTTATTTGACGTAGCAATGCTTCGAGAAGCTGCAGTAACAAAACGGATAATGTTTATCAAAATAAAGCGCGTTATCCGACGCATTTGCAACGTGAAATATCGATAATAATAATAATTCTAAATAATGTTTCTATGAAATTTTTCCAGGTTATGTTAAAACATGTATTCGACGTGTAAACATTTGCATTGCCTTCGAGCGTATGCAGAGAGTCACGTGTCATTAATATGCGAGCACCAATGGGCAAGCGACATTTATAAATGGCTGCTTTACGTCGAATATATAAATAATACTGGTTTGAAATATTTCATTAATATTTTGAACGAAATCGAAGTTGACACAAAATGCATGCGCTGTGCACTTAATAATGATATCAATAACTTTATTTATCGATTAGAGTCACTTTCCGTACAGCAGGGCATTAATTATCCGCAAAATATTATTTCTGTGATTACGACATTTAAGGTTAGGTATCTGAAGATAATATGGGGAGTAAAATGCAGGTAATATGGCCAAGTGGCTACTGTGTTAATAGTTCAAACGAAAACGAACAAATAGTGCTTGGATACAGTCTCAAGCAATAAGGGAATAACGTACGATTCATTTACGAACCGAATAACTCATACGTGCGATCACAGAAGCCGCCATTGTTGTTTCGGTGTCGTCAGCGTGCTCTTCTTATAAAATATCTCCAGGTAAAGTTTGTCAGTTGTTTTATTTTTACGAAATTGATAATCATTTTATTAATGCAGTATAGTTTAGAACGTTTCATTGTCTTTCTAAACATGTAACTAGTTTAACGTTTCATTGAAATTGTACCAAACTGTAAACGATTATATAAATATGGCCATGGACATGTTACCTGCACATGGGCATGTTACCTTCGCGAAGTAAACTTTTTTGTTTTTAAGTTTCAATAAATGTTAACATTAACTCATTTAAAATCTAATATGTTTTATAGATGATAAACATGTTACAGTTTGTCTTTGTTTAATTGATTTAATTATTGCTCAAATATTACATCCAGTAAAAATGTTCAAACCTTGGAGTTGCCATATAATAACGGAATATCATATTCTTGCTTTGGCGTAGTTCTTTATATTATTTTTAATATTTCAACTTTAACATACACTAATTATTGGACAGCTTTTATATTCTTTATTCTTGAATTCGATGATGCGTTCAACCTTTTTCATTAGCGAAATATGGAATCGGATACGCATTGTTTGAGTTCGTAACAAAAGAATAACACCGATAGAAAAATATGTTTTCTTTTTGCCGAATTCCAAGTTCTCTTCCACCAACAAAACCGTGAGAACTGTAGTCGACAGAAATCGGGAAACAAGAAAACTAAGCTACGTCGGCCAATCATCGATCACTGTCAAGCACATATCTTTGAGCACATAATCAAACTAATTGTAAGTTAACTCACTCAAACTTGCACCATTCGCTTTAATAATAATTAAACTTTACTTGCCACGGCAAGGAAACATGATCTTCGAAAAGTGTCTAATCAACATATTAAAGTATAAATTTGGGACTCTTTTCAAGTTTGCATAAAAATTGAGACGTAATTACAAAAGATAGACAGTATTTACTGATTCTAACAAATTCGGGACAAGGGCCGCACTGATTTCGACGCTTTTTTCAAATTTCTGTAAAAATTGGGTCTCTGACTGGAATTCGAGTTACTCTACGCAACAGAGCAGACATTTTTCTTTCACAAACCAGTGGCGAGAAGAAAAAGGAGGGAGACTGGGCGAACGAGGTGAAAGGGTTCCTGGCATAGACTACATAATCATATCAGAGAAACTTGATACGAACGTTTATAAATATTCTTGAAAGTTGTTTTTTGTTGGTCTTTGAGGTAGTTAATATTCTTGGTTTGTATGTTGCGGCAGGTAGATTAGACCAATGTTGAAAAAATTCTTCTTTATTTAAATTTGATTCGTACGTTTCGGCAACCGATTGCTGCCCTCTTCAGTCGAAAGTAATTTGTCTATTATACACAGATTTGATAAGTTAGGTCTAATTGTTGTAATGAATTTTAGTCTTGTACTGAATAAATAAGACATATGGGAATTTAAAAAACTAAAAATCAGAAAATGAAAAGAATGAACAAAATAACCGATATAGGGAAGTTAAAATTGGAAGTTAAGTAATTTATGAAGATGTGATGTTGAAAGACTTACTTAAGAAGTCCTAGGATAAATTAGGTTTCCGCCTTATATCCGGTTTATAAATATTAAATAAGAGACAACGTATTACTCAATATTTATTGCTATCAGTGTGTGACTGTATCCTCGTCCTGTTTTAAGTACTCTGGGATTCCTATTGTTTCGTATATATTTGTACCTCCTATTATCCCTAAATCTTTGAATTCCATTGTATTCCACTTGTTGCTGCATTTCCTTGTCCCTTCTTCCTAAGCTTTCCACGAGACACCACCCCCTGGTCATGCGTTAGATGCTCCCCCCTTCTCCCTGTAATTCAGGGTGAGTCAATAAGGAATATAATATTATCCAAAATAATTTGTTGCCCATTGGTTGTTTTATACTCAAAATTAACCTTTTTGCAAATCAAATTCATTCCATCGCAAGATACTTATTTGAGATATACGAGATTTGTAGGTGTTGCATAATAAATGGAAGACAATAAAGAGGAACTCTATTTTGGGTGAACTATTTTGTTAGTAAAGAACAATTATATTTTGTTAGTAGCACACCGTGTATCATAAGTTTTGTTTCTTAGTACTCCGCAGTCAAAGGGTTAATAAAATGAGGATCAAGTACAGTAGTAACTCAGGGATCCATTGCACTATCATAAAGACATTTGAAAGATATTGTATTGGAGTTCCAAACGAATTGTTTTATGGCTGGTTTAAGTCTTTTTTTATTTCCAAGCTTAAACTAATACAATAACTCTAACTTATCGATAAAACTCTATGAGGCTTAACACTTTGACGGCCGCTCATTTGACTCAAAGTCGCGCTACTACCGCCGGCATCTCTCGCGTACTGAAATACGAAAAATTCACAAAACCAATAATTTGAGAATTAAAAAACGCCAATAAACTCGTAAGAATTGGAAAGCAGTAACTCAAAAACAGTTAAAATGGATTAATATAGAAACGTCGAATCTACGATCTCGAAATATTTATATAATGCTGGTCTAAGATTGCTAGTGCGAAGTCACATTTACGTGACACCGGCCGATAACCGCTGGTTGTCGAAATCACGTACACGTGACAGCGGCCGTAAAAGTGTTAAGAGTAATGCACTAAGGAGGTCGAAAAGGATGTCGTGTGAGCCGAACTTACTGAGGATTCAATTTTAGTTTGACCAAGGCTCGCGCAGCTTCCTTACCCTCCAACCCCTCCAATCCTCCTATCCCCGACGTCACACTGGGTCTAAGCCAATAGCGTGGTCGGAAGAAGGAATGGTGGTGGGAACCTGCGCACAACGAACGTAAACTCGTCCGAGCCGTGGTCAAACTAACAAGGGAACATACCGAGTGCGCATACGCCGATTTTGATAAAATTTATATGGGAGATAGTTCTCGAAAAAATATTTGACCCGTATACGCACACCAATTTGCATGAAAATATATTAATATTTAGTATGGGAAATTGCAAAAACAAATCAATTTTTCTAAATATTTTTTAAACAAATTAATTTTTCTCGTAATTTTTAATGCCACTAAATTCCCTATTGAAAAACACATAATCCTGAAAAAGAATCATTATCCTACGACCCCTCGTTTCTGAGATATTCCAAAAAAAACGTTTTTACCCCATATTTTGAGGGCTGTTTTCACCCCTTCAAAGTCAATGTCAGCCGATAAAGAAAAATACGGGTCAAATATTTTTTCGAGAACTATCTCCCATATAAATTTTATCAAAATCGGCGTATGCGCACTCGGTATGTTCCCTTGTAAGACGGACTCAGTAGCTGAATTCTGATTGTATCTGTCTTTAGATGATGGAGTCTGGGAAAGTCAAGTCTATTCTTTTCCTATTGGTTAATGTGGAGGAATGTGGGAAGGATGACTAAGGGTCGCATCGAAGGATAGGGGTGGAAAAGGAATTCATGGGAACGTAGGAAAAATAGGGGACGAACTGAGGGACTCTATGGGTTAATTTATGATCGGAGTAAGGACTCGGGAAGAAGTAGGTTATTCGCAAGGATATAAGATTTATGTTGCGGTGGAAAAAGGACCTTAGATTCTAAGTAGTTGCATTGGGGTATCCAACAATTATAAAACGAAGTAGCAACAAATCCTTCACGATTTGTTTGTTCATATATCGAAAAGCACAAGAAACCGCAGAAGTGTGTTCACAAATAACTTCCCAAAGTGCTGGCACATAATGTAATGCACGGCAAATAATACCGGCGGAATAGTTGAGAATGAATTTCCTTGAGTCGTTTGATAAGACAGCGAAGATTAAACACGACACATAACTGACAATATCGCGTACCACTAATTACAGTGCTTGAAGAGTTCTGACAACTATTCAAATCGCAATGTACGCAACTAATGATCGGAATTCCGGGCAGAATTATTACTGGAATGTTTCGTATCAACACGAACGAGCATTCGTCTCCTATCATCACTAATTACTGATTATCACCTAGCATCGTCAGCAGGAGTCAAGAGAGAGAGAGAGAGATGGAGAGAGAGATATGGAAAGCGAGAGATATGGAAAGAGAGAGATATGGAAAGAGAGAGATATGGAAAGAGAGAGATATGGAGAGAGAGAGAGATATGGAGAGAGAGAGATATGGAGAGAGAGAGATATGGAGAGAGAGATATGGAAAGAGAGAGATATGGAGAGAGAGAGAGATATGGAGAGAGAGAGAGATATGGAGAGAGAGAGATATGGAGAGAGAGAGAGAGATGGAGAGAGAGAGAGATGGAGAGAGAGAGATATGGAAAGAGAGAGATATGGAGAGAGAGAGATATGGAAAGAGAGAGATATGGAGAGAGAGAGATATGGAAAGAGAGAGATATGGAGAGAGAGAGATATGGAGAGAGAGAGAGATATGGAGAGAGAGAGAGATATGGAAAGAGAGAGATATGGAAAGAGAGAGATATGGAAAGAGAGAGATATGGAAAGAGAGAGATATGGAAAGAGAGAGATACGGAGAGAGAGATGGAGAGATGGAGAGAGGGGGGAGAGAAAGGATATCGGAACAACGAAGAGCAATGCCGATGAGTCCTCCAAGTGCAAACCTCCACTTCGGTTGCTTTTGGAATCCGGTGCGGAATTTGCCGACTATCGATCCGCCTGCAGTCAAACTCTAATAGCTGTGAAATACGTACGAGGGACTAGCATAAGGTTAAATCGTTCCCCTACCACCACACTTCCCAACATACATGTATTCACTGCTTTACACATACTACATGCGTACACTCCACACTCGATAACTGAACCCACTCAGCTAATTCTTCCAAATACGAACTTTAAACTCGATGACAGTCGTCTCTCCAACTGGCGTTACTCAATTATCCCATTTGCATCATTTACCTGGAACCGAAAAGGGGCGTGTATCACGGACACTTCTTTTTAATGGAAAAGTTTAATGGAAAAGAGTTGAATTAAATGTACAGGCTGTTCGCGGTAATACTTGTCAGGCATCGCTGCGTGCATATAGCCTATATATAGTATATATAGATCTGAAAGAAGAGCTAGGCACAAATAGGACAAGAAGGGAGGAGGGACACCAAACTTAGCTAAACTATTAAACTGTAAAATAGTAAGAATGTAAATAGAACAAATGTAGAAAATCCGAAAACTAATGTAAATTATGGACGGAAATAAATATTATTATTATTATTATAGAGTATATATAGTAGTTAATCGTAACACTGTGCGACGTCGTATAGGAACTCTTAACGTGGACTTGGATTCTTGTGCTGGTTTTCTGAATTTGTACTCTTTTTCTTAGGTTTTGTGGAAAGGTTATGTAGGAGTAGGAAGGGTGGGGGACTACATTTTTATATGAAGATTGCGGGGTACAAGGGGTTATGTCTGTTTATGACAATTGAGAAATGTCTTCTGGTTTGCAAATTTATGGAGAAAAGTCTTTTTTATAGCACGTAAGTCAACGTGCGTGAAGAGGTTAAGACATTCGTCAATGAGTCCTAACCTCTCTAAAAAGTCATTAAAAACAGAGATTATCACGAAACATCATATAAAACAACCCAGAATGATACGAAATCAAACCGAAACGCAAATCTATTCGATAATTTGAATAATCAAACTATTGCAGAATCGACCGAGATTCGAACGGAGCAAATCGAAGTTCACAGAATTGCAATTAAATCGAATATAAATCGTATTACTGCATAATTCAGTGATTGGTTAATAAATAAAGTTCATTGAATCGTGTCACTTAAATTATCGTTCCCAACAAAAGCACCTCTTTCTCAATTAAATTTGAGTGAGAACTCGAGGACACCATCAAGGGGACAAACTACATGCTTCGATTGGATCCTCGATGGCGCCAATGCACAGCGGTACTCAAATACTAACCTGTTTGTCAAACGCCATACGTAAAATACCAGGCAAGCCGTGAAAAACAGTGAATGTCGAAAGTATTTGTTAAAATGTTTGTAAACGAAACTCGAAGGGAAATAGCAGGTCGAAAGAGAAATGAAATGCGAGTAATCGAAATGTATCCATTAAGCATTTTAATTGAATCTAGTAAAGAATCATATGAGTAATTATTTTGTTTAAGGTGGCAAGAAAAAAGGGGGGGTTTATACAATTAAAAAAAACATTCTTGGAATAACATTTTATAGTTACACTTCTTGTTAATTAATTTATGAGTATTGTATACCTGACTGGGTATAAATATGGAAAGATGACATGTATGTCTAACTAAAAACTGGCATTATACAAACGCCACACATTAATTAATTATAACTAATCTATTAAATATTAGAAGTAAATAAGGATTGTGTTAAAGTGATTTCAAGATTATTATTTGCCGGTCGATAGTCGCGGTAAACCGTTGAAGTGATAAAAATTCATATAAACAGAAACGAGAAAATGAATTTAAAAGTATAAAATCATTGATTAACTTAAACCAAATCCAACTTGTATGCATACGGCTTACATCGTTGCACATTTCTTGGTTGAAAGCGCAATATTTTTCAACTGCTAGCCGTATGAATACACAAGTTGCAGAATATGGCGGATGTATGTTGAAGTATTCGCGAAATACTCCCACGGGGAACCCAACGTGTCGAATGCATTTGTTGTAATGTCGTAAGTCTACGAGGTTGAAGGAAAGACTTGGACTTCTTCCTAAGGTATTGTTTTTCATCGGAATACCAGCATTTTCCGCCACGTTATTCCATTCCATGAACGTAATCCGTATTCACCGTTTTACGGTGCAGAAATATTGGTTAAAACGTGGGTCATTCTAGTTCCCTACCAAGAGGTTTCATAGATGGCGCCACTTCCACTTACGTATCCCCTTTCTGCTCACCACATGGTCAAATTAGAATTTCTTCAATCGAGTAAAGCAAAGTTAACATTGTACGTATACAAACGCTCATCTTCTGTTCGGATAATAAGGTATTCTAATCCAATTATATATACATATCGCTTTTATTATCGTACAAAGCTCTATCTATATCAATCTATAGCTCCTTAAGAACTATACTCCGACTGTTCTATGATCTCTAGTCGATCTCTATTCCACTTCCATTCCACTTCCATTCCACTTCCATTCCACTTCCATTCCACTTCCATTCCACTTCCATTCCACTTCCATTCCACTTCCATTCCACTTCCATTCCACTTCCATTCCACTTCCATTCCACTTCCATTCCACTTCCATTCCACTTCTCCATTCCACTTCCATTCCACTTCCATTCCACTTCATTCCACTTCCATTCCACTTCCATTCCACTTCCATTTCCACTTCCATTCCACTTCCATTCCACTTCCATTCCACTTCCATTCCACTTCCATTCCACTTCCATTCCACTTCCATTCCACTTCCATTCCACTTCATCCACTTCCATTCCACTTCCATTCCACTTCCATTCCACTTCCATTCCACTTCCATTCACTTCCATACCCACTTCCATTCCACTTCCATTCCACTTCCATTCCACTTCCATTCCACTTCCATTCCACTTCCATTCCACTTCCATTCCACTTCCATTCCACTTCCATTCCACTTCCATTCCACTTCCATTCCACTTCCATTCCCCATTCCACTTCCATTCCACTTCCATTCCACTTCCATTCCACTTCCATTCCACTTCCATTCCACTTCCATTCCACTTCCATTCCACTTCCATTCCACTTCCATTCCACTTCCATTCCACTTCCATTCCACTTCCATTCCACTTCCATTCCACTTCCATTCCACTTCCATTCCACTTCCATTCCACTTCCATTCCACTTCCATTCCACTTCCATTCCACTTCCATTCCACTTCCATTCCACTTCCATTCCACTTCCATTCCACTTCCATTCCACTTCCATTCCACTTCCATTCCACTTCCATTCCACTTCCATTCCACTTCCATTCCACTTCCATTCCACTTCCATTCCACTTCCATTCCACTTCCATTCCACTTCCATTCCACTTCCATTCCACTTCCATTCCACCTCCTATCTCTCCTCTAAGCGCGTTATCCCTCGGCGGCTGGGCGACGGACCCTCATCCCCACTCCGGGTCCTTTTGGCGCCTATCGTCCCGTCGGGGCTATGCCTCCCCCGAAATTTCCCCATTCGAGGGATCTTCGTCTTACACAATCTATTTTGGAAAATGCAACCTACGACCGCATTAAAATTAATAATTCATTATCAAGTTTTATGCCGAGTCAGTTATTTCTTCAGCTAGAAAAACTGTCCAATAACTTGCTCGAATCATGGACGTCATCGATGCTCGAACCATTCATCTTCGGGACGCTACGTCGGCCAAGGTTTTCTTCGTTTTCACCGATCTCCTCTTACTACGCTGTAGTTCTATGAAAGGATGGGGATTGAAAGCGTGATAGATGGCGTTAGAGTTACACAATCAACCGACCCTAGTACTTCGGGCCACCATGGGAACGAACTTCCGCTGGACCGTTACTCTCGTTAATCGCGAAAGTCTAAACTGATATTGATATACACCTGCGCTGAAAAATGTAATTAAACTCCGAAACAGCCAGTTTCCTACGCCGAGATCTATCCTCGCTGCAGGGAACTTTCAAATTTCTCTTCAGAAATCAGACCCTCTAACAATCTTCCAACGAAGACTTGCCCTTATTTATACTTTATCTCAGTTTCGTAAATTATGTATGCAATGAAATTTCGTTAACGGTAATCCCGTTCTTCGACTGAACCACGAAATTAATATTCCACGTATTTTGAAGCAGTTCAATTTCATTGTTTAACCAGTTAACTGTGGCGTCCTCTTTTCAGAGCGCGCATCTATGTGTGTCGCGGAAAAGCTGTTTCACCCGGTGCATACGGGAACGCATAATTCATCTCAAATTATTAATATTGTTTATTTCTTTGTTTTATTCCGGCCTGGCCTCAAAATATTCTAAACATCTTGCCATTTGAGAATATGTTTTACTTTGCACAAAAATTACAATTTAAATAGCCAATGGTCACTACTTTTGACGCATGACGAGTATAGTCGTCATGACACAAAATCGTGCCACTTCTCCATGACGAGTATAGTCGTCAATCACAGCTAACTGGTTAACGGGGTTAATTACTGGGGTATATTTGGTAACGCGTTGTATGAGAATGGTGTTATGTAAAAAATGTCGTCGAGGTATCTTTTGCGTGTTGTAGGAACTCGCGTTGTACGGGAATTGAATGTATATTTGATGCACATACAACGCATCCAAAGTTTCGTGATCCCATTTCAGCTGAGTGTAGTTTAAATCCGATTTGAGCCAGTACAAATTTGCAGTTACACACACAACTAGTCATCGCATATTAATGGGAAAATCTGTGCGGACATGATGAGTAGTTTCGTGTACCAACACATTACAATTCTACTGTATGTTCTGCAAAAGGGTGAATTTTCTTTGAATTTGATTTGGAACATGGCGAATATGATGTACAAAAGGGTTCATTCGGTGCGCAAAATCTGGAAATTTTAATTGTATGTTATTTTGATTAGAAAATTCTACGGAAGCAAGTTTTTAGAGAAACTTGAAGAAGGGTGAATTTTATTTGCAAAAGGATTAATTTTGAGTGAAAACGCTGTAAATTTAGGTCGGATTCTATTTTTTTTAGAAAAGTTTAAGAAAACAAATTTGTAGAAAATTGGAAAGGTCAAACTTTTCGATTTGCAAAAGGATTAATTTGGAGTGAAAACACTGTAAATTTAGATCGGATTTTATTTTTTTAGTAAAGTTTAAGAAAACAAATTTGTAGAGAAACTGGAACAAGTCAAAGTTTTTGATTTGCGAAAGGATTAATTTAATTTGCAAAAGGATTAATTTGGTGTGAAAACACTGTAAATTTAGATCGGATTTTATTTTTTTAGAAAAGTTTAAGAAAACAAATTTGTAGAGAAACTGGAAAAAGTCAACTTTCCGATGTGCAAAAGGATGAAATTAATTTGCAAAAGGATTAATTTAGAGTGAAAACCCTGTAAAACATTTTGAAAACTTGATGTTTCTAAATTACGACGCAATACTTAGAAATATTGTACGTTGAGTTTTATGTATTTTTTAGGACTGTTACAGTGACACGCGGTATATGAAAGTTCGTTATTAAAGTTCTAATGAAATTTAACGAGATAAATTAAGCAAAAACTTCACACGAGTGCAGCCTTAAAAGGTTAAACAAGTTGCGTCCACTTGGAAACACATCCATAGAAAAATAAAAGCTCTCCTAAACTATTTACAAGGAGATGTTAAAGTCAAAAGTACGTACTACGAACTTAGAGTATTCGTACTCAAAATGTGTGCACGAAATTCTATATTTCCTTTTATTACTCTTCATTGCAAAATTGACGCTCGATGTAAATTTCAAAATGCAAAATGATTATCCTACATTCCCACTGTGATATTTCTGTTATACAATTCCGTATATTTTAAGACAAAACACAGAAGGAATAATACGAAGATAATGATGTCAATTTCCTGTTAAATTTTACAGACCGGATTACCATAGTATCCTTGTTATATTTAGTTTGAGATATTGGATTGTTCGAAAAGCTCATGGCAATTTTTAAGGAAAAGTAAAAAGCAACATTTTTAAATGTCGATATATATTTAATCAATAATGTATTCACCGTTTTATGTAACGGTGTATATGTAAAGTGTATAACGCTGTATATGTAAGGTTACTGGTTTCCGAAATTATGATAAAAAGTGAACCTATATATCGGAATATCAAAATGCTGCCTATAGGCTTCGTTAGTACACATCGAGCATTCAACGTCAGGCGACTATAGCCGTCATTAGCAAGCTTTTATCGTCAGAGGAGTATAGTCGTCGTTAGTACATATCGAGCATTCAACGTTGGGCGACTATAGTCGTCGTTAGTACATATCGAGCATTCAACGTCGGGCGACTATAGTCGTCGTTAGTACACAGCAAGCTTTTATCGACGGAGGAGTATAGTCGTCGTTAGTACACATCGAGCATTCAACGACAGGCAGCTATAGTCGTCGTTAGTACACAGCAAGCTTTTATCGGCGGAGGAGTATAGTCGTCGTTAGTACATATCGAGCATTCAACGTCGGACGACTATAGTCGTCGTTAGTACTCATCGAGCATTCAACGACAGGCAGCCATAGTCGTCGTTAGAACACAGCAAGCTTTTATCGACGGAGCACTATAGTCATCGTTAGTACATGTCGAGCATTCAGCGTCGGACGACTATAGTCGCCGTTAGTACACCGTAAGCTTTTATCGACGGAGCACTATAGTCGTCGTTAGTACACCGCAAGCTTTTATCGACGCAGCACTATAGTCGTCGTTAGTACATATCGAGCATTCAACGTCGGGCGACTATAGTCGCTGTTAATACACCGCAAGCTTTTATCGACGGAGCACTATAGTCGCGTTGTTAGTACACAGCGAGCATTCAGCGTCGCACAACTATAGTCTTCGTTAGTAAGCTTAATATTAATTGTAACCATGATATTTTGCGTGTCGAGCTGTCGTTTATGTAATATTCCCTGCTCTGCAGGATATTTGAATACCTTTCAAAGTTGGGGTGCTTGATACGAGTTGGGAGCAAGTTAAGTTTTCATGATGCAAAACTCTTTTCACCGTCGTCGGAGTTCTTGTTGCTACAACGCTTGGTTCGGTGTTAGATTCACCACTGTAACGATCAGCTCTTTCAAAAGCGTAATCCAGACATGAGTCAAGCGAGTGATAAATCGCGGGGTCGATATAAGCTTTCCATTTTGGTGATTCCGGATTAACCGTATTTTCCCATGAGGCATTGAAAGCTCACTGCACCCCGATTGATTGACTGGCTGAGGACGTACTTCCACACTTTCTCTCTTCCTCTTTCTCACTCTTCCAGTTACTCCATCATAGAAACTTGAAACATTTTTTTTCTCCACCACGTTCTTACTTATTTCCTGTTTCAACCCTTTGCACCCGAAAGGAGACTCTCAGTCAACACTCAGTTTCTTAATAATTCTTCGTAATTCGAGTGGCGACTGAGATGCGACATCAGGACATCAAGATTGAATTCACATACTTTTCGTTATTAAATTTTTAATCACCGACAACTGGAGTCAATCTTAATGTCGTCCATTCAAGTTGTCGCAGTAAACCGAGTCGCAACTGGGAGTCACCTCAGAGTGCAAAGGGTTAACACTTTTTAGTCTGAATTTAAAGTAGTTCAATGTGCTAAATTCAAATATAGATTGATTACCTATTTTTACATATTAAATTATATCTATTAGAGGTTAAGAAAGTAATATCTTCCGATAGATTAACGATTTATTGGTTTTTTGTCAGAACACTCCGCCATCAACGGGTTAACCGAGCTTTAATAAGAAGCCATTTGCGTTTATTACTTGTCGGGCTATGTGAAGGCAGAGTTTAATTACCGTCTCCTGATAGCTAATAAATATGACATAAGATACATGATTCTCCGCGACCTTATTGTGTAGTATAAGTCAAAGGTCGTTGTTCAATTAATTAATTAAGTAATAATTAATTCGCCGCGCGGGAAATCAAAGTCTCAGACAAGTAAAATTGGAACTAGCTCTGAGTACCACCCAAGTAACAATCTCTGCTCATGCTTTATTCAAATCTTTGAGCTTGTCGCTTATTTTTGTACAAAGTTTTCAGAAATATCGATTAATACCTTAACACTTTAATGGCTGTACATTTCCGTACCGGAAGGTCTAAAAACAAACCATTTTTTTGAGAATTGAAAAACGCTAACCATGCTTGTAAGAATCGGAAGGAAAGAAAGTAAAAATAGTTGACATCCATGAACAGACAAACGTCAAATCTGCAATTCCAAATCCTTTATATAATGCTTGGCTAAAATTAGTTGTGGGAAATCATATCTATGTGACGCCGGCTTGTTATCGTTTATCGAGGATGTATTAAGAAAAACGCGCAATCGCGCCACTTGTCAGTTTTCGACATGGAATTCGAGAAGCGCAATCGCGTTGCTTGGCAGTTTGCGACATGGAATTCCAGAAGCGCCATCGCACCGTTTGGCAGTTTGCGACATGGAATTCCAGAAGCGCAATCGCGCCGCTTCGAAGTTTCCGATGTGAAATTCCAGGAGCGCAATCGCCCCGCTTTGAAGTTTTCGATGTGAAATTACAGAAGCGCAATCACTCTGCTTGACAGTTTCAACGTGGAATTCCAGAAGTGCCATCGCACCGTTTGGCAGTTTGCGACATGGAATTCCAGAAGCGCAATCGCGTCGCTTTGAAGTTTTCGATGTGAAATTCCAGAAGCGTATTCGCGCCATTTGACAGTTCTCGACATGGAATTACAGAAGCGTAATCGCGTCGCTTGGCAGTTTTCGACATGGAATTACAGAAGCGTAATCGCATCGTATAGCCGTTTTCAACATGGAATTCCAGAAGCGCAATCGCGCCGCTTGACAGTTTTCCTCATGGAATTCAACAAGAACAATCGCGCTGCTTCGCATGTTTCAACATGGAATTAGAGAAGCGCAATTGCGATACCTGTCATTTTTCCATACGAAACGAAAGAAACGCGATCTCGCCGCTTGGCATTGTTCGACCAGGTTTCTGCAAAGATCCGTGCCACTCAAACGGTTAAAGTGTCGGAAGCAACTTGATGTAGGAGTTCACTGTTTGAATTCCTCGTAAGTACAATTGAAACACTCAAGAAACTTGGAGCCAGATGGAGTGGCGTCGAAATATTTACACAAGTTTCGCATGCCTCCGTGACTTGCACATATTTTTGAATGGAAATCTTCATTGTCGAGTCGAAGCTTCGGAAGGAGTTGGGAACGCGGAGTAACCCAGGGTTGACTAATGGATCATACGTGAATAAGTAAAAGAAGCGAATAAGTAAGATGAAACTGAGATGAAAAGAATACCAAATCACCAGAAAATATCTAGGATTATCTTTAAACATTTTACCCTGTTTTTATATTCCACATAATCCAAACGCGACACAGACACGTGTTAGCTACACCCACTTAAAAACAAGTCCAGTCCTCAACAAAATGATCCCCACTCAACATTTATTCTTCAACATATACCCCAGAAGACCTAGATTTTGCTGCACGAAATATATTTCACAGTTCATTATAGTCAAACATACGGAAAATGTCTTTAATTGAACATGCTTTAGCGTCAAAACTATCGAACACTTTGCGAATATCAGCGACGTATTTGATTCGAGTTTTAGTAATATTGTTATCAACGGTTATCAGTTAGCCCAGCGGCATTCAACGGGTTAACGTGACTACGAAGCCTCGCCTTGTAAACACGTGTACCGAAAATTCCTCATTGCATTAACCCGGATCCATTAAAATTCCGAGGCGGGTTTATAATACATTAGTGAATCGTTCTGCGGAGTCATTACGCTGAAGAATTTGAACTGGGACTGCTTTACATTCTACATTGCTGGGAATGCCTGGGATCGATGTGTTTCCGATTGCTTGATGATGTTGCTGTTTATCTCTGAGTTCCTGGTTGTACAATATACAAATAGAGTCCAGGTTCATTTGATTTGGACTTTGGACCACTGTTTTATTGGAAATTAATATTGCAAGGAGTTGTTGAACGTTTTCTCTTCGAAGACTGATATGCTCTCTGCATATCCAATTTGATTATAAAAAATATTAAAAAAAGGAGTAAAGCGATTGGTAGCATTCTTGGCTTTGCCTCTACGGCAAGGCGTAGAGATAAACCTGATGCGCTTTATTATTTAGTAAAAAAATGTCCTATCTTGGATAATAACGTTATAGCTAAATTAATTAGTACAACAAATTACACAGTAAGATCCACCATTCTTTTCTGGCTTTTAACCCATTATTCAGACCTTACATTCATTTAGAACTTTAAACGCAGGCATCTAGTAAATATGCCTCTAGTAAGTTTAGTGTTGTTGTGGCAGATGCTAACCAACCTTCCTTTGTGCCAATGCGTTTCCCTTGTCCTGACTATTGATACAGATCTCCTTCAGAATTCGCACGATCCAGGAGTACCCTTCCACCAGAATTATGACTTCCCGACATCCTGACTTCCCAGGTCCTACCCCGTTCACCTGCATTCCAGACCGACGCCAGGGTGGCTTTTCCTGATATCCTGACTTCCCTGGTACTCTCACAAGAATTCCCTACCCCATTCGCATACCGCAGTGTTCATCCCCTCCTGCAGGAACCACTTTAAAGACTGGACCCAAGCAGGAGATGAATAGTTCGAATTTAAGAAGCAAGCATGTCACACTTTCATTTTTTTGTACGCTTTAACGCTATGAAACAAGTTAAACCTGATCTCCGGAGTTACTTCGAAGACAAGAGGAAGAATTCATCTTTCACTTGTCTAAGTAAGAACGCATACAAACAGTTCGGTAAGAAGTTCTTAGAATATTCCCAGGTTGAGCTGGGTCTGAGAGTCTATCAAAGTGCTCGCCAGCGAGTCTAAGGTTTACTTTAATGATTGGATCGAGTAATTCAACTGGGTCTCATTGACGTACTCCGAGAGGCTTAACTGGTGGAATTCTCAGGATTAGGGATCCTTGTTTCCGAAGCATTCTGTAGCTAGTCGGCGCTTGTAATTCAGGGTTTGCACTCCAACTTAACCCCGTTGCAGATCATATTCACCTTTTTGCACTCGAAATTAACCATTTTGCAGATCATATTCACCTTTTTGCACTCGAAATTAACCATTTTGCAAATCATATTCACCTTTTTGCACTCGAAGTTAACCATTTTGCAGATCATATTCACCTTTTTGCATTCGAAATTAACCATTTTGCAGATCATATTCACCTTTTTGCATTCGAAATTAACCATTTTGCAGATCATATTCACCTTTTTGCATTCGAAATTAACCATTTTGCAGATCACATTCACCGTTTTGCACTCCAAATTAACCATTTTGCAAGTCATATTCACCTCTTTGCACTCGAAGTTAACCATTTTGCAGATAATATTCACCTTTTTGCACTGCAAATTAACCATTTTGCAGATCACATTCACCTTTTTGCACTCCAAATTAACCATTTTGCAGATTATATTCACCTTTTTGCACTCGAAATTAACCATTTTGCAGATCATATTCAACGTTTTGCACTCCAAATTAACCCTTTCACGGATTAAATTCATCTTGATTTGCAATAAGGTGAAATTGATTTTCAAAATTATGAATTTGGTTTTCGGAAATGTGAATTTGATTTTCAAAGGTGTGAGTTTGATTTTCACAAGGGTGAATTTGATATGCAGAGAGGTGAATTCGATTTGCAAAAAGATGAATTTGATTTGCAAAAGGATTAATTTAATTTGCAAAAAGATCAATTTGGAGTGAAAACACTATAAAAGATCGACTTTGATTTTCATTAGAAAAGTTTGAGAAAACAAATTTGTAGAGATTTGTAGGAAAAAGTCGTCCTTTTCGATTTCCAAAAGTGTGAATTTGAAGTGAAAACCGTATACAATGCATTTGACAATGAGTTTTAGAAATCTCGGATGTTGATTTCCCAAGAATCGAGGTGTTTCCGGAATTAGAGTACTATTATTGCGTTAAGTCTACCGGGATGTCTGTGGTGTAGCAAATTGTGCACGCGGTTTTCACCGTGTGATATCCTGCTTGAATACATGTACTATCGATTCAGAGTTTAAGCTAATTATTAGTCGAGTCAATTTATCGATTTATTGTATTCCGAAGTGATTCTGTAACTGAAAATCATGCAGATCATGCGACCTTAGCTGAGGTGCGATTGCTAGGTGCGATGGTCCACACGTTTTCATCGTGGGTATCCAAAAAATGGGGTGTTTTAGAATCAGTTGTGTCCATATTAACGATAAGCCTCTTCCAAATCTCGTTGGAAAATCTCAAAAAACAACTGACAAACTCACCTCGTGAATAAAATTCTAAGTGGAGTAAATTTGACATAGCAAGGTTCACTGAACTCTGTCGATAACTAAGATACTCGATGAATGAAAATGAATAAAAACGATAAAAAATTATTTGAATGACTTCGCATTGTTTGAGATTTCATGTGTCTTTACTTTGTCTACATAATACACAGAATGAAATCCATTAACTAACTTCCATTCTACAGGCATAATTCATATAAATTTATAATATTAATATATAAAGAAACGTATAAGTATAACCGAGAATATGCTCGATAAGAACTAAAGAGATAAAACAGAGCAAGAACTGGCAGTCCAATGACTATCCTGTATTTAGAATAAGCTTGCTTAGAGCTGGGCCGAGTTTCGATCGTTGTGCGCAGGTCCGCCAGTACCTACTCCTCACACGCTATTGGTTTAGTCCCACTGTGACGTCACAGAAGTCGAGGAAAGACTAGTGCGGCTGCGCGAGGTCTGGGCAATCTTATTCTAAATATAGATCAACGCAACTGTATGGAGATTGTCTGGAATGATTTTTACACACGGATTTATAAATATTATAATCGAGATAACAATAAAATCATATTAAATCTGTTCGAGCAGATTGAACTTCGTCATAGCGGATGATTGATTATTAATAAAGATATTGAATAATACGTGAAAAAGATGACTCGTTTGTCTCCGAGTCAACATCCAATACCATAATAAAGAGCGTGTCTAGCGCGTGTGTAATTCGAGTAAATAATCCGAACATTTCCCTTTTCGCGCGCAATACTGCAAATAGCACGGATAATTAGTGAGTCAACGTTGTAATGAGGGTTCATCGTTTTCGAGGATATTGGAAAATATATCCCGTCGGCAATATTATCCCGAGCACGATGCCGTTCATTTTAAATGATTGATCCTTTCATTCGATATAATCTTTCATCTGCTACTGAGCTTCGGCATTATACTCCGGTTTCAAATACCATGCATTATATAGTATCAGCTGGCTCGCCATTAACCCTTTAAGCGTTTGACTTCATTTTTGATACGCGCACTTGTGTGCTTAATTCTTTTTAAGCTGTGACGAATATAATCGGCAAAAGCAAACTTAATGCTTTTGCTGTAAAATTGAAATCAATTATAATTAAATGAGAAAAATATCTAGTTGTTTTTCTAAGAAATGCATATTTTTATTAAATTTCGTTATTTCATTGTATTATTTCGTGAAACGTTTTAAAATGAAACTATGTAATTATGTATAAGTGGTAGCCGTTAATTTTGAAAGTGACATAATACTGTTTTTTGGTTCTTCAATATTTTGAGTAATATAATTGAAACAAGATATTAATTTCTAGGCGGAAAATTATACTCAATTAAGTTTTCATACAAAATTTAAACGCGTTATCCCTCGGCGGCTGGGCGACGGACCCTCATCCCCACTCCGGGTCCTTTTGGGGCCTGTCGTCCCGTCGGGGCTATGCCTCCCCGCCATTTCCCCTTTCGAGGGATCTTCGTCTTACAAGGCTTTCGCGAAAAAAATCGTTCCAATATCTTTAACGCGTTGCAGGAACTCACATTGTACGGGAAATTACTATCTTCCGTCGAAAACTCTAACAAAGAATATTTCATATGCGTATGCCGCGTATTCGAAGCTGGATGTTCAAAGTGAACTTCGTTAGATCTTAATGAAAGTTTCAGATCGTTATCTAGTTACCACAGGATTGGAGTACTGTGGCACAGTGGTTTAATTAGGAAACGTACGGGAGAAGCTGTCGGTTGTTTACACGACTTTAGGTTCAACAAAGCCGAAAACAATTGCTTTCAATGTCCTTCTGACCCACAAGGCTTTGCCCGAGAAATTAATCGAGAGCCTCCACCCAGCCAAACAAGACTTGTTCCCACACGTACAACAGTTCCCCGGATACGCGTCACTACGATCACAATTACCGTTGACAATGAAATTCATTGCCATTCCTATTTGATTCCCTGGCGGAATAGATTGGTTCGTCCAATGATTACGCACCATCGTATGCGCAAAACAGTGCTGTCTTTATTAGCTATCATAGTCACCAGTTTACTAACATCTTATTGTTAGCTACTCGAAGTTTATTAATGGACTTTCCGATGTTAAGACTTGCCGGAGAGTCATAGACGCAAGGAGATCAAGAAGAACGTCAACCTCGTGGACAAACGATAATGTTGCCATCGTTAATGAGATGTTCACGAGGAGTCCACAGAAATACTTGCGTTAAGGGTCTCGTGAAAGTGGCCTCCGTGCATCTGTGACAACTGCCTGTTGTTAGTAACTTACCATGACAATTTTTCATTGTTTTTGCATCCAGTGTCGCAGGGATTCCACGTTCTGCCCTCCGCCACCTTTGTACCCTTACCACGGATCCCCAAATCTCGTAACGAGAGAGAGCTATCGTGGCTCCCTCTTCCACACTTAACCTAGACACCATATTTCACCCGCAAAGACGAAAAAAGCATGTCAAAGTAAACCTCGAGGAAAAGAGTCTACAATAACATGAATTTTAACAGAATCGGTTTGCAAATGAAGAAGTTATGATTATTGAAAAATAGGATGTGACTTGTCAGACACCTGATAGATTCAATATCTGTTGTACAAGTACGTCGCAATATTAAGTTGCAACGTTAAGTTGGTTGCAAAACTGGATTCGAGGAGTTTAACGTATTAATTACATATTTTTAGATGCACTTGATTTCGTTTTATTGCTGACACAGTTGGTAAAAGCGATTACCCGTTTTTCATTTACCTGATCCGGCTCTTCTACGTTCAAGTTCTACTTAAAACTCGTACTTTTACAATGAATCTGAAAACAATGCAAGCCGATAACAAAACTCGCGGAACTTCGTATAAAGCAGCCCTTTTTAAACACTTTAATCTGACGAAACTTTGAACGACTCATACCATATTGATAATCTTGCTAATATATTATATTCGCCGTAAACAAATAACAAGAAACGGAGAATAAGATGCAGCTGTTATTAAACAACACATCGATTAACTTTTTTGTCAGAAAAGAAGCTGTACATTTTGTAGCGACCAATTAAACCGTTTATTTCAGAAAGCGACTTAAGTACATTTCTTTAAAAATCAAATTATTTTTTCAAAATCTTTTATAGTGATTACAACTATTTTATAATAGTTACTATTTTCTGTAACCGAATTTGATTTGCAAAAAGGTGAATATGATCTGCAACTGAGTGAATTTTGTCTGTGAAAGGCTCAATTCGAGTTGCAAAAGGGTGAATTTGGTTTGTGAAAGACTAGATTTGATTTGCAATAAGCTGAATTTGATTTACAAAAAGGTGAATTTGATTTGCAAAATGGTGAATTTGAATGCAAAATGGTGAATTTGGTTTGCAAAAGGGTGAATTTGGTTTGCGAAGGGCTAAATTTGATTTGCAATAAGCTGAAATTGATTTGCAGAAAGGTGAATTTGATTTGCAGAAAGGTGAATTTGATTTGCAAAATGGTGAATTTGATTTGCAAAGTGGCGGATTTGATTTGCGAAAGGGTGAATTTGGAGTGCAAACCCTGCATACAGATTTCCGTATTCGTCACTAATTAAACAGTACGCAAATCTTATAATAAAGCAGAGTAAAGATATGCGCTGCGAGTTAGCGTTAAATAAATATTCCGCACGCATTCGAAACCCTTTCGATTTAAAATGAAAACTTCCGAAGTCTCACGATTCATAGCGACTTTACTTCCTGCTCTTAACCCTTTCGCTGCGGAGTGCTCAGAAAAGAATTGCTCTCTCCGCAGCAGGCGCGATAGTAGAAGGTCGTCCGCGCGATAACATCGTTCCTAAAACGGTGTGCGGAGCCAATTTTGAATAACAATAATAATAGCCAAACAATAATAATAATAATAATAAGAACACTATTAGTAATTTTTAATAATCTTTAATAATCGAAGACAAACGAATTAATGGCCATTATTTTGCAGTTATTAATAGCAAAAAATGCAAAATAAATGCACGGCGCCTATAGGCTGTTCGCTCAGGGGAAGCGTCTATAGTTGAAAGGGTTAATTAACCGTAATTATATCTGCAGGCTTGTTTTTCAGCAGAATTTCTTTGATCGGTAAGTATTTTATTGTTTTTGTCGCTGAGCGACATTAATGCGCGATCCATCAGTTCTCTCTCGCGGTGCACGCAAAGGGTGAGGAAGACCAGTTGAAGAGGAAGGGTGACGTGGAAAAGGGACGAGGAAGAGGGGAAGATGAAAGAGTGAAGAGGGAAAGGGAAGAGGAAGAGGAAGTGGGAGATGGAAGAGAAAGAAGGTAGATGTTGAATGACGAGGACGAGGGAAGAGAAAGAGAAAGAGGATAGAGTGAAGAGGGAAAGGGAAGAGGAAGAGGAAGAGGAAGTGGGAGATGGAAGAGAAAGAAGGTAGATGTTGAATGACGAGGACGAGGAAGAGGGGAATATGAAAGAGTGAAGAGTGAAGAGGGAAAGGGTAGAGGAAGAGGCAGAGGAAGAGGAAGTGGTAGATGGAAGAGAAAGAAGGTAGATGTTGAATGCCGAGGACGAGGGAAGAGAAAGAGGATAGAGTGCTGAGGGATGAGGAGGAGGAGGAGGAGGAGGGAAGAGAAAGAGGGTAGATGGAGTGGGAAGAGGAAGAGGGAGAACGAAGGGGGTGGACGAAAGCTCGATTGAATCGAGGGGTTAATTAGCTCTCGCCATAATCCTGCTGGCTTTGGACCACATGCGCGCGGCTTAATGCACGTTTATTGCGTGCAGCTGGAGCTTGCGTGTCCTCTCGCTGCGTTCCATCCAGTTTCCTGTTCCTTTTGCTTTCTAGGAATTCGCGCACGCCAATTCCGCCTATTCGTATTCCTTTGTTTCGCATCAGCCACTGGGAATCATGAACTGCCAGAAAACATTCCATTCAGTTAGATATTCCACGCCTTACAGCGCAGCTTACCGATTAACCCTTTGCGGACGACCGACGCATATATGCGTTCAGCGTGGAACATCAACGTCGCCAATAAACTCAGATATGCATTCGACAAAAACAATCGACGAAGACGAACCACTTATATGTTGATTAAGTCAACGTTTAGTTTGCGATTTTGATACAAGCAAATATTCAAACTTTCTTTGCAAATCCACAAGAATATGCAAAGGGTTAATGAGTAATTATTGATGTGTTCTAAATTCCTAACATCGATTAACACGCATAGTTATGCGCTTCGAACAATCTACATTTTATGCGAGTTATTTTTATGCGGAGTTTGCACTCAAGGTTCACATTTTGCAACTAAAATTCACCCCTTTGCAACCGTAATTACATATCTAATTAATTGGTAATGAAAACTAAATAAATATTCGTGTACATCATTATATTATAAGTGTTTAATAAAATTTGGAATTTATTAAGAAAAAATTTACATTCGATGGTATTTTTATTAGCAAAGCTTAAGAAAACAATTTTGCAGAAAAACTTGAATTGAAAACGGATGCAAAACATTGTGTTTGACGCGCAGAAGGGTGAATTTGAGTTGCAAGAAGTCGAATTCCGACAAAAATTCCCACAAAATCTGTATAAAAGGTTAACAAAAAAAGCTATGAAATGTGATCAAAATTCTTGTACATTTTTGACCGAATAATGTTCATCTATTCTTTGGATTGGAAAAGCGGATTATTCTTTTCGTTTCCAATTCCGTCAATGTTCCAGGAATTCAATGTTCACAATTTCCGTCCCATTTAGGTAACGGCACGGTTCTTTTATGGAGCTCATAAAACACGAAGCGAATTAGAACTAAGTCGTTTAGAATCAGTTTCCGTTTCAGTGGAAACGTTTTGCAAATAGTTTAGTAGCAACTTTCGTTTCGGTTTTGATTTATTTAACTTCAGTTTTAAGCTCACCTCTTTACTTCAATATACTGCAAACTTCATTATTTCATTATTATTTCAGTCAAGTAATATCATGCAATTGCTTATAAGCTATTAATAGTACACTTAGTCCTCGCTTTACACGGTATTCGAATTGCACGACTTCAGTTTAACACGCTTGAAGAAATGCGGAAGAAAATATGTACTTTGAATTATGTTATGCATATCTTGAATTAATGAATTTATATTTCAAAATGTGTACTCAAATTAAAAAAAAATCAAAACTGTTTTATACGGATTTGTTAAATTTATTCCATATTTATTTGAAATGTAAAATGTGGATTCGAATTGCACGATTTCAACTCACACGGCATTTTCGGGAACCAATTTACCGTGTTAATCGAGTCTTACAATTGAAATTGGAAGAACAATATTCTGAATAAAATCTCGATTTACTTAAGCTCATCATTTCCTTTAACCCCTTTGCCTACAATATCGTGTGAGACTCGTGGTAAGGAAATCGGGCGAAACATAAGAATCACGGGTGAGAGCCGTGGTACGTCGATCGGGCCAAACGTAAACAACACCTGCCAGGCACGTGGTTTGTAGATAGGACTCAACGTAAACAGCACGTGTCAGACTCGTAGTTAATTTTCGCCGATGTCTTTTTGTCTCGGTTACGTGTTATTCTCGACCGCATTCTTACGTTCAAATATATTTGATATCATAAGACGTGTGCGATTGGCATAACTCCGAACGCTCAGCCGCACCGTGAAATGGCTCGACGTGTGGCCGACCTAGCTGTTGATTATGGCGCGCGCCATCGGAACTTAAATCGTAGGGCAAGGGGTTAATAGACTGAAAAGTCTGAAAGGTCTGGAAACAGTCGAATATCTCCTAGAGGAAGCCTTTTCGTTGAAATCATTAAATGGCAAAGTTTTAGAATTTTAATCGGGCTATCAGATCAGCTCATTGATTTTGGGTCCGGGCTCCCTATTTGGGCACCCATGGAGCCCAAGTCAAAATGTTTCAATGTGTATTCTCATTTTTTATACAGATTTGTGTCCCGCGTGATTTTTTAATTATGGTCTTCTGGATTTTAGACTGAGGCCCTTTTTAGGGACCGTAGCATGTCACCCTGAAAACGGTCTAAAATCCTATCCTAACATACTCCAAACTTTTGAGCGAGAGTGTACATCTTGCCGTTATATCGAGTTGTTCCGTAAGTTCGTGCGGTTTTGTCGAATGTGAGAGATTCTATATTTAACAAATACAGATTTAATACGAATTAATCTACAATGTATTCTCCACCATTATTTAATCACATTAAACAATAAAACAAAGCTATCGAATGATATTTAATACATAAGTGATAGGCAACTGTTACGAGATATATTTAATATGAAATAAAAACCGCACGAACTTACGAACCAATCCAATACTTTTCAAGGAACATTATTTTCTTGTTCCAACAAGTGCTGATACATTGGCGTAGAAGACCAGCGATTTTGAGTATTCGAAGCGAAAAATCTCTGAAAATGAAACGTTATAAATCCGACCGCATTTTTATTAAATGCCATGGTCCAATCATTTTTTATTACTTTGGTAGTTCTACTGTTAAAGATTGCACATTCTTGCGGCAGAAAACAAACGTTTTTGTAAATAGGTAGAGAAGAGGAGGTATCAGATATCGAGGATAGGTTATGTGTGAGGTTCTTCGTGGATTCTTTTGGTACTTTTTATTTCTATGCTGCCTGAGATGTTCGACGAGACATTCTTGAAAGGCTCCATCTTAGACTAGCGAGAATCGTGCACCGAGAAAAGAGCTTCTTACTGGCTCCATTTGCGACGGAAACTACAGTAAACCAGTGACAGAAACGCGACGTTTTATAAGCTTCTTTTTACCGCACGGATGCATGGAGTCGGCATAAAGTGAACGACGATCGTGTAGAACGGAAACTGTAACAGGTACTCGTTATCTTCGCGTCTTCAGTACCACTATACTTCAGGTTTTGCACTTCAAATTAACCTCTTAGCTACTGTACGCCACTATAGTGGCTTTCGCGTATGTGATCTTCTTGAATGGTACGCCAATATAATGGCTTTCCCGTATCTTATCTTGTTATGTTGCTGTTTCAAACTCTTTACATGAAAATGTATAAAGGAATTATAAGTTATCCATGTTTAACTCTATTCGAATGTAATTTCATAGTGGAAAGCACCACCGGACACTAATCGCAGTGCTGTTTACATTATTCTGCGCGCGCAGCACAAGTCGAACATTGCCGTGCAAAGATACGGCGTCGCGAAAGTTCCGCGGTATTTTCGTAAATACGTAAATTCCGCAAATTCCAAATTAAGATCCAATAGAAACTATATAAAAGTTCTATAACTTTTTGGAGCCCTGCATAAAATATTTATTCAGCACCAAAGATATTTATAAATATACAATTTAATATTTACAAATACTTAATTCATAAATATTTTTGGTATAAAATAACGATTTTATGTTAATTTTATGTCATCTTATGTGGTTTTATGTTTAAGTATAATATAATAGTATTTACATACGTGCAATGAACTTTTTATTTCGGAACAATAACTTTACATCGAATTTGATTTTTATCACAATAGCTTAACAAAACAGATTTGTGGAAAACCCTGATTTGCCAAAGTGAGGTGAATGCGATCTGCAAAAGGGTTAATTTCGAGTGCAAAAAGGTGAATATGATCTGCAACGGGGTTAATTTGAAGTACAAAAAGGTGAATGTGATCTGCAAAAGGATTAATTTCGAGTGCAAAGAGGTGAATATGATCTGCAACGGGGTTAATTTGAAGTACAAAAAGGTGAATGTGATCTGCAAAAGGATTAATTTCGAGTGCAAAGAGGTGAATGCGATCTGCAAAAGGGTTAATTTCGAGTGCAAAGAGGTGAATGCGATCTGCAAAAGGATTAATTTCGAGTGCAAAGAGGTGAATGCGATCTGCAAAAGGGTTAATTTCGAGTGCAAAGTGGTGAATGTGATCTGCAAAAGGGTTAATTTGAAGTGCAAAAAGGTGAATGCGATCTGCAAAAGGGTTAATTTCGAGTGCAAAACATGTATCTCATCAACTCGTTAAAATCGCAAATCATCGTCAAGCGTAAACGCGACTCGCTTATTCGGATAATAAAAACTCGTGGAATAGCGAAAGGGCTTGCGCTTTAGATGTAGAATGTAAACGAGATCTTCGAGTACCTAAACGCCGATAAACTTCCTATCATCCTCTAGGGTTTTCTGGTAACATTTGAAGTGCCAGCGGTACTTCAATATCGATTTCCTTTAGAGATTCAAGTGAAGATTTTTTTACCACGTGCTTATCTTGTTTATATCACTATTATCTGCAATTGAATAATTATTCCAATAACTCCATTTACTTTATACACTTCTGTTTATTTCTCGGCAAGTTAACACTTTGATAAAAAAAAATAAAATGAAGAATAAAAATACGATGCGTTCAAATAAATATTATTAAATATATCTGAAATGAACAGTTAAGTAGGCTTTTAAAAAAACGGAAATTAATATTGCTAAATATTGCAAGACAATATGTTAATGACACCATGTTTGTATGTTAATCCATTTTGACTGTTTTTGAGTTACTGCCTTCCAATTCTTGCGAGTGTATTGGCGTTTTTTAATTCTCAAAATATTGGTTTTTTGAACTTTCCGTATTTCAGTACGCGAGAGATGCCGGCGGTAGTCGCTTGACTTTGAGTCAAATGAGCGGCCGTCAGAGTGTTAAAGTAAGTCGGTGACCGACCGATCGGGGGGATCTCCCCATTTTAAAGTCGGGGAGATCTCCCACTTTGACCTTAGCAACGCGTTTCTCGTTTCCTGTTATTATTAACTACCTTTATCTGGAGTTGTTCGCAATTATTGACGAACAGTTTCTATAAAGCACAACATATAATAAAATCCACCAAACGCGGTGGACAGCGAGTTTGGCTTCCCGGAGCGCGGTGGAAACCGTACAGTTAGCTGCGGCGCGTGCGGTCGGCTAACAAGTAAGTGTGGTATTGTTCTAAGGGATACAACTTTTCTCATGGCTTGAATAATTGTCATTGTTAATTATAATTACTACGACACCCCTGAAAATTCACCAAACGTCACACCAATCTTTTTTTAACGCTGATAATGAGCTCTCGATCAAAGGAAGGCTTTAAGGCGGATGCTTTTCCCCCGAAATATGAGACGTAGTCATCTGCGTTAATCAAGCGTTCTTTTTTCGTGCAAGCGTTCTTTTTTCCTCTAACGAGGTTTCAGTTATTATTTTTTTCGACATAATTACTTAATTAACCCGCTTATTGTCACGGATAGTTCATAATGAATACGTGGAAGGAATAAGGAGAAGTGCTATGAATAGATTGTTTTAACAGTGGAACTGCCGAACTTGTATACGGAGTTATTCTTAACACGTTCCGTGCCACGTGTATCATCGATGGTACACATTAAACTTTCCATTCAGACTGTATGTACCAAAGGTAATACACGCTGATATACTTCTTTAATTAAATTAAAATGCAAATTTTATAATAAGTTTAAGACTGTAGCATATATTTGCACGAGAAGAATGAGGCATTATAAAGAGTGCAGTATAGAAGACAGTAAATAATTTTGTTTAATTGTTATATTTACAATATTTCATAATTACATATATTGATTCACTTTTTCAAAGCAAGGTAATTAGTTATGGATTGATGATGTGATGAAATATTGGGTGATAATATATCAATCTTTAGATAAAACATTAAATGATCTGAATGAAAAGTCGAGCAAAAACGACTCGGCACGGAATGTGTTAATGGATCGAATTCTATTTTGGGTGTTTTGAGAATAATTTAACTCAAAATGGCGGACAAGTTAGTTTGAACCCCTTGGTAGTTCTAGTGTTAACCCTTTGCACTCGAAAAATATTTCGATTAACAATTGTAAGTAGAAATGAAGACTTGTTTTAAAACATTTTGTGACACAGATTAAATCGAATGAATCTTGTAATATTAATCTTATATGTTTGTTTGTTAATTTAGTTTGTGTGACAAATAGAAGGCTTGAACTTGGAATTAATTGCTAATAACGCATGTCGCCTTTGGGGCGCCTATGGCGTGCAAAGGGTTAACACTTTGTACTCGGAGAGTCGTCACTCAGTTTATTGTGGAATTCGAGTGGCGCCTGAGAGGCGCCATTAAGATTTCTCTCCGATTATATTTTGTTACTGGACGTTAAATCAGTGACAACTGGAGTAAATTTTAACGTCGCCCTTCAGTCGCCATTCGAATTGTCGCAATAAGGAACATAATTTGTGAACCGTGTTATATCGATATCGCGGTGTATATGTACCGCGTTGCATGAGGGTCACTATGGTTCGAGAACAGCGTTATATAAACACCGCGTTGTATAAATACCACGTTGTAAAAGTAACGCTTTATATAAACACCGCGTTGTAAAAGTAACGCGTTATATGAACACCGCGTTGAACAAGTAACGCGTTGTATAAACACCGCGCTTTACAAGTACCGCGTTATATAAACACCATGTTGTACAAGTACCGCGTTATATAAATACCGCGTTGAACAAGTACCGCGTTTTACAAACATCATGTTGTACAAGTACCGCGTTATATAAATACCACGTTGAAAAGTACCGCGTTATAAAAGCATCATGTTGTATAAGTACCGCGTTGTACAAGTACCGCGTTCTACAAGTATCGCGTTCTACAAGTATCGCGTTATATAAACTTCGCGTTATATAAACACCGCGTTGAGCAAGTACCGCGTTATATGAACACCGCGTTGTACAAGTAACGTGTTATATAAACACCGCGTTTTACGAGTACCGCGTTATATAAATACCGCGTTGTACAAGTACCGCGATATATAAACACCACCTTATATAAACATCGTGCTGTACAAGTAACGCGTTATATAAACACCGTGTTGTACAAGTACCGCGTTATAAAAACACCGTGTTGTACAAGTACCGCGTTATAAAAACACCGTGTTATACAAGTACTGCGTTATATAAACACCGCGTTGTACAAGTAACGTGTTATATAAACACCGCGTTTTACGAGTACCGCGTTATATAAATACCGCGTTGTACAAGTACCGCGATATATAAACACCACCTTATATAAACATCGTGCTGTACAAGTAACGCGTTATATAAACACCGTGTTGTACAAGTACCGCGTTATAAAAACACCGTGTTATACAAGTACTGCGTTATATAAACACTGCGTCGTACAAGTAATGCGTTATATAAACACCGCGTTTTACAAGTACCGCGTTATATTACAACTGCGTTGAACAAGTAGCGCGTTATATGAACACCGCGTTCCACAAGTATCACGTTATATAAATACCGCGTTTTACAAGTACCGCGTTATATAAATACCGCGTTGTACATGTACCGCGTTATATAAACCCCGTGTTGTACAAGTATCGCGTTGTACGGGGGTTACCTGTACGTACTATATATACACGGAAGACATATACGAATAAATGTCGAGGAAACGGTTAGAAATTCTCATTTATTTAAAACGAATACAGCAGAAAATTGGGATTTTCTACCGCAATAAATTACAGGGGAAAGTTACTTAAAAGATCGTCGAAAAATCAGTAGGGTATTGGGGTCTATTTCGGTTATTCGTCAGGAGTGGCATTGCAACGTGTAAAACTCTATTACACAGCTACGTGTTTCGCCCAACTTCCCAATGGACGAAACCCAAACAAATGGGCGAAATCTCGAGTTTCACGACTTTATCGCCGTTACACGGCTTTCAATTAAAATCCTGCGATTGCTGGATTTTTGCTTTGTCATTTGATTTGGAAGGACACAGTTTTAAAAAGCTACATACATGAACTACTGCAAGTATTAGGGGCACCGAAAAGTAATCAATTCTGGAGTGGAGAATTTATTTACATCGAAAGTTGAGAATTTGATTTGTGCAAAAAGGGGAATTATGGCATTGAAGGATCATCGATCAAGGATCATAGATGACGATGGTGATTATCTAAGAGAATAATGTTTAATATCAAAAAGTAAACGGGGTTTCATAAAGTATATGAAAAATAATTGATTACTTTCCAGTAACTCTACAATAAATATTTGCAACATAATCCGGTTTCTATTCAATAATATCCAGCATTTTCAACATTATATTCCCATTATCAATATTAGGTAACCAAGAAAGTTCTCGCCATTTCTAGGTTTGTCATTACCAAACTGCGCATGCGCACACTCTATCAATTGAAAGTGTGGTTATGTATGCTTAAACAGAAGCATTCAATAAAGAATGTACAGATGTATAACATTCCCGGAAATTAAAGATTTAAAGTATAAAAACAGTCACCTCAGAATGACTGTATCAAAATCAATTATTATTCGGGCTTGTTTACATAATAAACAATATAACAACTGTGCAGCAGTAAACAACTATTTAAATTGAAATCGGCAAGACGTCGAAGTGGAAGTACCCTTTTTATACCAAACAGGAAAATTTGTATAAAAAAGAATAAAAAAGTTGTTAGATCGTTAAGGAAGGGTAATAGAAGCCGAAGGTGTACCACTAAAACGGCAAGAATTTTCATGTTTACCAGATATACATAAGAATAACAGGAGTTACAAATTTACACAAATTGCTGATTCCCATTTACCTACTACAACAGTTTCTTGCATTACAATTGAATATTTTATTCATTTATTTATATTATATTTATTGTATTTTTTATTTATTGATTAATTGAATTTTTTTTTATTTATTTTCTGATATTTAAAAGAACAAACTTGTTCGTTTTACGCCTATGGAAACAGGAATAAATGCACCATTAATGCTTGCGTTTTGTAAAACTGGCTCATTGCGCGCGCAGCTCTTATTAACCTCAGCAAACTATATAATTTCCCAGTGTAGACCCTAGATGTCCCTTTTTTCATGTCTTCATTCACAGTGCGCGGATTAGTATAAGAAATCCGTGTTCCACGAAAATTCAGAACTGAATCTCCGGACTGAATCATTCGAGGATTTCCTTAGCTCGAACTTACTTATTCTTAGATATCTTTCGAGCAAACTTATTAAAAACTGTAGACGTTTCCCTCTTTTAGGAGACTCGACATTGTCAGGTAATCATAACCTCGAGTCCTCGTTCGCCGAGTGACAGAACCCCGATATTATTAATAAAGTAACATTTAACATACAATACACATTTCCACGTTTCAATTGTTCACGCAAACTATGTCAAAGAACCCTTTTCCAACATACAACGCTAAATTGACGTCGCTTACATCAACACCCAGATTACATCCACGGGTTTAATATAACCCAATCCATCCCCCCCTCAGTGGGATTAAAAAAACCCTTTTACAGATTTAATACGTTCCGTAGTCCAAATATACAAGCAGTGCAAACTCCGAGACGAGATGACAGCTTACATTGTCAAAATTGACGGGAACAGGAATACGGTATCAAGAAATATCATTAGACACATCGGGGGATCTAAGGGAGCCGGGTGGTTGCGTCGGAGATTTGGTTCTGATCGTATATACTATATAGGAGGGATGGGGCGGTGGTTTGCAAGGCGTCGCGACGCTTCTCGGTCGCCCCGAGAACTAAAGCTCTCCATGGAATCGCGCGCCAGTATTTAGCCCGCGACCGTCGCGAGCGTACGTGAATTTTCTTCGTCCGTCTACGTCCGCGTATCATCCCTTAAAAATATACGTGCGCGGTTCGGAAACGTTTGGCAAAGTGTTTATGGTGATTTTATCACGTTGACGATGAAAGAAGTTTATTACGGACGAATTTCGACGGCGTGCATTTTAAACAGATAGAAGGAAACACTTAAAGCCCTTTGCAAAACGGATTAAAAAAGGTTCGCTTTCTATCATATTTATTACGATGACAAGTTTTGTGGTGGTCTAAAATACGTGGCAGTTCTTGCTTTGGAAGTCTTTAGTGATATTTATGCTAGTTTTGTTGTCGTCACTGATTTACCCTCGTTAAATAGTGGAGGAATATAGTGGTTTTTGGAAAGAAGAAAGTATTAAGCAGGTGCTAGAAATTGGATGTTTGATGGCATAGAACTTTGTGAAATCATTGGGGTGACATTTTCCGATAAAATTCTTCAGATTTTCTCTTTAATTTTGTTTTTGTTTTTATGTACAAACTCGCAGGCATTTTATTGTTTCTTTGTATTCTTTGTAGCGGTAGCATCGTGTCGAACAAGAATACATGCTCTGCTTCTTACTTGTTGCATCTTATGTTAAACAAAAACAATAACAACCAACATTGCAAAAAATTGGCTGTTACTTTAACTTACGGTTTAACTCTTTGCGCTCGAAAAGCGACAGTTTCTTGCGGTAATTCGAGTGGCGACTGAGAGGCGACATTAAGGTTTACTCCACTTTCTTTTTGTTATTGAATTTTAAATCACCGACAAGCGAAGTAAATTTTAATTTTGCCTCTTAATCGCCGTTCGAGTTGCCGGAATAAACCGAGCGGCGACTGAGAGTCGCCTGCGAGTTCAAAGGATTAATCGTCGCAGCTTCGCGACCCACTTGACACATTTGTTTCCGGATATGTGGATACGGATAAAAAGCGTAGATTCCGAAAGATATGATCGACCTACTTCCGATATTCATGTTATTTGAAGAATTTTTGTCATATTAAACGTAAGGCGACTCTCAGTCGCCACTCAGATTATTGCGACAACTCGAACACTGACATTAAGATTTACCTCAGTTGTCGGTCATTCAAAATTCAATAACAATAAATAAGTAGAGTAAATCATAATGTCGCCTCTCAGTCGCCACGCAGTTTATTGCGACAACTCGAACACTGACATTAAGATTTACCTCAGTTGTCGGTCATTCAAAATTCAATAACAATAAATAAGTAGAGTAAATCTTAATGTCGCTTCTCAGTCGCCACGCAGTCGCCACGCAGTTTATTGCGACAACTCGAACACTGACATTAAGATTTACCTCAGTTGTCGGTCATTCAAAATTCAATAACAATAAATAAGTAGACTAAATCTTAATGTCGCCTCTCAGTCGCCACGCAGTTTTGATCTGAAAAAGGTCGAGTTTGATTTGCAAAAAGATGAATATGATTTTCAACAGAACGAACTTGGAGTGCAAGATAACCCTTTTGCGGACCATATTCTCCTTCTTCCAATTCAAATTAACCCTTTTACAGACCACATTCACCTTCTTCCACTTCTGATTAACCCTTTTGCAGACCATATTCACCTTCTTCCACTTCAAATTAACACTTTTGCCGACCATATTCGCCTTCTTCCACTTCAAATTAACACTTTTGCAGACGATATTCGCTTTCTTCCACTTCAAATTAACCCTTTTGCGGACCGTATTCACCTTCTTGAACTTCAAATTAACCATTTTGGAAATCATATTCACCTTTTTGCACTCGAAATTAACCCTTTTGCGGACCATATTCTCCTTCTTCCACTTCAAATTAACCCCTTGGCAGACCACATTCAGCTTCTTGTACTTCAAATGAACCCTTCTGCAGACCACATTCACCTCCTTCCATTTCAAATTAACACTTTTGCAGACCCTATTCGCCTTCTTCCACTTCAAATTAACCCTGTTGCAGACCACATTCACCTTCTTGCACTTCAAATTAACCCTTTTGCAGACCACATTCACCTTCTCGCACTTCAAATAAAGCCTTTTGCAGACCATATTCACCTCCTTCCACTTCAAATTAACCCTGTTGCAGACCACATTCACCGTTTTCCACTTCAAATTAATCATTACCGCTGCATACCATACTGATCTACGCAGAAACACGTATACACAAGTTGTCTCTTTCTTGTATTTATTCGACGTTCTTTGTTCCCTCGTTAAATCAAGGAGTCTCGATAGCCACGACAAACGTGATTCCGTATAAATACGGGTAGATCCCGGACTCCGAATTCATTCTAACACGAATCTTATTCGACTTCGAATTACCGGATTGGGATTGGGATTGGTAACAGTCCGACGCTGCCGCTTAACGAGTTCAACGAGTTTTTCTCAATCGACCATTCGGTAATTGGGATCCGTGGTTGGACAACCATCAGTACACCAAATTTCCTTCATCACCGTATCTTTGCAGTTGAATTAATCGAGGATTCAATGCGTATCAGTCTGCGACTAACGATAAACATATCCTTTTTTGGCATTGGCTGATAATACCGATACTTCTTTCTCTTACATTCGAACACTTAGAACATTCAAACCGCCAGGCAGTGTATTTTCGACTTTCATCAAACCAGCCGATTTCTGCCACGATTCGGAAATACGGAACCAATGTCGACGATTAGTGCGGTTTAATCGGCAGGTGTTCATGGAATTGTACGATCGATAAAAGTATAAGGAATCGCTCTTTTAGTTTGCTTCCAAAGGTTTCGAAAAGTTTGAAATACATCGCCACTCGGAGTGCATTAAAATTCGCTAAAAATGACTTACGGTCAGTTATGCTCACGGACTTATTTATGTATCAATTACGGCCGGAGGATTTTCATTAATTGAGCCGTTTATTTTGAAAGTAGCCTAACTCCATTTTTCTGGAAAATCATCGTTTTGCGAATCAAATTCACCATTTTGCAAGTCAAAATGTCCGTTTTGCAAATGAAATTCACCATTTTGCAAGTCAAATTGACCAATTTTCAAGTCAAATTCACCGTTTTGCAAACCAAATTCACTATTTGGAAATCAAATTCACCGTTTTGCAAACCAAATTCACTATTTGGAAATCAAATCCACCGTTTTCCAAATCAAATTCACCTTCTTGCAAATCAAGTTCAACATTTTGCAAATCAAATTCACCATTTCGCAAGTCAAATTTACCATTTTGCAAGTCAAATTCACCATTTTGCAAGTCAAATTCACCGTTTTGCTGATGAAATTCACTCTTTTGCAGATCAGGGTTTTTTACTATTTTAGTTTCTTAACCCTTTCAGTACCTTAAAGGCGATATATCGGCTTCGTATGTTTTCCGAGAAACGCCTTCTTCCGATATATCGGCTTTCCATGTTTAATATAATTTAAATACGCCAACAGTGACACGTAAAATTAATCGATATCTCAAAAATCGCATATTTTTTAAGGTATTTTTTAACGGTACCAGGAAAACTTATAAGGTACTACTTATAAGGGTTAGACCCTTGTAATGAAAATAAAACCGCGGGTACATTTATTAATCTTACCTGGAATTCTCACAATTTACGGGAAAGAATAATTTCCTGCAAATATGTGATTTGAGGTAAATTTGATTTACATAAGAGTGAATTTGATTTGCTGGAGGGTAGATTTGATCTGAAAAACGGCGAATTTGATTTGCAAATGAGCCTTTTGCACTCCAAATTAACCATTTTGCAGATCATATTCACCTGTTTGCTTGTCAAATTCACCCTTTCACTGTTCAAATTCACCTATTTGCAAATCAAATAGGTGCAAATCATTTTTGGTTCTTTTTTAAGCTATTGAAAGAAAAATAAAAATCCTATACGACATAAAATCAACATAAAATACTTATTTAACACCAAAAACAGTTATAAATTAGAAGTTTGTAAACAGTTTTGGTGTTAAATATGTATTTTATGTTGATTTAAGGCTGAATTTGATTTGCCAACAGGTGAATATGATCTTCAAAATGGTTAATTTGAAGTGCAAAAAGATGAATATGATCTGCAAAATGGTGAATTTGAAGTGCAAAACGGTGAATTTGATCTGCAAAATGCTGAATATGATTCGCAAAATGGTGAATTTGTCTTACAAAACGGTAAATTTGACTTGCAAAATGGTGAACTTGATTTGCAATACGGTGAATGTGATCTGTAAAATGTTTAATTCAGAGTGCAAAAAGGTGAATGTCATTCGCGAAATGGTGAATTTAGAGTGCAAAAGGTTGAATGTGATCTGCAAAATGGTGAAATTGGAGTGCAAAACGGTGAATGAGATTTGCAAAATGTTTCATTTAGAGTGCAAAAGGGTGAATGTGATATGGAAAATGGTGAATTCAGAGTGCAAAAAGGTGAATGTGATTCGCGAGATTGTGAATTTAGAGTGCAAAAGGTTGAATGTGATCTGCAAAATGGTGAAATTGGAGTGCAAAACGGTGAATGAGATTTGCAAAATGTTTCATTTAGAGTGCAAAAGGGTGAATGTGATATGCAAAATGGTGAATTTGGAGTGCAAAACGGTGAATGTGATCTGTAAAATGTTTAATTCAGAGTGCAAAAAGGTGAATGTGATTCGCGAAATGGTGAATTTAGAGTGCAAAAGGTTGAATGTGATCTGCAAAATGGTGAAATTAGAGTGCAAAACGGTGAATGAGATTTGCAAAATGTTTCATTTAGAGTGCAAAAGGGTGAATGTGATATGGAAAATGGTGAATTTGGAGTGCAAAACGGTGAATGTGATCTGTAAAATGTTTAATTCAGAGTGCAAAAAGGTGAATGTCATTCGCGAAATGGTGAATTTAGAGTGCAAAAGGTGGAATGTGATCTGCAAAATGGTGAAATTGGAGTGCAAAACGGTGAATGAGATTTGCAAAATGTTTCATTTAGAGTGCAAAAGGGTGAATGTGATCTGCAAAATGGTGAATTCAGAGTGCAAAAAGGTGAATGTGATTCGCGAAATGGTGAATTTAGAGTGCAAAAGGTTGAATGTGATCTGCAAAATGGTGAAATTGGAGTGCAAAACAGTGAATGAGATTTGCAAAATGTTTCATTTAGAGTGCAAAAGGGTGAATGTGATATGCAAAATGGTGAATTTGGAGTGCAAAACGGTGAATGTGATCTGTAAAATGTTTAATTCAGAGTGCAAAAAGGTGAATGTCATTCGCGAAATGGTGAATTTAGAGTGCAAAAGGTTGAATGTGATCTGCAAAAGGGTTAATTTGGAGCGCAAAACCTGTAAATCTATAGACGTCGCGTAGGAAGCATAATTTATACCTCTTCGGTGGATTCCTTGATAAATGTTCCGAGTTAACACGTTGTTAGGAAGGACGTATCTTTGTCAACGAAATAACCTAGGGAAGATTGGCTGCCACGCGACGGCCTGATTCCCCCAGGGGTACTAGGCGTATTAGCAAATTCGATTCGATGCGGTAACTTCCCCCGCGGAACACGGCCCTTTAACCGAACAATGCCGAAGGTTATCGTTATTTCATCAAGAATTTACTACCTGATAAAGTACTCTTAGTTACTAACTTCACACGAATCAATCTAAAAAACAATCCTCGACTTACTTTGCAACTAGCCGTAATCTAGCCGACAGAAGTTAACCTTTTAAACCTCTGAGGGCGAGAGGCGTATATATACGTCCTCACATGTCGATTAACACTTTGCACTCGATGGCGACTCTCAGTCGCCACTGAGTTTATTGCCGCAGCTCGAGTTGCGACTGATAAGCGACATTAATCATTATTCCAGTTCGCAACAGTAATTACACGCGTAATAAATTCTTAATTAAAATAAAATAAGTATTTCACGTAAATCTTTATACATCATACAATAAAATGTGGAATTTCTTGGAAATTACATTTGATTCGATTTTTATTAAGAAAACCTTCGGAAAACAATTCCGTAGAATCAATTTGAATTAGAAATGAATAGAATAGAATATTTGATTGTCAACAAATTTAATTTGACGTGCAAAACGTCTGAATTTGATTTGTTGAAAGTGGAATGTCGAATTTGAAGTGCAAATCCAAATTGTTGACCAGTCATACTGGACATTGGAACGCAAAGGGTTAGCAATTGCAATTGGTTGTAATAAAGCATATCATCGGAATTCTCTGAAAAGTTGGTGCTCGATAAAAAGCTCCTTTCAAGTTGACCACAGTGTCGACTGGGAAGGAAGAACACCGCGAAGGTTTATGCAATTAATCACTTAGCGGTTTTATTCAATTATGTCTTGCTATGGCACGTAGTAACGGTGAACCGCTAGCGGTAGGAGTAGTTAGTGTGGTTGGCAGATCGAAAGGAAAGTTGGAGAAGGAAGCGGAAGCTACGAAACCACCATCAGAATGGTATTCAATCCGAAAGTGGTACGAAAAGTACAAAGAAGAATGTTGTAACATAATGTTTCCCAAAGAAACATATTAATTACCAATAAAAGTTTATGTCAAATTTCGAAAACAAAATTCAAATAATCTGGACATTCGGCAAACTATTTGTACTTGACGAAGTAGTCTCCATTACTTGATAACGTAAATAATTGAATCCATTAATTAACTTCAATCTTCCAGTCAAGATTGATCTATAAATAAATATCTAAGTGTATTAAATATATAAAATATCTAAGCGAATAATTAAACTGGCAGGAAACTCTAAACTAAAACTGGCGGATAAGTCATTTTGATTGCTTCGGTAGTTCTAGTGCTAGAGCTAATGAATCCGAAGAGATTCACTTATTCATTAGGTTGGTATTCACGATACTTCTAAGTATCAAGATGTAGTTGTTGCATCTGTCATCTTATCAGAGGACTTTTCTTGCCTTCTTCGTGGAAACCCTGATTCTTTTCATCCCCTTTCTCAACTTTTCAACTTTTCAACTTTCGACAAGTTGTACGGATGGAAAGATCGCAGCCAGTGATCGCGAGTCCACAGCGCGGTGTGCCACAGTTTTCTGATTCCATCGACTTTTCGCTTGTCCCTTTTCCACGCTTTCTATTTTCCGCGATTCAAGACAATTTTACTTCCTAAACTCACTGAGCAGAACTCACTTTAACACGTTGGCTGCCATGTCACCCAATCTGGGTACCACCTGAAGCTTCTAATCAGCTGCGCCACACATATTCGTGACAATTAATTAAACTTATTAACATGATCCTTATTTATTGGCTTAGCCCGAAAGTTCGTGCGATTTGCATCATTATTTTCCGAAGTCGAGGAGTTCTTAAAAATGCGCGATTACGAAGTTTTTCAAAAGATAAGAAAAGTGTTATAAGAAGAATCAACCTATGCCGACGTTGGTTGATCCTAATGTCAGTAATCGCTATACATATATATCTATCGCTTTTACTATCGTACAAAGCTCTATCTATATCAATCTATAGCTCCTTACGAGCTATACTCCGACTGTTCTATGATCTCTAGTCGATCTCTCGTCGATCTCTCGTCGATCTCTCGTCGATCTCTCGTCGATCTCTATTCTATTTCTATTCTATGCGCGTTATCCCTCGGCGGCTGGGCGACGGACCCTCATCCCCACTCCGGGTCCTTTTGGGGCCTGTCGTCCCGTTGGGGCTATGACTCCCCCGCCATTTCCCCTTTCGAGGGATCTTCGTCTTACAGTGTCGTTGCTTTTATCTTTGTTGGATTTATTTACAGAAAGGTTCTTAGTTACAAAAGTTACCAATTCTCTTTCTTGGAACTGTCGAGAGAACCGAACCGCATTGCTTATATTATAAAGATGTTTATGCTAACGGTCGGGAGACCGATAGCGTCGTTATGCCTCCTCTGATTAAGTTTTAGTTCGTTAGAATCTTTGATGGAAGTTAGACGTACCTTCAGCTAGCATTCATTCAATAAAAGAATACTCGCTTTAAATAACTTGTATTAGTTATTTCCATCCTATATATATTCCAATAATCTTTGATCTTGACTGTACTAGTTGTATTGTTAGATCAAGATATTTCGACTTACTTCAAAAATATATCTGCTTAAAATATCCAGATTTTATGAACCAATTAATTGTTACATATTTGATTATTTAATGTTACAGGATGATCGAGACGACACCTCCGGCGATGTTGATTCTAAGTAGACAACAAGGTGTTGGATTCTGGCACATTTAATTACGTTGACTTCATCAAGCAACAAGATCCAAAGATTCGGAATACAAACATCGATATATCTCTCGAAAAGTGAAGATTGTGTGATATGAGTGCATTCAAAGAATACTTCGGTTATAAACGAGGACATATTCTCAGGCATTTTGTGATACCGATTAACGATTTATAAACGGTCTCTTTTCAATGGCAACCCACGAATGAATCTTATAATATCAGTCTCATGTGTTCATTTGGTTAATCAGTTTCCGTGACAAATAGAAGATCAGGTTGGAATTCAATGCTGCGCACGCATGTCGCCGTTGGGGCGCCTACCGTAGTGCATAGAGTTTAAAAGACCGAGTTACGAACTCGCCGAAGGAAATACGTCGAGTGATCGGCACGTGAGACAGGAAACGCGATAAGCAAGTAGTGCGCAGTTTTGAGTGCGCGTGGCAACGAAACAGGTTTCGTGCGGCTACGTGAAAAGTGAGGCTATTCGTGAAGAAACGAAGAGGAAGTAGTGAAGCCGGAGTTTCGAAGGAAGTGAGAAAAGATGTGGTGCCATACGGCTTCTATCATCGTCATCTTCTTCACCATTGTTCACGCTCAAGGTCAGTTGGATTTCCGTGGTCACGTGAAATTGATTCTTTATTTTCCAGTCTCGAAACGTAATTTTCTCTCAGCTTGCGTGTTTCCCGTTCTGCTCCACACAACCCTTCTTGTCCCATTTGTCACTGTTGATTCTCGCGGCGCAGACAATCACCATTTACGCCGGAACTTATATCATTACGTGTTACGATCAGCTTCTAGCAAAATACTCGAAGTCAAAGGAATTCCCAGCGGAATTATTAGCAATATTATATGTATCGGTGATACATTCACTGATTGAAAGACGTATTACATGGTAATGAATATAGGAGATTGAAATTCTATGAAATATGGGCGAGTGATACGTTTCGCTGTCTGAGAGAAACCGTTTGATTGAATTTAAATGAACAGTTTTCATGGAATAGCGTTATTTCATAGATTAACACTAGAACTACCGATTATACTCTGTTATGATTACACTTGTATTTATATACACGTTGTTCGGTCACTGGTGATACAATCGGAAAGAATGTGATTCTACGCGAAAGAATAAGTCGAAAATGTAGAATAAAGCTTTTTCATACGAGGCTTTGTTTCCGAGAAAACCGACTTTGAATATTCGCCGGCTACGCGTGCCCTGTTGCACATTCTGTGGAATACATAATTCCGCTCTTCTGATGAAATTTCTATGAACGTTTTCTAATGTATTCTATTGTTTTAATGTATGAAAGGCTACAATAATTTGTTCTTTCAATTGCTCGCAACTCGTAGTTTCTTCGGAATATGCAATTGATTTAATATGACTCCGTAAATAAAAGTCTAGCGAAGTTAGGTTAGGAGAGCGTGCTGGCCAAGCCGTTATTCCACCACGACCTATCCAACGTTGATAATGTTGATATAAAAATGTCTCACTTGACAACTGAAATGTGGCGGTGCAACCGCAATTTTGTTGAAAAATTCAATTTCTTCGAATTCTTAGAATATTCAAAGTCGATTTTCTCGAAAATAAAGCCTCGTACGAAGAAATTTTGTTCTATATTTTCGACTTATTTTTGTCTTATTATTACTCGGTTCAACTGAATCCGAAAAAATACTTTGAGGTGGGAATTAAAAACGCAGACGGTCTTTTTTACTACATTGGTACAAGTGGTTTTGATAGATTCGCAGTAATCTAAGTACTTACAGTGTGAAGTTATTCTTGACATTCTATTTTACATGAAACTAAAACATGATTGGTCATTTACCAATATATTTCTTGTTTACCTGCACTTTCGGAAATTATGTATTACTTTTGCAATTATTTAAAAAGTGAAACGAATGCTTTTAATAAAGTCGAAGATTAATGTAATGCTTTAAAGTGAAACGGTTTGTAAATGATTTATTATCGAAATGAATAATATGAAAGTCTTTGGTAGAACTATTTTAAGTGAAAACAGTTTAATATGAACGTATTTGAAAATTAAACGGAAGGATTCTAAATATACTATTTTTAAAAGTACTATTTTTAAGTACTCGTGCATCTTATTATAGAAACGTTTTAGTTTCTGCTGAGTGAGAGTCGTAATTGGCTAATTAATATTGATCGTCGGATTATATCGGATTATACCACATTTCTATTTAACTTCAAATTGTTAACGAGTTATTCCGGTTTACGCGCATTGCAAATATGTGCTCATATTCGTTCACAAACAACGAAGACATACTATAATATTCATTTCTGTTTGTGCAAATGGATTTGGACGCACAGTTAGTTATAAACAAATACGTTGATAATTTGTCAGAAATATTGTGGTATCGATGTTATGTAAATGTTAATGCGGCACGGATTAATAAGAGATAATAGTTAACGGAGATTGAATGATTTTAAGATAGTTTACATAACAAATAGAATTTTTTAGAGTTTCTAGGATGTCAGATTTTTGAATTATTATTTGGAGATGTAATGCTGCTTTTGTGCTCTAAATTAATCCTTTTGCAGATCATATTATTCCTTTTGCGATTCAAATTTGATGTTTTAAAAGACGAATTTCTTCTGCAAAAAGTCGAATTTCTTCTGCAAAAAGTCGAACTTCTTTTGCAAAAAGTCGAATTTATTCTGTAAAAAGTCGAACTTCTTTTGCAAAAAGTAGAACTTCTTTTGCAAAAAGTCGAATTTATTCTGCAAAAAGTCGAACTTCTTTTGCAAAAAGTAGAACTTCTTTTGCAAAAAGTCGAATTTATTCTGCAAAAAGTCGAACTTCTTTTGCAAAAAGTCGAATTTCTTCTGCCAAATGGATAATTTGGAGTGCAAAAAGGTGAATATGATCTGCAAAAGGGTTAATTTCGAGTGCAAAAAAGTGAATGTAATCTGCAAAATGGTTAAATTGGAGTGCAAAAAGGTGAATGTGATCTGCAAAATGGTTAATTTCGAGTGCAAAAACGTGAATGTGATCTGAAAAATGATTAATTTGGAGTGCAAAAAGGTGAATGTGATCTGCAAAAGGATTAATTTAGAGTGCAAAAAAGGTAGAATATGATTTGCAAAATTGTTAATTTGGAGTGCGAAACCTGTATCGTATAATTTAAAATCGACGAGATTCCGTCAAATGTGTATTTTCAAATATAAAACTAATTTCTGAAATTCCGTAAGGATTGCTTAGAAAAGCGTATGTTCCGTGGAAGCAGGAAACTATGGAAGCAAAGGTTTTGTGTTACGCTAACCCTCCGTTTGTTTTGATTTGGTTTCTGGTAGATTGGTAGACTTGGGGCGCGTGGCGAGCCTTTTGTGTAATGGAAACCAAGCGGCAGTCATGCATGCGTGCGTATCTCGTGTCCTAAACTGTGTAAACTCTTTTTTTCGACTTTGCCGTCCGGCGGCACCACTGTGTTGTCGTTTACAAGATGGCGGACAAGTGCCGGTGGCAGCAGAGTGGTTTCGCTTACAAACTGACGGACAAATTCCGGTGAGACGTTATTTATTATTGTTTTTTCCCAATTTCCTCGTTAGCTTACATTTATTTACATATATCCTCGGAATTTGGTGTAAATCAGGTAACAGAAGCAAGAGTTATTGTGATTTTCATGTTTTACTACAATATAGTGTAATTACAATATGAATGATTCCGCGAAAACTACCGGCGACGGATAAAAGTATTTCTATCACAGGTGCGGACGTGAAAGTGTTAATAGTGTTCTTTTATTGGGTTGGCCAAAGTGTTCGTGTGGTTTTTAACATTTATATAAATAGAAAACGATTTTTATTCCAGTTTATACATCTTTGAAATTTTCTTTATCCAATAATATATAGTCCCTTTCGATGCATAACATTTTATTACTTTTTGGACATCTTCATAATTCCGTGTTCACAAAAAATCCCTGCAGTTTCTCGGAGAAAACAGATGCAAGTCTCGCGAACTTCCTGGCGAATCCAATAGTTGGCAATTGTGAACTGATTTCGTTTCTGCGAAAGCAGATATTATGATTAAAATATCTGTTTTAATAAGTAATCGCACTCCGAGGCGATTCTCAGTCGCCACTCAGTTTATTGCGGCAACTCGAGTGACGACATTCAGATTTTCTCCAAATAAAAGACAGCTATTTATTTTATTTACAACGTTATCTACTATAATAATATAAAAAATACAATCTACAACAATTACAATAATCTCGTAACACACTTTATTTTATAAAAATGAAGAAAAAGCATAATTCGACCCGATTTTGAGTTACCCTTTCAGCACTTAATTCTAGAAAGAAATCACTCAGATTGCCTACTATAATATTTTGTCATTGTACATCAAATCATCAGTAACTGTAGTAAATTTGAATGCTGAACTCAGTTGCCGCTTGAATTGCTGCATAAAATAAGTGGTGACTGAGAGTCGCCACTTATGTGCAAAAAGTTAATTCAAACGTTAAAACATATGCGCGTGAAGGGTGCGGAAGTTCGTTCGAATTGAGTCATATGCGTGAACAGTTGCGTCCTTCCTCGAACAAAGTGTAGAGGTTGGCATGCGCGTGTGTCGCATAAGCATCCAGGCGTAACCAACGAATTACGTGTCCCTAGTTTCTAGTGTTGTCGACCTTTACTTTTACACCCTCTTCTCCCTTTAACACACCCTCACGTGTCGTCCTATGGCCATACGTCGGAGGGTGAACGGTTTCGTGTTCATGTAAAGTTTATATTATAATATGTGTACAATATGTGTATAATATGTGTATAATATGTGTATAATATGTGTATAATACGTGTTGGTCAAACAACAGTGGATTCATTTTTCGAAGCCACGAGTTTATTTCCGCAATCGTTTGCTTATATTATTCGGCGGAACTTTAATATTTTATATGTTGCAAATTAACTCGAAACTACATTTTAGTCTATGACCAGTATGGCCAACCTTTTCTAGTTTCAGGGCCAAATTATCATTCCGTCTCCGAGTCAAAAGCTGAATCAAATTATTTAATAAAACAAATTAATATTAAATGAATCAAGACAGGTTGCTGCTTAATATTGTATTTACTTATAATATAATGAAATAGAATTAGGGCTGGATTAGAAGAAGTGGGGGGGCTGGGGGTTGCCCATATGTGCTGTGTGAAGTACCTTTGCGTGATAGAAGGGACTTCGAATACGTTACACTCAACCCTCCTTTAACGCGATTTATTGTTTCCAGTACGTTATATGGAAGCCGCGTTATAAGAAATTCAGAATAGGAACCTACAAATCAGGTTAATTGGTACCGCGATATAAGAATCTCAGTATTAGTAGATAAAAATTAGATTATTTCGTACCGCGTTATAGGAGGACTGTCGCAATTTTTGCTCCGCATTATACGGAAACCGCGTTATAGGAAGACTGTCGCAATATTCGTTCCGCATTATATGGAAACCGCGTTATAGGAGGACTGACGCAATTTTTGTTCCGCATTATATGGAAACCGCGTTATAGGAGGACTATTGTAACTTTTGTTCCGCATTATATGGAAACCGCGTTATAGGAGGACTGTCGCAATTTTGATCCGCATTATATGGAAACCGCGCTATAGGAGGACTATTGTAATTTTTGTTCCGTATTATATGGAAACCGCGTTATAGGAGGACTATTGTAATTTTTGTTCCGTATTATATGGAAACCGCGTTATAGGAGGACTATTGTAACTTTTGTTCCGCATTATATGGAAACCGCGTTATAGGAGGACTGTCGCAATTTTGATCCGCATTAAATGAAAACCGCGTTATAGGAGAACTGTCGCAATATTTGTTCCGCATTAAATGGAAACCGCGTTATAGGAGGACTGTCACAATATTTGTTCCGCCTTATATGAAAACCGCGTTATGAGAGTACTGTCGCAATTTTTATTCCGCATTATATGGAAACCGCGTTATAAAAGGACAGTCGTAATATTTATTCCGCATTACATGGAAACCGCGTTATGAGAGTACCGCGTTACAGGACCGAGGAGAGTACCGTTTCACAGTACACCTAACCCTCGATTTGCACGGTAAATTGTTTCCCCGTAAATGCCGTGTACATAGAAATCGTGCAATGCGAATCCACATTTCACATTGAAAATAAATATGTTATAAATTGAACAAATCCCTCTGAAACAGTATTACGTACATTTTAAAAGTTAGAGGCGCCCGAGAGTCGCCTCTTGAGTGCAAAGGGTAATATCCCAAATTATGCACAAATCCGTAATCAGTAATTCCTCTCGAATTCGAAATATTTCTGTTTGCGTCCTTATGTTTGAATAGTTTTAATGTACGTCGAGTTTCTCGTGACGAAAAGCAATTTTCTGTACATACTATGAGCGTACTTCTTCCTCGATATACATATGTACATTGTACATACATATCTACACATATACAATGTACATATGTATACCATATAATTAGAACGTACAAAATTTCCAACGATACTTCAACATTTCTGCTTTCCTGCTGGTAATTTTTATACGATTTTACCTGCACAGTCAAATGAATCATATCTGCTGCAGAAGTAGTTTCAATAAATTATTTATTTCGGTTTATTACGAGTAATGAAACTGTTATGATTACGAGAACCATGTTATGATTTCCGGCCACGTATGCGTTTTCCGTATGTTTTTCCATCAGTGCATCTCAAAACCATTGCCTGCATAGAAGTACAATTTACATTCAAGTTGAAAAGCATTCAGCTATTAAACTCCTTCATTCATTCTTCTCGTTGTGAAGAATACTCTGCTTCGTTGAAGTTGAAACAATGGGCTTCCTTTGGAACATGATCAGTGAGTGCAGTGGTATTGGCGTGATGCATCAGACTGTAGCAATTTAGTACAATCTTGTGTTAAATTGATTGTAGTTCCATCTAGTACACGATTTCTTTACAATCCTTATGAGTCTGGTTCTCCGAAATACTTAACACGTTGACTGGCAACTCGACGTTGCAAATATTTGCAAAATTTTTAATATTTTTCACGTTTTAATAACGATGTAAAGTAATCAATCTATCGTAGAGCGCTTTAACAGTTTTATTTTAACACGGATGGATTTAATTGAATCGATTCGTTTATTTTTACCGTCCATTCTTTTTTAGGGACGAATACTTAAATCTTGGAATAGCTGAATATATCGTTGGTAGTTCTACTGTTAAAGTATCATACTTTCCGACGAATTATCATAAAGAAGAATATTATATAATTTTTCTAATTATTATATTTTTTTTCTCTAACTTTTAAAAAGTACGTAATACTGTTTCAGAGGGATTTGTTCAATTTATAACATATTTATTTTCAATGTGAAATGTGGATTCGAATTGCACGATTTCTATTTACACGGCATTCTCGGGGAAACAATTTACCGTGTAAATCGAGGGTTAGGTGTACTGTGAAACGGTACTCTCCTCGGTCCTGTAACGCGGTACTCTCATAACGCGGTTTCCATGTAATGCGGAATATATATTACGACTGTCCTTTTATAACCACTAAAGTTTAGTGAAAATGAAAGAATCTTGACAAATTGTGAGCAACTTTGCAGATCAATAGCGTTTGAATATTTAGTGCGGATTTCCGTGCGTTACAGGAATCCCATGAAAACCGGATATAAGCATTTATCTACTTATGGTAGCCGCACGAGGCATTCGAACAGCTGTCGCTTATTAACATGAGTATCGTGCGCGCACTAAGGAAGACATTTTTCGGTCTGATATACTTTAAACGTTAGAATGAACATTCAAAGTAAATAAAATATAAAACCATTGTCCATTTGATAATTTTACCATTAATATTAAACTATTTCCTTGCCATGCAGACACATATTGTATTGGCACCTGGGTGTAATAAGATTGTGTTACCTTTAAAATCGGTCGGCTCCGTTTATTGCTATCGCTCGGTTTTTAGTTTCCCCGCAAGAAATGACTTTACTACAAGAAGGTTGGCGAACTATGCAGCGAGAAACATTACGCAAACTTGTCGGGGTATGTCGAAAATATGTAAAATAGCAATAATGAAAAAGGGGGATACTTCGACGAATCGCGTATTAAGCGAAATGTATAATTAATATAGAATCAAATATACGACATTTATACGACTCTTCTATCTTATAATATCAACATACATCAACCTACAGATATACCCGAAGAAAAGTATCCCATTCCATTTTATAGACAAGATATTTCATAATTTGTTTAACGATAGTAAGTGGCTAGGATTTAGGCTAGAATAAGGTTATGGCATATTCGGCAAAGCACGTTGACATTATCTGATAACACTTGCATTCACGACTCATACTTGGTCTGGTTCCCTTAACTCGCACACTGTGCATAACCTTAAAATACGAGTTTTCTGGAAAACGTTGGGAAACAAAAGAGTTGCATGGTTTCAAGAGAGACGTTACGTGGCGCATTAACCTCTTTCCGATGTAGCAGCGTTTCCAAGGTTTGAAGAGTCACTTCACTTTTTCAAATGGAATATCATATTTTCCATGCGAGAATTCGAAAGAATATCAAATTCCGTACGGAAATATATGAAACTTTCTCAAACTCAAAGCTAATATTAACAAGATACTCTGCTTAGATTCGCTAAAGTTTCTTTGGCTTAACTCCAACTTGCTAGCTGAACATCAACAAACATTTCTGTAAGACGACGACGTTCAGTTAGCAGCACGTATCAATAAACGTACTATAGCAAAATACATAATATTAATATTGAATTCCTAAGTACAGTGAGTGTCAAAAGTATTCGTACAGCAGTGAGTTTTAACAGTAACACGGCTTTCGGCCGGCACTCAACGTGTTATTTAATACTAAATTAATATTATACTGGCATCGGTGGTCACCGGTGACCATCGTTGCGTTCAACGGGTTAAACAAGTAAGGGATTCAAATATCATAAATAGTTTGTTTTTTTGGCGGTACCTCGATAAAACTATACCTCCGACGGAGTATTATAACGGAATACCGTGCGACACACGCACCGGGACCCTATTGTGGTTTCCAGGGTTAATTGTATCGATTCGATGTTATCTCGATGTGCCATGAATTTCGAGTGGCATACGTTACTCGGTATTATCTCGATTACTAGGATAACCTTTGAATCGATTACTAACGATTTGTGATCATCGATGAATATGCATAAATCTAATAAGTAATTAAATTTCTAGCTGCAAATCACACGGTATATAAACTCGGAGATTTATGCCATATATGGACACAATCGAACTCGATATATACATATACATTGCTGTCCCCTAAGTGATAATTGTCTGTCCTCCATCTGTCTGTGTGTAAATCTGAATTTATAAGGAAAAGAATAAAAAAATGAATTAAATAAGATGCACTTTTTTGGACTCAAATAATATGAGTCTTCATACAGCAATAGAAGTGTTCATTGTATTTAATTTCTACCGTGTATAAAATATGTAATAATGCTCCGGTATTATTATTTATTATATTAATTACTTTTATGTGTAATTTTGGGTTTCGGCTGTTAATAGACCAAATGTAACAATTTAAGCTTCTGTATTTTTAAAGTAGAAACGTTTCGGCACAAGTTTTGTGCCCTCTTCAGTCTGAACAATAGGTCTATGTGGAAAGAAAAAGGTTTCTCTATTACAATACTATTATAAATATGTTAATGTGTCTTAAATACCTATTAATGCTATGTAAACTAATTAATGTACTATGTAAACTTGTGCCGAAACGTTTCTACTTTAAAAATAAAGAAGCTTAAATGGTACATTTGGTCTATTAACAGCCGAAACCCAAAATTACACATACAAGTTATTATTGGACCAATAAATAAACTATTGATTACTATATCATTAATTACTTTGGCATTAAAATATACAGAATGTGATTTACTTTAAACGTTAGAATGAACGTTAAAAGTAAATAGAATATAAAACCTTCGTCCATTTGATCATTTTACAAGATCAATTTTATAAGTAGGTTGGCCAACTATGGAGCAAGAAACATTACCCTTCTAGTAATTTTAATTCTAGTTTTTTTATTGTAATTTTAGTTTTACTTTTAGTTTTACTTTTAGACGTTACGTAGACTTACGGACGCGTATCGCGGGGTATCGTATAACACGGATTTCAGTCCGGCAATCAACGTGTTAACGAATACAAGCTGTGGGTGTAGAAATAATTCAAGTAATCCCTCAATTAGGAAGCGCAATAATTATGAATAAATATTCGCAATCCTATCTAAAAAGTGCATCGAACTGTTTTCGATTGGCTGGTTTATATTTAGAACTACAAAAAAAGTTACCATATCGACTGACAAGTTAGTTAGCTTTCTATCTTTCCCTCGAAACGGGTTATTATTATATATGTATCTATAGAATCGCGAACGAAAGCTCTACAAAAACTGTAAATCAAAAAGTGTCATTTCTATTCGCTTCGCAAAATTGTCTATTTTAGGAATTCGGCAGCGTAGCCTTGAAAAGAAAGAATACATGAAACCACCGATATTATGAGTTATTCTCAAGCAATTGCAAAATCTGTTCTTACAGATTCTTTGCAATTATGAATACTTTTAACCAGTTAACTGTGGCGTCCTCTTATTGGATGACCAACGACCATTATCTAAACAGCCGATGTCTCACTAGTTAGTCAACGCTGTTTTCGACACGGCTCTTACAAACAAACCTCTCCCTTACTACCTGAGTCATCGAGGGTAAGACTTGTTGGGTCCGGTCATCCTGACCTCTCCTCCCTCTCCTCCCTCTCGAGAGAATATATATACAAGTATGTAACGGCGAGACGATGCTTATTTTGTGAGTACCTTCAGTGCGAGTACATACAGTCCGTTCACCTCGTTGATAGTTGCGATCCGGTTATTATTGGGAATTCTTCGGAATAAAGTTTAAGTTATATAAACTCCAAGCATTTTCCTTTTCGCTACGGCAGCCCCGTCCGCCGAAGTGCCGTCACTGAACGGAAACTCGCGCCGAAAATATGCACCATGCGCGTGGTTTCTGTATATAAGTCGTGGCGTGGATGCCGCGTATATGCGGCGCTCGTACCCACGGGTCGTGGCGTGGATGCCGCGTATATGCGGCGCTCGTACCCACGGGTCGTTGAGTGGATGCCGCATATATGCGGCGCTCGTACCCACGGGTCGTTGAGTGGATGCCGCATATATGCGGCGCTCGTACCCACGGGTCGTTGAGTGGATGCCGCATATATGCGGCGCTCGTACCCACGGGTCGTTGAGTGGATGCCGCATATATGCGGCGCTCGTACCCACGGGTCGTTGAGTGGATGCCGCATATATGCGGCGCTCGTACCCACGGGTCGTTGAGTGGATGCCGCATATATGCGGCGCTCGTACCCACGGGTCGTTGAGTGGATGCCGCATATATGCGGCGCTCGGCGCGAAAGGGTTAATTCCTTCCCGGCATCCAACACTCTTTTCAGAGCGCGCATCTATGTGTGTCGCGGATAAGCTGTTTCACCCGGTGCATATGGGAACGCATAAATTCATCTCGAATTATTAATATTGTTTATTTGTTTGTTTTATTCCGGCCTGGCCTCAAAATATTCTAAACATCTTGCCATTTGAGAATATGTTTTACTTTTCACAAAAATTACAATTTAAATAGCCAATGGTCACTACTTTTGACGCATGACGAGTATAGTCGTCATGACACAACATCGTGCCACTTCTCCATGACGAGTATAGTCGTCAATCATAACTAACTGGTTAAGTACTGTAATAATTGATGCGAAAGTATGAAAATAATAGCGTCGGATAGATTCGTGGCAGTTATGAGTTGAAATAAAAATGTTTGATCGGACGTAAAGAAATCATAATTTTTTGTAGGGTGTGGCTCTTTAATGCCGTCCGACATAATAAAGTGGGCCGTAGAAGTACTTTTTTATAGCACCTGGTTAAACCTTATTGGATCATAAATTCCCAGCGCGGATAATACAATTATGCTCTAGATTTGAGTAGTGCATGATAATGGCTTTATTGCTATTCACGCCATCGGCATTAAGATAATGTTCGGTATTACTGGATTATTACATTATAACTTTCATTGCTTACCTCGTAATTAAATACCGTTAATTATAAGCAAATACTATGAACACAGCTTAAAGAAATTTATTTGAATAAACTTTATACGTTTTGTAAGTAATAATAATTGTTCGATGTGGAACACGAACGTGTTCACTTAATTGCTAGCACATACTTCGTTCACGCGGCAACTTAATATCGTGTGAATGGTTGTCGTTGAATATCAATCAAGATGTGCTCTACGTTGATAGTTGATTCGTTCATCGAATATAATGTCTTCGTTGATGGTACAAGTTTTCGTGTCGGTAGTTACAATGAGTCTGGTTTAAAGTTAGATGGTGGTAATATTTATCTACAAAATGTGAGCTGCAGCCGATGAGTGGGAGTGTATGTCCTTATTCTAATTGGTTGGAAGTTGTATTTTCGCAATGGGAGTGAATGCTAGCCTGATGGTGGAAAACGGTTCGGTTCGTGGAATCGCAGCGGCAATTCCAGGTAGAAACGGTCGGTGTCATTGGTCCGTTGACCGAAGTACCTTACAATGGGCGGTTCAGATGGTGAGGTGTTATTAGTTGTCCCGAAAAGGACATTGTTCTAAGTATATTTTATGTTTGGATTGTTGGTTAACGTATATGTGCCGGAACAATAGCTTCCGAGTGCTACCCAAAAATAATTCCGACCAGTACGACTACCACGTCTATGGAAGACACGACCGCAAAGAGTTGTGGGTTAGGTTAGTTTCCAAATAGTATTGAAAGAGGGTGGTAATCATAAAATTCAGTATTACCCGATAAATCAGACGGACAATTTTGCTATTGTCTTTCACCGTGGATCCTTTCCCAAAATTGTGACTTCGTATTCGTCAGACATTTTACGTTTTACGTAAAAATAAAACGAAACGAAGGAAACACAGGTTGCTATTTAATCATAAGAGCATAAAAATACAGCTTAAAAAATGTAAACAGTGTTTCCTTCAAGTCGAACGACACGAAGTAAAGAAGTACTTCAGCCACTGCTTTAACAGCAACGTTACTCCTCTTAATTTCTATCCATCAAAGAAGTAGACGGCATAAAATAAATTGGTCCTTCAAGCATAAAAAACTGTATGAAAGTTGGAATGCAAAAGTGGTAGCGAAACAAAAGAATGCACCGAGAAATATATTCAATCCAGGGTTCGTTGCAAAGCAGAGTTCAATTATTCGATGGTGTCCCCTTTTGGTAATCTTTTTCCACTTCCGTTCTCTACGTTTCCACGTTCCTTCGCGTGCAGTATTCGACAGCGTTTGTTTTTTATCGATCCCCTTTCGAACACACCAAAGACAAACTCCTTGCATTCGGTGGCCTCGTCAGGACGTCCCTTTGCAGTAAAGCTCGACAAGTCTTCGCTTCAGCATTGCAAATTGTTTGGCACCGGTTTCACCGGAAACTACTTACGAATGTCCTGGCCGACTTACATGCGGTTGCTTTTCGATCAGCGTATCACCTTTCAATTTATTCCTTTATTCCTTTATTTCTTCTGTCTCTCTCCCCTCCGCCTCTTTCTCCGTTTCTGTCTTTCTTCTTATTGTAAGACGAAGATCCCTCGAAGGGGGAAATGGCGGGGGAGGCATAGCCCCGACGGGACGACAGGCCCTAAGAGGACCCGGAGTGGGGATGAGGGTCCGTCGCCCAGCCGCCGAGGGATAACGCGAATAGATATAGTGTCCGACCAAGCCGTACATGTTATTAGGTATTTTTAATCAGGGTTTATGATACGGACGTGACTTGAACGCTATTTTTGAGGATTAACCATTTCTTTGTGCATGATCTTCATTATTAGCTATTTTATGAAGGCTTTACATCTGGAAGGACTTATACTCAGGATCGAGAACCTTTTGGACTGTCCTTCCAGATGTGACCTTCCGGACTCAATAGCAATAGCCGTATCATAAACTCTACCGGACCGTGTCGCCTGCACACCACCCTCTCAGACCTCCTGAGAGCCCCCGGCCGGACCCTGACCGGGCCCCGACCGGGCGCGATCTTGAGGTCACCTGGGTAGAAGGAAGTTTAGGAAATTCCTGGGCCGTACCTTGACGAAAGGGCCCGCCTCCTGAAGGGGTCCGAGGGCGGTTTTTGGAAGCAGGGTAGGTGTGAGAGGGAGGTCCTTATTAGTATATATTTGCAAGCCTGTTAGGTTATTATTATTACTCGCGCTGACGACAAGAGAGGAGAGTAGATTCTCATAGAATTTAAAGAACTATTGTAAGGAGATTGATTGCACTAAGTCGAGAACAAGTTTCGACACCAAGATTTTATACATATTAATTCAACTAAGTTCGTGTATATATTTGTTGAGTTTGTTGTTAAAAATAAAGAACTAAGCGGCATACTACAAGCTGCATTATTTGGATCACCCGACATTCGCGGTTATCCTTAACATTTGGTCCTTCGAGCCGGATCGTGTGAACTCGACCAACATTTGGTCTTTCGAGCCGGATACGAACAGAAAGAATTAAGCGGCATACTACAAGCTGCATTATTTGGATCACCCGTCATTCGCGGTTATCCTTAACATATAGAATAGAGATCGTAGAGAGATCGACAAGAGGTCGAATAGAGGTCGAATAGAGATCGAATAGAGGTCGAATAGAGGTCGAATAGAGATCGAATAAAGATCGAATAAAGATCGAATAGAGATCGAATAGAGATTGAATAGAGATCGAATAGAGATCGAATAGAGATCGAATAGAGATCGAATAGAGATCATAGAACAGTCGGAGTATAGTTCTTTAGGAGCTATAGATTGATATAGATAGAGCTTTGTATGATAGTAAAATCGATAAATATATATATGTATAGCGATTACAGACATTAGGATCAACCAACGTCGGCATACGTTGATTCTTCTTATATTATCCTAATCGCAGCGGTTTTCATCAACGGGTGCTCCGTCCGCTCGCTTTTCAAGAGGGCGCTGCTAACCAACTCTTTACCTCTTACATGGTTTCCAAGAAACTCGTTGCTTCGGAACTCACCGATCTCCGTGATTTCCTTTGTTCTAATCGATATCGATTAAAATCCAATGCAAATACACCAGGCTCCATGATTTTCAATCGCGCGATAGAATTTTAATTGTTTGAGTACCTTCTCCAGAAACTTCCGAGTAATCTCGGTCCCCGTAATCGATTAACTTCCGTGTACGCTGTAAAACATACTCCGAAGCTTGTTAACGTGAATTTTGAACGGGTGCTCTTTTTGTATTCGAAAATAAGTAAGGTAGAGGAGGATGCTTCCGTGATGTTTCGTTTTGTAAACAGTCACGGACGGTCGAGCGGAAAATCGATTAGGTTTCAATAAAATTCATTCATAATTTGTAGCTAATTAGGCGCCGGTGCAGAATTCGAGAAAGTATTGGGTTGTCCGGCAAGTTCTGGCCGATTTTTAATTATGCCACATTAAATTTGATTTGAAAGATGTTGAAATTGATGTTCAAAATGGTAAATTTAATTCGAAATAACATGAATTTGATGTGCAAAATGGTAAATATGATTTGAAAGATCTTAAATTTGATTTACAAAATAGTAAATTCGACTTGAAACAAGTTCAATTCGGAGTACAAAACTGTAAACGGCAAGAACTAAATAGACCTTTAAAAGATTACGGGAAATTGTAGAAAAATTACATAATAAACATGCCGAAGTAATGTGCGTTATGTTCACATGAACTAACAATAAGGTGAAGGATATATAGCAATTAAGAAGCGATTAATAAGTGTGTTTTACGGTTCGTGCAAATGGAACGTAATCCGATATGATTTACGCCCTCAAATCTTAGCTTTGTAAAATATACCGGCATTAACGCGAGAAATCACGCGACAATAATCGAGGGGATTACCCGAGAATGTCAAGTTTGTTAGAAAGGCAAAGTTGCGTGAGGTTCTTTCAACTGTCTTCCGAACTTGTGAGAGGCGGAGCATTTAATAAGTTCACCGTGCAACTTTGAAATATCACCGGTAATAATATCTTCCGACGTAAATATGTACTTGATAACGAAGATTCTCAACGCGGAACAAAAAAGAAGGTGTCAACCCTGGAATTACAGAATACTTCGCCGAGCAATTGTTGATTAAGAAAGTTGAAAAGTCGCGGAAGCTTCTCAGGAAGTAAATGCTGTTCAGACGGTGTTTTGATCAATGTTCCGATATCATTAAAGCAAATATCCGATTTTTCTATACTTATATGATTTGCATATGTTTTGAATACAATTTGAATGAATGAATTAAATACATGGGTTGTCATTTGTTATTAAAAGTATTTTATATCATGGAATGTTTATTTTCATGATTTATAAAGAAACTGATGCTTTAATAAGAAAGTTAGAAATTATGAAAGTTTGCAATGTTGCGGTTGAAACTTGAATCTCATTGTGATACATTTTGCCGAATAAGGATTACTTTACCGGCTAACAAGGGGAGGACCAGCTTTGTATTTCTGGTTTTTTAACGTACGATAGCTCAAATTGTAGGTCTCAGTGCGTAGATTACGATGCTAAAATTTTAGGCGTATATAGCCTAAGGGCGTTTTTCCAAAAATCGCCCTTAAAGGTGAAAAATCCGAAGAAAGTTTTTTTTGTTTGGAGGATCTCGGATTTTTCACCTTTAAGGGCGATTTTTGGAAAAACGCATGACTATATACGCCTAAAAATCCGAAGAAAGTTTTTTTTATTTGGAGGATCTCGGATTTTTCACCTTTAAGGGCGATTTTTGGAAAAACGCGTGACTATATACGCCTACAATTTTAGCATCGTAATCTACGCACTGAGACCTACAATTTGAGCTATCGCACGTTAAAAAACTAGAAATACAAACCTGCTCCTCCCCTTGTAAGACTTACCTCGTCTGCAGCGCCGTTTCTCAGCCGTTACTTTTCTTTGTTTCATTTACTCACACGTTTCGTCTACTACCAACCCTCGAAACATAAAGTTCCCTGTTGGTTATGATATTGCTCGTAACTAATGGCATGTTTATTTCGGCTGACAGAAAGCACGGAGTGCTAGTGTTGTTAAGGAAGACAACTTAATAATCTTGTCTGCAGTTGCATAACATTTCGTGTCACAATAAATCGAGCAGTATAATGCGACCGGCTAATGAGTAGATGTATTGCGCGCGCAGCAGCCAGTGTCGTAAACCTAACACAATAGAATACGTCATAAATTGTTTCTGACATTTTTAGGATTATTTTCTGATTGTAATATTTGCACTATTTAATATCGCAGCGGGTATTACACTTACAAATCTGTATTACGTAAATCATCAAGAACCAGTTATGCTTCGACAATTATTTATACATAAATTATGATTGGAGGATTGAAGTTAATTAATGGATTCAATTATTCGGGTTATATACATGAAATAAAAGTATATAAAATCTCAAATAATGCGACGTAATGTATTCGAATAATTTAACTAAACATGGCAGACAAGTTATTTTGACTCCTTTGGTAGTTCTAGTGTTAACCTCTTACAATTAGCTACGGCAGGACTCTCCGCGGCGCTGTATCTTTGTACGACAATGTTCGATGTAGAACTGCGCGCGCAGAATAATGTAAATAGCACTGCGATTTGAGTCCGGTGGTGCTTTCCACTATGAAATTACATTAGAATAGAGTTAGAGATGAATAACTTATAATTACTTTATACATTTTCATGTAAAGAGTTTGAAAAAGGAATATAATAAGATCAAATACGCGCAAGCCACTATCGTGGCGTACAGAAACTAATTATAAGAGGTTAATATAATAGTAGAAAATTCGGGAGAAAATCTTGCCTTGTAGTTAAGGCAAGGTAGCGAATAAAATTGTAATTTGAATTTACTTGCACAATTATGCAAATGGAACAATCGAGAAATGATTTGATCCACCGGTATCAATCGCCGTGGCGTCTCGAAAATTCCTGGCATACGTGCATCCTACTGCAGATGCATCCCGTTGCAATTTCGTAATCAGCGCCATCAGTTCGTGCTTTCGCCTACGCCTGCCGTTATCTGCTGCCCGGATCTATCGGTTAAGGTTCACTTTGTTCTGTTTAATGATCCTTCGATTACAATCACTCCTCGTTCACATTTATAGTTCGCGTAATTATATGCTGCGGGAATCACGATGAAACTTACCATACAATTCAGAACGTCTTATTTAAGGTTACGTGTACACTCGCGCGCAAAAGTTTGGAGCAATCTGTGCTTTTTGGATGAAACCAATTTTTAGAAAAGACTAGTTTGGTGACAGAAGGTGAGACTGAATAGTGTCGATAAAAATAAGCAGAATCGAGGAGTTATTGAGATCCAGTTATTCGATTGGTTGTTATGTGACACATAATAGTATATGCCGTACTGTATTAATTTGCTGAAAAAGTAAATGCGCGGTTAAATGCGCGCATTAAAATTTACTGGTATAAATACGCTTTTCGTACATATTCTTGGATATACGGATGCGTATATATACGCCTTTCGCAGTCAAAGGTTTAAAAATATTGCACCTATGTATGAAAATAACATTACGTTATTATGTTTTACAATTGGAATTGGAAGCATATTGGAATTAGGAATATTGGATTTCTATCCAATTAGTTTCCTTCCATTTGTTTTGGGAATGTTAAATAATGTAAATAGCTAAATGTTTTTTAGAGAAATGGTTTCTGACAGTGGCGTAGCAATTATATATATGTATATGCATCTACTTGGTAGCAGACTAAATATTTTTTACAATAATAAATAAAATATTTGTTTACTTATGAAACTCATTATTTCTTTGGAAATTTTAACGTGCTCCAACTTTTGTGCGGGAGTGTACTTTGAAGTAGATCTCGAGAGAGACAAACTTTTCACCATCATTTTGGTCTCACTGCGAGCACTACACTCATAGAAAATCTTATTCCGAAGACTTCTACGGCGTGCATTGGTACCACTGAAGGAGGATGAAAACTTTCGGAGACTGTAAGAGAAAAGGACTTGACGATTTTGCGATTTTCACTCTTTGCTCTCGAAGGCGATTCTCAGTCGCCACTCAGTCCATTGCGGAAACTTGAGTTGCGATTGAGAGGCGACATTAAGATTTACTCCAGTTGTGGGTTAGTTAAAGTCCAATAATGAAAAATAACTCGAATAATTCTTAATGTCGCCTTTAACCCTTTGCACTCGAAGGCGATTCTCAGTCGCCACTGAGTTTATTGCGGAGTGAGAGTCGCTTCTCGAGTGCCGCAAAAATGAATGGCTACTGAGAATCGCCACTTGAGCGCAAAGGGTTAAGTCACAACTTGAGTCTCCGCCATGACTTAAGTGGCGAGTGAGAGTCGCCTCTTCAGTGCCGCAAAAATGAATGGCTACTGAGAATCGCCACTCGAATGCAAAGAGTTAAGTCACAACTTGAGTCGCCGCCATGAATTAAGTGGCTACTGAGAATCGCCACTCGAGTGCAAAGGGTTAAGTCACAACTTGAGTCTCCGCCATGAATTAAGTGGCTACTGAGAATCGCCTCTCGAGTGCAAAGGGTTGAGTCACAACTTGAGTCTCCGCCATGAATTAAGTGGCGAGTGAGAGTCGCCTCTCGAGTGCCGCAAGAATGAATGGCTACTGAGAATCGCCACTCGAGTGCAAAGGGTTAAGTCACAACTTGAGTCTCCGCCATGAATTAAGTGGCTACTGAGAATTGCCACTCGAGTGCAAAGGGTTAACTCACAACTTAAGTCTCCGCCATGAATTAAGTGGCGAGTGAGAATCGCCTCTCGAGTGCAAAGGGTTAAGCCACAACTTGAGTCTCCGCCATGAATTAAGTGGCTACTGAGAATCGCCACTCGAGTGCAAAGGGTTGAGTCACAACTTGAGTCTCCGCCATGAATTAAGTGGCGAGTGAGAGTCGCCTCTCGAGTGCCGCAAGAATGAATGGCTACTGAGAATCGCCACTCGAGTGCAAAGGGTTAAGTCACAACTTGAGTCTCCGCCATGAATTAAGTGGCTACTGAGAATTGCTACTCGAGTGCAAAGGGTTAAGCCACAACTTGAGTCTCCGCCATGAATTAAGTGGCTACTGAGAATTGCCACTCGAGTGCAAAGGGTTAACTCACAACTTAAGTCTCCGCCATGAATAAAGTGGCGAGTGAGAGTCGCCTCTCAAGTGCCGCAACAAACTGCGTCGCGACTGAGCGCGCCTCTCGAATTCCTATAATAAACTGCGTGACAATTAAGAGTCGTCTTTCGAATTACCGATATAAATCGAGTGGCGAGTGAGAGTCGCCTCTGGAGTGCAATGGATTAATGCATCAAAGGTTGGCTTTCGCTCATGATTCCTCGTGTTTCTCATTGTGTTGAAATGTCAGAAACGCCGCGGGTATCTTAATTCTTAGGCTTTAGACGTAACTCGGGAAATTTGGTAAAAGTTGAAATATTTCGACGCTAATTAAAAAACGCCGTAAGCTGCTAAGAGGACTTCCGGTGGATAAAGGAGGATAGAACGCGACTCTGGAATGGAACTTGACTTTGCCGGCGGTTTAAACTAAGCAGAATCTATCGAGCACAGCTACACCAGTCTCAAGAATCCTACTAATTAAATTCCATCTGTGCGTGCACAGTGCACAGTTACGCAGATCTTCGTGTTGAATGTTGAATGTTGATAAAATAAGAACGTACGAAATATTCAGGACACCGGAAAGGAATCAATTCGGAAATGAAGAATTTTTTTGCATCGAAAATTGAGAATTTGATTTTTTTCAAAAACGGAATTATGCCATTGGAGGATCGTCGGGCAAAAATCATAGACAACGATAGGGTTTATCTAACAAAATAATATCTAATATAATAACAAATAAACGGAGTTTAATAAAGTACAGATACCCCTCCTACAACACGGTAGATAGATTCCCAGAAAATGCCGTTTTGTGAGAAACCGTGTTATACGAGACCCGGAGCAAGTAAAAAATATTCAACAGTATAGTAATATAAAATGTAATAGTAAAGTAATAGTAAAATATATTAAATATATAAGTACAGTGTTATACGAGGGTTTCCGAAAATTGCTGATCGTGTTACAGCGAAACCGTGTCGTAGGTGGCCGTGTTGTACGAGGTGTTTGCAAATGTCTAAACGTGTTAGAGCGAAACCGTGTTGTAGGAGGGTTACTCCTTAATTGTCGAATTTAAATGATTCATGAATTTTTTAGGAAACAAATTTCAAAATGCTTTCAATGGGAACGTTTAACCCTTTGTTCTGGAGAGGCGACTCTCAGTCGCCACTCACTTTATCGCGGCAACTCGAGTGGCGACTCATAGGCGACATTACAATTTACTCCAACAAGATATATATATATATATATGGAGGAAATCTTAAAGTCGCCTCACAGTCGCCACTCGAGTTTCTCCAAGCGTGTTAAATCGCGAAATCGTGTAATTCGAATGCCGTGTAAATCGAGGTCTAAGTGTAATACGATGACTTCTGATATTTTAATAAGCAATCATTAATATCTTACTGATTATGTTGATATTGCACTGCTTCGTATGCTTCGCGTTAATTACCGGAAGTGATCGATTACGTTTGTATCACACGTTGTACATCGCCTCGTCACGATGCGTTCACGTCGTGTTCGCGATAATTTATTTGGCATATTAATTACTGATTGTCAATCTTCCCGGCTGGACAATTGATTCTGATTTTACCGACTAAATTCCACGGCCTAAATTCCCTGGAATTTCGCACATCCACCGTGCATCTTGTTACCACGCCTCATTAGTATTGTATTATTATCAACACGATGTCCGTCATACAAATATAAAAAGGATTGGTGGAATGTTGAAAATGACTTAAATATTAATTCGTTCGAGAAACCCGTTCGAACTGTGAATTGTTCGAAGTCCGAATCGAGATTTCAGATTTTAGGTCTTTCCATGATAATAACTTAGAAAAAATTGAACAATATAATTTCACGTTTATTTTATTCATTTTTGTTATTAGAACACAGAGATAAAAGTGAAGCATAATTTTTTAATATAGAAATCAGAGAGACGAAAATATTGCTCCTGGACTATAATTCGAAATTAGAAACGAAAAATCAAATAATATAAAGTAAAATAAAAATAATTATAAAGTAAATGTATACAGCTAAGACAAAAAGATTATAATTTTACAATAAACACATTCGCTTTAACCAGTTAACTGAGGCGCCCTCTTTAAAAAGTATGTACCTAAATCGTGTCGCGAAATGACACTAAATGACGCTCGGACGAATATACTCGTCACAGCACAAAATATTGCCACTTCTTCGCGACGAGTATACTCGTCAGTCGCAGCTAACTGGCGACTATCTAAATATCTAAAGCTGTAATATATTCACCATTTACTTTCTCCAACTATTATTATTAAATATGGATATCCACTTCATATAAATAATGGAGACGCAGAACATTTGGCAAATCTGATCGATTACGAAAATGTTCGCGCAGCCATCAAACCATTAATGTACAGAAGCAAGTTAGGAGGATATTTTGCAAAGTAATCACTCCACATAATTATTCCCAGTTTCATTATGAGTTTAATTATACTAATACCAACGTAGAGTATCACCCTATATATGTTTTAATGGATTAAGTTACCGTTTGAAACGAGCCATTCAGTAGCGCGGCGTTTCAATTTGAGTTTGAAAGCGCTGTTGCCATTGTGTCGGTTTTCTATATCTGCGAAAACCGGATTCCATGTTTTAGACCGCGTTGTCGATACGTCATTACTTGAGATATCAAAGACGCGTTATTTATTTATATGAATTATATGAATAATATATTTCGATGATTTCGTGTAAATACAGTCGAGTCTCTTTTTATGCGACGGATACGTTCCACAGAAATCCGCATAAAAAAGCGCAGGAAAAATATATAGTTTTCTGGATAAAATTTAGGGATAATTTATTAAATTGCCAGCTGCATGAAAGAGGTAACTTGTACACATTCAGTTGTTCTGTTTTGTTTGTGCATAAAAAGATTTTAAACTCGAACGGGAAAAGCTTTATTTGTGCGTGGGAATTATTCCCTTCTCTCTTAATTCGCAGCAGAAAAACAGAAAAAGAACGAAAATAAATGGATAAGCTTGTTACGCTGTTAAAACTTTTTAGATTTCGTTGATTACTTATTTTTTCTTCTTTTTCTTTGCTTCATTGCATAACTTCAAAACCGTGTTGAAGAGATACGCATAAGAAGAGAGTACTGTAAGCGATTGTACGCGATTTGTATATTCTAGTTTCGAAACGTGTACTTGAAAAATTGCAATTATTAATGAAGGAAAATTTGGAATTTCTGGATAATTATTTTACGTTGGATTTTATTTTGATTACAATTGTTTAAGGGAACAAATTCTTTTAACAATTTGATCTGCAAATGGGGGAATACAATCTGTAGAATGGTGAGTTTGTTTTGCGAATGGATGAATTTGATCTGCAAAATGGTTAATTTCGAGTGCAAAAAAAGTGTATGTGATCTGCGAAAGGGTTAATTTGGAGTGCAAGAAAGTGAATGTGATCTGCAAAATGGCGAATTTGATTTGCGAAACGGTGAATTTGATTTGCGAAACGGTGAATTTGATTTGCAGAACGGTGAGTTTGATCTGAAAACTGTGAATTTGATCTGCAAAACGATGAATTTGATTTGCAAAATGGTAAATTTTACTTGCAAACGGGTTAATTTGAAGTGCAAAGCGGTGAATCTGATCTGCAAAATGGTTAATTTCGAGTGCAAAAAGGTTAAATATGATCTGTAAAAGCGTTAATTTGAAGTGCAGAAAGGTGAATACGATCTGTAAAAGGGTTAATTTGAAGTGCAAAAAGGTGAATATGATCTGCAAAAGGGTTAATTGCGAGTGCAAAGAGGTGAATCTGATCTGCAAAATGGTTAATTTCGAGAGCAAAGGGGTGAATCTGATCTGCAAAATCGTTAATTTCGAGTGCAAAGAGGTGAATACGATCTGTAAAAGGGTTAATTTGAAGTGCAAGAAGGTGAATTTGATCCGCAAAAGAGTTAATTTCGAGACCAAAAAGGCGAATATGATTTGCAAAGTGGTTAATTTCGAGTACAAAGAGGTGAATATGATCTGCAAAAGGGTTAATTTGAAGTGCAAGATGGTGAATATGATTTGCAAAATGGTTAATTTCGAGTGCCAAAACCAGTACAAGCATTATTTAACGAAGAACATTCGAACTCTATCTTCCAACTCTCTAATTTCCGTGAATGAAAATGCGCTTCATCAGATTCACACGTCTACCGGCATACGAAGTAGCACGTCACGCGATCAGCGGGTTGCATTTTTCTATGCATGTTTTCGAAGTGCATCGTTCTCCCTTTAATCCGTAAAAGGGAGCTGTTTCCCATGTTTCATTTCTTTTATTATACCTCTCACCGTGAAGAGGCGGAGAACTAGCACCCGACACGATTCTTTCGTGCCTTCGAAATATGACTGAATTTTATCTTGAGTGGATGGAACAAATATTCATGAGTATCGTGTGCTTTCATTAAAGTCCATCAAACGGAACACGGATTCAGAATCCCGCTAATTGTACTCGATTATCTTTCATTCAAGTAATAATTATAGTGCTCACGTTAATATCCATGTCCTATTTCTTCTTTCCTATGATTATTATCTACCTGAAGAGATTTTCATTCGACATCCATCTTGTATATTCTATACTTTCACGTAAACGGTATGAATTATGTGTATGTACACTCCCGTTCATAAGTTTGTGGAGACATTCTTAACGCTAGAACTACCGAATCAGTCAAAATGACTGGTTCGCAATTTTTTCGGAAGTTATTCGACTGCACAACGTCGCCTCGTTTGAGATTTCGTGTACCTTTATTTTATGTACATATGTACAATGAAATCCATTAATTAACTTACATCTTCCTGCCATAAATTAACATTTAAAATGCAGATTACTGCGATAATCCGAATGGCGACTGGGAAGCGACATTAAGATTTACTGCATTTACTTTTTGTTATTGAATTTTAAATCACCGACAACTGGAGTCAATTTTAATGTCGGCTCTCAGTCGCCACTCGAATTGCAGCAATAAATTGACTGGCGACTGAGAGTCGCCTTTCGAGTTTAAAGGATTAATAGACGTAAACGATTATAATAAACAAATTAGAGTGGCGACTGAGAAGCGACATTAAGATTTTCTCCAGTTATAGTTTGTTATTAGACATTAAATCAACGCCGTCTAGGGTCAATTTTAATGTCGCTTCTCAGTCGCCACTCACTTTGTTGCGGCAATACGAGTGGCGATTGAGAGGCGACATTGAAACTGAACCCAGTTGTCGGTGATGTAACGTCCAGTAACAAACTATAACTATAGAAAATCTTAATGTCGCCTCCCAGTCGCCACTCAATTTATTGCGCCAACTCGAGTGGCGACTGAGAAGCGACATTAAAATTGACCCCAGTTGTCGGTGATTTAACGTCTAATAACAAACTGTAACTAGAGAAAATCTAAATGTCGCCTCTCAGTCGCCACTCAATTTATTGCGCCAACTCGAGTGGCGACTGAGAAGCGACATTAAAATTGACTCTAATCGGCGGTGATTTAATGTCTAATAACAAACTACAACTGGAGAAAATCTTAATGTCGCCTCTCAGTCGCCACTCAATTTATTGCGCCAACTCGCGTGGCGACTGAGAAGCGACATTAAAATTGACCCTAGACGGCGGTGATTTAACATCCAGTAACAAACTATAACTAGAGAAAATCTTAATGTCGCCTCTCAATCGCCACTCGTATTACCGCAACAAAGCGAGTGGCGACTGAGAAGCGACATTAAAATTGACCCTAGTCGGCGGTGATTTAATGTCTAATAACAAACTGTAACTAGAGAAAATCTAAATGTCGCCTCTCAGTCGCCACTCAATTTATTGCGCCAACTCGAGTGGCGACTGAGAAGCGACATTAAAATTGACTCTAATCGGCGGTGATTTAACATCCAGTAACAAACTATAACTACAGAAAATCTTAATGTCGCCTCTCAATCGCCACTCGTATTACCGCAACAAAGCGAGTGGCGACTGAGAAGCGACATTAAAATTGACCCTAGTCGGCGGTGATTTAATGTCTAATAACAAACTGTAACTGGAGAAAATCTTAATGTCGCCTCTCAGTCGCCCCGCAATTCGAGTGCATAGAGTGACAATCAGAAAATCGTCAAGTCAATCGTCAAGTCAATCGTCAATCGTCTCTTCCCTTACATTCAATTACAGTAAATGCTCAATAAACTTCACGAATACATAATTAATTAATCGACAGTTATAACAAATGTTTTATCTCGAATATTGATAATGTTAGATGATAAAAACTGATCATTGTTGCAAATTGGAATGGTCGGCACTAGTCGAGACTAATTGCTGTCCTCTGCGATGATATTCAGAGGTTAATCATTCTTCATTGCAATAATTCCGTTGGTAAAGTATACTTCTTAATGGATGATATCTATCATATAAATTGCTTGGTTTATGAGTGAAATTGGTGACTCATGTGTCAGACCAACGTATGTACTTCTGCTAACGAACATCTCTTTCGTGTGCGTAGACATAATTGACATGATTCGATGAAACGCAACATTTATTAAATATGTCTGCTAATAATTGAATACAATTTAAACTGTCATCATTGTCGCCGTGTGTATGAAAATACTTCGTCGCTGTGACCCCCTGATTTACGACATCAATTTCTTTAAGGTTTCTATCGAAATTGATTAATGAATTATTACAAATTGAAGGCCTCCGAATAACGATGAATGTTTTTCTTACACTTGGCACTCGAAAGTCGAGTCTCAGTCGCCACGCAGATTATTGCGGCAGTTCGAGAGCGGCGACTGAGAGGCGACATTAAGATTTACTTCATTTATCTCAATCTTAAATATATTTAATATTTTGACAACTATTCATACTTAAGACCGAGTTCATATTAATTTCACTGTTCAAGGTTTGCTTGTATTTTAACAACAAATAGGTGATTGTTATAGATTTTGGTGTGTTGAAAGCGAATCCGCAAACCGGTTTCCTCCGTCATCCTTAATTTTGGAAAAAATCGATTTTGAAGGAATGGGTCTTTAAACCCATTTTGAAGAACGTTTGATTAATGTTTATTAAACAAAAGAATACTGAACCTGAACAATATTTCACATAATGAACACACATAATACTGTGATTTACTGGAATCATCCATTTTGTTACTGTTTTTTTAGCTGCTCTCAATTATTTGAACACAATGCTGTTATTAAAATTAATTAATACTGGTAATCACTGATAATTCATCCTGAATTCATTTTTGATTTAATATGACTTACATAATAATTAATGTATAATAATTAATGGTGAATCGGATAAATTACATTACATATTTCCTGAACATTTCAACTATGTATTTATAATACATTGTGAATTAAAATACAATTATAGGGAAATCATAGGACCACGTAATCTACTGTTGTTATTATTTATGAGCTTGCAAATATTTAATAACCGCTCGATATATTATATTACTAATTCAACTGGAAATCATTGCATAATATAGTAATCCCGGAAATGATTTGCTTTTCAATAAGTTCACATTTATTATCACGAGAATTGGACAATATTAAATATACACAAAATATATTATTAATAACGATAAGTAGCTGAATGATTCAGGACAATGGTGTCTTTTGTCTGACTCCAAATTCACAGAACAAATCCTTTTATTTCTATTAATACATTTTTGTTCGCCTTTTACATTTTTATTTTATTTAAAAAATGAACGTATTTATATTATCAAAGAATAAAATACGTTTCAACGAAATAGTTTTATAGCTGAATAGCAGAAACAGACACATTTGGCAAAAAAATCGCAAAAAACTTCGCAAAGTCATTAAAAGATTAATTAACTTTAAAATTATCACATAGTTTTATTTCTTGAAATTATTAAGTACATAGTAATTAGATTTTTACTAAATAATGCACATTTTTAAGTATACTATCTGATTGAAGTTTTTTGAATGCGGCCATATTTGATTACAGCTAAATTAAATCAGACTACCAACATAAAAATGTTCCCCACCACTGATTTAAGAATTGCCTGTTTAAGTTAACTATAAAACTGTGATTTTTTGTTTTGCGAGACCGGCGGTTAAACCACCGACAACTGGAGTCAATTTTAATGTCGCCCCTCAGTCGCCACTCGAATTGCTGCAATGAATTGAGTGGCGACTGAGAGGCGACATTAAGATTTTCTCCAGTTATAGTTTGTTATTAGACATTAAATCACCGCCGACTAGAGTCAATTTTAATGTCGCTTCTCAGTCGCCACTCGAATTGGCGCAATAAATTGAGTGGCGACTGAGAGGCGACAATAAGATTTTCTCCAGTTATAGTTTGTTATTAGACATTAAATCACCGCCGACTAGAGTCAACTTTAATGTCGCTTCTCAGTCGCCACTCGAATTGGCGCAATAAATTGAGTGGCGACTGAGAGGCGACATTAAGATTTTCTCCAGTTATATTTTCTTATTGAACGTTAAATCATTGCGAATAGAGTCAATTTTAATGTCGCCTCTCAATCACCTCTCGGATTACCGCAACAAACTGAGTGGCGACTGACAGTCGCCTCCGAGTCCAACGGTTTAAATAAGTATCCCTAACCCATTAATCGGTGATCACGAGTTAATTCGTTATTTCAATCTAGGCTCACCTCGAAGGTTACAAATTCAATTACAATTATCCCTGCTGTACTCTTATTTTATTACTAAATTCAAATTTCCCGCGCGAAGTCGTTTCTTAGAATTCTTCGATTAACGGGTTAATATAGAGTCGCCCGCTAGTGTAAAGGGTTAATGTTGAACAATTTTAATCCGAATAATATATCGATGTTACCGATTAATATAAATATTAATCGTATTACGCATTTCAGGAAAACAAGTTCTTGCGGAGAAGTAGTTTCCTGGAAGTTTTTCTAGAGATACGATAAAAACAGTTAAACGCAGCTGCGTTAACGGCTTCACTGACACGTTTGCGTAATCGTTTTCAATAAACGCAAATCAATAGCGTGCTTTGAAGTCCTAACACATAAACTGGTCTTTTTTGCATTGTTTGGTGTAAAAGCCAAACGTAAATCGCGATGGAGTACCGTCGATCGACAAACCGAATACTTTCATTAACTTTCATTTTGTTTAACGCGTGGAACGCCATGACCGTCAATGGCAATATTGAAATCCGTGTTATACGATGCCTCGCCATACGCGTCCGTAACGTCTACATAACGTCTAAAAATCAAACTGTTTAAGCGCTCCGCGATATATTGGTTACTTTACATCGTTATTTTAACGTTACAAATATTAACAATTTTAGGAATATTAGCGATATATTTGATTCGAGTTTTAGTAATATAGTAATTTAATAATAATATTTTAATAATATTTTAATATTAATGATATTTACCATACCGCTATTTATTGCCACGGGTTCACGTATTTTTTTAATTAGTTCTGATAATAAATATTAACGAATTTTATGAATATTAGCGATATATTTAATTCGAGTTTTAGTAATATAGTAATTTAATAATAATATTTTAATAATATTTTAATATTAATGATATTTACCATACCGCTATTTGTTGCCACGGGTTCACGTATTTTTTTAATTAGTTCTGATAATAAATATTAACGAATTTTATGAATATTAGCGATATATTTAATTCGAGTTTTAGTAATATAGTAATTTAATAATAATATTTTAATATTAATGATATTTACCATACCGCTATTTGTTGCCACGGGTTCACGTATTTTTTTAATTAGTTCTGATAATAAATATTAATGAATTTTATGAATATTAGCGATATATTTAATTCGAGTTTTAATAATATAGTAATTTAATAATAATATTCTAATATTAATGATATTTACCATACCGCTATTTGTTGCCACAGGGTTCACGTATTTTTTAATTAGTTTCAGATAATAAATATTAACGAATTTTATGAATATTAGCGATATATTTAATTCGAGTTTTAATAATATAGTAATTTAATAATAATATTCTAATATTAATGATATTTACCATACCGCTATTTGTTGCCACGGGTTCACGTATTTTTTAATTAGTTTCAGATAATAAATATTAACGAATTTTATGAATATTAGCGATATATTTAATTCGAGTTTTAGTAATATTGACATCGGCGGTCACCCGCGGCATTCAACGTGTTAACATTGCTATTATTTCTCAGTATCGATATTTTATTTGTATCCTCGTAACTGCAGTAACGAACGAAATAATGGATATTTACTCAAAGTCAAAATTAGAAAAGGAAATTTCGGTGGCCGTGCACGCCGGATACAAAAATACGAACCAGTCGATAAAGCGGTTGTCAGAGCTGTTAACTTCGGTGTTTACAAATGCACGAAAGTGGAATGCGAACAAAAATTTCTAGTTAAATTGGAGATTGATTGACGTGGCTGAATAAAAATAAGCCACTTGAAATTCTAACTGGCGTTGAGGAATGAAAATTGAGTTTACGCGAGAAAATGTACGAATTATTTGCCGACTGTTTTATGGGTGAGAAAGAAGATGGCCGATTGTATAATACTTATTCGATAACCTGCCACTAGTTAGACTATATAATTATAATTATTACAACAAAAGCAGTTATAGAAATACTCTTTCGATAGAATTATTTATTGAGAATATATACTTAATTATGAATTCATATTATTATCAGATATGAACTTTCCATATAATTATACATAGTAATATAGTAATAACACTATAAAAGCAAGATAATTAAAGTCAAAAAGACAAACTAGAATAATATTATAATTAAAATGACAATATAATATAAACTTGAAATATGTATACAATAAAGTATATAATGCAAAATTGTCCTGCAAATTATTGCAATGTTGCATTTTGCGGGATACGAAAATTATGTTTACTTTGTTTCCGCCATCGCTGATGTTTTCAGGAAGAGTACTTTTTCGAGCATTTCAACAAACATGCACGACTTTTAATTAAAACTTATGATTTCATATATTTTCCTTGACTTCGAGGAGGACTTATATTAAAGCAACAAGTCTTGGCAACATAATGGACGGCTCGGAAATACTCTTTAAATATAATAACCCTGATCTAGTTTAAAATGCGAGCATATCGGAAACTTAAGAAAAAGAAATCTCTACGAATACTTAAATAAAAGTTCTTCAAACTTTCTGGGCAGCGAGCCACCGCGCCCCTTTCTCCTTCGTTGGTTTCCGGTTGCGCGAATTTTTTACGCTTATCAGCGCCCTCTATCGGACTATTCAAAGTGAGGTTATGTCTGGGTCAGGTCGAGGTTAGGTCCCAGACTAATTCTCGCGGTTCGTAACAGATTCAAAAAGCTAAAAACTTTCCGGACAATTCAATACTTGATCAAATTTGAACGAAACATTTTTTAAATAACCCTTTAACCCTTTGCGGTCGGTGTCCCCGTAGCGGGGACATTTCTAAATCGTCGTAGAAGTCGGTGTCCCCCTAGCGGGAACCTTCGGGAACCTTACGTATTATAAGTAGTATTAACAACAAATCAGTTTCCCCAAATTCTGCGTTTTTTAATTTCCATATATTGACTTTAAATCCTGTACGGAAAAGTAATTGCGAAACGATAGATTTCCTCCGACCTACTGGTACTCCCAAAAGCGAAATCTGCCGATCGCAAAGGGTTAATTGCATAGCATATTAAAATTATGAACGCTATAATATTTCCATATAAACATTGTTTTTTCTGAAAACTTTCGAGGAAAGTATAATTGGAAGAGTCAGGGAAAATGGGAATAAAAATCATAGAGTTAGATGTTTGTGAAATCTGACTTTCTAGTGGAAATTTCTAGGAATGTTTTCGTTTTTGATAAGTTACGAGTTAACGAACGTTGTTTTGATTAAATGGAGTTGATATTGGATGACGCAACATGTGGTAATCGTAGCGGGATAATTACACTGTTTCAAAGTGAAAGTTTCCCCTTTGAGAAGCAACGTCTGATTAATGCCGCGGAATACTACTTACACTCCTGGATTGTAAGAACCGTGACTCGTAAAAAGGGCTTTGATGTGAATGACGTGGCTAAGTGATATCTGTAAATTGAAACTCAGACTTTTTCCGTAAATATCTTCCTTTATCCAGGAATAAAATGCGGAATCAAAATGCTTTTTGTTGTCGCTAAAAAGAACCTTCAAAGAAATCTGATTCAGGAAGTTATGCCGGAGAAATGTTTTGTCGATGCTTGGATAACGAAGAAAGTATAAGAAAGCTGTTAAGTGTTATAAACAATATTTATGAACAATAATGGATACCTACTTATAAAAATAGAATGAAATTAAATTAAAATCAATTGAATTGAATTAAATTAAATTGAATATATTTCTTAATCACAACTCTTAATGATATTATTGTTAATCACTTTCTTAAGCCTTAGCACTTGGAGGCGACTCTCAGTCGCCATTCAATTTATTGCAATGACCACAAGAGTGGATCTTGTGGTTTGAAGATATCACTCTTGTTCTTCTGCTTATTTGATCTGTTCTCATCGGAACTTAAAATGTGAGAACGTTTTTCAAAAAAGTACCACATTCGTTAAGTTTGAATAGAACCGACATAAAAGTTCCATAACTTTAGTCGATCCTTGGATAGGTTCAATTAAAATGAAATCGCAGATACAGAGAATTGAGGAATGTTAGGAAATTAGCGTTGAAAGTCATCCAAAATTCCGTATAATTGGGTGTATTGCTAGAGAAGTATTTCGATGGGGACATTCCTTATTCATCCGGAAGTTTGGTACTTCGGGCAAAGCGAGTTGGGGAGCTAGGAAACTTGGTGTGTCAATAGGCACGTGCATTATTCACATAGTGAAATGAGGGTGATGGCGCTCGGGGAAAGCGAGTTCGACGCGTACCGTTGCTTAGCGTTGCTTAACGTCGCTTACCGTTGCTTACCGTCACTTAACCTCGCCTAACGTCGCTTAACGTCCCTTACCGTCGCATTAACGTCGCACTATCGCCGTCTAACGTCGCTTACCGTTACTTAACCTCGCCTAACGTCGCTTACCGTTACTTAACCTCCCTTACCGTCGCTTAACGCCGTCTAACGTCGCTTAACGCCGTCTAACGTCGCCTAACGTCACTTAACGTCGCCTAACGCCGTCTAACGCCGTCTAACGTCACTTAACGTCACTTAACGTCGCTTAACGTCGCTTACCGTCGCTTACCGTCGCCTAACGCCGTCTAACGCCGCTTAACGTTGCCTAACGTCACACTAACGTCGCCTAACGTCGCTTAACGCCGTCTAACGTCGCTTAACGTCGCTTAACGTCGCCTAACATCGCTTAACATCGCCTAACGTCGCTTAACGTCGCTACAGATCGTACCGATACTTTTGAATACGCGAGAAACTCACTGCTTTAAAGTATGCGCCCTCTACTGGTTCCTGAGCGTCACCAAAACTCCCACAAATATTTATCACGTGCGCATCATCAAACGCATCTTCGTCAATTCTATTTGCTTGTTAACATTAACAATCAATTAGTTCAGCCCTGGTGCTCACAATTATGCCGTTAATTATATCTTTACTAGAAATCCTGCCATTGCAGAGAATACCTTTAAGTATTCTTACATGGATCAGGGGGTGGAGAATGTGCGGCGGAATCATTTGGTCTCTTTAATTTGAAATTCCCGCTCGCTGCACTGTTATTTATAAGAGATCTATTTTTCCTTTTATTAAGATGGGGTGAGCCAATATTTGAAGAGGTTGGTAGCTTAAATTTGTCGGGTTACTGGGTTTACACGCGTCTCTTCCCTACAGCTGTAGGCTCAGACCCGTTTCCGCGTGAAAAATCACAAAAAATTATAAAAATTTTGCAAAATGAACCCATCGAACCGTACGTACCTTTACTGTATATGGAATCATTGGATTGAAATAACGAGTGGGATGCACTACTTCGGTAATCAAATTGTTGAAGCACATAAGTTTTGATTTCAAGTACACTTCGTGTGTACCAACATTGAACATCCAAATGTGAGACTATCACATTTAATAGCAGCGTAAACATTGATTTATTAACATTCATTATAAATATACCATCATCCAGGATAGTCAACAAATTCATTCCAAACTCATTTTGTTTAATGCTTTGTTTCATTCTTTGGTAATCGTGATTTATGTGATTGACGGAAAAGTATTGGTAAAAGCATGTTTTTGTGACGGAACACAATCACGCTGTTTCAAATTTCATTTCAATTAAGATATGAATGTTATTTTCTTTAATAAAAAGCATAACAACATTTGAGTTCCGACACCTTTCGTCCTTTTTTGTCAAAAAAGCACTAGATAAATCTAAACTTTATTATACCAAAATACTAAAAATGTCAGGTGCCTAATTATGCCGCTAATTACGAAAGTGGTGCAAGTACTTTTTATCTACGCCCCTCGAAATAAATAAATAAATAAATAAATAAATATATCTACAAGTCCGGTTAATATGTAAAACTTGTATGAATTCTACGATAAGAATGTTGAAAAGTGTTGACAATAAATCAATTCCACACGAGACGATTGCATCTGTTTATAACCTAAAAAGCTTGACATAAAGTTTAGGTTTATAATCTAAAAAGCTTGACATAAAGTTTAGGTTTATAACCTAAAAAGCTCCCGCAGAAGTGACTTAAGTTAAGTCCATAATTACCAGGATAATTATGAACACACAAAGATGTCCCCAAATTGATTCGTTCTCTGAAAATGTCCCCTTGTAAGCTACGAAATACGAGCGCACGATAAATCGATAGTGATGCGCTCGTGCGTGTGATCGATGCGCGCGCGCGCAGGTTTATATCGAAGCGTCAAACGCCTTTAGCGACAAAAGAAGAGATCATTTGAACCGTTCGGTTGGCAGACGACGCGATCTCGTTTCTACGGTTCACCCGTGTCTCTGCAGCGGACATAATCGATGATTTAAGGAAACAATAACAAACACATCGTGAAACGACTTCCGGCGCATACATGTTGGGGATTGGTAGTGGTGTTGCATGGAAGTTGGCAGAATGTCGAGTTAAGTGGTCGTTTTCTACGTCCCAGATGAAATTATAACTATTCCGATACGCCCCAAGGCCACTTGTATGCTCGTATAATTAAGCTATTGCTATATTATACAGGGATGAAAAGATACCCGGCATTTGGCTCCGCCCCGTTTATCCCAAACCATTCAACCCTTCCCACTTCTCTCATTCGCCGTTCAAACCAGAAATATGCGTGGCGACGATCCGATTAAATAACAGGTCAGTTCATACCAATTCTTTCCGAGGCTTTCGTGTTAAACCGTTCGTTATTTGCCAACCTTGTTCCCACTTTCCATTCGCCTTTCGTTTTGTTCCAATCGTCTGAAGATAATACCTTTGAACGAAACTTTGTTCCCACCAACGCAGATTTCCACGAAACACTGATTTACCGTAATCGGTATGTTTCAATCTGAAATATTATCTCTTATTTTATATTTGAAGTAATCAATACCCAGGTCTGGTTGGGATTCATACAATTTCTGCCTCAGATCATTTATTACTACTTCGTTGCGACTTAGAGTCGACTCCGATTGTAAAGGGTTAATCACAACCTCAAAAGGAATGTGTATTTACTCGATAAAGTCATTTTATGATATACGCATCCCCGTATGATATTCAACAAGATGACGAAACGATAAGTTTCCCGAAGCCAGATTTTTGGAGTCACCAAACCCATACGAAACTAAGTTATTACTTAACTTTTTCCGGAAGGTAATCTTCCGGCGCGGTTTGGCTTGCGTTCTTTCCGGTGGTTCGTCTCTGGCAAATATCCATTGTCGTAATATTGGCTTCTAAGATTAAACCGCTAGATGCCGTAAGTTTCGGCGTCGTAAAACTTTACGTGATCTGTCATACGACGAATATGAACACGAAGATTTTAGAGTGCGGTGCTTCGTAGGAAAACCACTCGACTTTTCCCATCGGAAAAGTTCACCTTCTATCGATTCCACCATAGCTGACGAAACCGCTCTAATTCTTAACCTTCCGAGACTAATGATTTGCCGATGCTGATGCGCCACTTTAGTGATACCACTTTGCTGAATAGTTTTCTAAGAGATTACCCAGGATGACTTCGTCACGGATCACATCCTGTTATCGCAATTTCCATACAAAATGCTAACTCCTGGTGGACAGACTTAACTGATATAACAAGATCCATAGCCATATACCTGGTACAGGTTTTGCACTCAAATTAGAATTAACCCCTTGCACTATTTTGACGAGTCTGACTCGTGATGAAAATTTTAGCCCAAACATGGATGTCACGAGTCGGGCTCGTTGTTCAGTTCCAGACCAAACATGAATATCACGAGCTTGACTCGTACTCGACATTTCAGGTCGAACATGAATATCACGAGTCTGACTCGTGGTCTTAGTTTTGGACCAAGTATGAACATCTCGAATGGGATTAGTAATTAATTATATTATTATAATTAATCAGAATTTGTTTTCATCTTATGTAATAATTAAAGTATTTTTTAAAAGTTTTTGATTCAAATTCATTTCAATTTCACAAGAGTTCCATCGCGTGAAGTAAATACGGGCACGACTACCTTGCGCTCGGTCGTAAGAATATATCTCAAGTTTCGGCTCGCGCGCTCCACCGCTCGCTTCGCCGCTAGCGACAATCGAGGCAGCCGCGTTTGGCCTGACTTTTCCCGAGGTTCCGAATAGTGCAAGGGGTTAATAAAAGATAATATTGACCTTCATGCATTCCACATTAACCATTCAGCAGATATTCATCTTATTGCAATGCTTTTGCTGGAATCCCACCCACTTTACAGAAACCACCTCTTTCAGAACCTAGCAACCTCAACTCACTTCTTATCCTGCAACTGGCTTTCCAAATCTATCACATTCTGCAATGCAAACTGACCTTTCCACAAATCTGAATATTCCCTGATGTAGCTTGAAATGTAAAGCATGCCTGTAGGTATACAAAATTGGAATGAAATTATTCCAAGTTCTTCAAACATTCTGATTACGTACACCCTTCATTAGTATCATTCTCTTTCTCTTTAGTATATCTGAACGACATCTAAAGACTAGTCATTCCCTTTGCTATCTTAAAACTTACTTATCTTATTAAAGGCAAGTTCCATCTCTGATAAATGATTAATTAAAACACAATGCTTTGGGGGAATAAATCTTTGTAGATGAGACGAGGAGGAAACGTGACTGGACTCAGGCCCGATGAATTTTCAAGACTTATCGTAGTACCGCGAGTTACTGCTTAATCGAGTTAGCCAGGATACAGAGAGCGAGAGATTTTCATCGTGCTACGAGCACGTTCGAATCAGCCTTAATTACGATCCCTTCCGGTGGTATCTGCCGGTAAAGACGACCATGCCTTTTAGGAGGGAATGTTAGATTAGGTGTTAGTTTCATGCTGTGCTTAAGGCGGATTGCGCTTCGCGTTTCCGTTTCTTGCCCGAGGTGCAAGCCTGCTGACAGAAACGCGATTTAACCCTTTGCGATCGGCAGATTTCGCTTTTGGAAGTACCAGTAGGTCGGAGGAAATCTATCGTTTCGCAATTACTTTTCCGTACAGGATTTAAAGTTCCCGCTGCGGGGAACTTCTACGACTATTTAAAAATGTCCCCGCTACGGGGACACCGACCGCAAAGGGTTAAAGGGTGAATCGGTATATTGTTCCATCATAGGGATCTCCTCTGTGCCCTTATTCCAGATATTGAGCATTTCACACAGCACGGATGTCCTTTTGATGACATCTATCAAATTAATTCAATATGGACATCCATGGACTTCATTAAACATTCAGTAAACTTAACGTTCTGATTCACTAATTAGTTTATGTTGGTAGAATGATATTGACAACTTGCTGATCAGCGATTTCACACGGGAAGACTTCCGTGCAGCAGGCTATTTTTCCGCGGTTTAATGTAAAGTGCAAATATTGAAATAAATGGAGTGTTTAATTGAAACATTACACAAACTTGTGCCAAGCTTATGGCTGGTAGTGTACCTAATGTAAGTATGTATATTTTAGGGTTTAAAATAATAATAATACTCGGCAATAATGAATGTCAAGTTCCTACAGTGTGAAGAGTTATGGCTGCAACTACGGTATTTGTAGTGGCGCCAAATTTGAAATTGAACATTAAGGGGCGGTTGCGAGATAAGGAACTGCAAACAGTGTAGATACCTTAATTGGGGAAGCACCTGCTCGGAAAACAGAAGATCCCGTGTTTCAGACGCAATCCTGCAACCTGAATAACCTTTCCTCTTTCTCTCGACTTACTCATTGAAGGTTGGTACACTGATGGAGAATGAATCAAATACTTACTGAGTTATGCAGGTTTTGCACTCGAAATTCACACCTTTGCGAATCAAGTTCATCGGTTTGCAAATCGAATTCATCGGTTTGCAAATCGAATTCATCCTTTTGCAAATCGGATTCATCCTTTTGCAAATCGAATTCATCCTTTTGCTAATCGAATTCACCCTTTTGCAAGTCAAATTCACCTTTTTGTAATTCAAATTCACTCTTTTGCAAATCGAATTCACCCTTTTGCGAATCAAGTTCACCGCTTTGCAAATCGAATTCATCCTTTTGCAAATCGAATTCATCCTTTTGCGAATCAAGTTCACCCTTTTGCAAATCAAGTTCATCCTTTTGCAAATCAAATTCATCCTTTTGCAAATTTACAATTTTTTCTAATAATACCTAAAGTGCATCCTATTCTACAATTTCTAACAATTTCGTACAAATTAAATTTTTAAGTAAAAAAGTTATTATAATTATTAAAAAAACATATTTTTTTTTCAATAATACATAGAATGCATCTTATTATACAATTTCTGAAAGTTTCACAAAAATTGCTTCATAAATAACAAAGTTATGATGATTTTAGAACGTACAAGTTTGCCCAAAAACGTGCGGTCCCAGGCGTATGCCTTACAGATTTCTTTGCGGGCCTTAATGTGTTAAGAAGTTAGGTATACTTACTGAATTCAATCTGAATGTAGCTACAGGATGTGCCAGTACCTTGCAGGAGTGTTTAGTCAGCTAACCTTGCAACAAGCTATTTTATAAGAAGTGAATTAAGTAGATTGCAATAACTTTCAACGAGGAAAATAAAAGTAACTTCAGAAAGGTAGAAGTACTAAAACAGATACTTCTGCAGTTCCTTATCTTCTTTTCTTTCGAGAGGTACTCATCGATTGATCGCAAGATGTCCCTTTAGATTCCACAATCCCTTTGTTTTCTATTTACTTCCGTTTCAATTGCATTCCATTTTCCATTTTGAAACAGCACTGAGGAAAAACGCTGAGCGCAAAATGCGTGGGATTTCATGAAAGGAATGATACTTCCGAGTCACGTTTTATTATCTTTTATCAAGATCACATTCGATCATATTTGATAATCACAAAAATGATTATCAATTATTTATTTCGTCTTATTTATTTCATTTATTTATTAAGTGAGTTGTCCAACGTACGAAAGGTTCCGTCGTCGATTCTTAAACCAGATGTCGGATTGTGTTCGATTTTTTCCATTTAGTTCTTTTATGCTCGCTAATTGAATTTTTCTACGAATTAACATCTCATCTTTATTGATCACGATTTCTTGCTTGTAATTGGCAGCAGTGCCTTGAGATACAGGCGGCTCATCGAAGGGTTGCCAACTAGCAATTAATAATTAATAATCGACGAATACCAATTAATAATTAATAATAGTATAATAGAATAGTAATTATACTGTCTTGCAACTTGCAAGATTAAAGTAATTGACAACGATTTACAATTCTCTCAAACTCAACAAAGTATATAGTTGTATATTGTTGTACGTGTTATACAAGTAAATCATGCCAAAATATGAATCATAATTCAATTCTGGATAAATAATAATCGCTCTCAACATGCTAATCAAAATTTTGTTATAAATGAAACAATTGATACTTTTTTCAAGGATGCATTTTAATCTTACACATTTTTGAAGATCACAATTTGCCATTAAAAAAAATACTTATTTATCGTAATATGCTATGCTGTATTTAGAATAAGATTGCTCAGAGATCGGACGAATTTCGTACGTTGTGCGCAGGTTCCCCCACTACCATTCCCTGCTCCGAACACGCTATTGGCCTTAGTCCCACCGCGACGTCCCCGAAGGCGGGGCTAAAGCAGTGGTGGGGAGAAATGTAGGCGGGACTGCGCGAGCTCTTGGCAATCTTATTCTAGATACAGATTAGTGTCGCGACAATTTTATTATTTGAAGTTAATCAGTTTTAATCTGCAATTAATTCGGAAACATAAGAGTCTGTAACGACTATGATAATCATTGAGTTGTGTGAGAACTCGGATGAAATCGAAGGACTAATCGTAATGACGGTGTAAAAAAGAAAGGTTTCGGTTTACACGGTGTAAAGTTTCATAAATTAATTTCTTATCAAGCCTCCCGGATGGTTTCATATAGTCTTATATGGCGGCTATCACTTAACACGATCGATACTTGGTTCACTAAAGAAAATTTCCTCCGCAAGGCGATCCTCTTCTGATTGAAAGCCCCGAAGTACAGTGAGTGTCAAAAGTATTCGTACGGCAGCGAGTTTGACCAAAAACCTCGTAGAATTGTGTTGCCGCATGAAACACATTTGAAATATTTCCATTAAAAATATGGATAAATATTTCTCTTTATGAAATCCTTTACGAAGATCTTTAAGAATATGTACATACAACTTGTTTGTTAACCGTTGACGCACGTTTCTTTTGGTCACAAATTTTTGGAAAATGTCTTCTAATTAGTCTATAGAGTCCCGGTAATTTTGGTCGTCCAGGTTTTTTCGAAAAAGAACAATATTTCCCAATAAAAATATTTATGTCACTTAACAATGCCGATGGTCGTAACATACACGTCGCTGTACGTTAAGCAATCAAGTAACCTATTCTTGTAACGGTTTGATTGGACAGTCCAGCGAGCGGGAATTTCAAATTCAGAGTCTGACGATTGGCTTTTCACCGTGTCTTGCCTCAGTATGACCAACACTCGTTGCCGCGATAGTCCTGATTCTCACAGTGCGCACTTCCCACGTTATATTTAACCCTTTGCGATCGGCAGATTTCGCTTTTGGGAGTACCAGTAGGTCGGAGGAAATCTATCGTTTCGCAATTACTTTTCCGTACAGGATTTAAAGTCAATATATGGATATTAAAACACACAGAATTTGGGGAAACTGATTTGTTGTATTTAATACTACTTATAATACGTAAGGTTCCCGCTGCGGGGTCATTGACTTCTACGACTATTTAAAAAAAAATGTCCCCGCTACGGGGACACCTACCGCAAAGGGTTAACAAAGCTTTCCAAGTGTTTCTTAAAAGCACGAACTTTTGTGCTACGATGTTTTTTATTGAATTCGCTGTTGTACGAATACTTTTTACACTCACTGTATTTATGAGCACCCATTTAGAAGGGTCCGAAGATTTCAGAGAAATCTACGCGAAGATCCCCCGCTCGTTCATAGTTCGATTTCAGGCTGACCGATTAAGGTAGAAACAATTTGCCGATACCTCAGGTATCGATTCCCCCGGCTATCTAGATTTCGCAGGGAACCTTTCAACGCCGCTCGTTATTTATATCCGTAAATTGATAATTAGGCTTTGTTCCCTGGTCCCACAAAATTGACTGTTCTTTACGTCCGTACACGGTTAGTATACCTTACCTTCATCTTCTTTTTGGTTCTCCTCATTTTTTCATCCAACACAGCCATCCGATTGGCGCGGACCTCGCCAGTGGATCGATGGCGATTTAATTAAAGATTATAGCTCGACGAAAATTAAGATTAATCGCACCCTAGCTGCGGACCAGAAGAATGAAATTGTGAGATGGTAGATGGTAACAGAAAAAAGAGAAAGATGACGGTCGAAGCAGTTCATTGGCCACCTCGCGGCCTTCACTCGTAATTATTCAATAATCACAGAGACCTATAAAATGAGGATAAACGTGTTGAAAGAAGAACGCAGTGAATCACGTGGTGGCACAAACGAAAGATATAATTAAACCGGAAAGAATACTGTTTTAACCCTTTGCGGTCGGTGTCCCCGTAGCGGGGACATTTCTAAATCGTCGTAGAAGTCGGTGTCCCCGTAGCGGGGACATTTTTAAATAGTCGTAGAAGTCAATAACCCCGCAGCGGGAACCTTACGTATTATAAGTAGTATTAAATACAACAAATTCTGTGTGTTTTAATATCCATATATTGACTTTAACCCTTTGCGATCGGCAGATTTCGCTTTTGGGAGTACCAGTAGGTCGGAGGAAATCTATCGTTTCGCAATTACTTTTCCGTACAGGATTTAAAGTTCCCGCTGCGGGGGACTTCTACGACTATTTAAAAATGTCCCCGCTACGGGGACACCGACTTCTACGACGACTTAGAAATGTCCCCGCTACGGGGACACCGACCGCAAAGGGTTAAATCCTGTACGGAAAAGTAATTGCGAAACGATAGATTTGCTCCGACCTACTGATACTCCTAAAAGCGAAATCTGCCGATCGCAAAGGGTTAATGCAAAGATAAAAACTGACAAACCGGTGAGAAGTGAGTCGGTTGACGGAAAGACGTAAACAGTGTTGCAGAAGAGAATGCATAGAGTATATAAAGGAAGGAGAATAAATACCAAGGTAGAAAAGAGAACTGTGAAAGAGAAGCATAAATTCAAGTAAGGTAAGAGTAGAGATGAAAATATACGCAATGGGAAGAGGAGGGGAAAAATGTGTGGGGAAAAAGGGTTGAAGGAGCGAGGTAGTACGCCGACGGTCGACAACGTTGACGTTGTTGCACTTTGCCGGAACTCGTGACATCCGGGAAACGAGGTCGAGGACAACGTGGAAGATCTTTAGCACCCTCTGGCTAGCCGGAAAATACGTATGCGGAGTAAAGGAGTATCACCGTTGCAAAAGACACCGTCTGGAAGATGTGAAAGGGTTTTAATATGCAGACTAAGCCGAAGGGAGAACGGGCCCAGGAAAAGAGTGAGAAGGAGTATCACAAACTTTTCACGATAGTTGATGAAAACAAGCAATTCTAGGCCAGAAATGTACTTCTTGTTAATCCACAAGATATGGAGATAACCCGTTTTTTCTAGAGTACTCTCACCGAGAAAAACTTCAACACTTTCAAAGTGGCTGAAAGCGAAGAAGATGTTTTTAACGTGCACGTTACTGTTAATGAAGATCATTAATATGATTCGGTGCCATGCTATCCGGGAACTAAAGAAATAGAAATAATAACTGAGATTAATGTACAAGAATTAGTACAGCGCAGTATGGCCATCTTGTATAATGTGGGGAACCAATGAATATAGTTATTCGGAATTTATTATTTTACATTCGTTATCTCGTACGAAACAATTCGATAATATACTGGTAATCATTTTTAATTGACATTACAGCTATTTCAAGGAATGTCTCTTTGCAAATATGTCGCTAATATTCGTACAATTTTCAATATTTTTCAATTTCATTTTTGGTACCTTTGGAACTGAACGTGTTCATTCGATTTTAATTCGAATTTATTCGATCTGCAAAATTGTCAATTTAGAGTGAAAACAGTTGAATATGATCAGCAAAATCGCTAATTTAGAGTGCAAAAAGTTGAATGTGATTTGCAAAATCGTTAATTTGGAGTGCAAAAGTTGAATATGATCTGGAAAATCGCTAATTTAGAGTGCAAAAGTCGAATATAATCTGCAAAATCGTTAGTTTGGAGTGCAAAAGTTGAATATAATCTGCAAAATCGTTAGTTTGGAGTGCAAAAGTTGAATATCATCTGCAAAATGGTTAATTTAGAGTGCAAAAGTCGAATATGATCTGCAAAATCATTAATTTCGAGTACAGAAAGTTGAATATGATCTGCAAAATCGTGAATTTAGAGTGCAGAAAGTTGAATATGATCTGCAAATTCGTTAATTTAGAGTGCAAAAGTCGAATATGATCTGCAAAATCATTAATTTCGAGTACAGAAAGTTGAATATGATCTGCAAAATCGTGAATTTAGAGTGCAGAAAGTTGAATATGATCTGCAAATTCGTTAATTTAGAGTGCAAAAGTCGAATATGATCTGCAAAATCATTAATTTCGAGTACAGAAAGTTGAATATGATCTGCAAAATCGTTAATTTCGAGTGCAAAAGTTGAATATAATCTGCAAAATCCTTAATTTCGAGATCAAAAAGTTGACTATGATCAGCAAAATGATTACTTTGGAGTGCAAAATCTGAATAATGAAGAAAAGATGAAACCAAAAATAGAAGATAATCCGAGCGCGTTAACCTTCCATGCCATCTAAATAGAAATAATAACTGACAACGCCATAATTCGATAATATACTTGTAATCATTTTTAATTGACATTACAACTATTTCCCGAAATGTCTCTTTGCAAATATGTCGCTAATATTCCTACAATTTCCAATATCTTTCAATTTCATTTTTGGTACCTTTCGAACTGAACGTGTTAATTCAATTTTAATTCGAATTCATAGCAGGGAAAGTAAAATGTCGGGATGATGTTTTATGAGAAACCGAGTGAAATGATCGTTTAAGTGCTCGACCGCAAAGCAAAGGAACAGAGTGTTTACGGTATGGTTGTTTAGTGCCATAAACTTTATGATTCCACGTTTGAGATGCGGGCTGCATACAACAACCATTTCCAGCCACCGCGAATTTCTTCTGCCTCGAACATGCGTTCGACTTCACCTCTTACCGATATACACTCCCCCGCAAAAGTTTCGAGCACCCTGTCTCCCTCGTCTGAAAACAAGTTCTCCGACATACACAAATGTTGTATTAAAAATATTTCACTTATATGATACATGAATTGTTGGAAGTTCCAAAACGTTGGAAAATAACATTATATTAATATATTTTGCAACTGGTTTTGGAAAAATAATTTATTTACTTAACCCAGTCGAGACCAATCATACTTTTCATAGTTTTTTTTCTTTTCTTGAATGTTAAGGTTGGCCGAAATATTGTTAATATGTACTATATAGTTTTTTTTGGTAATTAATTGATTCTTGAGAAGTTCGATCAAGACTTCTTACTTATAGAATACAATTATTATATATAAAATATGTATAATACTCGGAACATAGATATATGACACACAGTGTCACATAATCAGGGATTCATATTATGAGTTATTACAGAAGAATTAATAATGGAAATAAGATCGTTTTTAAACAAAATGAAAATTCAGATTTAGTAGATATTCAAAATCGCGTTGGTTTCAAGATAGAACCCCAAAATGTGTAGAATCGTGGAATGAAACTCGAGCGCCGGAGCGGTCCGCTTTGGTGGTGGCAAGAAACTTAGGTTATGAAACTTCTGATTTCTTTTGGAATCTTATGCTTGAAACTCTTGAGCGGGAGTGTACATATATTCCAGTAAACATACCGTGGTACGTCTCCGTGTTAGCTTTGACGGTGCACGTCCATGTGGTAGTAAATGAGCACTTGTTGAAAAGCTCCTTTACATACACAAGAATAGAATTCCTCAAGTTCCTGTCGTTAATTCTATGCTCCCTATTTCTGCAAAGGGTTACCTATGATGACAGCTTTATTATTATATTAACGATAAAAATGTGAAGAAGCTTTCTTTCTAATTTACATATTAACGTGTTTTGGATAACTAAATTTATATTTAGTTTCTTTTAGTTCTTTATATTTAGCATATCAGGACTGCAAGGAAGATGAGATAAAAACACGAGATTTGTAGAAAAAAGGAACGCATAACCTCGAAAAACATTGACAAAGAATTATAGAAATGAATAGTGACTATTTCGTCGAATAAAATTGCTTTCCAGAATGTCCAGAGTATTTAACTTTCCTGATATAATTACTGAGTATAGTGTCGCGTGGAAGGATTGATATCAGCAAGCATTCGAAATCACTTCCGTTTCACATTTGGTTATTTTGTTACGCCAAGTTGAAGCCATACATTTCTCGGCAAAGTTGTTCTTCCACGAATGTCATTTTGAACGTGTTAAAGTACGTCTCCGCCGTCAAATATGGTTTTCTTTGCACGTTGCGCAGAAGTCTCAACAACGTCAAGAAGGGAAATATTTCCGTCGTCGCGGAGATAAACGAGAGCACGTAACAAGCCGTAAGACGTCGCATCCTTCCACTACGCTGAGCGCTATAAAAGCTACGTAAATCAAGCTTTCGAGGATTTATCTTGCATTACGATTAAAAATGACATTTTTCCGGATGTTATTTACTTATTATAAATCTTGTTTACCAGAATATTACATTTTATGGAGACTCTAGATTCGCCGTAACATCCGGGATCCTCGTGGTAGACTCACGAAGAAGTGCTACCAACATTTTATGCCGAACACTTTTATTTTATTACCGACGCTTGATAATACTTTGTGTCTTTCTGCTACTAGTTAGTTATTTATTTATTTATTTCTTTACTTATTTATTTGACGAGTGGCACTCTTCGATAAAAGTTACAAACAGTCGTTTATTTCCTAAAGTAATGGAGTTAGAAAATATTTTTTATATGAAAATTGCGTGGTACGAAGGGGGTGGATTTTTTTATGGAATCAAATTGTTTTTTACGTTATTATTTAATGAGATGTGAAGGTCAAGTTCGTTTTTTTTAAATGGAAGTAGATATTTTTCTTTCGGTAGTTTGATAGTGCTTTTTAAGACGAATTCAATAACGTTTCATGTAAATAACCGATTTCGATTAGTTTTTGAAAGATTGAGCTTACAAATTTACAGATTATACAGCCTTTTTGCATTTGAAATTAACCCTTTTGCTAATCAAATTCACCTTTTATCAATTCAAATTAACCATTTTGCAGATCATGTTCACCTTTTTGCACTCCAAATTAATCGTCTTGCAGATCACATTCATCTTTTTATTAATCAGATTCACCCTTTCGTAAATAAAATTCACCCTTTACATTGGACTTTAATTCTATTACAATAACTTAAGAGAACAAATTTGTAGAAAAGCTCGATTTGCAAAATAGTGAATTTGATTTACAAAATGGTTAATTTGGAGGGCAACAAGTTGAGTATGATCTGCAAAATGGTCCATTTGAGGTGCAAAAAGTTGAGTATGATTTGCAAAATCGTTAATTTAGAGTGCAAAAAGTTGAATATGATCTGCAAAAAGGTTAATTTTGATTGCAAAAGTTGAATATGATTTGCAAAATCGTTAATTTAGAGTGCAAAAGTTGAATATGATATGCAAAAGAGTTAATTTGGAATGCAAAAAGTTGAATATGATTTGCAAAACTGTCAATTTAGAGTGCAAAAAATGAACATGATCTGCAAAAAGTTACTTTTGAGCGCAAAAGTTAAATATGATCTGCTAAATCGTTAAGTTAGAGTGCAAAAAGTTGAATATGATTTGCAAAATCGTTAATTTAGAGTGCAACAAGTTCAATATGATCTGCAACATCGTTAATTTACAGTGCAACAAGTTCAATATGATCTGCAAGAAGGTTAGTTTCGAGTGCAAAAAGTTGAATATGATTTGCAAAATCGTTAATTTAGAGTGCAAAAGTTGAATATGATATGCAAAAGAGTTAATTTGGAGTGCAAAAAGGTTAATTTCGAGTGCAAAAAGTTGAATATGATTTGCAAAACTGTCAATTTAGAGTGCAAAACGTGAATATGATCTGCAAAAAGGTTAATTTTGAGTGAAAAAGTTGAATACAATCTGCAAAATCGTTTCGAGTGCAAAAAGTTGAATATAATCTGCAAAATTATTAATTTCGAGTGCAGAAAGTTGAATATGATCTGCAAAATCGTTAATTTGGAGTGCAAACAGTTGAATGTGATCTACAAAATCGTTAATTTCGAGATCAAAAAGTTGAATATGATCTGCACAATGATTACTTTGGAGTGCAAAATCTGAACAATAAAGAAAAGATGAAACCAAAAATAGGAGATAATCCGAGCGCGTTAACCTTCCATGTTCAAAAAGTTCCGCGTTATAAAATTTTCCTTTATACGCGAAGTACTGGAGTCACCAGGGATTAATATTATTGATTAGCGCGATACAAAAACCTGACGTAAAATGTTTCGAGCGAACATGTTATGTAGATTACTGAAACCTGGCAGCTCGTTCATGTCCGTAATTCAGTTTAATGAACCACGGATACTACATTTCATTCAGCACGGTCCATTAAAATCAGTTGAAATTTGCAAAAGTTGATTGCATTCGTAAAACCCGAATACACCGATTATTCCGCTAAAGAATGAAAAACTTGATGTTACGCGTCAGTAGGCTATCAATTTCTCTCTTTAATGTAATCAGTTGAAACCGTAATTACTCTCGCAGCCTATTATGCAATTATACTAATTAGTGTTATTCAGTCAACAACGTAATCTTTAACCCACTATACCTCCATTTTTTCGTGTCTAAAAGGAAACCGTATAACACGGTATTACATGGTATTTTAAAAGTCGATATTTTTATTTATATAAATATACACGTGCCTTTTTTCAAAAGCAGTGTTTTTCAACCTTTTTTATCTCACGGCATATAGAACCTATAATAACTATTTACTTTGAAACTATATCAATTAATAATGCGCATAAATTTTTGATTATGCATATATATTTTTATTATATTATGTATAAGTTTATTATAACCATGATATACTCGTATAATCAATTTAAAGATGTTTTAATTTTGATACGCACCCTGTACACTGTCTACTGATTGTGCTTTGGACTTCTTACAAAAACAATTTCATTACTAACATTTCAAAATTCCCGCGCCACACTTAAGGTCCACTCACAGCAACACCCCTTGCAAATCACTTCTCTAGAGAATCGAAGCATCGAATGACAGCATTTCTAGAAGATAGCTCTAAATAGTTACAGTAAATCGAGTAAAAAAGAAACGATCGTAACAAGCAGAATAATTACATTGTTGAAAAGAAATTGCTAGACTGAATGGAATCCGTAACCTGAAGACACTCGAGCGGTATTTATCTCCACTCGTATACCTAAAATCTGGAACGGCAGTGCAGCATATTCGTGCTACTTCCGCTTTCCAGGCAACCCTTTCTTCATCCTCCACTCTGCTTGCGTGTATGCACATCCTCCCCTACAACCACCCCCCTACATCCTCCCCGTACATCCCCGTACTCGGGCTAAATTGAAAAACTTTGCCACTCGACGCGCAAGTCTGAGAATGGAGGGAATCGAAATAAAATGATAGCCAGAGATACGTCGGAGGATTAGAGGCAGATAGTTCGAGTGCTTTAGAATACCGACAGTTCGGAGAGAGATTTACTTCTTACTTTATATGATATCGTTTATACGATATCAACCAGTGTACGCGCCTCCTTCAGACTATCAGGTTTATTCTTCCTCGAGAAGCCACTCGGTATTTACGAATACAGTATGTACAATCTCGCACAAAAGTTTCGTGAGGCGACGATCCCTCGAAGGGGAAAAGGCTGAGGGAGGCACCGACTTAACGACACGCCCCAAAAGGAGCCGGAGTGGGGATAAGGATCCTTACTGGGAATCCACGATTAGTTTGATCACAGCTTACGCAGTCTTCTTATACTTCTCCCCTCCAACACTTCTATCCCCGACGTCACGGTGGGACTCAGCCAATAGCGTGTGCGGAACAGGGAGTGGTAGTGGGGACTTGCGCAGAACGGACGAAAACTCGTCCGAGCTGTGATGAAACTAATCGGGGATTCCCGGTAGATAGAAATTGTTGGGAGTTCGACTTGAAGAGTGTTATAACGAAGTTAATCGCTATCGAAAATGTTAATGAAAAACGATTAATATTTTACGGTGCGATATTTAAGTGGCGGGAACTGGGACTGAACTGCGTTGTCAAAGATAAGAAAAGTCAAGGGGTTATTGAGATTCAGTTATTTGATTGGTTGTTATGTGACACGTGACAAGATGTTAAATATATGTCCGTTTAATAAAACAGTAAATATGTCGTACTTAGCTTTACTAGTCGTATATAAACGACTATCGTATATAGTAAAGACATTTGAGAGCGCATATATACGCATCTCGTAGTCAAAGGGTTAAAACCTTGCACTTATATATGAAAATAACATCACGTTAACACTTTGCCGTTCGGCGGCAACATTTTGGTGTCGCTTACAAGATGGCGGACAAATCCCGGTGGCGCCACGTGGTGTCGCTTACAAAATGGCGGGCAAATGCCGGTGACACGTTACTTATTGTTGTTTTCTCCCCAGTTTCCTTGTTTGCTTACATTTATTTACATATTTTTGCGTAATTGCATAATTGCGCATAAACCAGGTAACGGAATAAAGATTTATTATGGTTTTCATGTTTTACTACAATATATTGTAATTATATTGTAATTACAATGAAATATTGATTTGCTTGGGAAATTCATTATTTCTTTTGAAATCCTAACCTGCTCCAAACTTTTGAGCGGGGGTGTATCTGTTGATATACATATCTGCGACTACCCTGCAACCGAGAAAACTAGTTATTTATGTAAATATTCGAGAGCTACTTAACAAATCATTAAACAAAAAATTGACTCAATTCGGAAAGAAGTTCATTATTTGTCAATACTTCAATAGAATAGCAAAAACAATTCAATTTCGATTGAAAAGTATCCCGACAGGTTATTACAGATTCTCCTTATTATCCCATTTTTAATGAAAAAGATGAACGAAAACTTTAATGATCGATAACCTGTTCCGCTATTGTTTCTATTGAAAACAAAGGCTCATCTTCCTGTATTATATCGCATACTTTCCAGGATGTGTAATAATTCACGTATAGTAATACTAAATTGAAAAAAAATGACTATCCGGTAATCATCGTTCATGAGCAGGCTTTACAATGGGAATTAAGAATTCTGCAATGAGAGGGGCACACGTGGAGTATGGATTTTACGATATCCAATAATTAGGTAGAGTACGTAGGTAGTTATTTACGGCAGTAACGTAGAAATTGCTTTATTTCGTATCGTTCAATGAATTACCTACCGCGGACCAATCACTATTGTGTTAGAGGCGTCGACAAATGGAATTCTCGTTTCCTGATACGCGATAAAAGCTACATCCGAGGCACGAGTTTAAGTAGACTGCGCAGTGCACAGCTGCGCAGAAAAATTGAGAGAATTACTTGGTGAATCATCGAGGTAATGGAGATATACAAGGTGTTTGAAAAGTGTGGAAACAGTAAGATACAAATTTAACACAACAAATTAAACCGTTTGCAGATCATGTTCAAACCTTTGCATTCCGAATTCGCCATTTTGCAGGATTTTCAGTGAAAATTCTTGCCTTATGATATTCGACCGTTTTCAGACTTTTTAAACACCGTGTATACTCCGCAATATATTCATTCAAATATCTCCGAAAATAATAGTTTTTCGGTATAAATGGTTTACCACTTTTTTATAGAGATTCACGAGTTGCATCGACTGATTCATTAAAATATATATAATCTTGTTTAAAATAACAAAATTGAACTTCAAATGACCTCTGCGTGTCCTTTTGCGAGAATGTTAATTATATCGAATTATGCCCCCCTCGAAACCAGTCAACTTTTGTGGGAGACATTTTTCGATATAATTAACAGTTTCGAAAATATTTCAACTTCAAGTTTTTGTTGAATCACCCTGTATATGTACTACGTACTTTTATTGTTATGGAGCCATTCAGATATAATTGAGATGGAGATGGTCGCTAAATCGTTAAAAGCCGGTTTATGACTCTTTTCAATATAAATGCTGCTCAATCGCTTGGAATTAGAAGCCATAATAAAATTGAGTAACCTTGTAGTTTCTTAATTAATTCCAGGACATTCAAAAATGTGAAATACCATTTTCGACAATATTTAATTTTTCGTATAAATGCACAATCTTAATAAATTTGAATTATTAAATCATAATTAGTAAAGTTGTGACATATTTTTGGACCGAAAATGTATGCAAATTTTTATGTAATACGCAAATATCTAATATAAAAAGACTTGTAGTTTCTTAATTAATTCCAGGACATTCAAAAATGTGAAATACCATTTTCGACAATATTTAGTTTTTCGTATAAATGCACAATTTTAATAAATTTGAATTATTAAATCATAATTTGTAACGTTCTGACATATTTTTTCCCCGAACATGTATGCAAATTTTTATGTAATATGCAAACATCTAATATAAAAAGACTCGAATTTGAGATGTGATGTTAATGGAGGTACAGTGATATTCGAGAGTGGAGAAATTTCAATAAAAATATTTAATTAAAACTTCTTATAATAACGTTTACTATCCAGAATTGCATGTCAAAATACAAATTCCATAAATCTGGTAGTTTACGCGTAATAAGTATTCACAACTTCGTTCTGGGTGTCATAAAATGAACATAAATACCACATTTCCAGCAAAAGTATTTTATATTTATATTTCAAATTGGAAAGCACGAGATGTAACTAAGTAGCTAAGTAAAAATATCGGTAAAACAATTAATGTCCCAATGAATTTAATTGCGCTTCCAATTCTGGGCCAGAAATTACAAACGAAGATGTGTCCCCGTTATTTTAATAAGGACGTGATTTGATCGCAATTATTATTTAAAACTAGACAATTATAGTCTGACGTCAAAGATGTTCTTCGGCGGACGATAAATATCTTGCATTATGCGATATAATTCAAATTGTTTTATAATCTGTACAAAAATAATGAGGCATTTATAGTATAGACACAATAATTCTATAGCGCACAATTTTAAGGAGCGAAGGTCACGCGTTTTCGAAAAAGGGGTTCAAAATTAGGCGCGATTTCCATATATTTATGCGTCTCTCACTGTGCAATGCGAAGTTAGCGGCACTCGGCTCGCAGCGCGCGGAGCCGATTGCCGCTAACTTCACGTTGCACAGCGAAAGATGTCTAAACGTATGGAAATCGGGCTGTTATTTTATACCCCTTTCTTTGTAAAACGCGTGGGCCATTGCACTTAATAATTGAAAAGTGAGCTTGTTTAGTTATTTGTTTAATTTCTGGAAGAACACGAAACGACAAACGATAATCAATTAATGTGCGTTACATTATGCAGAGCGAAAGTAACATACGAACAAAGTGACGTGCTTACCGAAGTACCATTAATCAAAGTCGAAGGAAGTACGGCTGGTGGTAAAGGGTTTAAATTATCGAACTTTCCAGGCAAGTGGAGTACACCGTTATGGTATCGACATATTGATCGATCGTGTGCTTTCAAAGAAATAAATACTTTAAATGAAGTCACAGGATTGCAAAACACCGAACCGACTATCCAAACAAATCTTCGAACGGCTGTTTATGCTAAGCCCGATAAAATATCTGCTGGGGAAAAAATTGTATGAGAATTGAAACGTTGCGAATATTAGTAAAACTCGAATCAAATATATCGCTAATATTCGTCAAATTTTCAATATTTTTAACGGACGAGAATAATGAAGAGTAACCAATTGATCGTAGAGCGCTTAAATAGTTTTAGTTTTATACGTTACCGACGCGTATCGCGACGCATACACGAATATGGCGGACAAGATAATTTCTATGTAAGAACTAACCACACTTTTAACCCCTGTACACTACCGATCATAAGTTTGGGATCACTTACTATCGTTAAGCAAATTATGAAATATCTTGTCTATAAAATGGAATGGGATACTTTTCTTCGGGTATATCTGTAGGTTGATGTATGTTGATATTATAAGATAGAAGAGTCGTATAAATGTCGTATATTTGATTCTATATTAATTATACATCTCGCTTGATACGCGATTCGTCGAAGTATCCCCCTTTTTCATTATTGCTATTTTACATATTTTCGACATACCCCGACAAGTTTGCGTAATGTTTCTCGCTGCATAGTTCGCCAACCTTCTTGTAGTAAAGTCATTTCTTGCGGGGAAACTAAAAACCGAGCGATAGCAATAAACGGAGCCGACCGATTTTAAAGGTAACACAATCTTATTACACCCAGGTGCCAATACAATATGTGTCTGCATGGCAAGGAAATAGTTTAATATTAATGGTAAAATTATCAAATGGACAATGGTTTTATATTCTATTTACTTTGAATGTTCATTCTAACCTATAAAGTAAACGTTCGAACGAAGACAAGGCAAGTAATCCTAAACTTATGACCGGTAGTGTATATATTACAGATGCTTATTTACTTGCTACAGCATATGTACTACCGTATATGTTTACACGCGGTACCAGATGGTACAACGCTACTATGCACATAACTTTCGAAAAAGGACATGCAAATTGAATTATGCTCCGATGTATTACCTTCGGCCAGTTACTATTTCCGCCATATCTGAGCTCCACATTTCGGCAAGAAAACTGCCGATATAAGTATCGCATCTTTCTGCAATTTCAAATTCATGCATCCATGCAGCATATTTCAATTATTATAATAATCCCGACTAACAAACTACCGCATCATTATTATAACTCAACGTTATAATAACAGTTCATAACACTTCAGCTAAACTTTCCCACCAACATCAATATTCCTCGAATATATCTATAGGTTATTTTCAGTAGTATCGTTTGGAATGCATATAATATTGTAACCCTCGTACAACGCGATAGTTATGTCCCACGGAATAATCGCGTTATATGAAACCATTGATATAAAATTGTCGAGAAACATTCTCTGCGATACACGGTTTCATTGATACGATTTTGTAAAAAGAAAATATGCATCGGTATCAAAAATACGTCGATTTAAAAAATTGTAAAAATCGGCGTCAATTTAAAAAGTGTCTACAAAATCCCATCAAATATGTTTATCGAACATCACAAACAACACGTATATTATTCCGCGCAAAATCAAAGTCTAAAACAGTGCTCGATTTCAGTTGAAGTAACCCAAAAGAGTTTTCTCCTCTAACGGTTTATCGCACTTTCCACGTATCGTTCTATTCGTCCGTAAACCACTTCCGGTTCTCACCTCGGCTCTTTTTTTCCTTCTGCATCGTCGGTGGCAATCGACTCTCGCCGGAAGTCGAGCGGAGGCAATAAGACGAAAGAACGCCATCTGTTTCAAAGTGTTATGAGACGTTCGGCCAGTCACGAGATTCTCCATAGAAAAGAGTCTAGCGCATGCGTACATACGTGCATACACATATGTGTGGAATCGAGGTTCCCACACTCCGCAGCTACTACTGTTCTTGTTGCACGTCCGTTAACACCAACTTCTAACGATCAATCCTATTATCACCTAGCTTACTCTTATCTCCCTCTTTTCGGTTCCGTGAGACTCTGCTGTCGAACACAGCAGATGACGATGGACCAAGTACTTCTTGCCTTCTTTGCTCTTCTTTGCTCTTCTTCAAGGTCTTCCCTCTCACCATGCTTTTTGTCTACCATCCTGCGTTGAAAATTCGAATTAACTTAGCTAAAGGGTCTCAAACTTAACCCTTTAGTTCCTATATCTTGAGTTCCTATATCGAATATAATTCGAATTAACTTAGCTAAAGGGTCTCAAACTTAACCCTTTAGTTCCTATATCGAATATAATTCGAATTAACTTAGCTAAAGGGTCTCAAACTTAACCCTTTAGTTCCTATATCTTGAGTTCCTATATCGAATATAATTCGAATTAACTTAGCTAAAGGGTCTCAAACTTAACCCTTTAGTTCCTATATCGAATATAATTCGAATTAACTTAGCTAAAGGGTCTCAAACTTATCCCTTTAGTTCCTATATCTTGAGTTCCTATATCGTGCTGGCACATCCTAACGCAGATATCAATATTGCATTCCAAACGGATTTTGAGGTGGAAAACTCAAAAACATTGGTTCGACCATGTGAACTCGTCTGTGCGGATATATATGAATATGTTCGGCTTTTTGTATTATCTGGATTTTGTTATAATACGTCATCCAGTCCCATAGACTTCATCAGTGAACACCGTAGACGATGTTTGAGCGGATGGTACTTTTTACTGGTCGCATCTCGTTATAACATTGTTCGCAACGTTTCCGCGGAGGGTATTATTTCGTGGAGTTGATTATAAAAGTTCGCTCGGGGAAAAATGTGTAATGAACTTCTCGAGAGTCAATTATATCAGTATTCAGTTTTTATCGGAGTGGCTTAGCAATTACTTCCCAAGCTATTCTATTCTTATTTTCGGATATTAAGACATTTATTACTTCTTATTAATATGGTTAGAGTGCTGTGCATATATGGTTAGAGTGTTGCACATATTGTTAAGTCGTGCAATATGAAATATCGGAATTCTTATCTGGACCTTTACAGACTTTTTATCCTCTAAACACTGCGGCTTTTTCGAAAAAGGATTTTCTATAAGAAGAAAGAAGACCAACAACACGCTGATTAATTCCAAAGGGTCTCTCCGCTATATGTGTATATATCTATTGCTTTTTCTATCGTCAGAGCTATATCTATATTCGTCTATAGTCGCTTAAAAACTATATTTCGACTGTTCTATGATCTCTAGTCGATCCACAGTCGATCTCTAGTCGATCTCTAGTCGATCTCTATTCGATCTCTATTCGATCTCTATTCTATTTCTATTCTATTTCTATTCTATTTCTATTCTATTTCTATTCTATTTCTATTCTATTTCTATTCTATTTCTATTCTATTTCTATTCTATTTCTATTCTATTTCTATTCTATTTCTATTCTATCTCTCCTCTAAGCGCGTTATCCCTCGGCGTCTGGCCGACGGACCCTCATCCCCACTCCGGGTCCTTTTAGGGCCTGTCGTCCCGTCGGGGCTATGCCTCCCCCGCCATTTCCCCTTTCGAGGGATCTTCGTCTTACATTTCTTTGTTGGAAAAGTGTTTCCAGAAATGCATAGAAAGAAATGCTGCATATTTTGGTTAATAAAATGATTATATAAATTCAAAAACCTATTTTTCTTTCATTGAATAAACAGACCTTCACATCGGTATCGTAAGAATAATAATAGTTAAGTAATAACAATAATAAGTAATAATAATAATAAATAACAGTTACTTAAATCGTCAAGAATATTGGAAAGTTGATGAACAGTGAAGATAATAATAATTGAAAATATTGCCAAATGAATTTCAGTTAATAAATATTAACGAATTCTACGAATATTAACCATATATTTCATTCAATATTTAATAATATTGGCAACGGCATTCACAGTTGACCCCCACGGCATTCAACGTGTCAAAGCATCAAAGCGATTAAAACGGCTCAATATGGATTTTACGACAAACCAGGCGTAACAATTTCAGAGTTTCATTCGACCAATTGATTAGCGTGCACGATCAGATTTCAGTACGATTTTGTTGGTATTAGTGAACAGCGAGCTATGAAAATAGTGCGCAGCCACGGAATCCCAGGAAATGATGAGGTGGGCTGCCACCAAAGTTGAAACAGTAGAACATGTTCCGTGGGTGGAAAGGAAATGAATATACAGGGTGTTTCAAGAATGCATGTCGACGGATCAGAGTGTATAATGTATATCCATAGACTATAGCAAGTAAAACGATCACATATGAACACATGTCTGATATACCTTGGTTTCTTCTACTTGTCTGACTGTTCAGACATAACCCCTGACGTATTGGCATGCATTTATGATACGCCCTGTATAGTGGAATGTATCTCCAGTTAGTGGGAATGAGGTGGGCTGCCACCAAAGTTGAAAGAGTAGAACATGTTCCGTAGGTGGAAAGGAAATGAATATACAGGGTGTTTCAAGAATGCATGTCGACGGATCAGAGTGTATAATGTATATCCATAGACTATAGCAAGTAAAACGATCACATATGAACACATGTCTGATATACCTTGGTTTCTTCTACTTGTCTGACTGTTCAGACCTAACCCCTGACGTATTGCCATGCATTTATGATACGCCCTGTATAGTGGAATGTATCTCCAGTTAGTGGGAATGAGGTGGGCTGCCACCAAAGTTGAAAGAGTAGAACATGTTCCGTGGGTGGAAAGGAAATGAATATACAGGGCGTTTCAAGAATGCATGTCGACGCATCAGAGTGTATAATGTATATCCATAGACTATAGCAAGTAAAACGATCACATATGAACACATGTCTGATATACCTTGGTTTCTTCTACTTGTCTGACTGTTCAGACATAACCGACGTATATAACAGACGTATTGCCATGCATTTATGATACGCCCTGTATAGTGGAATGTATCTCCAGTTAGTGGGAATTATCTATCGATTGTAATGGTGTAAGTTATCATAGTAACGGTAGCTGTAACGATGGTAGTATGAACTACTGCAATGTCGAGTCGAACAAAGCCGGCCGAAGCTGAACGGATGGAGAAACTTAATCTTCCAGGTACGCGTTCTGGAACGTAATGAATGCGAGTAATAGAGAAACGGTAAAAGGTTAGAGAAACGGTCGACGCTGTGTTATCAGAACCCCTTATCGGAGCTACCTATAAATTACTGGGTTGTTGCATTACTGCTCCTATGCTTTCCAAAGGCGCAAAGATCCTCGAGGATTATTTTCATGGTATACGCGAGGATGTGCTCGTTCAGATCGGAGAAGGTAATTTGTGCTTCCACCAAAAGTACCGCACAAAGGTGATTTGGTGCGATGCATATCTCGTATTCAGATTCCACTGATTAGAAATATTTTCCGGTTTCTTTGCCACGTATCTATAATAGTAGATACGCGGGTTCTGTACTTCAAGTTAACACTTTCGCAGATCATATTCGGGTGTTTGAACTACAAGTTAACCATTTTGCTGATTATATTCACCTTTTTGGATTGCATGTTAACCGTTTTGCAGATCATAGTCGCCTTTTTGCACTCCAAATGAACCGTTTTGGACTCCAAATTAACCGTTTTGCTGATCATATTCGCCTTGGATCACTCGAAATTCACCATTTAGCGGATCATATTCACCTTTTTGCAAATCATATCCGTTTTCTTCCACTCCAAATTAACCATTTCGCATATCATATTTAGCTTTTTGCACTCCAAATTCACCGATTGGCGAATCAAATTCACCCTTTCACAGATCAAATTCACCCATTTGCAATCAAACTTCACTACAAATTTGTTTTCTTATGCTATTGCAATCAAAATAAAATCGAATGTTAAGTGAAAGGGTGAATTTGATTTGCGATAAGGTGAATTTGATTTGCACTACGGTGAATTTGATTCGCAAAAAGGTGAATTTGGTTTGCAATAAGGTGAATTTGATTTGCAATAAGGTGAATTTGATTTGCAAAAAGATGAATTTGATTTGCAATAAGGTGAATTTGATTTGCAAAAAGATGAATTTGAATTGCAAAAAGGTGAATTTGATTTGCACTACGGTGAATTTGATTTGCAATAAGGTGAATTTGATTTGCAATAAGGTGAATTTGGTTTGCAAAAAGGTGAATTTAACATAGCAAAAGGGTGAAGTTTTAAATGAACATAACTGATTTATTTGCAAACCGATTCTGTTGGAGTACATGTTATTATAGACTCTTTTCCTTGAGGTTTTCTTTGGCATGCTTTTTCTTCTTTTGAGGTAAAACGTGGTGCCTAGGTGAAATGTGGAAGAGAGAGCCAAGTTAGCTCTCTCTCGTTATGAGGTTTGAGGATGAGGTACGGGTACAAAGGCGAGGGAAGGTCATAGACGCAAGGAGATCAAGAAGACCGTCAACCTCGTGGACAAACGATAATGTTGCCATCGTTAATGAGATGTTCACGAGGAGTCCACAGAAATACTTGCGTTAAGGGTCTCGTGAAAGTGGCCTCCGTGCATCTGTGACAACTGCCTGTTGTTAGTAACTTACCATGACAATTTTTCATTGTTTTTGCATCCAGTGTCGCAGGGATTCCACGTTCTGCCCTCCGCCACCTTTGTACCCTTACCACGGATCCCCAAATCTCGTAACGAGAGAGAGCTATCGTGGCTCCCTCTTCCACACTTAACCTAGACACCATATTTCACCTGCAAAGACGAAAAAAGCATGTCAAACTAAACCTCGAGGAAAAGAGTCTACAATAACATGAATTTTAACAGAATCTGTTTGCAAATGAAGAAGTTATGATTATTTAAAAATTGGGTATGACTTATCAGACACCTTTCTTCTCGGACGATTTTATTAAGAGATTAGCATGTAATCGGTGACGGTGTATTAATAGAGTGTTCTGCTTAAAAGCGTCGCAATATATCGCGAAAACAAACCGTCAATTAAAAGTGCTGGCACCATCAAAACCAGTGCTTCGTGGTATTGATCCCCCGCGATTGCCCGACAAATTAAACTCAAAACTAGTTCGCCGAGGTTTATCAGAAGTGCTCCATGCTTAATCAGTTATGCAACTAATGCAAACGGTACGCTACGTATCTCAAATTTCGTTTACGTATTTAATTATATCTCCGCATATCAACACGCCGAAGAAATCTACCGTGTATTCTATTACTGTTCCATCTTAATACAATTACGGTGGGATTGTTTTACATCGTGGGAATTGAACTCATTAGTAGTATTCAATTTCGTAGCATTTGATCTCACCAAAATGGCGCATAGCTACTCGATATTTTCATTATGTAACTGGCGCTGATTTAATCTTGAACGGTAAGGTTCATTAACCCAGATATAATATTAGCTACGCCATTGGACGTTAATATATGTGCGATATTACCGTATTAACGTTCATTATTATTGATTGGAATGCATTTACAAATTTCTATTCAATTTTCACTTAGAAAATGATATATTCACTTAATTCTGCTTTCGTAATTCATATTTCGCGGGTATCGGACGGGTCTGTTTATTGTATTTTTCTCCTTTTGGCGGCACTGTGTTAGGAATTGCGAAACCACTTTCAGAGTGATGGAAATCGAGCTGAATAATTGAATAGTTGTTTCAGAATTATTTCACTTTTTATTCGCTTTGGAACTGGAATTTAAAGAATTTTACTGCAAGCAAGAATTATGTTTTGTAATGAGATGAGCTGTCTGATTAGCGCCGTTTGAACCACCGGTGGTACAAGCCGCCAGATGAGACAACCTCATTGGTAAAAGAGGTGGTACGCGCCAAGGTGAAAGTGTTAATTAACCCTTTGCACTCGGAAGGATTTCTGACAAACTTGTTTTCTGAAGCTATTTTAATAAAAATACAATCCAATGTGACATAAAATAAACACAAAATATTTATTTAACAGCAGAAGTATTTATAAATTAAATATTTTTAGTACCAGCAAGAACGATAACTGTAATATCTCTGATATTAATAAATAAATGTAAATCTTTCTGATGTTAAATAAGCATTTTATGTTCATTTTATGACTGAGAAGCGACATCAAGATTTACGCCATCTATCTGTTTTTTATTAAATTTCAAACCAGTAACAACTGGAGTGAAACTTAATGTCGTCCCTTAATCGACGTTCGAGTTGCCGCAAAAAATGTAATGGCGACTGTGAGTCGCCTCGAAGAGCAAAGGGTTAATGGATTTTATATTAAATAACGATCGCAGGCAATTTAATGAAACTGTATTGAAATGTAATCGAAATGTTTCCAATAATTTTCATTTATCAATATATTATGCAAACTCGGTGGTTTACGAGGAAATATTAATCTGGAAATATGGAAGTAACTATTAATACGGGGAATTGTTCAGATCAGAATACTGCGAGATGTAATTACATTCCAGGAGTGATTCGATAATATCAGTAAAAAGTTCTTATCTGAAAATATTCGTAATTCAGTTTTTGCATTTCAATTACTGGCAGATCAATTATCCTCTTCGTATTTAACAGGTTATGTTCCACTTTCATTAAGTTTTCGCTAGGATTATTTCTACTTTAACTATGTAGGTTACCGGAATTTCATTGATATTCCATTTCAACTTCTCCTTTGTATTTCAAGAATTCTCGTCGTTAAAGCGTTCGGGGAGCTTCGAGGAGTATAATTCTTTCAAAGTGAAATCTTTTGTAACCTTCAAAGAGATTTTCACGTGGTATGCTTTTAAAGAAATTACGAAATGTCTGAACTGGTTTCACCAGCAAGTTCTCGCATGCGCCAGATTTCGAGAAATGACCTTTAATTAGAACGCAAGTTTATGGATAATAATCGCTGATGTAAAATTTTATTACTTATTGTTACTCAACGAAGATAATCATTCAATATCTTTAAATTCATTTATTCTTTCTATTCTTTAACAGCTTGAACCTTCATAATTACCGGCACATATGTAACATAACCTTGAAATCTTGATCACATATTATTGATGGAAACTTATGATTTTTATTGTTCTATGAAAAGGTAAATCTATGAAATCTTCTGTCGATTTAAAGGCATAGTTTAATTTTAAATTGATTTGCATTCATTCGGAATATTACGAGGAGAGCGTTCCATATATCGAAGGATATCGAAGTATATCGAAGTATATCGAAGTATATCGAAGCATATCGAAGCACAACTTATGCCACATTCCATATATCGAAGTATATCGAAGTATATCGAAGTATATCGAAGCATATCCAAGCATATCAAAGCATATCGAAGCACAACTTATGCCACATTCATAATTGCCGGTACACACGTAACATAACCTTGAAATCTTTATAACATATTACTGACGCAAACTTAAGATTTGCATTGTTCCATGAAAAAGTAATTCTATAAAATCTTCTATCGATTTAAAGGCACAGTTAAATTTTAAATTGATTTTCATCTATTCGGAATATTACGAGGAGAGCGTTCCACATATCGAAGCATATCGCAGCATAACCGAAAGGGAATTTGAAGCATCGATAACGGTACATCATTTTCTACCTCTGCCGAATATATTCCGTTCCAGCTCGATGCAAGAGAGCCAGGCAGACCGCGATTTTCAAATTCACCCGTTTCACGTTTTCGGCGTCGGTTAATCGCGGTGAACGACGGGTTTGCGGTGGAAACTTTATTTCACGCCCAGCAACCATTTCTCCCTATCCAACCACACCTTTCCCAACCATTACCATTGAAAGAATATATCTATATGTATGTATACAAGAATACGCTTGCGAGGGTGTCAAACCATACAAGACTTACTGAATTTCAGTGATTTTTCTTATGAATTTTGCAAAAATCCTCGCGACATCTTCCTCACAATTTCGGCCATTAACATATTCGCGTCGGGGCAAATCGAATTTACGTGGCAAATTCGCGGGATTTTGTTAAATAAGGTTATCTTGACACAAAGTTCCTATAAACACCAACATACAACACTAGACAGTTATTTATTTCCTAAAAGTTAATGAATTCTTGAAAAGCACCAACCAAATTCCACAGAAATAAAAAAATACGTGTCGCTTAGTTTTTTGAGTATTACAATATATATGAAAACGAACAAAAGGGTTATGTATCAAAAGACTCAATTTGAGTTACCCTGATTCTGGGAAAGAATCCCAAAGACTCCCATGTGTGTCATCTGATGTGAATGTGTTAAAACAATACAATATTAATATTCAAACTAATACTGTTACGTCATAACCTACTTTATTCAGGCCTCGAGAATCGCTTTTTACTTCTTAATTCTAATTGCTTTGAATTTGTCATTGCAAACAGAATGGAGGAACATCCAGCATCACTGGATCCTGTTTCGGAAACAGCATCTTCCTTATTGCATTTTCGAGATGAAATCACATTGCGGAGCTTTTGAAGATTAATATTATCGAATTAATGAATTGTCCGGGTTTGAGCCCGTTGTTCGACTAGTTTGACACTCCCAGGTTAATCCAGTCGTAGTTCCTCCTCCCTCTCCGACTGTGGCTCCCCCGCTCTCTTTCACTCTTTCCCTCTTTCCACGATGAATTAATCTCTGATATCATATCCGTATCATATTGTACTATACGATAGACAGTTTGTCAAAGTACGCATCAATTTCTTTTTGTTCCTCTATGATTTCTTATGATTTATATATATTTTTGTTCCAGGGGGCCCGCGAACATTTTCGGCTAGGCCTTACCGAGGAGGTTGGTTCGTTTGTTTGGTTTGCAATTAGTATTAGTCAGTAGATTTTTTCTCTGAAACCTGAGCCCTGTCTTTCCTTGAATCATCCATTTACACGCGTGCCAACATCGCTTCTCACTTCTCTCTCCATAGAAACACGCATACTTCATCATACGTTTATGTCCGTGACTCTCTAGTTCTCTTTTGTCTGTCCTGTTTACTTTGAACTCATGTTTTCTATCTGAATATGTTTCCTATCGATGCCTCGATCGTTGCTCGATCACGCTAACGCCATTCGCAGCTATGTTCAGGTCTATGTGTCTGCTGTGTGTCTACCTGAACGTACATTACTTCTTCTTGCATACCACTACTTTCGACCGCCATGTGTCAGGGTGTGTACGTGTGCTTTACACACAACTACAAACATCTCATTCTAAGAAGCTCCTCACTTACTTAACACTAACCTTGCTTTTATCTTTATCGACAATGTTCTTAGTATTAGTTGATCGATGTTTAGATGTGTGACTATTATAGATTATTTTGTTCGTGTTTATGATGCGCAACGGATTCTACTTTGCGCACGTCTGTGTTTGCGCTGTTACTCAGGAACTAGGGATGGCTTTTTACTGTGGTTTTATGGATAATCATTGGTGAGTATTGGATAATCGATAGATACTGTCAGATGATTTTTGCATTTGTTTTCTTACAAAAGAAAAGTCTTAAGAAATGTTTGTTAATATTGTTAATGAGGGGATATTAAGTGTAATAATACTAGATAAAGATTAATGCTATTTTTCATAAGTAACTTTGGAAGTGATAGGGAAACTGATGATTTTGGTAGTAACTTGGTTTTTTATTATGTACTGGAGAACAATAAAAAGGCGTGATACAACTGAGTCGCGTTGGATAGGATACAAAGTAGAGATTGGTTTACCGGAAATGTATTGACTTTTTTATTAGAAACTTTCGAGGTTAGAATTTTGGAATTTTATATCGCGGGGCTGCCTTGAATTGTTACGAATTTGTAATTATTATAACAGCGGAAGTAACGAGTTTTATCATATAGGACATTAACACTGTGCAAAATAAGGCATGATATAACAGAGTCACGCCGACTAAAGTAGTGGTTGTTTACCGGAAATACAATATATTGACTTTACTGTACTGAATCTCAAATAAGATTGCCAAGAGCTCGCGCAGTCCCGCCTACCTTTTCTCCCCACCACTGCGTTAGCCCCGCCTACCTTTTCTCCCCACCACTGCGTAAGCCCCGCCTTCGGCGTCGGCACAGTAGGACTAAGACCAGTAGCGTCTTCGGAGGAGGGAATTGTAGTGGGGGACCTGCGCAGAACGAACGAAACTCGTCCGAACTCCGTGCAATCTTATTTGAATTCAGTTCAGTGGCTCACGTTTTTTGGAAGGTATTCCAATCACCGTCACTACATATTATTAATTAACGTGTTTCGCGGAAACAATAACCTAGTTGAATAAAGCAAACTCGTCATAAAAAATCTACTTTGGCCACGTTTGCAAAAGTCAGAGACTTAACACGTTCGCTACCGGCGTCGCAAATATATGACGCACGGATTTCCATCGAGAGCCGAACGTCACACGTGCGTGACGGTAGTCGAATTTAATTTATTGTTAAATAAATAACAAAGCTACCTATCGCATAGGCCAGCGTCATATATTTGTAACAGATTGGAGAACTAAATTTGAATTCACATTTATTTGATTTAAATCAGAACCTTACATTTGGTTTACGCTTTGTGAACTTTTCGGGAGTCTTCCGTTTTTTTGGCTATCGTGAAAACGTGTACTGCTACTTCCCCCCACTCCCTGGCTCGACTAATCACCGGAAGAGAAAAACTATGGTTACATGCTTGTACTTGCTAAAGATAGTGAGTAACGAGCCCGACAACAGACATAATCTTCATAATGCATGAGATAACTGATCTTTTATTTATGAAGTCCCGGTTCTCTTGGGGAAGCTGCCCTGGAAATTTATACGTCCTTTTTCTCGGAAACGGATTATACAATGATACCAAAATCATTTTTAATTGCGATGCAGGATAACTTCATGATTCTATGCACACAACTTTGGAATAACAAGTGTGTTTTATTTAAATCAAATCAATCAACGGGAAAAAGTACCCAGAACCCTGTGAATGGAGCATATTATTCTACAAATTACTGTTTCTCTTTCTGATTACCAAATTTGTTTTTATTAATGTCAAACTTCCTTTGCAAACAAATTGGGAGATATTTTTCAAAAAATTGTGCCTAAAAAGAAACGTGCTAAGGAAAAAACTTTAGTTGCCTGTTTGTGTATTTTTATTGATTTTGACAAAGATTGGTATAAAGAAATGACAGAATTTTATTTGGAACATAAAAATCTCAACGGTTTGTATAAATAAAAGAAATAAATTTCAGATGAATCTTTTCAAAATCGTAAATGCTTTGAAAAATTTCCATTCGGCAACTTTTTATGTACGTTTTTATATACCTGGGCTGCGTTTCCTCTCCCCTCGAGATAAAGTTAAAAATAAGGATTGATGGAAACAATAAATTAATCGGTTCATGTACGTCCATTATACAACACGAGCCCAAAGAAATTTCCGAAAATGGAACCTTATAAATTAGAACACTTTTATTCAATTCTATAACAATTTTCTTTGTTGCAAAACTATTTTGCGTTATGTATACAATAAGAGTTTGTAAAACCTCAAACAATGCGCCGTGGAATGTTTCTATAATTTACCTAAATGTAAGAGAAGAGAGAATAATAAGCCTCCCCCTTTTTCTGATCTTCGCCTTACATAAAAATGGCAAACAAGTCGTTTTGACTCCTTTGGTAGTTCTAGTGTTAAATTCTGCAGACCCGTCACTTTAACCCTTTGACTGCGGCGCGCTCTCGAACGAATCCTTCTATCTGGACTGCGCGTTTTTCGCTTGTCAGTCGCTGCGACTAGTTGTCCACTGACAGTGACCAAAACAGTACCCGGAAATTTGATGCCATTCTTAGGGTTTAAAAAATAATAATGGCAAAAAAATTAAAAATATCAATTTTTTTTATTTATATTAAGTAACTTTTTAAGCTATTTTAATTGACAGAGGGCGTATATATACGCTTTTCGTATATATTGATGGATTTGTGAGGGCGTATATATACGCTTTTCGTATATATTGATGGATTTGTTAGGGCGTATATATACGCCTTTAGCAGTCAAAGGGTTAACGGGTTCCGTAGTTCTAGTTTTAAAGATCAGGGAGAACTACAATTACTGATCAAAGTCGTCGTTCAATATACATAAGGATACTTCGCTGAAGTTAGACGACAAATGGGAAACTGGTTTTCGATGGAATTCTTGACGAGCACGATGGTGGGTGACGCCTCTAGCATCTAATCTCGAACCCCGTGTCGACAGGCATCAACGACATCCTCGACATTCTTGACATCCATCGTCCGCGACGTCTGGCGATGTACACTCGACGACGCTTCTGACGACGCTTCTGACGAGGTCGATCGTCGCTCTTCAAGGATCTCCACTCAGCCAGAAAATTCCCTAGCTACTAGAAACGAAATTGCCTGAAATTCCGATGAATTTCTCCTGACTTTATGCCTTACATCAAAATGACTTTTCTCGTCAATCATGACAGACCAGGTCTACCGAAATTGAGTCGTTTAGAATACGTAGGTGAAGTATGGCGTTGGCCAATAAGTAGTGTCGGGTATTTCCGTAAGAGACGGTTTCTGCTGTTTTTCAAACAACAACTACTTATAACCTATAAAAGCTGAGAGTTTAAAGTATAATTTAAAAAAAGTACATTATATTTGGTTACATTTGTTTAGTGCATATCTTGATTTCAAGATGAACAACGAGAAGATGTATTTTCGTGCATTTATGCTTTTTATTATCGCAAAGATAAAAATGCGGTACGCACGATAAAAAAGATTTCCTACGTGCATGGTGATGGTGCTGTGAATGAAAGAATGGCGCAAAGATGGTTCGAAAAGTTTCGTGATGGAGATTTTAGTCTTACCGATGATAAACGTTCCGGCAGACCTATCGAGGTTGATAACGATCAAATCTCCAGTCTAATTGAAAATAATCCACGTTATGCAACACGAGAGATTGCTGAAATGTTAGGAATATCGGAATCCAGGGTTGAAAACCATTTGCATGAACTTGGTATGGTTTCCGGATATGATGTTTGGGTTCCGCAGAATTTAAGGGAACCGAAACATCCGACATTACTTACTGGCCAACCCAATATTTCTTTTATTCCCTATTCAATTGGACACCGTTTTCATGCATATAAATGTTTCACAATTTACACTGCTTTTCTACCAAAATTTGCAGGATTCATATTACAAGATCGTAAAGTTGTCGAAATGTTCAAAACACACTATTTTGCATAGAAACTTAGTGTTATTAGTTGCTTCTTATAAGATGCAGATACAATTTGTTTACATTTTATTAGTCTCGAAAGAAGTCCTTAATGTTGAAGAAACACTGTATGCTTAAACTGTTTTAATTCTAGACGTCACATACACGTTATAGACCTATAACGCTTAGTATCGGATAACACGGATTTCGGCCCGACACTCAACGCGTTAATAGTTTCCTGTATTCCTCCATCAACATTTTAGTATAAGAAAGGTAAAAATGGATATATAATCACCTAAACTGAAAATCTTAGCGAAAGTAATCATTTCCTTGGCAGATTTTCGGTGGGTTGATATGATTAAGGTTAATTAAAAGGGTTGCGATGGAAGGGAGGATCGGAAATGGCTAAAATACGGTTTGAATAAAGGTCAAATTGACGGTAGTTCATGGGTACACATTAAACGTCATTAAATTACTAGCAGCCCGGTGGATTAGCACGGCTTACGCTCATAAGCCAGATCAGGTTTATGAGGTAAGACTTATGATCCCCGTGGTACCAACCCTGCGAGAGTTCACGAGAAAGGTAATGGACACTGATTGGTAGAATATTTAATCACACATTTACATTATAGGGAATATTACGCTTAGGACTTTCTACTTCTTCTTACTGGGTATGTTTTTTATTAACACTTTGGTACTCCGTTGGTGTCGCTTGTAAAATGACGGTAAATGTATCCATTAACCCCTTCGCCTACAATATCGTGTGAGACTCATGGTAAGGAAATCGGGCGAAACGTAAGAATCATGGGTGAGAGCCGTGGTACGTCGATCGGGCCAAACGTAAACAACACCTGCCAGGCGCGTGGTTTGTAGATAGGACTCGACGTAAACAGCACGGGTCAGACTCGTAGTTAATTTTCGCCGATGTATTTTTGTCTCAGTTACGTGTTATTCTTGGCCGCATTCGCACGTTCAAATATATTTTATATCATAAGACGTGTGTGATTGGCATAACTGCGAACGCTCAGCCGAACCGTGCAATGGCTCGACTCGTGGCCGACCTTGCTGTTGATTATGGCACGCGCCATCGGAACTTAAATCGTAGGGCAAGGGGTTAACACGTTACAGTAAACTCTAACTTGATATCCGGATGAGATTTTTCTGCCGTTGTACCCTATGCTATTTCTACGCCTCTGCAAAAGTTAGGGAATGTTACTCCTGCGCCTATGTTATCTCTGTAGAGTCAGACGAGCGTGCGAGGTGTGTAATACTATACGCATGACGGTCCTTTTGATGACAGTTCACAGTTTGACTGTTCATAATACAAAAATATAATTTTTCTAATTTGACTTTTTTTATTTGAAAATACTGTTAACATATTGGTGAGGCTCTTCCGATCAAAATGAGGCCAAACATGATATAAATGTGGAGTCTTGTAGGAATATTGTATCAAGAACTGCACCAGCCACTCAAAGAACCTAGGGCCTTCACTGCACGTAAATGTGGTCCAAATCATATCATGTTGGGTCTCATTTTGATCGGGCAAATCTCACCAATAATATTATAAACTTTTTCTGTATTAAAAAGTTAACAATAAGAAAGTTGCATTCGCTGTCCTTATTCTTGTTCGGCGAACTTCAAAGGCCAGCTGCGCGGCTCGAAACGGTGGCGCCTGATTCTTCGGTAGTCCCTTTTAGTATCCGAGTTGAGGGACATCAAGGGAGAATTTACTATACTGCCGGACCAAAATCCGTGTTATACGATACATCATGATACGCGTCGATAACGTGTATGTAACGTCCAAAATGAAACTGTGTAAGCATTCTACGATACATTGGTTACTTTACATCGTCATCGTAAGGGTAAAAATATTGAAAACTTGATTCGAGTTTTAGTAATACTCCCTCGTATACCACGGAAGTTAGGTTCCTGAGAGAGCCAGCGTGACACAAATCGCGCTGTGTGCGACGCAAGTTAAAACATAACCGCGTTATATAGAAGTTCGATTGTACAAGTGCCGCGTTATACGAGAATCGCCACAATTTGTGCATCGCGTTATATCGAAACCGCGTTGTACGAGGATTGCCACAACTTGTGAAGCGCGTTATATTTTCATTCATCTGGAGTCTTGTATCAAGACAATTCCAGCTTCCAAAATTATTGAAATGAAAAAGAAGAGAATGGCTTCGAACGAATCTGCGCGCTGAAGTAATTTCTACGATTTATCGAGGCAAACGGGGTTCTTCGGTGAACGGCGGTGGGTTCCGAAATAGGGAGGAACAGAAACATAGGCGGAAAAGAGGTAGATTTATTCATTCGGCCGAGGAATGAAATTTCGATGGTGTAACACCTGTGTCCCAGGTTTAGTTTAGTTTAGTTCGAAACTTAGACTCTAACAAAACTCAAAGCCACCTTCTTCCTACATCCCTAACTTTCTCGATAAAAACTGCATTAGCAAGTTTCTAAGGTGCATCTTGTTCAGACATATTCACGAGAACACATAAACACACATGCAATTACTAACTTTGTCGTATAAACATCAGGGATAAAGAAAGATTCCACTAAAAAAAATGGTTTGGATGTAATTCTATTCACTGTTCCTGAACAGCTACTAGAATTGATAATAAATAAGCGATAAAATGTATTAAAACTATCATTGAGTTTATACTTCTTCACAGTTATACTTCCACCTTTATTAATCCATAAATTATAGCTGGAAGATATAAGTTCGTCAATGAATTCAATCACGTTCATAATATATTAAACAATACAATACACAAAACCAAGGAATATAAAACCTCAAACAATGCTTTCAATAAATTAAAACATAATTTGAATAAAAATATTTACATCGAGGATTTTCAGATTTCGTTTGTTCCATTCGAAGAAACCACGCAAAACCGAAATAAAATCTAAGAATAACGATTGGCATGTTCCACAAAACCACATGTTTCCCGATACTTCGAAAGAGGTCGAACTAATATTCATCGTTCTCGTGTCACTTTGTATCACGACACACGTACGCAATGGATATTGTTTCTTCGCGGAGGAAACTTTGAAAGATGCGATGGCACTTTTCTTCGTTCCGTGCACGAGTTTTCTTTCAAACCCCCCGCGCGAGATAATAGGTTATGTCGTACGGTAACTGTCTTGAAAGGAGGTCGGTGTAAAAGTGAGGGAGATACCCTGGTGAGGTATCTAAAGCGTGCCGCCGACAAATCATCCCGTAGGAAACGGGCTGCTATACTGTTCCTGCTTTCTACCCCTCCGAGGACAATTTGATTTATACGTCGGTCTTGATTACAATTGATTTTAGTCCGGAGGCACCTGCTCCCATACACTGCATCATTCTCTACGATCTCGCCAGTGTTTAGTTTCAATTGCATATGTTCTGCGCAATTTGTAAACCGCTCACCAATTCCTGAACGCACTGCCCAAGAAACTACATTCGTCCCAAGATTTACTTGGATGTTGCGTTTCGTGCAGTTTCTTTACGCGGACTAAATGTTTCACGCGTTTCATGAGGTTTGTTTTACATGTATTGTGTGTTTCATGAGGTTTTTACCTTAACACTTTGACGGCCGCTCATTTTACTCAAAGTCGCGCTACTAACGCCGGCATCTCTCGCGTACTGAAATACGGAAAGTTCCCAAAACCAATAATTTGAGAATTAAAAAACGCCAATAAACTCGTAACAATTGGAAAGCAGTAACTCAAAAACAGTTAAAAAGGATTAATATACAAACGTCGAATCTACGATCTCGAAATATTTATATAATGCTGGTCTAAGAATGCTAGTGCGAAGTCACATTTACGTGACAGCGGCCGATAACCGCTGGCTGTCGAAATCACGTACACGTGACAGCGGCCGTCAAAGTGTTAATATGTACTATGTAGTTTTTAGCGGCTATTAATAAGGCCAAAAATTTCAAAGAAAACTTCTTTATTCCAATGGTTCGACGAAACGTTTCAATAACAAGGTTGTTATCCTCTTCAGTCGATTAAATTGTTCCAAGAAGTCCTAGGATGTGATCCTTTACAATAATTTGCCCTAGGTGCTATCGTCTCAGATGTTAGTTAAGACTCAGGTTTTTACCTTATTATTTATTTTATTCTAAATAGAGAATAGTAATCAATGGTTTATTTATTGGTCTAATAATAACTTGTATGTGTAATTTTGGGTTTCGGCTGTTAATAGACCAAATGTAACAATTTAAGCTTCTTTATTTTCAACGTAGAAACGTTTCGGCACAGTTTTGTACCCTCTTCAGTCTAAACAATAGGTACCTATAAGAAGCTTAAATTGTTACATTTGGTCTATTAACAGCCGAAACCCAAAATTACACATATAAATAGAGAATAACTAGTTCCACGCGTATCTTGGCGTAGCCTCAGCCACGCAGAGTCGTTCACGTAGAATACATTTCCGTGTTAACCCAGCAGAGCACGTGATTTCATTTACGATATGAAATCACGATCGTTTTACATCCGCTTGTAATATCGTGGCTCACGTTCGTCCCTTTGTCCAGCGTTATAACAGGTCCCGTGCTTTATAAAGCAGCGGATATTTAACGCGAAGGAACCACCGTCCACATAGTTTCCAACGTAAATATACCACCTTGAAATTTCAATTTTCTAACGAATATAGAACATGGTTATCATATTCGTAAAACAACAGAAATCTGCGTTTTATTCCGAGCAACTATCAGTCGATAAATAGAGAAAATTGACTTGGTTTGCATGCCACGTTGTTCTGAAGTTAATATCCCAAACAATCATTTGCGGATTGTTCAAATAACATTGGTACAATGGTTGTGCTTAGAAAGGAATGTCTCGCGCGTAAGTGTGTTGCTAAGGCTTTTGCTTAGGTAACTCCTTCTGGGTCGGATTTAGAAGGGCGGGGTTTTCAAAGAGAGATTCGTTCGTACGTGTAGTAGAGGTACGGTTCGAACAACCCTTGAATAGCAGGGTATTGTGTCCCGCTAAAGGGTAAAAGCGACCAACCAAACGACTAGCGAAACGGTTCCCTTCACGTTCACTCTTCTCTCTTCTTCTAACTTTAAACTCACCATCCACGCCACGGTATTTCGTGGTCAACCTTTGATTCTCAAGCGGCCGAATTCCTCCACATGCCGTGGTGCACCAATCTCTTTCTTTCTTTTTTCCTTATTCCCTTTCAGATGCTTTCTACGTATTTTTCCTTGCGTTTCATTCTCCACTACGTTCTTTCATTTCTAACGTTTCCTCCTGCCTTGCCCACTGTTTCTCGATCCCTGTTGAAGAACGGCACGAGATTCGTGCTGGCACTCTGACCGACTTGCTCTTTTGTCCGTGCTGTACGTGCTAGATTCACCAAAGTTTTACGGCTGCCTGTCCAACGAGTTGTTGAACGTTTTCCCTTCGAAAACTGATATGCTCTCTGTGATTTACTAGCTTTCACTGCACCCCCTATCCTCACAGATCCACCATTCTTTTCTAGCTTTTAACCCATTATTCAGACCTTACATTCATTTAGAACTTTAAACGCAGGCATCTAGTAAATATGCCTCTAGTAAGTTTAGTGTTGTTGTGGCAGACGCTAACCAACCTTCCTTTGTGCCAATGCGCTTCCCTTGTCCTGACTATTGATACAGATCTCCTTCAGAATTCGCACGATCCAGGAGTACCCTTCCACCAGAATTATGACTTCCCGACATCCTGACTTCCCAGGTCCTACCCCGTTCACCTGCATTCCAGACCGACGCCAGGATGGCTTTTCCTGATATCCTGACTTCCCTGGTACTCTCACAAGAATTCCCTAACCCGTTCGCATACCGCAGTGTACATCCCCTCCTGCAGGAACCACTTTAAAGACTGGACCCAAGCAGGAGATGAACAGTTCGAATTTAAGAAGCAAGCATGTCACACTGTCACTTTTTTGTACGCTTTAATTCTATGAAACAAGTTAAACCTGATCTCCGGAGTTACTTCGACGACAGTGTACACAGTTTAACCCCTTCTGCTAGAGGAACGTGTCACACTCGTTCCACATGCGTGGGATACACTGGGATCCGTGTAATACTGAACTTATTAATCATTCCTAGCAACAAATGGAAAGAAACTCCGCAGCAGTTTTACGTTGTATAACCTGGTGGTGATCAATCGTGATTATGAATCGATACGCAGCAAAGCATTTCTGTTAATCTGAACTCCACGTGACTTAATACAGAAATATATGCCAGAATATGAATAGACTTTTTCAAATCTTCCAATACTTTATTCAACTGTGTATTGTATTCATGAACCCTTTCATAGTTCACATTGTGAGCATTCAATATTGCGGGCGATGTATTTCGCAAGGAATTCAATTCCAAGCTGAATGTCAACCTAACTATTAATATACTGTGTGGCTCGGTTCAATTGTACCCGAAGTTAAATTTCAGTAAATACCACGGAATTCCTTTTGAAGTTACCAGTACTTCGGTCACGAATTTAGGTTTCAGATTTAGTTCATAACGACCTAGACTTTGTCGAGTGAAACTGTCTTATGGTTTCCAGGATAAAGGAAGGATCTTAAGTTCGAAGATATACGAGGATTAAGGAAGGAGTCCAGTACGAATGCCCGGGGAAAAGGACACTGATCCTTCTTGTAAATCGCCTGGATTCGCGGTTCTCGTAACTCTTAACGTTCACTTCACTCAAACTCCAGCGACTACCGCCGGCATCTCTCGCGCACCGAAATACGGAAATTTCAGAAAACCAATATTTTGAAAATTAAAAAATGCCAATATACTCGTAAGAATTGGAAGGCAGTAAGTCAAAAACAGTTAAAATGGATTAACATACAAACGTCAAATCTATGATCTCGAAATGTTTATATAATGCTGGTCTAAGATTGCTAGTGCGAAGTCACGTACACGTGACAGCGGCCGTTAAAGTGTTAAAGCTACATGCAATACTTTAGCTGGCTGCGATACATGTCCGCCATTCGTGTTCCGAAATCCAAATATACATAAAAAATATAGTTTTTTCTCTTTTAAGGATAAATATACTGTGGCATGCAAAAGTTCCAGGGCAGATGGTTTTTGGAATGTTTCTTTCAAAAGTAAAGTCTTAAGAAATTTTTATTAATATTATATGTAAGAGCATATTTATTTATTTATTTATTTCACGGTTGGCAACCTTTGCTAATAGTTGCAAACATAATAAAGGTGAAGATAAAACCAATTACCATTTATTCTTTATTCGGGTTTATTTGAGGGACAAGTAAACTAACGTCTCGCCGGAAACTTTTGCACGCAACTGTACCTACTATACTATACATATTATACAGGGCATCCGCGGTAACACTGGACAAGCATTTATTCCCCAAAGTATTACAAATAGACAAAATTGTTTTATACAAACATTGCATGGTACAAGGGTCCAAATCTTTTACCGAATGTAAATTATTTATAACTTGATTAATTAAGAAGATATGAAGGTCAAGTTCGGTTTTTTAAATAGAACCATATATTTTTCTTCCGATCGCTTGATAGTACTTTTCAACACCAATTCATTGACCCTTTATATATACAACCGATTTCAATTACTTCTTGAGATATTGAGCGTAGAAATTTACCGATTTTTCCGGAAGAACATTATATATATATTTTTGTAAATATATACTTTTCGGTTATATTTAAAAATACTACTTAACATACAAACGGCTGTCCTGGTCTGCATATATTACAAATTTCCCGAGCGTAAGTTCCGTTGTGGAACAGTAAGCTGCTAATTACAAAAAGAAATGCGAAATGAGGTCACATTGATCGTGCGACCGGCTTATGTACCGCGTAAGCATTACTGAGGCAAGCCATTCTTTTATAGTTATGCTAAAAATATTCAAGAGTACTATGTGTTTTTACGTATTAGGTATACCGGGAAGTAATCAATTATTTTTCGCATACTTTATGGAACCGCATTTCTTTTTTCATATTAAACATTATTCTATTAACCCCTTGACATACAAATAAAACGGAATTTCATGGGTCCAAAGAATACTATTTAATTTGGCTCAACTGAACGGTTATGTAAGCTTAGAAACAGAACGGAATATTTATAATGTTAAATATCATTTAATAAGATTGATACGCAATATTAATGGACAATAATTAAATAATATTATTAAATAATAGATAAGTAGTTCTGTAAGTATGACATTGTTCGACGTCTCCCAGACGCCATTGTATGCCAAGGGGTTAAATAATCCCGGCGTTATCTATAATCGTTGATCGATTATCCACCAATGGCATAATTTCTATTTTCGAAAAACTAAATTGCCAAACTTTGGTGCGAACTAATTATGTATTCATTTCCGAATTGATTACTTTCCGGTGCCCCTAATGTTATTACTTCAAAATCTAAAATCGACATTGTTTATTATTCTTATTATTATTGTTCGTATTAAGCGCGGTTTAATTGTAAATCAATCCTAATATTGAATGGTCATTGAATCGTTGGATTTTGAAATGTTTTTCAATTACTTCTTGTTCTTAATTTTAATATGTTGAGCGCCGCGGTGGAATACGTGTTATAGGATACCTCGCGATACGCGTCCGTGACGTGTATATAATGACTGAAAGTAAAACTGTTTAACTGTAAATGTGTAATTCTGGAGAAAACGTGGGTTACATTTTCGATAATTTCATTCCGGTCTTCTATTCAGCCGTGTAATAACAGTGCGCGCAATAATTCCACATTATCCAGGTAATTATCATTGAATTTAACGATTAATCGAAGTAATGTTTTACATATCTTGTCCATTACACATTCTGTGCCGTGTTAAATATTAGATTTTAATGTCGCGTGAAACAATTGCCATGGAATTCACAACCGATGAGAAACGAATTTGCATAAATTTTCGAGTTTTTATTAACCCTTTATGGCTTTATGGAAATTAAGATAAAATGCTTATTTAGCACCAAAAATATTTCTATAGATTTAATTTATGAAGCACTTATCTGACACCAAAAATATGTGCAAGCATTGAATTTATAAAATGCTTATTTAAACCGAAAATAGTTGGAAACATTGAATTTATGAAATACTTATTTGACCCCAAAAATATTTACGAACATTGAATTTATAAAATGCTTATTCGACGTCAAAAATATTTACAAGCATTTGATTTATGAAATACTTATTTGATACCAAAAATAATATACAAATATTGAACTTATAAAATGCTTATTTAACATCAAACATATTTACAAGCATTGAATTTATAAAATGCTTATTTAAACCAAAAATATTCGGAAACATTGAATTCATGAAATACTTATTTGACACCAAAAATATTTACGAACATTGAATTTATAAAATGCTTATTCGACGTCAAAAATATTTACAAGCATTGCATTTATAAAATGCTTATTTAAACCAAAAACATTCGGAAACATTGAATTCATGAAATACTTACTTGACACCAAAAATGTTTCCAAGCATTAAATTAATAAAATGCTTATTTAATTCGATCTGCGAGAGGGTGAATTTGATTTACAAAGAAGTTTAATTCGAAGTACAAAAAGGTGAATATGATCAGCAAAAGGGGTTAATTTGGAGTGCAAAACCTGTATCGACGACTGAGTTGGTGCGTGGTCGATGTACACCCGTTTCCTTTTTTTTGTGATTTTGCGTGTCCTCGGTAAAAGCGACCTTTTTACAGCCAGCACCGTTGATCGACACGCAAGCCGGAAACACGAGCACACTCTCATATCACTTTTATGATTTTAAACGAAATCTCAACGACTCGAGGGATGTGAAAATGGGGTCGCCAGTAATGCTGAGAATGGAGAGCAGCATAAAAAAAAGTAGCTTCGGGTGAGTGTGCGAAAAAAATCGATGCTTTTAAAATCTATACACTCTGCCTCTGTCACGATCTAATTCACACGTTTCAAAACGAACTTAGTATTTTATTACGAAACATTGGCTACCAACGAATCAAGATGGCGGTCGTTTACGATCATATTAAGCAGTCAACGGGAACATATTTGAATGAAGACTAATCGTTTGATACTGTTTTGATGACTGTGTAACTGGAAATTAATTTACATATGTGTGGCAATTCCGAAATTAGCTAAAGGAGTTGGACAAACCATGAAATGGATGCAGGTTTTGCACTCCAAATTAACCCTTTTGCAGATGATATTCACCTTCTTGCAATCCAAATTAACGCTTTTGCAGATCACATTCACTATTTTGCAATCCAAATTAACGCTTTTGCAGATTACATTCACTATTTTGCAATCCAAATTAACCGTTTTGCAGATTACATTCACTATTTTGCACTCCAAATTAACCCTTTTGCAGATGATATTCACCTCTTTGCACTCCAAATTAACCCCTTTGCAGATCACATTCATTATTTTGCAATCCAAGTTAACGCTTTTGCAGATCATATTCACCTCTTTGCACTCCAAATCAACCCTTTGCACTTCAAATTAACACTTTGCACTCTAAATTAACCCTTTGCACTCCGAATTAACCATTTGCACTCCAAATTAACCCTTTTGCACTCCAAATTAACCCCTTTTGCACTCCAAATTAACCCCTTTTGCACTCCAAATTAACCCCATTGCAGATCCTATTCATCTTTTTGCACTCCAAATTAACTATACAATTAGAGCCGATTCTCAGTCGCCACTCAGCTTATCGCGTCAACTCGATTGGCACTTGAAAGGCGACATTAATTAATTAATCACTGACAATTCAAGTAAGTTTTAACGTCGCCTCTCAGTCGCCATTCGACTTTCCGCGATAAATCTATATAATAATAAATCATCTCGAGTGCAGGGGATTAATATATTATATTAAGTTGGCAACAAAATTCCCTACCTTTTGTTCTGTGCCTTCTTTTTTTGTTTATAACCAACCATCTTTGTAGATTATTTCTGTTTAAGAACCATCTTTGTAAACTATTTTTGTTTATAAGAACCATATTTGTAGATTATTCTTGTTTACAAGAACCATCTTTGTAGATTATTTTTGTTGATCGATAATATTCTTCAAAAGCTCTCATTTTTCCGATTATTTTAATACATACAATTATGATTTCATTCAATTAACTTTCTTTAATTGAACTTCATAACGAAGCTCGCCAACTTATTATTACCCAACATAATATATTATGAAACGCCGTTACAAAAAAATGTGTTGAGGGAAACATGAGAATATGGGATGTTAAGGAAAAAGGGAATGAAAAAAAGAATGGTAAACACGGGAGGGAAGATGAGCGTGTCATTGCAGCAGAATGGCATTGGCTGTACGGCTCTCGCAGTGATTGTAAATCAATTAGTTCGCATTGTAAATAAATCACGGCTTTACAACTCTGTGCCATGCCGCAGCAAGCGACATTCGTACGAAATTTATCGTCCATTTTCATTCGTTTCGTTCCGATTTTGGAACGATGCTGGCCAGAATCGCGTCATTCTCGGGTTTTTAGGAAACCATACTACTTACTTTGTTCTCGTTTATCAGCCACGTTTATTCCACATTTCTGAATTCATTTATTAAAGAAATAAATGTATTTAGTTTTTATTACAAATGTAATATTTCCGATACAAATCGCGCAGTTTTCAATTAATTTTTAGGAAACCGTACTACTTGCTTTGTACTCGTTTATTCCATATTTCTGAATTCATTTATTAAAGAAATAAATGTATTTAGTTTTTATTACAAATGTAATATTTTCGATACAAATCGCGCAGTGTTCAATTAATTTTTAGGAAACCGTACTACTTGCTTTGTTCTCGTTTATTCCATATTTCTGAATTCATTTATTAAAGAAATAAATGTATTTAGTTTTTATTACAAATGTAATATTTCCGATAAAAATCGCGCAGTTTTCAATTAATTTTTAGGAAACCGTACTACTTGCTTTGTTCTCGTTTATTCCATATTTCTGAATTCATTTATTAAAGAAATAAATGTATTTGGTTTTTATTACACATATAATATTTCCGATGAAAATCATTTTTCATAAAAATAACTGTTCGTTCTGTGTCAGATACAAAAAATATAAGAACTTTCAAATTTTAATCGAGGCTTTTACCACACGTGTCTATGTGTTTGTATTCGAAGGGCCAGCACGTTTGAATAGTGCGCGCCCTGCGCACGCGCGGACATTTAGGTAACCTTAAATATGTATTTGGGATTGAAAGCAAGAAAGCGGTTCAATGGACCTGCATTGCTTAATTGATGAAACAATGGCGAAAAAATGGTCCGATGAATGAAAAGTCCACCGTTCAATATGCGATTCAGATGTCTTATTGTTTCGCATTTTTCTCTTTCACTCCATTCGTATTTATTCATTTCAATTTCTATAATTCATTGGATTTCTCGTGCTCGCGATTTCACGTTTATATTGTACGTCCATTTGCTTGCAACGCGGGCCGTTAAAAATCCATTGGCTCCTGGAATTTTGGGCGGATTACTAAAATTACAGAATTTCTTGTTTCTTACTTATAATTTCAAATTTTTGTGTAAACGACACCGGAAATTAATTGTCAATATATGTTTCTTTGAATTCAGAGTTTGCACTCCAAATTAACCCCTTTACAGATCATATTCACCTTTTTGCATTCCAAATTAACCATTTTGCAGGTTATATTCATATTTTCTGCAAATCATAAAATTTGACTATATAATGATGTTTCTGTATTAATAATAAAAAAGTTGGACTAAATCTTTTTTTATTAATTAGTCCACGTTCTTTATTGTACTTGACAAATATATATTGTTAGTTTAATAAATGTTCAATAAGATTAAGAGAAGAATGGCATTCAATTAGTGCAGAATATGGAAAAACGTAACGTCAAATATGCCAACGAAATATTAACACTGCGTTTATTTCACAAAAGACGTAACAAATATTCATTCTCGAATACTTTTCTCACGGAATAATTACACATGATTCCGCTTAATTTACATTACAATTTTATATATGAAAATGTATTAAACTAACAATATATAATTTTAAATTGCAGTAAATTGATAATTGACATAGATACATCACTATGTAGTCAAGTTTTATTAGTGTCCGAATACTTTTGGGAGTAACTGTACATCTGGCTGTCCGATGCCAAGCGTTAACTTACTTCCCGAGCCGAGTGTACCTGATATTTTTGCCTTATAAATATCGAGATCATTTCTTCCTCTGAGAGGAGCACTAATTCATTTGTAAGATTTAGGTTAATCGAGTACCAGACTGAATGTTTACGCACGAGAGTGTTCTTTCAAGATGGAAGAACGATGGAAATCCAGTGCATTAGAATACTTAAATGTCTGTTTTGTTGATCCAACGAGGAAACTAGCCTGCGGCTATACGCAGAAGCAGAGAAACAAAGTGGTATTACGTCTTCTGAATGGATCCAGCCAACAGGGTGGTTGTAATTTCAGGAAATAGCAATTTCCAGGCCAATTAGCGCGCGAAATATTGCAAAACAATGCAGCGAGCTTCGAGCTTGTGCAATATGGCTTCTGGCCGCTATACTATCGTGTATAATGGCACTCCTCTTGGAAAGTATTCAGATTCTCCATAAAACCATACTTCAAGTTTGGTAATGGATTCACTGAAGATTTTTGGAGAACGGATGCAAATACTGCTGATAATTTGTCTCCACAGTTTATATCTATGGTATATTAAATTGTTGTATCCATTGGGAAGCGGTCAAAGTTTGTGGGGATATTTTAATAAATGCTCAAATACTTTGGACATTCTGGAAAGTAATTTTATTTTAAGGAGTAGTCAATTTTTAATGCTGATTGTGAGACTTAACTACTGAAATTACTTCGAATGAAACTTTTCATTAAAAAGTATCATTTAATCGAGGTTCGTTTTTCCTTATGTAATATGTAATACCCTGAGAATTTATTATATATAATATTTAGGTATATAAGCAAATATTTATAATTTATAATTTATAATTTATAAATATAATAGTTAAAACGGACAACATATTATTGAATAGAAGATTGAAGAAATACGCAAAAATGAATAAAAGTTGCTTCTTTTTTACATTTAAAAAACCGCGCGAACTCGGCTAACTTGCTTCTCATTGGCAGTGGTGAGAGTCAACGTTTAGTCAGACTTCATGTATTCACTTTGATCCATCTTATAAAGAAGATGAGTAATCGACACCGGATCCCGGCCTAGTTTTTGCGAGGGCGGTAGGATTTACAGCGATATTAAAGCGAGATGACTTCAATGATGACGGCGACGTCAACTAATGCTGCTACCTTTACGCTACCATATTTGCATAAACAGCCGCGATGCAATCTCTATGCTAATCAACTTGTTCGCAGCCGAAAAGTACCTACGTACTCGAATGCGCATGCGCGTATGTGTAATATAAAGGAAGATAGAAGTTCAGCCTAACACGCGGTAGACGCCGTATCGTGATTCCCTGCAAACAATGTCAAACAACGTCATACAAGTACAATCGTTATCGGCGTATTTCGCAAATATTCAAGTTAGAAATTAGCGTGTCGTGAATAGTTTTATCATGGAAAGTACAGATTTCCAAGAATTTCGAATATGATTGAATCTTAAACTTCAATAATTTATTAATAAATCAAGGTATTTAATTTAATTTAATTTATTAATGGTATTCACTGTTAAGAATATAATTAGTTTAACCAAAAATGGCAGCACAGTATATATAGAAATTAAAAGACTCAATGTATAATAATATTATAAACAGCAGTGCTAAGGAATCCCAAACCTAACGGAACTTTTATCGTTGAAACCCTGAGTTTTCCCAGTTTTTCAAGAGTTTTATCGGTGAAAAACTGAGTTTTCATGAGTTTTTCAAGAGTTTTTCGCCGAAAAACTGAGTTTTCACGAGTTTTTCAAGAGTTTCATCCGTTCAAAACTCAGTTTTCTTAGTTTTTCGTGAGTTTTATCGGTGAAAAACTGAGTTTTCATGAGTTTTTCAAGAGTTTTTCGCCGAAAAACTGAGTTTTCACGAGTTTTTCAAGAGTTCCATCGGTTCAAAACTCAGTTTTCTTAGTTTTTCATGAGTTTTCTCGGTGAAAAACTGAGTTTTCATGAGTTTTTCAAGAGTTTTTCGCCGAAAAACTGAGTTTTCACGAGTTTTTCAAGAGTTTCATCGGTTCAAATCTCAGTTTTCTTAGTTTTTCATGATTTTTATCGGTGGGAAACTAAGTTTTCATGAGATTTTCAAGAGTTTTTCACCAAAAAACTGAGTTTTCAGGAGATTTTCAAGAGTTTCATCGGTTCAAAACTCAGTTTTCTTAGTTTTTCAAGATTTTTTTCGCCGAAAAACTGAGTTTTTCAGGAGTTGCATCGGAGTCTGCTGCGTTGGACACGAATGCTTCTTATCAAAGCGATACGAAGACTAATTACTTACTTGGAGATTGTAGTTTTTGTCAAAATGGGTCTACTAGGGAAAGGGTTGCCGGGGACAAGCAGAGAACAGAGTGTTTGAAGCGTGATGCAATCAGTAGTGGAGTGTTGGATGTACGCAGTGATTAACGTGCTAATGAATTGTCAACTCCCGTTAGTTCCTCCGCGAGCATACGCAGGGATTATTGAAAAGAAGACCGTTTGCTTAGCAAATCACAGATGCGCCTTTCGGAGCAACCCGTGTTCAACGAGTCCCCTCGTTTATTCCTGGTCTTTACTTTACTGCACTCTTCTTTAAGCTAATCGGCCAACGTCTCTATTCAGTCGCGCCATTCTTTCTTTCACTCTCATTTCCTTAAAGTTCTCCACCTCCACCTTACTCTTTCGTGATTACCCCTTTAAACATGCTGTATGATTTCCCTGTCATCCCTTTCTGCTTTTTCACCTTTTTCATTGGCCAGTATATCTTGAAATGTTCTATTTCGTAACGTAGGTCCCGAAGGAAGGCCGTGTTATGCGAATACGTGTTGTAAGGAATGAGAATTTGTAAAATCATTGGCTGTTATGGATTATTACTGCGAGCGGCAGAAACTGTTTTAGCTGACAATTGTGAGACATGCGGTAATCTGATAATCGCCTTCGTATAAGCGGAATTATAAATACTGTTCTTCTTTCAACTTTAAATCATTTTAATTTGATAAAGATATTTGAAGAAAGTGTTGGGTTGAGTCATAAATAAGGTCCATTCTTTCGGGAGTTTTTTTAATTAAAATCGCTAGAGTTTTGTGTAAGGGGACTCGACACGTTGCCGGAAAAATGGCAAGAAGTTATTAATAATGACGGCGAATATATTAGATTAATGTCCATTGTGGTTCATTTTATAAACTGGATTTGAAAAGAAACGGAACTTATTTATGAGTCAACCCAATACTTAATCAAACCGAATAAAACCGGTACAATCCGGAAGAAGAAAATAAAATATTGGGGAGGATCTGGGGAATTCGTACAAATCCGGATAAAACCGGTTCCAACCGGGTCAAACCGGTTTCAACCGGATCAAACCGGGTCCAACCAGATCAAACCGGGTCCGACCAGATCAAACCGGTTCCAACCGGATCAAACCGGGTCCAACCAGATCAAACCGGGTCGTTCAGATCAAACCGGTTCCAACCGGATCAAATCGGTTCCAACCGGATCAAACCGGGTCCAATCGGATCAAATCGGTTCCAACCGGATCAAATCGGTTCTAACCGGATCAAACCGGTTCCAACCGGATCAAATCGGTTCCAACCGGTTCAATCCAGTTAAAGCCGCGAAAGATTAAATTTTTCGCAATTTTCGAAGTAATTCTATTTTAATTTCTGGTATCGCGAGAGGAGTAAGGAAAGAGAAACCTAATGAAATATAACTCAAATTTATAGTTAAATAATAATTCGTATTGTATCTCAAAAATATTGTTACACAGAACGTAGCCAAATAAAAATCTGTAAAAAGTTAACTTAAAAACAAACAATTTTCATATTTGCTCAATCTATATTTGAATCCAATGCTGCAAAAAGATGAATATGATCACCAAAATGGTTAATTTGGTGTGCAAAGCCTGTATTGTTTGCTGATCTTTGCACAGAATCCTAAAAATGTTAGAAATATAACCTTCCATTACCGAACGGATTATTGTGATGTCCCAGAGTTAATCGTGCTTTATACTTTCAATTAGTCCGAATTCTTTTCCCACGAAATTATAAGCTGCGGAAGCGAGTTCATTTCTGTGCTGGGAAATCGGATTTACCGAAAATAATCTTACCAAGAATCACTAGACGGAATTACATTTTTTAATATATTTTCACGTAGACAGCGATATATAAACTGAGTTTTTCATAATGAAGTATTGTAATCAAAATTCCTTGTTAGATTAAAAGCATTATTATGATGGTAACACTGGCGAGATTGTAAGCGTCACTCAGAATTTTGAGTAAATTAAACTTTTCATATTAAATTAGCAATAAAGCAGGACAGAAAGCTTACACTCACTGCTTTGTAAAGTTTATAAAAACTGTTAGAACGTTAATCATTATTTCACCCACATTTTCGGTGAACAAATAATATTACATTCCAGGGAATAATTTATAACTGAAGTATTGCATATTTTTGTTAATAATTGTTGTTCCCAAGGAACCTACAACATATTGATAATTAGCCAAAACGTATACAGGTTTTGCGGAAAGTATATCGCGGAACAAAAAGTATTTTAATTTGAATTTCCCGCCAAATCTATCGTAAGCTGCGAGCTTCAAGTACTAAAGTATTAATAATATTATATACAGGTTTTGCACAACAAATTAGCCATTTCACCATTTTGCAAATCAAGCTTTTCTACAAATTTCTTTACTTAAGCTATTGTAATAAAATCAAAGTCCAATGTGAAGTGAAAGAGTTAATTTTCCGCGCGAAAGCCGTATAATTCGTATTTGGATATATTTTCTAATTCGTCTGATTATAATTTGATTTCATACGACATTTTTCATTGGACTGTCACGGAATGGCGGGAGAAAAGTTCAACTATTTTCATCGGCGATTTTCCAATTATCATTTATTCCCTCTTTCTTCTCTTCTTTAAATGGCAAAGGGACGGATGGAAGATCGTTTCATTAAAATATATTCAAATTACGGCAGTCTCATCGACGATTCGTTGGGGTTCCACGGCAATTATTTTTCAGGTTACCGTTATCCCCTACTCCAACTTTTCCTTCCTCCTCGTTCCGCTGGATAAACCTGCATCTACTTGTCTGACTTTTTCATACTCTTTCACATTCTTTTTTTCCCCTATCCTTTCTTTTCCTTTTCTGTCCTTTCATTTCGTTTCGACCTCCACTGTGGATTCGCTTTTTCCTCTACTAACCGGGTGACATTATCGTATTACACTTGAACCTAGCAGAATAAGTAAAAGTAGATTCCCTAGTTCCACTTCCACCCGCACAGCGTTCACAAGAAACTTCTTTACGGTAAGTCCGTGATATTAAGAGAAATCGTGTCAATTATTCTCAACAAAATAACTTTGAGATGTCCGCTTTGCTATGCACTTTCATAGAATTCTTAATAATAAAGTTATTACTGCTATGAGATCAGAAGTGTCTTTTAATAAAAGGACTTACCACATATTTGTGTGCCTAGTAATTTTTTTATGTGAAAGTACCATTTATACCAGCGATCGATAAAGTTATGGAACTTTTATGTAGATTCTATTGGAACTTAATTGAAACTTAAAATTTCGTAACGAATAATCAAACTCATAGTATACTTTGATTAAACGTATCGGTAAACATGAAGTGTTATGAATTATTTCGAAAAAGAACGAAAGTTTTACTCGCGAAACCACCCGGCCATTAAAGTGTTAATACTTAAGCCATCCAGAGCTATTTATCATTTCAGTGACATTTTGTCCCGCACCGTGTTTATCGCGTTGTTGACATTTTTATCTCGAATAATTGAAGCAAGAATTTCGGTAACTCACGATAAGCAAGCTTTATCCGATTAAATAACAATCTTCAGTGGCGCTAAACACAGCGGCGACAAGTCGAATTGATTTCCACTTTTGAAGGAACACGATTCGGTTCTCTGAGTTTGTTTTCGGTTCGACTTAACAAGGTTGAACGTTCCTTTTATTTCGCGGATGAAAACACCTTCCGTTCGACCTTTTAGTAATCAGTTGTTTTTAGCAGCTCTTTCTTACCGTTTCACTCGGTTCTTCGAAATTATAAAAGCGTTTGCATTTCGGGAAATAAAAATTGAAAACGAAACAAAAGTGACCCTCGTATAACGCGGTACTTATACAACACGATTCAGGAATCAGGGAAACTTACAATATGCATTCTCGGTTTGTCAATGTAAACAGGTTCGATGAATTATTGATTACTTTAATAAACATGTTTGTGAATTTTTGGAACCATGTTTTTTACTGGTCCTTCGTTTCTTATAACACGGATTCGCATAGCACCTCGGGGAATGTCTGCACTTATTTTCTCTTGCGATTTTGCTTCACCGCATAACCTCAAAACCGCAGTAAAACGGACTCGACTATACAGGGTGATTCATCTAAGACTGGAAGTTGAAATATTTTCGGAACTGTTAGTTATTTAGAAAAATGTTTCAGACAAAATTTAAATGTTTGGGAGGGGAGGGGTATTATTCGATATAATTAACAGTTTCGAAAATATTTTAACTACTACTCTTAGATGAAACACCCTGTACTTCGATGAAAGTTCGAAAATACGGTTTTCCTGAAAGTATCGGAAACATTTAAAACATTTTGACCAGTGTTTAATAAAAAAAACTATGAAAATAGTTCGGTAACACGGTAAAAATATAAATCGTACATCCCACAATAGCTAGTTTTGAATATTTGCAAAAGTTTCTTTCTTTTTACATTAAATATATTCGCCGGCACGTTGGTTATCGTTGCATTCCCGAACTGCCAACCACTCGATCGTAGATTCAGCCGGATTCACACGCCGGGATAGAAACGGAAGTGCGACGCCACGGAGAAATTGGATTTTCGAAACTCTATGGCATTTCTTGTTCCTTTCCAGAAAAGAAGATATCGGATATTTCTTGAAACGAAACCGTACTTACGTGAAGGTGGCTTTCCGAAATTAAATAGACGATTGCGGGAAGTCAGTTCTTGAACAATATTGAAAGGCTTAAGTTATTACGTCATATATTGATTGTTGAGAGAAACTCTAATACAGTGCGATTCAAAAGTTCCCGGCCAGATGGTTTTTGCAGTTTTTCTTACAAAAGAAAAGCCTTAACAAATTTATTATCACATATGAGCCGTTTATTTTGAAAGTGGCCTAAGTCCATTTTTCAAGAAAATGAAGTTAACGTTCAAAACGTTACAAAATGACTTGGTTTAATTATTATAAATGTTAACTTGATATTTTTGAAAAATGGACATAACCTACTTTCAAAATAAAAAATCAGAAAAAATACTAAAAAAATAAACCTTATTTATTCGCACGTGTTTATTTAAGAAATATGTTAACTAGCATCTGACCGGAACTTTTGCACGCCACTGTAGATCGATACGGTTTACGTGAATAATAGCTATGTAGAATTTATTTACAATAATAATTAAAACTGTAACTCTAAGAAGTTCAGTATGATTAACAAACGACATGGAAAGGGAAGGAAAGAGTGTATTTACCTTGTTTTTCTTTCCCTGTGCTTCTTGCTTGACTATTACCAACCTTTCGTGCTTTTATTCCAACGGGTCTGCCTTGAAATATGCATGTTTCGCAGTGCGGATTCGAAGCTTTTGTTGATCTATCACGACATATAAGACGACTCTAAACTAGGATTGGCTTGGATATCGAAGACCCGTTGTGTACACTACCGGTCAAAAGTTTTTGATCACTTGCCTTGTCTTCATTCAAACGTTTACTTTAAAGGTTAGAATGAACATCCAAAGTAAATAGAATATAAAACCATTGTCCATTTGATAATTTTACCATTAATATTAAACTATTTCCTTGCCATGCAGACACATATTGTATTGGCACCTGGGTGTAATAAGATTGTGTTACCTTTAAACTCGGTCGGCTCCGTTTATTGCTATCGCTCGGTTTTTAGTTTCCCCGCAAGAAATGACTTTACTACAAGAAGGTTGGCGAACTATGCAGCGAGAAACATTACGCAAACTTGTCGGGGTATGTCAAAAATATGTAAAATAGCAATAATGAAAAAAGGGGGATACTTCGACGAATCGCGTATTAAGCGAAATGTATAATTAATATAGAATCAAATATACGACATTTATACGACTCTTCTATCTTATAATATCAACGTACATCAACCTACAGATATACCCGAAGAAAAGTATCTCATTCTATTTTATAGACAAGACATTTAATAATTTGCTTAACGATTTGTGAACCGTGTTGTATAGGTATCGTGTTGTACCGAGATTGTATCACAGTGCGGATTCAAGGTTCTTCTTGATCTATCACGATGTATAAGACGATTGTAAACTAGGATTGACTTCGATATCGAAGAATGGGAAGTCTGGTAAGCCAGGCTTCACGATTTATATTTGATCGAGTTTGATGTCGTATCCCAATGCGGTCAATCCTTGCGAGAGTATCTATGCCGTAGGAGGCCTCCGGCAATAATTCGGGAAAAGGTCTTCCTGACGACGTTGACAGCTCCTTCGGGAATGGATACTCGAGATAAATGGAAACTTGGCCCACCAACATTCCACTCTTTCCTATACAGCTCCACGAAATGTCATTTGTACATCGTGTTACCTTCGTTTCGACGTATTCACGATGAACTTCCAACGAATGAGAGTGCAAATAGCATCATAAAACATAAAATGCCTGACGAATCCGAAGTCACCATTTTAGGAAGGGATGTCCCTACGACTCGGTAAACCACACCATAAAAGACAATTATTGTCGAACCAACAGGAAAATCGCCTGTCTGATTTACCCAGCTATTCTGGATTTTATGATTTCATTCTTTCAACCACCATCTTTGGAAACCACCTTCACTTGCAACATGATATTTCTGCTTATTATATTAACCGTTTGACCGCTACGCGGCGCAAAAGCGCTGCGTTCATTTGTCTCGAAATTGTCTGCGAGTTTCAGTGTGTCTTTAACACCTTACGTCTTTAAAAACAATTTAATGTTTATTTTTTCTTATTCACAATCACAATTAACACATTAAGGACCGCAAAGAAATCTGTAAGGCATACGCCTGGGACCGCACGTTTTTGGGCAAACTTGTACGTTCTAAACTCATCATAACTTTGTTATTTATGAAGCAATTTTTGTGAAACTTTCAGAAATTGTATAATAAGATGCATTCTATGTATTATTGAAAGAAATTATGTTTTTTAATAATTATAATAACTTTTTTACTTAAAAATTTAATTTGTTCGAAATAGACAGAACGTGAAACACGAGAGAACTCGTGAGCGGTCCGTAACAGATGGGACGCGAAACACGAGAAAACTCGTGAGCGGTCCTTAATGTGTTAATATTGTTTCTTTATAATACGAAAAGAATGATTAAAATTGATTGATATTTGTCTAAATGAGAGTGTTTTATTTGACATCAAGTCAAAATATGTCCCGCAGTTTTCGTGCGTTCTTGCAAGAATTGCTTAGCAGTCAAAGGGTTAAAGTATTCGTACAATATTTCGAATTTTAACAAAAACATCCTACAACTTTGTTTCCGCGTGAAACGAATTCTGAATACAGTCGAGTCTCCTTTTATGCGTGTCTTTTTAATGCGGTCTTGCAGTTATGCGGCGAAGCAAAAAAGCGAGGGAAAATAAGTAATCCAAGAAATCTAGGAAGTTTTAACAGCGTAACGCGATTATCTGTTCATTTTCGTCTTTTTATGTTTTTCTGCTGGGAATTAAAATAGCGGAGAATAATTGTCAAACGCAAATAAAGCTTTTCTCGTAAAAATTACAATCTTTTTATGCATAAACGAAACAAATAACTGAATGTGTGTAACAGTTTTTATGTTTTTTAATGATTAAATACATAGCAATTAGATTTCGACAAAGTAATGTACATTTTTAAGTACATCTGATCGAAGTTTCCCAGACCTAACCTCTTCTTACATACATATATCATTGGTTAAAATCTATATCCCCGGAAATATCTAACTGCGTTTGAAAGCAGAGATTATTATTTCCACGGAAAATCCATTTCTGATGTAAATTATGAATTATTCTTAATTATGAAGTCTTAAATTATGAATTATTATTAAGTGTGTGAATAATTGATTGCTTCACGTATGGAAGACGATTATAAAAATTTAATTTAATTAATTGGATTTAATTGGAACATTAAGATTGAATGAAACGTAATTAATATCGTCTGAAGATCCAATAGGATTTTTTATTTCCTCTTTCTTTTCCAATTCTAACTTGTTCTCAATTGCGGAAAACAATTAATACTAAAATGATTACCAACATTACGGCATTGAACTAAAAATGGCAGACAAGTCATTTTTAACCCTTTGGTAGTTCTAGTGTTAACGTCAAGTATTACGCGCTGACATTTTTTGAGGTTAAACTGATAAATGATCACCTTCATCAATCGGATTTCGACAAACCGGACGATTCTTATTGCAACATAGTTAGGACGGCTGAGCTTCAGATAAATAGCGAGTTACCAAAGGACAGAGTACGAAGCCGATTCGTCGTCCAAGGGTTAGTTAATCCGGTTAGTCCTTAAGTCACCGGTCGAATCAGCGGAAGAGTAGGACACGGATAGACTTAGAGAGGGAGAGAGGGAGAGAGGGAGAGAGGGAGAGAGGGAGAGAGGGAGAGAGGGAGAGAGGGAGAGAGGGAGAGAGGGAGAGAGGGAGAGAGGGAGAGAGGGAGAGAGGGAGAGAGGGAGAGAGGGAGAGAGGGAGAGAGGGAGAGAGGGAGAGAGGGAGAGAGGGAGAGAGGGAGAGAGGGAGAGAGGGAGAGAGGGAGAGAGGGAGAGAGGGAGAGAGGGAGAGAGGGAGAGAGGGAGAGAGGGAGAGAGGGAGAGAGGGAGAGAGGGAGAGAGGGAGAGAGGGAGAGAGGGAGAGAGGGAGAGAGGGAGAGAGGGAGAGAGGGATATACCTAAGGAAGCATAGTCGGAAGAAAGAAAGAAAGAGAGAGAAAAGGAAGCGAGAGTAAGAGAATTAAGGAGCACTCCGTATAACAGTGACAAAACTTTCACGTTTTCTGCCAGAGAATCGAATCGATCCTTATTTATCGGTTTTCATCGTTGGCAACAAATCTTGCTCGATGGAGGCGTTCGCGGTTCGCTGTTCGATAGCCGGCATAACTATTTTACAACACCAATACAATTAACTCGTGCTTTTTACTTCGTAAATAACTTTGCGCGAGCCTACCTCGTTGCACCTTTATAAAGCCAGCCCGAATTTCATTAGTCAAAGAGCATTTCCGTAATGTTAATTTGCAACTTGCAATATTACGTCTACCATTGCCGAGCGGTTTTCATTAACGCTTTTATGTCATTACGAAGAAATTAGTTTTCCATCGGATGATGTTTACACATCGGCACTGTATTTAAACAACAAAGTCACTCCACACATTTCCTTGAACAATCTACACCAAACAAGCTGGTAGTTCCTTCGAAAGCATTTATTTCTGTCACCAACGTCCATCACTTTCTTTCCAACGATCCAAAATACTTTCGATAATCGGAATTTGAAAGGAAAAAACAAATTTGTATCCTGGATACTAATACTTCGAACAAAGATGAAAAGGGGTTCCGGCAGTGAAGAACGGGGTTACGTTGAAACATGTAGATGCGAATGATACGTGAGGGAATTTGATGGAAAATTTGAAAAACATGACTGTGAGAAATAGGAGAGACGAAGAGTAAGCGTTTGGCATTCGGTGGGGTAGGTGAATTTACATGCGAAGTATGACGTATTTGCATGGCGCCAATACGTACATCTAGTGTACTACAACGTGACCCCTAGTTCAATTCGACGAACAGAACCCTTTTCCCCTAACAATTCCAGTTTGACAAAACACGCGCGTCGCGTGTTATACCCTCTATGTTCTGTTTTCGCCTCTATGGTTGTCCCCGCGCCATATTCTTTGCATTTTCAGTTGAAACACACCCGTATCCATCTTCAAGAAAATGTTCGTCCTACTTGACGTTTCCATCTCAGTAATTGCCACGCCAGGAAAATGAAGTTTATTGTGCTCGTACTTCATGAAACAACATTTTCAACATTTTACGCGCAGCTCGTCATATCTTAACCACCATTTTCAACGGGTTATTAACAGTTACGTACGTATTTACTTTCTACAAATTATACCTGGTATTATGAATTCCCGGGTTTTGAATGTAGTGCGCGGATTGCATTTTATATTAATTATGATTATTTTATATGAATAATAATGTTATAAAGGATGATTGATTCTTTTTCGTATTAGTTATATTGCATTTTTAAAGCATGCACGTCAATGTTGCGAAATAAGGTTACTTTTATGTTTGAAAAGATATGAAGGATTAGGTGAAAGATATATTAATTGCCTGTCAAGGAATAATAGTTGCGGAGTGCTTGCTTTTTTAGGTACATTGATTGAGTTTTAACAGCAAAGTGGTTTACGATCTAATACAGTTTCCAGTGTCGATGGATCGATTACATCTCGGAAATAGATTAATTTTTCGCGACGGAGGTTAATGTACTTCGTAAAAGGCAACTTACTTACAGGTAGACTTACTGTAGATATATTAAAACGTGTTGGGATTCGCGATCAATTAGGTTAGGATTATGGCTTCCTATGTTTTCGCGTGGAATTACTCGCATTCGGTCAATTGATGTTCATTTAATTCTCTCGTCGTTAGTCGTTTAAGACTTATTTCACTAAAAATGTGTTTGAAGTTTCTCTGCTTTTTGAAGCAAATCACTATCTACGCGAAGTTACACGAAGTTCTCTTATGGAGTAACTGTTTCTAATATTAATTTACGCAAATTGTTTCTGAAAATTGATTTGCGTTTTCACTACGTCGAAAAAGGTAACATTCGCAATTAGCGCCGATTTCTCAATATGGAATGAAAAATGGCGATGCCCATTTAAAAATGTTGACTTGGGTCCAATTGGGCCCATATATTCTCCATTTAGAATAAGATTGCCCAGAGCTCGGACGAGTTTCGTTCGTTGTGCGCAGGTCGCCTCCTACCATTCCCTGCTCCGAACACGCTATTGGTCTCAGTCCCACTGGGAGGTAACCGAAGGCGGGGCTAAAGCAGTGGTGGGGGAAAAGGTAGGCGGGACTGCGCGAGCTTTCGGCAATCTTATTCTAAATAGACAATATACAGTGCTGCTCATCAGACATATAATTTGGTAGATTGTTTGCCTACGTTTACATGATTTTTACCATAATTTTACTTCTCGCAATTTTATTTCTCCAAGCAGACAATAGACTATTGTATTTTGGAAGTCCCTTACGCGCTTTTTAACCTAACTTTGAAGCGCGATCTCAGGTTTTACTTATCAACAGCGCACTTTATTGGTTGCTGCATCACCGAGACCTGGCTTCATGATTGGTTTTGTCTTCAGATTCACTATTACATTAAACGGATAAATTTAACGTTGAGTTTTCTTTCGAGTCAGAATATTTCTCTTGATTACTGTCCTCATCTTCGTGTAGTATTCTTCTCATATGTTTTCCTTTGTCGATGACATTTACTCCTCTTTTTCCATCTGAAGTCTCTCCAACAGGTCCGCAACAAGCTCAGTAAATGAATGAGAGATGAGTCGAGGAAGTAGATCAGTGAAAGGGGGAAGAAACAAAGAGTATTGGCTAGTTTGAGGGCCCTTTCATACTTCACTGTCTTTATTCTCTTTTACCCTCCACCTATCGCTGCCTTTTTCTACTCGGCACGTTTGTTAGGGTTCCCCTCTGCCGTTTTCTTTCAAACCAGTCCCGAAACAATCGTGTAGAAGAGAATAGTAAAATACTAAACATTTTATAGACGCCGATAAACCTGTTCTCCTTCATCAGCATCCCGTTTTGATTTTATTTCATGAATACAAATCAAGATTGAATCCAAAAGGATTCATTTCATTCATTTCTCGCAAACTATATTCAATATGTTTAACACTAAAACTACGAAAGTAGTCAAAATGACGGGTTCTCGGAATTTAATAAAAATCTTTAAAATTATAACGTTTCATTTTCTGAGATTTTCCGTTATTCACAATGGACATAAATAAATGGATTTATTTATTTATTTTGTCTACCCTTTTTTTTAAGGACGTGCAGATAAATATAGAAATATAGCTGAATATATCGGCGGTAGTTCTAATGTTAAACTGCGGTAATTATAATAATTTGTGCAAACTCCTCCCGCAGTTCAAAGAGTAGTTATAGACATTTCTGAATTCTGTATAAGTAAATTAATTATAAATTCGCGGCAATTTCCGTTCCTCTCTAATTGCAGGTTGATTAAACTCGATAGTTAAACGATTAACTAACTTCAACGTTGTAGTTAGCGAATCGCTTACCTGATAGCTTATGTTCATCATAATATTCATTATTTCAAACCAATTAACCCTTTGCACTCGAAAATGTTTTGGATAAAAATGGGGACTTATTCCAAGACACTTTTGTTACCGATTAACAAGTTAAAAACGTATATTTCATATAAAAATTTATAATAAAATCTTGTTATACAAGTCTTATTCATTTATTTTGTTAATTAAGTTTACCTAATAAAATTATTAGGTTGGCCAATATATTTCTGCGGTTTTATGATGCGAATTGAAAGCGATTTTTATTCGATTCTGTATATTTTTTAATTCCCTTTATTCAATAATTTTTTATTCGATTTCGACTGACTTAAACTTTTTTCTGTATTTCGGGCAGCTTCGGAAACCCGCGTCCATAAAAATCCCCAGATTTCCACGCAAAACTGGTGCAAACCGCACGAACTTTTTGACCAACCTGATAAATTCGTGTTATACGATTTTCTTTTAGTTACGAAACAAATTGGGTGGTAAAGTGTTAATTGATCGGGTTTTATGCGAAGGCTAAATTAACCCTTTGCACTCGAAGTATACTTCGATTATAAACGAGGACTTATTGGAAGACGTTTTGTGATACCGATTAACGAATTATAAACGTCTGGGTTAGGTCTAGGTTAGGTCTGAGTTATTTTCTATGGCAACAGACAAATGACTCTTATAATATAAAACTGATATGTTTATTTTGTTAATTGAGTTTGTGTGACAAATAGAAGACTTGAATTTGAAAATAATTGCTGCGAACGCGTTTCGCCTCAAATTAATTTTACTATATTTAGCTATATTTGTATATTAATCTCTACAACCTCGAAAAACGTATATTTGCAAGAAATAAATGAATAGATTTATTTATATTAATTGTGCAACACGACCACGGAAAACCGCCGAAAATGAAACGTTATAAATTTGACTATTTTTATGAAATTCCGAGGATTCGTCATTTGGACTGCTTTGGTAGTTTTAGTGTTACAGCAAATGTGTTTCAAAAATGGCGCCGTAACGATGAGTACTTAACCTTTGTTCTTGGTACTTAAGAAGAAGTTATTCTATAAAATTGCTTACAAAATCTATTCACAAATACATAACCTACGATAAAATGTAAAAAAATAAGAAATTAATTAGAAAAATCACTGAAATGCGACGTTTTCACATATGGACCGTTTATTTTGAAAGTGGTGTAAGTCCATTTGCAGCCCGTAAATATACATTATTTTAGTTAAATTCGCCTAAAACAAATTTCTATAATCAAATTACATATCGATAAATCAATAAAAACATTGCCAAACTTGATATAATTAACCTATATTTTTTCATTGAGAAATATACTAACCTTTAATTTTCTCGAAACAAGAGAAAATGGACTTACACCACTTTCAAAATAAACGGTCCATATGATAGGCGGGTGTCCACTCAATTGTGACCCCGACTGTATATATGTAGGTCAAATTCGGTTTTTTAATGTGTACCCAGACTGATTTAAATGTCCGATCGCTCCTTGAAATGAATGCATGCTGAAGCTTTCAGCTTCGTAAGCGCACAATAATTCTTCGTGTATTTGAGTTTTTCCTTCAGTGGTTTAAGTCTTTTAGTACGCCGCCTCCAGAGACTTACGGACCGACCTTTCAGCGGTGATTAAAGACGGGTCCGCCTTCCCTAACCCCCTCCTTTTCTTGCCGAACATCTTTATTATTGTTTCACTTCACCCCATAAATAACAAGGAAATGCTACCCGGCATGTTAAAGAATTCTTTCGGAATTAATATCACTGATTAATATAAATATTTAATTCAGATTTGATAAGCGTTAGATTAGTGCAAATATAATAACAAAATTTGAGGTTATACACTTATTAAAAAAAGTTAGTATTACGATATAAGTATAGGGTGATCCAAAAGTCACCTAGTTTCAAAACTTCATAACTTTGATTGACATTATTTTTAGAATAAAATAATTCAAATAATTTTAAAACTAAAATTCGGATCATGTACCGTTTATATATAATAGAAATCTGGAAGTAATTGTTTGAAATATTCGGAAATATTCAATAAATATCTGGAAATACAAATACGAGTAGACTCCAAAAAAGTGTCCCTGGATATTCAATTCAAAATAGCTTAAAACGATTCTAGCCGAGAAACAGAGTCGTCCCAGTAATTCAATTATAAAACTCGGACTTCCATTGTGGAGAAATGTTTGGTATAACGGATGTCGGACTCATGGTATCAGTTTCCTATCTGGAAGTTCTACCAGCTGGTTTCCGGGAATCAGCCCTTTCCGCCGTTCATAATTAAATTTTCACAGTTTTACTCCTCACACAATGCACATTCCACGAATTTTGGGAAATATATACAGGGTGTTTGAAAAGTCTGGAAACGGTAGAATATCTCATTACAGAAGCATTCATTGAAAACATTAAATGGCAAAGATTTAGGATTTCAATCGGGCTATCAGATGAGCTCATTAATTTTGAGCCCGACGTTACTATTCTCGATTTAGAATAAGATTACTCAAAGCTCGCGCAGTCCCGCCTACCTTTTCCCCCCACCACTGCTTTAGCCCCGCCTTCCGTGACGTCACAGTGGGACTAAGCCAATAGCGTGTGCGGAACAGCGAGTGGTAGTGGGGGACCTGCGCACAACGCACGAAACTCGAACGAGCTCTGTGCAAACTTATTCTGAATTGAGAATAGTGCATTTAACGAAGGTTTTGCACTCGAAATTAATTCTTCTGCGGATCATATTCATCTTTTTGCACTGCAAATTAACCATTTTGCAGATCATATTCACCTTTTTGCACTCGAAATTAATTCTTTTGCAGATCATATTCACCTTTTTGCACTCCAAATTAACCATCCTGCAGATCATATTCAACCTTTTGCATTCCAAATTAACCATTTTGCAAATGATATTCACCTTTTTGCAAATCTAATTCACTCTTTCGCACATCAAATTCGCCCTTTTGCAAAAAGTTTGTCCACAAATTTCTTTTCTCAAGCTATTGCAATAAAAATAACATCCAATGTAAAGTTGCGAGATAAAAATTGTATCAATACTTAATCATAAAATGACAAAATTAACATACAATACTGATTTACCACCAACAATATTTATAAATTAAATATTTATAAATATTTTTGGCCTTAAATAAGTATTTTATGCTTATTATTATTGTTTTATGTTTAAGTATTATTACATACATACATGCAATAATATTCAGAATAATAACTTTACATTCGATTTCACTTTGATTCCAGTAACTTAAGAAATCAAATTTATGTAAAAACTTTTAGTAAAAACGCGAATTTGATCTGTAAAAGTGTGAACATGAATAACAAAATGGTTCATTTCGAGTCTAAACAAGTGAGTATGCTCCCCAAAAGGGTTAACTCGCAGTGCAAACCCAGTATAACCTAACTTTCGTCGCACAAACAATTAGTGACGAGTCATTGTTTCCCGTGGAACAAGGATTCTAAGCGAATTGACTATACGAGCTCAACATGCGCGCTTCTCAGACATCGATTTTGCAATGAATCCGCCTTGAGGGTAAAATAAGAGGAAAAGGAAGGTAGCGAGATGTTGAGACGAAAAGGGGAGAAATAATAAAAGATTGAGGAAGGAGAGTAAAGCGGGCATTTAGCGTGCTCGAAGGTACGTACGGCCGGCACGTGTCTTCGGCGACGTGACAGCAGCCACCTGGGGAAAACTGACGGTAAATATTCTACATGGATGAAGCATACGTCTACTTAACACGAGAGCAATCATATCTTCTCCCCTCTTGTTTTGCTTCTGTCAATGAAATCCTATCTGCGTTGTCAAGGTAATTGATACGAATGTCAATAAACGACTGATTTCCTTAAGTTACCTCCATTTCTCTACTCGCGGAGAATTGTAATAAAAGCGTAAGAAGTTGGGACTTTTACGTAATGTTTGAGATGGAAATACACGGTGGATGGATATAAATAAAGGAATTGGGTGATGTAAAATAAATAGACTTTTTTAGTATATTTTATGGTAACTGATGGTCACGTGACCTACTGGCGTAAGCTAACACGAGTAGGACTCTGGGGATTGGGCTACGGGAACGCGGTTATTTTGAATTTGATTTTTTAGTGGAGATGGTGAAATAAATGAATGTACAAAATTTAGGGAAATTTAAGTTAAATATTTGTAGAGAAATTATCTGAGTTTAACTTAAATGTTTACAGAAAGTTAGCCTAATTTATGTTAAATGTTTTCAGAAAGTTAGAATAATTTAACTGAATATTTCGAGAAAAATTATCGGAATTTAAGTTACTTAAATATTTCAAGAAAAAGTAGCCAGATTTAACTTACTTAAATATTTCTAGCAAAATTGTCCAAATGTAACTTAAATATTTCCAGAAAAATTATTCCGATTTAACTGAAATATTTCTAAAAAAATTATCCAAATTTAACTGAAATATTTCCAGAAAAATTATCCGGATTTAACTGAAATATTTCCAAAAAGAATTATCCAGATTTAACTGAAATATTTCTAAACAAATTATCCAAATTTAACTGAAATATTTCCAAAAAGAATTATTCAAATTTATCATAAATATTTCTAAATAAATAAATCTAAAGCAATAATTGTCTTGAAATCGTACTCCAGCTTCAACTATTAGATCTTTATAAAGTTATACATATAATATCATATGAAATATTACAATCTTCGTATTTCCCGCCATACCTTCATTAATGTCGTTCAACAACGGAAACACGGACTTAATATTATCAAGGAAAAGTACACCATAGACTATAAAAACACTTGGCAAGTTCCAGCATTAATTTCCTAAAGAAACTATGAACACACAAGAATGAATCCTAATAATAATGTCATGTATTTCTTACGGAGAATATCAAAAGGGAAGTCGGACTTTCAACCGAGAAATTTCGTCACGAACTACAAGACTAGTAGAAGATACCGGTAAAGTTTTGCTTCTGATAAAATTGCTACTTCTCCTCCACGAAATCCTTTCCCGTTTTATCTCTTTTATTATTTCCCACGCTACACCGCACTGTTCTGAGCTGCTAATCCCAAGACGTGAAAGAAAGAGGATGGTTAAATGCGAAGCCGGACGTCGCTTATTACGGTGCGCAAACTTTTCTCATTTCGACCCATCCTGTACAGGAATGTGAAATGTGTCAGGACATATGCTTCAACAACTAAGTGTCGAGAGTTGTAATCAAAAGATATCCAAACTGCCGATTAAGTAGAACTCTGTTTTCCGGCGTAGAATATTAATCGTAAAATATATTAGCTTCTAGCGAATTATGTTGAATGAAAAGTTCGTGCGTTTTTCGTTTGGCGTCGTGTAACATGGATATCGAATGACGCTGAACGTGTTAACCCATTCGAGACGACGATTTTTTTCGAACACGGTCCCCAGGAGCGAATTTTGTTTTCTTTATATTGTTCATTTTTAATAAAAAAACATGTTTACTATGGACAACACCCAATTTGTAAGTGAATTCACATAAATGAGATCATTGCACACCGGGTGCATTTTTAGATTTAGATTTTAGATTTAGATTTTTATATTTAGATTATTAGATTTAGATTTTTAGATTTAGATTTTTAGATTTAGATTTTTAGATTTAGATGTTTAGATTTAGATTTTTAGATTTAGATTTTTAGATTTAGATTTTTAGATTTAGATTTTTAGATTTAGATTTTTAGATTTAGATTTTTAGATTTAGATTTTTAGATTTAGATTTTTAGATTTAGATTTTTAGATTTAGATTTTTAGATTTAGATTTTTAGATTTAGATTTTTAGATTTAGATTTAGATTTAGATTTTGAGATTTTTTGGTACACAGTAAAACCAATGCCAAATTTTGTTTTCCTGTACTTTACAGATCTCATTAGTTCAAGAAAAATCTTATTTCGACGACTAGTTTACTCAGAATAACTGATAATTGCACATTACTGTTACACACGGTGTGCAATCGGTCTCAAGTTAACTTAAGTTAACCCGGTCTGGGTTAACTTAACAATGTAATTATACGAATACACCGCGTGGACTTTCATTAATTCGAATAACATTAGTTTCGCAAAGTGAATGAAGTTCTCACGAGCGCGATTTTAAAATGTGGTTTATAATCGCTGTTAAATGAGACGGAAAATCGACGAATTTCTACGCGGAGATAAGATATGACTAATGCATAGGAAGAACACGCTGCACCGTTGAATACGGCGGAGGGTCTCGTGAGAAAATATGGTGGGATTTCGTGCGGAATGAGCTCCGAATTATACGTTAGACAAATGCTCGACCATGAAAACTAAACTTTACTTCAAGCTTTGAGACGTAGTAACCCTTTCCACCACTTACCGTTCTTACTCGTAATTTAGAGACTCCGAGCCCCCGTCGTTTCCTACATTCGCGGACGCACCTGGAACTTGGTTGCAGTTTCATCGCGAAATAGACCTTCCTCGAGCGTTGAATGGTTAACTCACCGCCGGGGGAAGGGGAAGTCTTCAGGAAAGATGCTTTCTAACCTCTCAAACTCTGTTCTTTGTTGACGTATCGTTTGCCTTAGCTGCGACAAATGGATCTTATATGTTTTTTTGATTTCATATCTGCAGAATATCATTTTAAACGAAATTTGTATGTGAAAAAGACAAATTCAACATGGAATTTGGATGTAATTTAAATTAAAGTAATTTAAATGGATGTAATTTACCATTAAAAGACAACCCCATCCGAGAAATTACAATTCCATGTTATATTATTTATAATAAAAAATATTTTACACCCACGAAAATTTGAAAGAATTCAAAATTTCTATTAAAAATGTCAATCATTTTTTATACACACCAACATTTTGAGCGGGGGTTTAACCCCTTTAAATTGAAATTCCGCAGATATAAAAAAATACGTGTCGCTTAATTTTTGGACTACTACAAAATATGTGAAAACGAAAAAAGTCGGAGACTTACATCTACCTGGGGTTATATTTTTGATAATTAAGTAAAATCTTAATTGCAGAAGATTTCTGAACAAATTGGAAGTCTTTAAGGATTAATGCAAATGTTATCTAAGCAGTAATTACAATATAACTATTAATTAAGTTTTAGTAGGTCGTTAAAAAATCTAATTCTTTATAATCTTCATAAACTTCAAAATAAAGCTTACGAATATTATATTTTACTATCTCGATGATAATTAAACATAAAGATTTTAGAAGGGAATTACTTAAGAATTACTTAAAAGCGTAAAATTTATCTGAATTCATTTTTATGTTAGAATTAATGTCGAATCTAAATTTTTTAGAAATTATCAGTCGACATAATCCAGCGACAGGTTAACATAGTCGCTAAATTATATCGTGGATCAGTAAAAATATCACGTTTCGTTATTAAGGAAATTACGAGGAAGAGAAAAATGGCGGCTATGTCGTAGAAAGTTTTCTTTATGGCGTCGGGATGGGCATATAAAGTTCTTAACTGAATCGCAGATAAAGGGGCGTTGCGTAATTAAAGCATACAGCTGTGGACAGCTTGATGAAGATGTCTTATTACGCGGAAGGAAATAAGAATGCTTCGTATAACTTGTTGGAACAACGCCTTGACGCCATTCTTTTTTGTCCTCATTGAAACTGATTTTCTATATTTGGAGGATTTCACGAAAATGATCGGAAATAAAGACAAAGTTAACCTTTGACTACGAAAGGCGTATATACTGGGTGTTTCTTAAATGCATGCCAATAATTCAGAGGTTATATCTACACACTAATCGTAAAACAAATAAAAAATGTCATACGAACATGACATAATTTTTCACGACGTTGCACCTTCGCATAAGTACAAATATTTTCCGCTAGAGTGACGTCGGATGATCGGAAGAGCCGACCAATGAGACTCTCGAGTTTCCGGGCATCCACGAATGACTAGGATGTTTGAATTGTTCTCCTCTTTAAATACCCCTTTTTCGTTGTTTTCGACAAACTAGGTTCGGGAACATATTAAGGTGTATTGTTTCTCTTCCGGATTCCCGCTTCTTTCTATTGAATCGAACCATTCTTATTGGCAGAGAGAATTGAACACAAGCTCTTGTCCAATGGACTGTAAGCATAATGTACATATTTTAGACGTGGTTATAGACGTAAGCATACGTAAGCAGAGCACGGCATTAAATCCTAAGACTCGTACATACAACTTAACCCTCTATAACCCAATTTTTTTTCGTGTATAAAAGAAATTGCATAACGCGAAACTGTTGGGTTGTTCCAGTTGTTCGTGTGGTTTTGTTGAATGTGAACAATTCCGTTCTCTCGGATGTTTAATGTAAATAAATCTACGGTATATTTGCCAGCATTATTTAACAATCACGTAAAAGAATAAAACGAAAGATATCGATGGACGTATTATGAAGAGCTGAGAAATTTTAATCGGTGGTTTATTGTACTGTATCTTTGTTATTGATACATGGGAGCCTTGTACAACGCGGTATTTATACAATGCATTTTCAATATACAGTAAATTCTCCCTTGATGTTCCTCAACTCGGATACTAAAGGGACTACCGAAGAATCAGGCGCCACCGTTTTCGTGCCGCGCAGCTGCCCCTTGAAGTTCGCCGAACAAAAATAAGGACATCGAATGAAACTTTCTTATTGTTAACTTTTTCATACAGAAAAGGTTTATAATATTATTGGTGAGATCGGGCCGATCAAAATGAGACCCAACATGATATGATTTGGACCACATTTACGTGCAGTGATGGCCCTAGGTTCTTTGAGTGTCTGGGGCAGTTCTTGATACAATATTCCTGCAAGACTCCACATTTATATCATGTTTGGGCTCATTTTGATCGGAAGAGCCTCACCAATATGTTAACAGTATTTTCAGATAAAAAAATTAAGATTAAAAAAATTATATTTTTGTAATGCGTCTAAATAATCCGGGTTTCATATAAAGTGATTTTTATAACGTTACATTTCTCTGGAACCTAACTCCAGCGTTATGCGATGGTTATCTGTACGATGCAAGAAGTATTCTGACCTTGAACTGTTCCCCTAATTAGCTAATGCGGTTAGTGGAATATTTCCGCGTAGGTTTAGCGAATGCTTGAGATGCATCTCGCTTTCCGGAATTGTATCATCTCATCATCAACAGCCGTAACATCTGCGTAATTTCAGTCAGCTTGGCCCAAATATGCAAGGTTGCGAATAGCCCATTCCAACGCCTATCCCATTGACGAGATTGTCAACACACCTTCCTTAGATAAGCATTCACTGAAATATGCTTGAAATGCCCCTTTAAATCAATTACCCTAACATTCATAAGATTCATGATCCGTTAACACGTTGGCTGCCATAGCGGTCACCGGTGACCCACGACGCGAATATTACTAAAATTCGAATCAAATATATCGCTAATATTTGTAAAGTTTCTAATACTTTTTTATGTTACTAACCTATCATAGAACACTTAAAGTGTTTTATTTGTAGACGTTATATGGACCTTACGGACGCGTATCACAGGGTATCGTATAACACGGATTTCGATCCGTCATTCAACGTATTAAAGTTCTTTTAATTTCGAACTTCAGGCTGTCCACGCAATAGAATGTTATAATTCTTCTGATATCTGATTTGTCGCAGGAACATATTTCATATCTATATTGCCATCTATGCTACTCTGTTTTACCAGTTTTAGCATGAACGCTAATATCCACTTGATTCTATTATACATAGTCATATCGGCTTAATTGGATGTGGAATTGATTCCTGGGAATTTAATTTACTCAGTTTATATCACGGAAGTAGGAGTTTATTTCATTAATCTGGGACACGGAAATTACTGGGTTATTCTCATGTTTGAACTACTAACCCGCCAAATTTGAAACGGTAGTTCGTAATACAAAAGAATACACACCGTTCTTACAGTTTTGCACTCCAATTTCACCAATTTGCAGATCACATTCAACCTTTTTGCGAATCAAAATGACCCCTCACTTTACAATGGATTTGATTTTTATTGGAATAGCTCGAGAAAAGAAATTTCTTGAAAAACTTGATTTGCAAAAACTTGTATTTCCAATGCGTTTAGATAATAATTTTGTTACCATTTTTATATAACGTAGTTTCATTAGATTCGAGTTTAACTGGTCTCGCGTTGTACGATTTTCTTTTCCACAAGAAAAGATTCCCATTTTCTAAAAATCAAATTCCCAACTTTCGACGCGCAGAAGAAATTCTTTACTCCCAAATTAATTACTTCCCGGTACCCTGATATAACCCTTATATCGGAACCGCGTTATATCGAAACCGCGTTATATAGAAACTGCGTTGTATAAGTACCGCGCTATATTAAAACCGCGTTATATCGAAACCGTGTTGTATAAGTACCGCGCTATATTAAAACCGCGTTGTATAAGTACCGCGTTATATAGAAACTGCGTTGTATAAATACCGCGCTATATTAAAACCGCGTTATATCGAAACCGTGTTGTATAAGTACCGCGCGATATTAAAACCACGTTATATCGAAACCGTGTTGTATAAGTACCGCGTTATATAGAAACTACGTTGTATAAGTACCGCGTTTAAGTATATTAATCCATTTTCACTGTTTTTGAGTTACTGCCTTCTGATTCTTACGAGTGTATTGGCGTTTTTTCATTTCCAAAATATTGGTTTTTTGAACTTTCCGCATTTCAGTGCGCGAGAGATGCCGGCGGTAGTCGCGTGACTTTGAGTCAAATTAGCGGCCGTCAAAGGGTTGAGAATATTCAGAGGTGATATTCGGTGGCCATCAGAATCTATATGAAGCAGGCGAAAAAATCACGTCCGAAAAGAAACTGAAAGATCGAAGGCGCCAGTGAAAGGAATAAAGCTGAAAGTAAAAAAAAATGGAAGAGACAGCGTGATAGAAAGATGTGAGTAAAGAAGGGTAGCTGAAAGGGGAAAAAGCCGACGATGGCGGTAATATCTGTCGGATAATCCTTTGGCAAGGGATTCAGGTCAGGAATCTTTAATCTTCGTCGAAAGAAAGTCGACGCGGAAACTGCGATTGGAGAGTACGGCTGGGGAAGAAGGAAAAAGAAAATGAAGAAGGTTTCACGTAAAATCAAAATCGACGTAGAATCGAAGAACCGAAGAATCGAACTTGATACGTGTCATCTGTTGTTCTGCCACATTTCCTGCTTCGAGATTGGTCGAATTGCATGACTACTTTCTAGCAAAGCCCTTCGAAAATTCTATTTCAATTTATATCAAAGAAATCTCCCTTTCGATGGTCTGTTCATAATTTAACGAAAATACAACGTTTTAAGTAAAATTAGTAAAATTTATTAAGTCGTAACTCGGTGACTTTAAAACTGCAATTTCTATTAGCCGAGTATTTACGCGATCTTCTGAATTTCCGATTAATATTAGGGGAGAATTTTTTCGCGTCGAAAGATGGAAATCTGGTCTTTTTTTAAAAAAGGGAATTATGGCATTGTTTGAAAATATATTAAATCTACGGAAAAAAGAAATACGCTTATTTTTGTAACCGCGACAATTTTTCGTTGGAATTTTCTTTCAGGATTCCAGGAATTCATTGTTTAGACCGAACGTGTTCTAGGTCGTCGGTCATACTTTGGGCGTGTTTACAATCCACTGTTTATGGTAAGCTCCTTGGGTGCCTTCGTTATTTCTAGGAAGTCCAATTTCCGGAGCAAATAAACTAATTAATTGCCTGGACAATTTTACTGCAAAAGGGTTTTGTTGTAAATAAAAGTAAACAGCGGATTATTTTCCGCAGCTTTCATCCACAGTTGGATGAAAATTTTGCATTCTCTTTTTACTGTCAAGGAGCTTATCTAGTAGTCCGATTAAAATCCTATAACTTTTTCATTTAATGTTTTGAACAAAAATGCTTCCCATCGAAGGTATTGGACCGGTTCCGGACTTTTGAAACACCCTGTATACTATGCATTGGGGGAAGGTGTTCTGACGATTATCGTAACAACGGTATGGTTTCCAGTTGCGACGAATAATATTAACTCATTTTGAAACCAATACAAGAATATTTGGAAGAGAAACAGCTAGGAATTTTACGAAGACAGTCGTAAGCTTTTGTAATACGTGCAAAGGGAAACCTCATATTTGTTGAGAACGTTTTAATAAAATTTATTAGAAAAGTGCAAATATATATTTTAGTACTAAATTAATTTTAGAGTATTATTTTCTAAATTGTATACTGTCGGTCTTCAGGGAGCACGTTACCTAAACGAAATGTTCAGTGTCGATCCCCATCGGTCCACATCGGTCAACATTGGTCCTAATCGGTCCACATAGGTCCTAATCGATCCACATTTGTCCTAATCGATCCACATTGGTCCAAATCGGTCCTAATCGGTCTACATTGGTCCAAATCCGTCCACATTGGTCCAAATCGGTCCACATTAGTCCCAATCGGTCCACATTGGTCCCAATCGGTCCACATTGGTCCCAATCGGTCCACATTAGTCCCAATCGGTCCCCATTGGTCCCAATCGGTCCACATTGGTCCAATCGGTCCACATTGGTCCTAATCAGTCTCGACGTAGCGTTTAACGTGTTAAATATTCCATTGTATCAACATTTCTTTCTCTACTCAAACGAAAATATTTTTCGAGTAATAAAGCAACCATACAAAGTATGGTTATATTGTACTTGACGTATAAAAATACAGCGTCGCGTAAAGTCTTGTGCATTATATCGAAATCGCGTTATATAAGTGACGCGTTATACGAGGATCGGCACAATTCGTGAACCACGTTATATCGAAACCGCGTTGTGCGAGGGTTACCTGTATCCCGAGTTCTATTCAGTGCCATTATCTATTCCAATCGACATGATTCGGCAAATGAAATTTGCATAAGTCGAAGGTTCACCGCGATTTGAGTACATGACAATGCATGTTCCGTATCACGTGACATCGTGCTCTAAATTATTCACGTGCGAAATCGAAGGAACATACGGAGAAAGATATATCGCGGAACAAAAAGGTATTGCAATTTGAATTCCCCGCCAAATCTATCGAAAGCTGCGAGCTTAAAATAACTAACGCAAATATTAATAATATTATATACAGATTTTGCACTTCAAGTTAACCCTTTTGCAGGTTACATTCACCGTTTAGCACTCGAAATTAACCATTCTGCAAATCACATACACCTTTTTCGCCTCCAAATTATCACTTTGCGGATCATATTCACCTTTTAATGAATCAGTTAACAGAGAAACTTCGACATATAATTGCAGGCCAGTGATTTCACTGACAGAAATATATATTTGTTTCGATATTTTTCACTCACCAGTTTCAATTGCTTTGAGTCATTGACAAGCTTGTTAATTTCCATGGAAAAAGTGCGTTGAATGGCGTGCGGGTTCTACGCTCATAAATCGTCAGATTGAAAAGGCAATGACTGCAAATGATACTTAACTTATGCACGGTAGATCACGGTTCCGTAGTGCAGTGTTTGTGAAATTATTCGAGGACTGCGTTTGCCGTTAAATCAGACCTGGCATATTTATACCTTCAGTTTCGTATTGAATTTACTACAAGCTGCAGCAATACATTTGATTTTGGCAAAATGATTTAATCAAAAACGCGTCGACCGATGCCTGTACACTCGCGTTCAAAAGTTTCGAGCAGTCTGTGCTGTTTGGATGAAACACATTTCTCATACATCCGCGAGTGTTTTATTAACAATATTGTACTCATATATGAAAATGATATTACATTAAATGTATTGCAATTGAAATTGGAAGAACCATGTTGTAAATAAAATATTGATTTACTTCAGAAACCTGTTATTTGTTTTGATATTCTAACACGCCCCGAACTTTTGAGCGGGAGTGTACATTGTATATAATACATACATGGCTCACTTTGGCAACGTACATCGGTGACATCGTAATTTGAACCCGTTTGGACCGGCTGTCATTAAATTCGTACTTATGGTATCATAAACTCGGAGGATTTTCCATTTTTCTTCACTATCCGACGCAGTCGATTATTATTTCTTTAATCGTAAAACGCGAAATTAAATAATCATTGAATTCGAGTCATATCTTTGACTTTGTCGCTTTATAAAATTATCAAATGCCAGGTTATAAACATTAAGGAGATCTAAATATAAAGCAGGAAGGTATGCCACAGGATATGTAAATGAAAATATCGACCACATGGGGTTTTACTGCAGACACCCCACTGTTCACTGCTCGTTGGCCATTTCGGCATTAATCTATGTGATCTTGATCGGAAACCACATATTTCTTTTACATCCCTCTTGCAACCCGTTACACTTCTTTGTATAAGAAGAATCAAGCTATGCCGACGTTGGTTGATCCTAAAGTCTGTAATCGCTATACATATATATCTATCGCTTTTACTATCGTACAAAGCTCCATCTATATCAATCTATAGCTCCTTAAGAACTATACTCCGACTGTTCTATGATCTCTATTCGATCTCTATTCGATCTCTATTCGATCTCTATTCGATCTCTATTCGATCTCTATTCGATCTCTATTCGACCTCTATTCGACCTCTATTCGATCTCTATTCGATCTCTATTCGATCTCTATTCGACCTCTATTCGATCTCTATTCGATCTCTATTCGATCTCTATTCGATCTCTATTCGACCTCTATTCGACCTCTATTCGATCTCTATTCGATCTCTATTCGATCTCTATTCGATCTCTATTCGATCTCTATTCGATCTCTATTCGATCTCTATTCGATCTCTATTCGATCTCTATTCGACCTCTATTCGATCTCTATTCGATCTCTATTCGACCTCTATTCGACCTCTATTCGATCTCTATTCGACCTCTATTCGACCTCTTGTCGATCTCTCTACGATCTCTATTCTATATCTATTCGCGTTATCCCTCGGCGGCTGGGCGACGGACCCTCATCCCCACTCCGGGTCCTTTTAGGGCCTGTCGTCCCGTCGGGGCTATGCCTCCCCCGCCATTTCCCCCTTCGAGGGATCTTCGTCTTACATTTGGTTTCCTACCCTGTGACCTCTTTGCAAAATCCTTAAGTACGAAAATTTTACTGCCGACGGCCAAAGTTTCTCGAGATGTCTTCCAAATATTTCAATAATTAATTATATTTTATGGTATATATTTTCATTCACAAAATGTTGATTTGAATTAAAAAAGAATTCCCTTTTTTCTTGAATAATCCAACATTTCATATTACACGACTTAATAATTGCTAGCACTGGGATAAGGATACTCAAGAATGTATAATGCATAAGGAATTTCGATGCTTTGACAATAAACAAGGTGGATGGAATTAGAAGGGAACGTAAAAGACGATGATATTAGCAACAATTTGAAACTGGCCGGCTCTGTTATCATAGAGTAGTTTATGTCTCTGATAAGAGATCGCTTCGGGAGATAGGACAAATGTGTCCGGCTGGGCGTATTACCAGCAGCTGCACGTGCACGTGCGAAACTGCAGTTACTTATGTATATCGCACTTCGCATAGTATATGTGACGTATATGTACAGTGTATGCATGCAAGTAATCATTATCAAAATGAGTTGCTGTAGACAAAACATTTCAATCTTCCCGCGCTATTTAGTGCTATACATTTATCAGTTACCTTTCTACATATGTTTGGCTTTTGAAGTCCAACGTATTTCCTTCTCTCCGAAAGAGTTAATTTCTAACGCATAACAAATAAACAGGGAATATTGATTTCGCACAAAATTGAATCTACCGAGATGATTACTTTTATATATGTTTCTGTTCAGCGCACTCTTTTTTACTATCAGTTTTTAATGAATTAGAAGAGTTTCATTCTTTTGTTTCTTAGCGTGAAAAACTTACGTGTTTTGTGAGGCGAAGATAATTCAAAGAGGAGAAAGGCGAGGCATAGTCCCCTCTTTGAGAACGGGCCCTAAAAGAGTCCCAAATGGGGTTAAGGGTCCGTTGGCTTCCAAATTAGATTGCCAAGACGTCGCGCAGTCTCCACTGCTTCTTCCACGCCTTCGGTGGCGTTATACTGGGACTCAGGCCAATGGGTGTTCGGAACAGGGAACGGTAGTGGGAGGGGCCTGCGCACAACGAGCGAAACTCGTCCGAGACTCTGGCAATCTAATCTGGGATCGAGTATAGCTTCAAGTTGGAGTTTAAAAGACAGAGTTATACAAAGCTGGATATATTAAAGACATTATATTCATTGAGTCTGAAATAATATCGTACAGTTTCATATATTTTATATATTTGTTGGAGCTCAAGAAAAATATAAGCTTCTTTTGCTACTCTTTAATTATGATAATAAATCATACCATATTCTTGGTTTGTATGTTGCGGCTGGTAGAGTAGACCAATGTTGAAAAATTCTTCTTTATTTAAATTTGATTCAATAGACAATTGTGTACAATAGACAAATTACTTTCGACTGAAGAGGGCAGCAATCGGTTGCCGAAACGTATCGAATCAAATTTAAATAAACAAGAATTTTTCAACATTGGTCTACTCTACCAGCCGGAACATACAAACCAAGAATACTAACTACTTCAAAGACCAACAAAAAACAACTTTCAAAATCATACCATATATAATAAACTCCGGATATTCGATATCTTCTGATATCCCAATAAAGCCACGAGATTTATTTCTTCTGTCGCATATCAAAAGACTTTCCAACTGGCTAATAAAGTAATGTATCCATTTTGATGTCTCCTTCTTACTTGTTCCCTTGTGCACCGTAAATTACTTGCTAATGCACTGGGCTTTACATTTTTTACGAGGGTTGCAGGGAGTATAACGGAAAAAGTGATGTGGAGAACGTGAAACAGAAACAGTAGTAAAGAAAGGGGTGGAAGTTCGTGGCGGTTGCTGAGCTACTAGTGCTTCCTTCTCGCCGTTGTTCAACCGTATTTCGAAACACGTTAACCAACTTGCTAAATGTATTAAAGACTGTATCCGTCTTCTTTGTGTTCCTTCCTTCCGCCATTCTTACCTTCGCTTCACTATTGTTTCCTATTGCTTTCAGTACGTTTATAGAGTTAACCTTATATGCCTGTTTTCTGCTCTGTTAACCGCACTTTTGTGTTTTACAAATGTTAGGAAACCTGATCCGTTAAAATCAGGTCGAATCAGTCGAATCAGTCGAATTTCATTTGTACAAGAAGTTTTAAGTGAAGATTTAACCTAACATCTAAGACAATGACACTTAAGGCGAATTTCTGAACAATTTCGATCTTAATTTAAATACACAAGATTGAAATTAAATTTGTTCCACCATACATTTTAATTCGAAGACCAACAAGGAATAATTCCAGACGATAATAGTTTTATATTACAAATCATTTTAATATCCTTGAGTCAGCAACGTTCATTTTACGGTATTTTCATGTCGGACAGTTAAACAGGAATGTTATTTAACGTCAAAAGCATGAGGAATGTAGACGAATCTTGTTTCATCGCGTTAAACACAGCCACTGAAACTTGTACAGCACACGTTTCGTTGGTTATCCGAAACTCCCATCCAATATCAAGTTTTTCTTGTAATCTCATTTGGAGCAGGGCTCGAAGGGAAACTATGAAAAGCAGAGGAGAAAAATGTCGGAGGAAACATCAACGACACGCAATATCATCTTGTCTCCGTCCAATCCTGTGTTGTATTGGCTGAAATCGTCTTTACAGGCGTTAGACTACCCGTGGAGATCTGCTCGATTTCGGACAAGGCAACAAACAGGTCCCTAGGGATATAGTAGGGTGTCCAACAAAGCGCGACCCTTTTCCTCCGCAATTCTACCTCCCCTTCTGTCTGTTATAATCTTTCTATTCAAGCTTCAAACATTTCAATGAAATCGAGTCAGCTTCATGGACGATTATTTTTGCCGTGCTACGTGAATACCAACAATTTACAGTAAACTCCCTGGATAAAGTAAGTTCCTACAACGTGATCAAAATATTGCAACGACTTCTTTTGTATAACGCGGTTTCGATGTGACTGTTCACGAATTGTGGGGATTTTAGTATAATGTGGTATTTATGTAATGCGAGTTCGGTATAAGACTTGTATATAAGCCGAGTCTCGCATTTTGCGCGTTATACGAGGGTAAGTTGTACAGTAAACTATCGTATAACGGGAGTTCCTACGACGCGATTTCTACAACGCGCTGAAGATATTGCATGGCTTTTTTTATATAACCCGATTCTCTTGTAATGTGGGCGCGGTTTCGATATAACGCGGTTAAAAAAATTGTCAGGATTTTCGTATAAGGCGGTTCCCAAATTGTAAAGATTTTCGTGTAACGCGGTTCCCAAATTGTGAGGATTTTCGTATAACGCGGTGCCCAAATTGTGAAGATTTTTATATAATGCGGTTCCCAAATTGTGAGGATTTTCGTATAACGCGGCTCTCAAATTGTGAGGATTTTCGTATAACGCGGTTCAAAAATTGTGGAGATTTTCGTATAACGCGGTTCTCAAATTGTGAGGACTTTCGTATAACGCGGTTCCCAAATTGTGCGGATTTTCGTATAACGTGGTTCCCAAATTGTGAGGATTTTCGTACAACGCGGTTCAAGACTTGTCAGGATTTTCGTATAACGCGGTTCCCAAATCTTGTCAGGATTTTCGTACAACGTGGTTCCCAAATTGTGAGGATTTTCGTACAACGCGGTTCAAAACTTGTCAGGATTTTCGTATAACGCGGTTCCCAAATCTTGTCAGGATTTTCGTACAACGCGATTCCCAAATTGTGATGATTTTCGTATAACGCGGCTCCCAAATTGTGAGGATTTTCGTATAACGCGACACTATTCTGAATATTCAAATATTCATAATTTGTTTCACGCGAAAACTATAGTTCTACGAGGCTTTTGTAAAATTCCCCGATGTACGAATACTTTTTACACTCACTATAGCAAAATACCCACATTTCCACACGTGACACATGACCCGCTATTTTATCACTTTACTAATTTTATTACTTCGGCATTTAGTTAACATTAATCCAGGGTAATCGTTTCACGAACAAACTTTGCTGAACAAAGTTTCGCAAAATCAACGTGATGGACATCCCATAAAACTATGACAACAGCGGAGCAGGACATGGAGAACATGAAGTAGAACGTACACTACCGGTCAAAAGTTTAGGGTCACTTGCCTTGTCTTCGATCTAACGTTTACCTTATAGGTTAAAATGAACATTCAAAGTAAATAGAATATAAAACCATTGTCCATTTGATAATTTTACCATTAATATTAAACTAGTTCCTTGCCATGCAGACACATATTGTATTGGCACCTGGGTGTAATAAGATTTTGTTACCTTTAAAATCGGTCGGCTGCGTTTATTGCTATCGCTCGGTTTTTAGTTTCCCCGCAAGAAATGACTTTACTACAAGAAGGTTGGCGAACTATGCAGCGAGAAACATTACGCAAACTTGTCGGTGTATGTCAAAAATATGTAAAATAGCAACGATTTTTGTATACGTTCGTTTGAAGTGCGATCCTTCAGCAGGGCCGCCAATGTCCTTCAGATTAAATAGAACGAGAAGTAAGTAAACGTCCTCGACATCTATGAGTAAAGATGAAGTAAACGAAGTACAGTTACACGAAAGACGACGAACGCGAGCTGACATGTTTGCACCGCATTTATGAAAAGGCCTGTGGCACTGAAATAATCAAAAGAATTAATAATAATACATAAAAACGCACGGAATCACATTGCATCTACGGCTCGTCAAAAATAAAAGATGTCGGATGAGAAGTTTCACGTCATCGAATCTCGGTTTGAATTCGTCTCATGAATTTGTCTCGTTAAAAATGAAAAAGACAGACACGACTACGTTTTGAAAATTATTGAATCCCGAGTGCATTATGGATTGACATATACATATATCACAGACTCTAAGCAAACTTTTTTCCACTAAAATAGAGGTTTGATGTCGAATAAAAACTGTTAGAAAATAGACAGAGCTGTAACTACTCTGGTCATAGAATATGCGAAGACAGATGTGCATTTCACAGATCAATAAAACCAATAATTGCATGTTATTTTTGTAATGGTATAACTACATAGTGAAAGTAATCATCGCGAAGACACGTTATGCGTTCTTGAAAGTGAAAGAACAGGTTCATTATTTATTAATAACGCATTGTCATAACGTGTTATCGATCGCCAGAAATGTCTTCATTTCTAGCTAAAGTTTCATCGATATTGCATACCTTACAAACCAGTAATACTCGGTTTACATTCTGATTCATTACAAATTAATATCTTTCTTATCTTTTACCGAACAAGGAGACTTTATCAGTTGTGTATGACATTTTCCAACAACATTACGAATTAATTCTATAACACACAATTTTTAAGTGCGATGGCCCACGGTTTTTCAAAAAAGGGGTTCAAAATTAGACACAATTTCCATACATTTACGCGTCGTTCACTTACAGTGTGAAGTTAGCTGAGCGCATGACGCTCCCGGCTCACAGCGCGCTGACCCGAATTCAGCTAACTTCACGTTGCACCGCGAAGGATGCATAAATGTATGGAAGTCGCGTCTGATTTTAACCCCTTTCTTTTTAAAACGCGTGGATCATTGCACTTAAAAATTGTGTGCTAAATAATTAGCTCTGTTTATAATACGTCTCTTCAAAATTTCGTTCAAAACTATCGCAAACAACTGACAAACTCTGCTTGGAAGATATTTGTACTTGTATTTCTGGGTTCCTTACTTACTTAGATAATATAAATGTTATTGTATGTTCTTGATTAGAATAATATTATATAATTGTCACGGCCATTTTGAAACGAAATAATGTATGTATTTCTATGTTTCAGGTACGTTAACAGTTTGTACATATATCATGAGAGCTGAGACACGTGAGTAAACCGTAACCAAAGCAGAAACGCCGCAAATTGTTTTCCTTGCGTAATATTGCTTCCATTTAATCGAAACGCGGGAGTTTTGAAAAAAATGGGTTAGTGAATACTTCAAAAGGCAAGAACGATGTGTTTTACGTGTAATATTGCAAAGAATTCTGATTCCTTGCAAAGATATAAAAGATCGCAACAATATTATAGAATATTTCAAATGTTACCGAAAACATAATAGATTTCGTCATTCTTTGGTTTGAATATTATTCTGATACACTCAGATTAATTATTAATATATTAGCTGCATTATTTTACTTGCATGTTTACGAATTTAATTACCATTACCACTTCGCTTAGATCGAATTTTGAAACAATTTTTGTGAATACCTATGCTTATTATTTTTTTATTCTGTATACATGTAAATGTACTATCTTAGCTAAGTCTAATTGAGTAATATTCTAATTATAAATTAATTATAAGTTCATGAATATACAAGGTAAATTGAGTAAAGTCATTACCTCTCTTTTCATTGGCGAGACACTTCCGAGAACGATCAGTATAGCCAACTTCTCGCGACTCGATCCCCATCCACTTCTATAACCTTGCTCTCGGTTTCGTCTTTCCTGACTCTATTCCTGCCCTATAATGGCGGAGTATCGCCGATTCACTTCCGCTAGTAATAGTCTCCTGCGACAGGCTATTTCTTAGTCTAACTTGCACCGTCGAAGCAATTGCTAGTCGATTAGTTTTTCAAACTTATCAGGAAACCGGTACACGTTGCAGTTTAAAGTCGACTTACGAGGAGAGTTTGTCAGTTGTGTGCGACATTTTTCAACGCAATTTTCAACAGACGTAGTACAGACAGAAGTAATTCTTTAGCACGCAATTTTTAAGTGCGATTTAAGACGCGTTTTTAAAAAAAGGGGTTAAAATTAAACGCGATTTCCATACATTTATGCATCTTTCGCGGTACAACGTGAAGATAGCGGAATTCGGGTCAGCGTGCTGCGAGCCGCAAGTGTCATGCGTTCAGCTAACTTCACACTGTACAGTGAAAGACGTATAAACATATGGAAATCGCGTCTAGTTTTAACCCCTTTTTTAAAATGCGTGGACCTTCGCACTTAAAAATTGTGTACTATCAAAGTAAAATCTCACATAGCTGATAAACTGTCGCCGTTAGTCACGAGAATGTGACTTCGTAGACTTTTAATCAATCAGAAATAACCAACAACTTTTTAGATTTTAGTAAAACCTGGATTATTATTAATGAATGGTGGGGAAACATAAGATTGTATCGACAGAAAATGTTAAGTTTGTTTGAGAAGTTTGATGGCTGTTTACGTGGTAAACACGCACAACAATTTCTAGAGCTTTTTAATGATTTCATTAGTTTTGTTGGAAATAATACCGTCGGCATTCTCAACTAAGTTGAACATGTTGCCTCTATTAGCTTGCGAAATCAAATTAGACCTTTTATTAGAATTCCAGCCAACCACGAATTAGAGCTTATTCCATGCCACTGTAAACTTACAATTAGTGGAGGAACTGTTCACCACAAACTAACTCGTAATCTTGGACAAATTCATTATGGTTTCGTTGAATAACACGATGAAATGTTTATCAAGCTACCTTTAGAATATTATGGATGAAGCACAGAGTGAATGAACAATTACTCTCAACTGAAATTATTATTTGCATATTAATCATATAAAATTTGCAATTCCTTGATCAATACCTTGATCAGCAATATTTCATTTCAATATTTCATTTCTGTATTTTCAACCAGCGCACTCTTCAGGGCCCGCAATATATTGTCAAACAGCAGGCGGAATACAATTGACAAACTTAATCGAGTAAAACATAAAACTTGTTCATTCACATACAGACACACAGCCGCATACAACATTTTAAAATTGGCCTTTTTCAAGGTCGCGTACTACGGCCCCTAAAAAGGGCCTCAGTTTAAAATTCAGTAGACCCTATCTGAATGCTAGAAATCACGCGGAACACGAATCTGTAATAAAAATCGAGGATTCCTATCTAAACGTTTTTACTCAGGCCTCGTAGGACCCAAATAGGGGCCCGATTGAAATCCTAAAACTTTGCCGTTTAATGTTTTCAACGAAAATATTTCCCCTACGAGATGTTTGACAGTTTCCGAACTTGTCAAACACCTTGTATAAAGTAAATGCGCGTGGAAGACTTGTCGAATACCCTGTATAAAGTAATTCAGTGACTTCCGTTAAAACTCCAGGATTTGTGACGTGTTCCGTTAAAATTCCAGGACTTGTGAAGTGTTCGATTAAAATTTTAGGATTTGCGAAGTGTTCCGTTAAAATTCCAGGATTTGTGAAGCGTTCCGTTCAAATTTCAGTATTTGTAAAGTATTCCGTTAAAATTCCAGGATTTGTGAAGTGTTCCGTTAAAAGTCCAGTAATTGTGAAGTGGTCCGTTAAAATTTGAGGACTTGTAAAATATTCCGTTAAAATTCCAGGATTATTGAAGTGTTCCGTTAAAGTTCCAGGATTTGTGAAGTGTTCCGTTAAAATTCCAGGACTTGTGAAGTGTTCGATTAAAATTTTAGGATTTGCGAAGTGTTCCGTTAAAGTTCCAGGATTTGTGAAGCGTTCCGTTCAAATTTCAGTATTTGTAAAGTATTCCGTTAAAATTCCAGGATTTGTGAAGTGTTCCGTTAAAATTCAAGGATTTGTGAAGCGTTCCCTTAAAATTCCAGGATTTGTAAAGTGTTCCGTTAAAATTCCAGGATTTCTGAAGTGTTCCGTTAAAATTCCAGAATTTGTGAAGTGTTCCGTTAAAATTCCAGGACTTGTGAAATGTTCCGTTAAAATTCCAGGATTTGTGATGTGTTCCGTTAAAATTCCAGGATTTGTGAAGTGTTCCGTTAAAATTCCAGGATTTGTGAAGCGTTCCCTTAAAATTCCAGGATTTGTGAAGTGTTCCGTTAAAATTTTAGGACTAGTAAAATATTCCGTTAAAATTCCAGGATTATTGAAGTGTTCCGTTAAAATTCCAGGATTTCTGAAGTGTTCCGTTAAAATTCCAGGATTTGTGAAGTGTTCCGTTAAAATTCCAGTAATTGTGAAGTGGTCCGTTAAAATTTTAGGAATTGTAAAATATTCCGTTAAAATTCCAGGATTATTGAAGTGTTCCGTTAAAGTTCCAGGATTTGCGAAGTGTTCCGTTAAAACTCCAGGATTTGCGAAGTGTTCCGTTAAAATTCCAGGATTTCTGAAGTGTTCCGTTAAAATTCCAGGATTTCTGAAGTGTTCCCTTAAAATTCCAGGATTTGCGAAGAAGCGTTCCGTCGTAGGAAAAGTGTTGGAAACGCTGTCCACGGTTTACTTCACGCGCAATCTCTACTTCCTATTCGGAAATCAACGAAACCAAATAAGTATTATATCAAGGCAATGGTCGAAGGTGAAACACGTGTTAGTCCTTTAAAAGAAGCAGCTACACAGACATCGGGGGCAAAGGTCCAACGTGATCTGGCTCCTACATCGTACTAATTTTTCCTTTGCTCTTATTTGTCTCTCGCGTACAGTCGACATGCTTCGAACTAGATGGCACGTCCTACCAGCTTTTTCTCCTATTACCTCCTCCTGGACATTCCATCTGCTCCAGGATTTCAGTCATCTTTGAATTCGACCGACCGAGTCAAACAATTCCGAGCACGTCCTTCAGAAGGCAAGAAAGAAAGCAGTGCAACAAGAGAAAGAGGGACGAATGAAAACAGAGGGAACGAGGGTAGTGCCAACAAAAAAAGGTACGAAATTGAGGAAGACAAACTAAGAGACAGTACCGGAGAGATTCGAGGAAAGCAGAAGTAGAAAGAAAACGACATTGGCCAGTACGAAGACAAATGATGATTGCGACAAACATTTGGTGGTATCGTAGCCAATCCCAGCAACGCAATCCACGTGTCTCATGCGAAGCGTTTAATTTCATTCTGGGAAGCTGCAGTAAAGTAATTTCATCGGCCGCGACCCACATCTCGCAACACGCCAGACGAAACACAGCCTCGTCTACTTTCTTCATAATTTAAACGAATTCGCGTAAAAGAAGCTTAAAGGACAAAGTCCTTACTAACCAGTTTCCTACCATTTCATCTTATCATCCACTACGGTGCAACAAAGTTTGCTCGTGAAGGTACTCGAGCGATCGTCCGAGAAACCTTTAATTATCGTTCCACGAGTGGAAGTTTAAAGTGGGTTGATGGGAACCCACCACTGTAATGAATAATACTTACGCCACTACACTTCTGGAATACTTTACACTGTTGGCTGCATTGTTTTAGGTAACTACGTACCCTCGATATCTGATATTTACGAGTGTTATTGCAAATGGCGGACATGAAGTTCCTACGTGATTTGATTCAGATACTGGAGGAATTAAAAACCTACGAAAATGTTGCACAGAAGTAGTTGGAAATAGTGGCAATTGTATTATTGATGAATTTTTATTCAGCTCTCAAATAAATAGGTTCAAAAGTATATCAAATAAATGATATTAATTGTTACTACTCTTCTGTATGAACTTTTCGAAATTCTATTAGGTACTGAAAATAGTTCGTGGTTTTTAGTTTGCATTTGTTTTTGTTTTTATTACAATATCTCAGAAAAACAAATTTGTAGAGAATCTTGTTATGTGAAAGGGTGAATTTGATTCGCAAAAGGGTGAATTTGATTTGCAAAAGGATGCATTTCATCTGCAAACAGGTCAATTTGATCTGCAAATAGGCGAATTTGATTTGCAAAAGGGTGAATTTGATTTACAAAAGGGTGAATTAGACTTACAAAGGGGTGAAGTTGATCTACAATTAGGCGAATTTGATTTGCAAAAAGGTGAATCTGACTTGCAAAACGATGAATTTGATCTGCAAATAGGTGAATTTGATTTGCAAAAGGGTGAATTCGATCTGCAAACAGGTGAATTTGACTTGAAAAGGATGAATTTGATCTGCAAATAAGGAAATTTGATTTGTAAAAGGTTGAATTTGATCTGCAAATAGGCGAATTTGATTTGCAAAAGGGTGAATTTGATCTGCAAACAGGTGAATTTGATTTACAAAAGGGTGAATTAGACTTACAAAGGGGTGAAGTTGATCTACAATTAGGCGAATTTGATTTGCAAAAAGGTGAATCTGATTTGCAAAACGATGAATTTGATCTGCAAATAGGTGAATTTGATTTGCAAAAGGGTGAATTCGATCTGCAAACAGGTGAATTTGACTTGAAAAGGATGAATTTGATCTGCAAATAGGCGAATTTGATTTGTAAAAGGTTGAATTTGATCTGCAAATAGGCGAATTTGATTTGTAAAAGGTTGAATTTGATTTGTAAAAGGTTGAATTTGATCTGCAAACAGATGAATTTGACTTGCAAAATGGTGAATTTGATCTACAAATAAGCGAATTTCATTTGCAAAACGGTGAATCTGATCTGCAAAAGTGTGAATTTGATTTGCAAACGAGTGAGTTTGAAGGCAGAAACCCTCTATCTAGATATTATAATGTTTTTCTTCAATAATGGACGGATATCCTACTATTATCGAATAACGAGGTAGATAGGTGCCAGCGTAAGTAATGATTCAAGCCAATATATCACGGTGCTCGAAAAAGCTACGACGCCCATAGATTCCAGCACCAATTTACATCTGAAATCCATTTGCCGGATATGACGTTCGTCACGATATTTGGGTCGATCTACGACTCCTTGAGCATACTCTTCGACTCAGTCACGTACTCTATTTTGGCATGATGCCAAAATTATGAAATCAGCAATACGTGTTTGGAATTTTGAGACGTGGGTAAGATCTGGACTGGCAGTGGTAGTGGACGACGTGAAACAGAAACAAAGAGAAACGTGGGAAACAAAGATACAGGAATAGTGGAGATAAAGAAGCAAACACCTCTTCGCGTGAGACACATTAACCAGATCCCCGGGAGAACGATAACCTTTCCTCTACGTCACTACCTTGTATACAAGGGTGTACAGTATTTGAAGGTTATGTCTTCCCTGGATAATATCCCATATAATCGATGGACTAGCAGTGGTGCCACCGAAATAACTTTATTGTCCGTACTTTCTTTCAGTACTAACATTTGAGTAGTAATATATTGTGGAATTATTATTTTCGAAGAACGAGTACACAATTTTCGATCTCTGGTTCTAAATGGATCTCTTCATTATACAGGTTTTGCACTCCAAGTTAACCCTTTTGCAGATCATATTCACCCTTTTGCGAATCAAATTCACCTTTTTGCAAATCAAATTCGCCTATTGGTAGATCAAATTCACCCCACTGCAAGTCAAATTCACCCTTTTGTAAATCAAATTTACCTATTTGCAGATCAAATTCGCCCATTTGCAAATCAAATTCACCCCTTTGCGGATCAAATTGAACCCTTTTGCAAATCAGATTCACCGTTTTCTAAATCTTTTTGGAGATGGTCATCCATCCTAGCCGATAATGGAGTATAATCGCCATTAAATTTATTATCGATCTCTCCCAAACAACTCTTGTCAAAAACCTAAGAACTAATTTCCTTTGTCGCATTATATCCCCAAATATCTTCCGCGAAATAATTTTACAAGATCTAAAGTCACCCTTAATCAATTAACTGCAAAATTCAATTCCAAAAGTCCCTCACAGGATGTGGAATTAAGATCAATGACGAGTATACACGTCGAACGAAGTTAACTGGTTAAAAGACCTAAGTATATTTCCTGTTTGTGGATTTCATTTATATCAACCATCTACACAAGATTCATTTCTTCTCTGTCGATCAAAATTCTTGCTAATCAAAACTATGAGAGTCCTGTTTCCCTGGTTCGAGTTATCAAAAAAAGAGATAACGAGGAAGCCAATAATTAATGAGCAAACCGGTTCAGGAACGTTGGTAACCATCGGTGAGTGGTTAGATCGGAACCACACATCCGTCCTATCTATCCTGCTAACTCTCTCCAGTGGCACTCAATACAGAGTCATGATTAATGGCGGCAATATGCCAGTTTGCTGTTTCTGGTTAGTGCATATTCGCGCAATGATATGTGGCTAAAGATCTATCTAAGTGTCCATAATATCAAAAACGATTATTGAGTCCACAAAGAAATACAGATAGTGGAAAATAAAACAATCATTGCAGAGAACAATTCCAATCAAGATTTTCCTTTCTACCACATCTGGAGAACTTACAAGTTCTGACGTTCTTCACTTATTATTAGCTTATTATTACCATTTTCAAAAGACTGATCACAAATTTGCGAATTCACTTTAGCAGTATACAATAATATGATAATCATATCACTGACGAAATAGAAGGAGACTATAATAATTGAATAGAAACCCAATAGATACTGTTTGATGAGGAGAAGGAAATACTTGTATCTACATACACACATATTTGTACGCGGAACAAGGCAGCTCGAGAGTTTATGTGTATGGGCAGGTGTACGTGCACCCGTTTGTATAACTATGATGGCTCGGACGCATTCCAACAGACGCTGTTGTCTCTCCAGAATGCCAAATGGAATCTCCGAACTCTGTCGGTTAGGCTCGTGCCACGTGAAGTACCACTATCAATGCAAACAGCTGCTCACTTCAAAGTCCAGAACGATGCGCTTATCATCATCACTTAGCACTAGTAATTACGGGAACTGCTACCTTGTGAATCTCTTCGTGTTTCGATCTGGGGATGTTCGATATTGGAACCATGCTATTCTGCGTTAAAAATGGGTGAAATCATGGAATGCATAGTCCCACGTTGCAGTCTCGAAGCCTGGGATATTTTGGTATCAATCTGTCCTCTAAATCTAGTCGAAACTGTAAATGCTTTTTGGATGAATCATTCCTTTTATGTAAAGCGTGTTGAAAATAATATAAAGGAACTTCCTACTCAAGTTTTTAAAAAGCGTAAAAATCCATAGGTTTAATAAATATCATTTTTTCGGCATCTTTGAGTAAAGACGAAATAAACGAAGTATAATTACATGAAAGACGACGAGTGTGATTGTCTGATTGTCATTTGTCGATCGTATTTTTGGAAACGCCTGTATTACTAAAAGGGTTAAGGAAGAGTAGGCACGCTTTCGTTCCAAGTTATAATCACATTTAGTTTGCGGCGGAGACTTGCACGTCTAACAGGTTTAAAGTTACAAGTACTGCTATTCTCTGCTTGTCCATGGGAAAGTAGAAACTAACAATATTTTGTTATGATAAGTATGATTCTAGTATGATAATTCTGATATGGAATTTTGAGCAGCTTCAGCAAGCTATGAATGTCATACGCGAAAAGTATTGAGTATTGTTGAAAATGAAGGAACAGATATACAGGTGGACAAAGTGGGAAGAGGGAGCACGAAGAAGCTAATCGTGCTTACCTATTTCGAAGCAGGTAGCAGGGCAGAGCGTTCCTTTTTTTATGGAGCATAACCATCTCTCGGAAGAAGGTTATTACCTCGCGATTCCCCTGGGACGAACTAAAAACTCCATTTCTTCAAGAGAGCCCTCGCCCTACTCTCTTCTCCTCTCTTTCCCTCTCTTTTACTTACCCAACCGTTCCTTCCATTTTCGTGCTACTTTTTTCCTCCTTTTCCCTTACTTTATCTGTCCGTCTCTTCCTAACTGATCTAAGCTTATTTCTACCGTCTCTGTTTTCAACCCCTCATTTTTGTTTTCTTTCTTTCTGGTCTACCTTTTATACCTTCTTGTTTCTATCTTTATTCCTCCCCTTGAGTCCCTGTGAGATTCACGTTACGGATCGGCTACACCCTTAAGCCCCCTCGGCCACTACTGCCGGTAGCAATCTAAAATAAAGATACAAAAATCCGGCGGAGGTAAAAAAACAGAAGGAACCTTGATAAGAGGTCCTCTCTACCTCTCCCAGCTTCTCTCTGACACCCGTCTATTGTCGCCCTTTTATTCCACCGTCCTCTTCCAGAGATAGTGTTGAAGGAAACCTGCTCCGGAAAGCAGTTGGGGAGCATTCGGGCATAGTTGGTGACATTTGGGGAACATCCGGGAAGCAACCGAGCAGACCTGACGGAGAGGGTTGGTAAGAGAATCATTTCTTCCGAGCATTTAACGCGTGTCTACATTTTCCGACTTTTCTTGATTCGATGTAATAAAATCACTCTCAATAACACAAAGAATTAAATAATCCACCGTTTACTGAAAACGGCACCAGATTTATTTCACCTGGGTCACACAAACATCCATTTCCCTCCAACTCGAAGTATCCTAACCTTGAAATCTTTCTATTTCTAGATCCATATTTGTGAATTCTATTTGTAGTTTTGCGTTTGTATTTTATTGCTATGAACGAAGTGTCTCGTATAAGTCTGTATCTGCAAGTAATTACTCATTTAATGTCTGGTAAATAGGATGTCAGGGAATTCGATAGAGGTAGAAAGTCAGACTTACTCAGCGAAAGCGAAGAAAACAACGAGAGGGAAAACGAGCAAGGTCGCGAGCAGATGGATGTTCATCCTGCGAGCAGGACGAGACAGTAACAATGATAAATTAGGCACGCTGCCAAAAGCAGAGAGTGCGACTTCGCGGATCCTGTTTCCGTTTTAGCAATACTGAATTTCCACGCGACTTTTCCTGTCCCTCATATTGTACCCCGAACAGAGTTTATGATAGAAAAGGAATCATAGTCGGGGAGATTACTGTTGGATATGAAGAGAAAGGAAAAAGAAAGTATATTTCGTCTTGCAACTGTCGCAGACTCACCAGCAGGGTTGATGCGAAGGGCTTCTGCCCTAGACACATGGAGAGTATGGATTTGAAACTTATTTATATCACTAGAACTACCGAACATATACTCAGTTATGCTTACACATTTATTTATATATAAATTATGGCCGGTGGATTTAAATTGATTAACGGATTCAATTATTTGCGTTATGTATATCAAGTAAAAGTATATTCAATCTCGAATAATGCCCTGTGGTATATTTGAGTAATTTAATTAAAAATAGCAGACAAGTCATTCGTACCCCTTTTGTTCTTACACCCAACTAGCGAGAGAGAGAATGATTGATTAACGGATTCAATTATATGCGTTATGTATATCAAGTAAAAGTATATTCAATCTCGAATAATGCCCTGTGGTATATTCGAGTAATTTAATTAAAAATGGCGGACAAGTCATTCGTACCCCTTTTGTTCTTACACCCAACTAGCGAGAGAGAGAATGATTGATTAACGGATTCAATTATATGCATTATATATATCAAGTAAAAGTATATTCAATCTCGAATAATGCCCTGTGGTATATTCGAGTAATTTAATTAAAAATAGCAGACAAGTCATTCGTACCCCTTTTGTTCTTACACCCAACTAGCGAGAGAGAGAATATAGGAAAGCGCCCTCTAGATATAGATGAGGATATCTCCAATGCGCTAGGCCTGACGGGTATCCAAAACTAATTAACCGAATAACTGCTGATAATCAAGCTTTTCAATTTATATTAATCCACCCTTGTATGTACAGTGAGTATAAAAAGTATTCGTACAGCAGCGAATTAGACCTCGTAGAACTTTGTTGATTTAAAACAGTTTAACAAACCAGTATTCTCTTAGCAAGTCTTTTCTTACCAGGTTACAGGTATTTCAATTTTTATCTCCGTCAGGTTCGATTCAGTCGAAGATCAAAAATTTCTGTAACATTTTATAAGTCCCATAAAACAGCAAACAAATTTTTGGAATGTAATTGCTGCGTAGAGTTGTACGGGAAGAATCAATTTGAAGGTGCTAGATTTTCAGCGAGTCAGTTTTATTGGATATCCCATTCACGTTCTCGTTCAGTGTCTTTTTTTTCTGGATTGCTCTTGTTGTAACAGCAATTTATCTTGCTTTCTGGTTCACGCGAACACCCACTCAATACCAAGATCTCTGCTTGCCCCTCACGCTATGGCAACATTACGTCATAAAACGTGAGGTGTTGCATTGAAAATACGTGACGCGTATCGCAGATATTGGTGAACTTATATTTCCTCGCTTACTGCTCTTCGCTTTAGAAATATTAATTAACAATCTGAATGCCAGGTGGGAATACGTGTTATACGATACCTCGCGATACGCGATAGTAATGTTTAAATAACGTTTAAAAATAAACCGTGAAAAAGTAAGAATTGAAGAAAAATCATTTCTAGTCATATTTTAAAACTGCTGAAAATTGTTCGCCATTCTAATACATTTAATTGTTTTACTTTCTCCAAACTCTCTTCCTCTACGGTTGCAATGCGACATGGATTAATATCTCTCGTTTTTTGTGAATTTCTGAACTTAGTTTCCGGCCAGAATTCGGATTGAATTGTGGCTTCGAAACTGAATCGCAACTCACGAGTTCACGAGTTCCCGAGTTTTACGTGCATCGTGTGCTGGATTTAAATGGAATATTACCAGTAGATGGTATTTGACAAAGTGCCCCTTTCCGTGAGAACCGTCCTTACAGTTTCATTTGATTGCGCTCATTTCTTCTCGTCCTAACCCTTTCGAACCTGAAGCTATTCAAAAATCTATTTGTTTAGTTCATATCGATTTTTTAATCGCATCTATCAAAATCGTAAAAGAAAAGGAATACGAAATCTTCTGACAGTGTCCTAACTCCATTTTTCAAGATAACTCGCTCACTTATGCTTTTTAACAAAAAAGAAAAAAAACAAATTGATTTGAAATGCAGATATACAATTGCAGTCAACGGGTTAAAAATGATTATCCTCGACCCAAGTCATTCTCGTAATTCCACTGTGAAATATTAGGGGTACCGGAAAGTGGTCAATTTGGGAATAGATAATACTTTAGCACCGAAGTTCGGAATTTGATTTTTTCAAAAAGGGAATTATGGCATTGGTGGATCGTCGGTGAGGGATCATAGATAACGATGAGGATATTTAATAGAATAATATTTAATATGAAAATATGAATGGAGTTTCATAAAGTATGTGAAAAATAATTGATTACTTCCCGGTATTTCTAATATTTATCAATGTGATGTTCCCTTGCATTTTGGAATTATTCTTTAAACTATTTCTAATGTTTCAACTGGATACTTAAGTCAATTTCTAACACATCGAGCGGAAGCTATTCATTATTGGTAATCACAAGGGATCGACCCTTAGGTGCATCGATTGTAATCTGCATTGCTAATCTTGTCCCTCCAGCATTGGCGTGGAATCTTTCTCGGTTTCCCTTAGTTCGCATGCTCCGTGGAGAATTTTGCCCGGCTATTTACCAACTGAACGGCAACCATGGAACTAAGGTCGATACACGAGACTGTCCAAAATACTGTAGGAGACTGAAGTATACAGGTTTTGCACTTCAAATTGCATTATTTTCAACTTTTTGCAAATCAAATTCATCCTTCTGCACATCAATTTCAGTTTCTTGCAAAATCAGATACATCCGTTTCCGATTCGAGTTTTTCTATAGAATTAGTTTCTCAAGCTTTTGGAACAAAAATACGATCAGAATATTATATAATATAATGTTTTTTCGACTTTACAAGATTTTCAGGTTTTGCATTCCAAATTTCACTTTCTGCAAATCAAATCCACTCTTTAGCACATCAAGTTCTACTTTTTGCAAATCAAATTCGATTTCTTGCGATATCAAATACATCCGTTTCCGATTCGAGTTTTTCTACAAAATTCTTTTCTCAAGCTTTTGGAACAAAAATACAATCAGAATATTATATAATATAATGTTTTTCCAACTTTACAAGATTTTCAGGTTTTCCATTCCAAATTTCACTTTCTGCAAATCAAATCCACCCTTTTGCACATCAAGTTCAACTTTTTGCAAATCAAATTCGATTTCATGCAGAATCAAATACATCCGTTTCCGATTCAAGTTTTTCTATAGAATTATTTTCTCAAGCTTTTGGAACAAAAGTAATATCGAAATATTATATAATATAATATTAATATTATATTATTATAATACGACTCTGGTACGACCGGTATACAGGAAATTAGCTTTTGACCAAACATCCTCCTAATAAATCCAACACTTTCATCTCCAGCGCCCTAAAATACCCTCGAAAATACCCTCGAAAATACAAATTCGAAAACCAACATTTTGCATCCCGAATACTATACTTCAACCTTCTTGGATTCCAAGGATCTAACAGGCAGTACGAATCGAATGGGAATAAAAATGGAAACGAAGAAAAAGGCAGGCAAAGGATGCTGGATATATTCCCAGATATATCTATCCATAGGAAGACTCGAACCGGGTGGAAACGTCGTTCGTACGAAGTACTACTGGGAATCCCCGATTACTTTGACCACGGCTCGGACGAGTTTTCGTTCGTTGTGCGCAACTCCCCACTACCATACCCTGTTCCGAGCACGCTATTGGCTTAGTCCCAGCGTCGGAGTCAGGGATGCAAGTAATGCAGGGTGGAAGGGTGAAGGGGCTGCGCGAGCTGTTGTCAAACATATCCTGGACTGCCAGTTGGTGGAAGTAGGACGTGGTTACTTAAAATGGATGAGATATCGGACCTTTGCCGAGTGCGTTATCCGTGTGGTCGAGTCGAGTCATCCGTCAGGTTTTACACTGAACGGGAATTCGTATCTCGTTTTATTCGATAGAAATGTTCCCAGTAACGATTTCTGTATTAGTATTATTAGTATTATTAGTATTATTAGTATCATTAGTATCATTAGTATCATTAGTATCATTAGTATCATTAGTATCATTAGTATCATTAGTATCATTAGTATCATTAGTATTATTAGTATTATTAGTATTATTAGTATTATTAGTATTATTAGTATTATTAGTATTATTAGTATTATTAGTATTATTAGTATTATTAGTATTATTAGTATTATTAGTATTACTATAAAAACGTATTGTTTACGACAGGGGTAAGGAACCTGTGGCCTTCTAGGTCCTTAAAACTTGCGTTTTAGTTAATTATAAAAAATTCTAACTTTAAAATACGCAAGCACGTAATCGCAAATCGGCGCGGTCCATTTTTTGATTAGATTTTACTTTTGTTTTTTGTTTCATATCAAATCGAGTGGCGACATTAAAATTTGCTCCAAATAAAATACAGCTAGAACTACGGAAGCTACGTAAGGCATTTGATTTACGACGCTTTTTACTATAATAAAATAAAAAGATAATACAGTTTACAACAATTATAATTATCTCGTGAGACACTTCATTTAGTAAAAATGATGACAAAGCATACGTCGACCTGATTTCTAGTTGCCTTTTCAGCAGTTTATTAGAGAAAGAAATCCTAGGAAGAAAAAGGGAGAGAAATAGCATATTTGATGTACAAAAAGGCCGCGGAAAAAAGAAGCATATGAACAAGGGACGAATCAGGGACGAGGCAGGAGAAGAAGAAAGGATGCTCGGGGAGCTTTGGAATTCAGAGTGCGGCGCAAGTTTATGAAATATTCGATGTATTCCGGGGATCTTCGTACGAATGAAATTTCTATCGAGCCAAAGTGCTTTCTAAGAGCCTTTTGGCACATTACTGATTCGATAGGTCGATATGCGTCGATACGATAAGATATATGACTCCAGCTAGGTTGAATTAAAATCTTGTCACGGCACGCGAAATATTTTCAAAATTATTTCAGAAATTGTTCTTCTTCTTATCATAAATGTTATTCGATGTTGAAGTACACCTGGGAATTTATTACTTGAAATAGAAAATAAAAAATAATATTTGAAATAATGAGGTATTTGAATTACATTTTGGTTTCGAAATCAATTTTAGAAAAGTATCTTTTTTCATATCAGAATGATATAAATTAATTCAAAATAATTTTGGATATATGTTAATTCTCTGAAATACGATTAATTGTGGGAAGACAATTTTATTATCGTGTTTCCGAAATGGATGATTACATTGCATAATGAAGTTTTTATTTTTATACGAAAATATTATAAGTTATTTGCAAGATTATTTTAAAACGCATTTATTTCGATAAGAAATATAATCAAGTATTATTTCAATAAAAATCAAATAACGAAGTAACTTGAAGTAAAATTGTCTTCAGACAATTTTATTATCGAGTTTCCGAAATGGATGATTACATTGCATAATGAAGTTTTAATTTTTATACGAAAATATTATAAGTTATTTGCAAGATTATTTGAAAGCGCATTTATTTCGATAAGAAATAAAATCAAGAATTATTTCAATAAAAATCAAATAACGAAATAACCAACAAACAAATTATTTTCACGAAATGTAGCTTCGTTGGATTTCGTGTTTAACCAGATTTATGTTATACAATGTTTTTTAAACACCGTGCTTTCAAAATTTCAAAATACTCGGACGAATATTTTTGATTTGAAAAAAAATGTGCATTGAGAATTACAGTATAAAAATATTATTTCTGTAATGATCTAATACTTGTGATAATAAATATCAATGATTTAATGAAATCATTGGGTTCCTTTAATCAAAGTTTCCTCCAAGGAATACAATATAATTTAATGAAAAATTTGGAATATCGGAAATATGGAAACGTAATGGCGCGGAATAAGAAGAATAGCCGAAGAAACTGAATATATAAAAGTAATAGGACGAGTAACAGGGGGGGGGGGGGGGTTTGATAAGAAAAGCCGAAATTATGAAGATGAGGTGAAGGAGAAAGGATCCAAGATATTCTCGTTTGCCTTATAAAGCAAATTACGTAGTTACCAAGAACTCCCGAGAAAATACAGGGTGTTCCAAAAGTCACTATCTATTTAAAAAACAGTCCTATTTTAACAAAAATAATTTGTGTAGAGGCAATAATATGTTTCATAGACGACAATGTATCCGTGTAAACAAAGTTATTTCGTTGATTTCAAATTTTCTGCAATTTAAGACTCCCATTTTAAACTCATTTCACGATGCTCACCACGGAAGAATCAGTGTTTGTGATAACGCAAGATGAAAGGCTTGAAATACACGGAAATTGGAGAGAATTTTGCAAAGTTTTGTAAGAAAAAAGAACATCCTACTTTTGTGTAGAGGCAATAATATATTTCATAGGCGACAATGTATCCGCGTAAACAAAGTTATTTCGTTGATTTCAAATTTTCTGCAATTTAAGACTCCCATTTTAAACTCATTTCACGATGCTGATCACGGAAGAATCAGTGTTTGTGATAACGCAAGATGAAAGGCTTGAAATACACGGAAATTGGAGAGAATTTTGCAAAGTTTTGTAAGAAAATTCTTTTATGAAAAAAGAACACCCTACTTTTGCGTGGCAGTTACTTTGAGATAAAGTTATTTTCTCGTCTTAACCCTTTCACAGTGAGGTAAAATTACGAATTCTGGTCCAAAGAGTGTCTAGTTCTTTAAGTTCGAAAACACTTCGGCATGTAATCAAAAATGTAAAAAAACGTGTTTTATATGTACCTTCTTAGTAATCAGTTGGTATATGGTAGACTTTAACCCTTTGCGATCGGCAGATTTCGCTTTTGAGAGTACCAGTAGGTCGGAGCAAATCTATCGTTTCGCAATTACTTTTCCGTACAGGATTTAAAGTCAATATATGGATATTAAAACACACAGACTTTGTTGAAACTGATTTGTTGTATTTAATACTACTTATAATACGTAAGGTCCCGCTACGGGGACACCGACCGCAAAGGGTTAAAACACTTGACGCTTTGCCTGTGACTGTCACGGGATACACTGTGAAAGGGTTAAACCCATGGTCATGTATTACCATTAGTCTTCGAGATAGATGGTAACTTTTGTGACAGCCTGTACTATAATACGATGACTGAAATATCAAGGTTGCCTTCGGTAGTGCTATATGCACTAAAGCCGTAAATATTTATCAAGATTGGTAGAAAGGTAGCGCGACCTGCTCTTTCGCGTGTCCACAAGGCTTACATATTTCACATGAATATTCCTCAGAAATAAAGCAGACGTAAGCCAGTGTTGCTCCCTGCTTTGTTTTTCTATTTTGCTTTTTATCAATCCTAATCTTCCATGCCCGTTTACCAGGAATACCAATCTCTTCTATTATCCTCATACACTTTTCCACCATGATACTTTCCTCCGGATCCATCCTCTTTTTTAGCTAGGTTTCATCCTACTGCATCTTCCTAAGATTGAGGTAAAAAAAGGAAGTTTTGCAACTCGTCCTCGTTGAAGCCATCGCATTTTTCGCTGCTTACCAATCATCGTAAGAAGAACGCCGTAGATCCCAACGACGACCCTGTAATGGGAATTTGTTTTCTTGCCAAAAAACAACCTCGCAAAAACCCTGGGTACTGAATATTGAAAGGAATCACGCCAGTTCTCGCATGTACTGTTTTTAGGTTTTTCTTTTTCCCACGCTTCGTGAAATATGGCTACGTATTGAAACGAAGGACGCGTAACATGCTCGAAGGAATTCAGCCGTTTATTTTGAAAGTGGCCAGAGTCCATTTTGCAAGAAAACAAAGTTGACGTTTGAATAAATGGCGTTTTAGAACGTTCAATACCAACCTTACAAAAACGCAAAACGACAGAAAAATATATGAATTTAAATAATAATATAATAATGGGGGTTTAGAACGTTCAATACCAACTTTTCAGAAACACAAAACAATGGGAAAATATATCAATTTAAATAATAATATAATAAATGGCGTTTTAGAACTTTCAATACCAACCTTACAAAAACGCAAAACGACAGAAAAATATATCAATTTAAATAATAATATAATAAATAGCGTCTTAGAACGTTCAATACCAACTTTACAAAGGCACCAAACGACGGGAAAATATATCAATTTAAATAATAATATAATAATGGCGTTTTAGAAAGTTCAATACCAACTTTTCAAAAACACAAAACGACGGGAAAATATATCAATTTAAATAATAATATAATAATGGCGTTTTAGAAAGTTCAATACCAACTTTTCAAAAACACAAAACTACGGGAAAATATATCAATTTAAATAATAATATAATAATGGCGTTTTAGAAAGTTCAATACCAACTTTTCAAAAACACAAAACGACGGGAAAATATATCAATTTAAATAATAATATAATAATGACGTTTTAGAACTTTCAATACCAACCTTACAAAAACGCAAAACGACAGAAAAATATATCAATTTAAATAATAATATAATAATGGCGTTTTAGAACGTTCAATACCAACCTTACAAGCACACAGAACGACAGAAAAATATATCAATTTAAATTATAATATAATAATGGCGTTTTAGAAAGTTCAATACCAACTTTTCAAAAACACAAAACGACGGGAAAATATATCAATTTAAATAATAATATAATAATGGCGTTTTAGAAAGTTCAATACCAACTTTTCAAAAACACAAAACGACAGAAAAATATATCAATTTAAATAATAATATAATAAATAGCGTCTTAGAACGTTCAATACCAACTTTACAAAGGCACCAAACGACGGCAAAATATATCAATTTAAATAATAATAAAATAATAGCATTTTACAACGTTCAAAACCAACTTTACAAAAACGCAAAACAATGGGAAAACCTAACTCCCGCATAATACGAGGGTTATCTGCACTAGCAAATCCGTATATGTAGCACATGTCACACATATTCACGTTGTTCTGTCGCATTATATTGAAAATTGTACTGAATCGAAACATCTCATCTGAAACACGATCTAAACACACTGTGCGAGAATCAACAACATTGTTCTCAATAACAACGCAATTGTCATTGCTAAGACCCTTCCTAGCTGGTATAATGCACTCTCATGCAGGTGATAAGATGAATAGCTCGTGAGCTGCACGGTGCGCATGCGTGCTATGATTCCTGCCGCACAATACAGGGACGAACTTTCATGTTACAGTCCCTGGGGTAGACGATGTATTATAATCATAGTTTTACTTCATTATTGTAAAGTTAAAAATATTCCAAATTTGAGGAATATCAGCGACATATTTCATTCGAGTTTCAGTAATATTCTCGAAGAGCAGAACTACGATTCCACAAACGCGAAAACTGCAACTTCATGGAAAACCTTGAAGATTACCTCTAATTGAATAGCACGCTCAACTTTTACTGCTTCAGCAATTGGCAGCTCTGATTACAAAAGACTGCTTGCTGCTGTTTAAATCAGTAGGCACGCATCAGTCGACACGAATTTACTTTCACCGATCGCAGGGTGACCGACGTACATTCGTAATGTTGGTACTTCTATAAGGGCAAGTATGTTTGTGGCCCTCTCGAAGGACGGTCCTTCTCGTGAAACAGCGAGTGAATAAATAACATGGATACGGGTAAAGGGGGTTTCAAGGACCTTCGTCCCATGGAAACGAGCTTAAGGGAGACAGAAACAGCCTCGTGGAATCACAAAAATCCGGCACATGTACAGCGTGCTCTGTTTTGCCGTAAACTGGGAAAAGGGAAAGGAAGAGGGGACAGAAACCTCTAACTATATCAGAAAATCTACTGGTCCCGCGAGGATCCTATCCTGGTTCATACTGTTCATGTATCTCCTCAGTGTAGAGAACTATCGAGAACTACCGAGTAACCACGCCTATGTACACTGTAACTAATTAATAAAAAAAGTAACGATATAAATAACATAAAATACTAGAAAATTTAATTTATATTCGAATATACCCAGGTTTTGCCCTCCAAATAAACCCCCTAAATTGTAACCCCAAATATCTGCAACAGGGTTAATTCCGAGAGCAAAACCTGCACAGTTGGAAATTTTAATTAATATAGGAAAATAATATAAGAAAAATAATTTAATTTTAATTGTATTAATTAAAATGTACGTCATATTTGAACACATAATTGAGAAATAATTGATGTTATATCTGAAACATTATGACTGTTTTGTTTAAAAGTATTCAATTGTTTATTGTGATGCATAATTAGAAAATTATGATGCATTAAGTTATTGATACTTGTTCGATGACTAAAATCTGGTATTTCTGTTAGTTAATCCTGTATTATTCCGTTCACGTTGCCATCGTAAATCTTGCCTCTGCTCGACTCATCGGTCTGTTTCCTTTTCTAGTTTTTTATCCTTTATCCCTTTCGTACGTTCTATTCTTCTCAATTACTTTCTGTCTACTGTCCCTCGCCGTACTATCAATCCTACGTGTCTGCTTCCCTAACTGAACATAACACTATAAACATTGACAGGGAACTGATATGTCAATGTCAAATCGACACAGTTTGCAGAAAAGTATGTGGAGCACTTTATCAATGCTGACAATAGAGTATTTAATGCATTGCACTGGAGAGGCGATTCTCAGTCGCCACGGAATTGCGGAGTTCCATCAGTGGATCTTGATGAAGGATTCTCAGTCGGCATGGAATTCATCATTGAAAATTGGGAAGCAATTCTCAGTCGCTACTCCATTCACACTGTAACTCCATGGGCGATTCTCAGTCGCCATTCGGTATGTTGCGGTAAGGTAGAGGGCATTCGCAGTTCTCGCTCAGTTTGTTGCGGTAGTCTAGAGGCGATTGTCAGTCGCCATTCAATTCATTACTGCAATTCGGTAACTCATTCGCAGTTGCCACTACATTTACACTGCGACTCCATGGGCGATTCTCAGTCGCCATTCGGTTTGTTGCGGTACTCCAGAGGCGATTCTCAGTCGACGCTGACTTCATTACTACAACTCGATGGGCGATTCTCAGTCGCCACTCGATTCAAATCTAGAGGCAACTGAAGGGCGATATGAAGATTTATTTTACTTGTTGGCGATTTAACCCTTTGAACTCAAAAAACGACTCTCAGTCGCCGCGATAAACTGAGTGGCGACTGAGAATCGCCTCTAGAGTACCGCAGCAAACCAAATGGCGACTGAGAATCGCCTTTAGAGTACTGCAGCAAACCGAAAGGCGACTGAGAATCGCCTCTAGAGTACCGCAACAAACCAAATGGCGACTGAGAATCGCCTCTAGAGTACCGCAACAAACTGAATGGCGACTGAGAATCGCCTCTAGAGTACAGCAACTAACCAAATGGCGACTGAGAATCGCCTCTAGAGTACCGCAGCAAACCAAATGGCGACTGAGAATCGCCTCTAGAGTACAGCAACTAACCAAATGGCGACTGAGAATCGCCTCTAGAGTACCGCAGCAAACCAAATGGCGACTGAGAATCGCCTTTAGAGTACTGCAGCAAACCGAAAGGCGACTGAGAATCGCCTCTAGACTACGGCAACAAACCAAATGGGGACTGAGAATCGCCTCTAGAGTACCGCAACAAACCGAATGGCGACTGAGAATCGCCTCTAGAGTACAGCAACTAACCAAATGGCGACTGAGAATCGCCTCTAGAGTACCGCAGCAAACCAAATGGCGACTGAGAATCGCCTTTAGAGTACCGCAGCAAACCGAAAGGCGACTGAGAATCGCCTCTAGAGTACAGCAACTAACCAAATGGCGACTGAGAATCGCCTCTAGAGTACCGCAGCAAACCAAATGGCGACTGAGAATCGCCTTTAGAGTACCGCAGCAAACCGAAAGGCGACTGAGAATCGCCTCTAGAGTACAGCAACTAACCAAATGGCGACTGAGAATCGCCCCTAGACTACCGCAACAAACCAAATGGCGACTAACAATAAGTAACAATATTAAAATTGACTCCAGTTGACGATAACATAACGTTTAACAACCACATATAACTCAAAAAACCTTAATGTCCACTCTCAGCCGCTACTCACTTGTCAGTTTACAGCGGCAACTGAAGTGGCGACTGTGAATCGCCTCCGAGTGCAACGGGTTAAAACCAGAAAGTCAATTATATAACTATACCTAGATATCTTTAAATTAAATTAAATTAATATATCTTTAAATTAAAAAATTAAATTAAATCTTTACTTTCGAGTACCATTCCCCGCTTGGCACATCGAGATTCACACTCGACATTCATAAGTGAAACTTTTCTTACGACTATCTTTTAACTCCGAACGTAATTCGTTGGAAATGATAATAATCATAAAGTAATTTGTACAAATTGACTTTCTGTCAACAAGGAGACACGAATAAGAAGAGGATTATGAATACGAATGCGAAATAGGGGTGCGTAATGTTTCGTGACAGGTGTGCCAACCCTGTTCTCCCCTATTCTTCCTATTCCCCCTATCCCCGTTCTAAGCATCCGTCATATGTCCAATGGCAGTGGTGCGGGAGAGAAGCGAACACGTATATGGTTTTTGACTGTCCCCGGGGAGGAACCGTGTACTAAGAGTGCCGTGGCGAGAGTGGTAAAGGAATCTCCCTCTGGAGAGCGCGTCCGTGGGTTTTCCAGTAGAATTTCAAGCAGGAAAACACGACTTTGCTGTGCTTGGACCCACGCCATTCCCAAACCCCACTGCGATATTTTTCACTGGTTGAATACGAAGGGGACATCAATCTGAGGAAAATCCAAATCTGCATGTTCCTCTTTCAAATAGAAATCAAGCAGTTTCGAAAGGATTCCGATATCAGTTTCCTTTTGTGCTTCATGTTTTAGTTTGCTAACTATAATTGCTAACTCATTTGAGCATTGATTCATGTTGAGTCCCGACATCTTTAATCTGCTAACCAGATGTGCAACCAAAACAACGTTCACTGGATATTATTAACAACGATAGCATTCTTCACCTTACTACGAGCATCCTAGCTAATTAACACCAGCAACTAGTTAACCCATTTATTACCTACCCGAAAACCGTACTGACCCACACCGAGACAACCATTACCTGCCTATTCCTCGAACTCAGATCATCCTCACCGATTTCAATACCGACTTCTCCACCAATCAGATTCCTTTCCTACTTTTTCCTAGCTTTCATTTTCCTTCGAAAAACTCACGCATTCTCGCTGTGATCGGAATGTCACTTGAAACCGAGTAGTACGTAACACCGACAATCTGGGTTATTATTATACAACGTTACTACCAGACATTCTTAACCAACCACAACATTATAAACATTCAGTATTGTTAATGAATCAGATTTAGCAACAATTATCTGTGGTAACAAACAATAATACAAAACAAGGTAACAGCTTCAAAATATTAGAGAAGGTATAGTTTTTTAATAAATGGATTCTTAATTTTGTGAAAACAGCAACGTGATTTATATGCCATGGTTTAAAGATGTAATCTCTGGACTTCTCAAGAATTTGTTTATAAATATGAAAATTAGCAATTTCGATACAAAGCTGGATCCATTTTACAGTAATTTGATTCCATGCAATAACTCTCGTAATTACAATCTACATTTTATTTTCGTTCATATTTAATCAATCAAATTCCACGCACTTTCCACGATTACGCACAATTTACGGTTTTGTATTAAACAGAAATATTATGCGCAAATTTCGAACAATTTGATTAATAACTCTATTTAGATTGAACATATTTAAAGTTATTCCATGTTACAATTAATAATTATATGTATATTTATTCGTTTTGATTTTCTGCAAAATTGGGTTTCCAAAAATCCCAGTTTTATATAAATAAATATTACACATTTTACATTTATATAAATATTAACTAAAGTGCATTAAAACTGTGGTAAACCTCTGTTAATTTTAATTAATTATTCTTATCAAAACTGCATAATAATTCAATATTCCAGCGAAGACATTTTAGATTTTCAAAAACTAGTTTTCCTTGACACTCTTTTTTCGTCTTTTGTCTACAAAATTGAAATGGATGTACAAAGTTGTTTGTACATCCATATCAAATAAATATTTTTCATAAATATTTTCCATTTCATAAATTCTTTCACACCGAAGTTTCTTGGACCAGTAAAGAATTCCGATTTCGAGCATATGAATTATAATCATAATTCTTAACTCTAATAGTTCCTTCAAGTTACCTACCCTGTTGTTTCACAGCGTATTCTGAATCCCTTATCCCACCGAAGATCTTACATGGATCTTGCATTACCGCACGTGCATAAATTAATATATTACGGTAACTTATAGGGATTATCCAGCATAACCTGGGCGATATGATTAATAATCATACGTGAGAATCTCTCCCCTTAGTTGATTAGTTGGGTCTTTATTTAACGATCATAAATAGACACATTTATGCGATACATTTTGATTTCGAAAATATCCGAATTTATAATAATAATAAATCTCGAGATTGAACCTCTTCCGAAATAACCAACTATAATTAAATTTGATGGATTTTGAGCGAGAAAACGAGTGGATATTAAAAAGTAAAAATGCTGGATAAATATAACGTGCTATTTAAATTTCTTCCATTTTGCCCGGAAATGTGGCTGTGTTTGAAACTCAGTAAATCAGTAACAGGAAACAGTAAATCCGGAAGTCATAAATTCTTTATAAATACTTTGAGATAACGAAATATGATAATTCGAAGGAATCGTGATAATTAGCTTAGCAATATGGTATTAAAACATTAAAAAACTTTAATAAAAGAACCGTCAAAGACTTAACCGCTTGACGTCCAACGACGTGACATACTCGTCCAGACCTAACCGTAATAAAAATATTCAGCGACGTCTCTGACACGTCCACCTCCATAATCAAGTAATACAAATAATTCAATTTGAAAATATAATTCTTATAAAAAACCTGGACGACTAAAACTGCCAAAACCACTTAGGCTAACTCGGAGACATTCCCCAAAAATGTGTTCCCCCCAAAGAAACGTGCGTTAAGGGGTTAAGGACTACCCAGAGAAGAGTTCCGACGTAAATCTTCATTGGTTCCAGATTGGCAGGACGAAGAGTGTTAAAGTTTAAGTTGGTAGAATCAGGCGAACGTAGGTAACGTTGATCGTACATGTACGTACTGAAAGTATCGTATATCACTTGGTCTTCTTTACGAGGACCAGTAACGATAATTCTCAGGGTGGCCTTTCCCCGATGGCTTAACCACCCTTCCTAACCACTCTGTTGTCTCCTTCTCTCGGTAACCACCGTCTGATTTCCCTCCTTGTCCCTGCTATCTTCCGCCGAGGACTTCAAATCAAATACTGTCCTCTCTTTCTCGTTCCAGTTTAAGGCTACCTATTGGTAGGTTTGCTTTGGCTCTCTTTCTCTATTTATATGTATGTATCTCTCTATCCCTTCTCCCTCTCCTCTTTATGTCTATCTGTATATACGTCTCTCTCCTCTCCTCTTTCTCGCTCTCATTTCCCCTCTGTCTCTATGTATGTCTTTCTCTTCTCTGTCTAGCTGTATGTCTCTCTCCTCTGTTTGTCTATCTATATATCTACTTCTCTTCTGTCTTTGTCTCTCTGTATATCTGTTCCTCTCTCCCTCTCTCTCTCTCTGTGTCCCTGTCGTCCTTAACCTCCCTGTATCGGGTTCGCGCTTTCTGCTCCTCTGCACATTCACTTTCCCAGCTACCCACCATTTAAACGTGTCTGCTGGTTGTTCACTGTTGGGAAGAGGATGGTAACTTTGGACACCCGGATCCTAGTCCGATGTGTAATCCGGACCCCCGGGGGTTCCTCGGAACAATGACTAATAATTGTCAACTGCATGCACAATAGAATTTAGCCGAGGAACGAAGAAGGCAGGGATATCCCTGAAATAGATTAACTTCATAAAAGGATGGAGGACTTCTCCCGTTTTGCTGAATAGGAAAGCAAAATGCTACAGTATGGTGTTGCATTTGTCAATAGTCTATGTATTATATGAAGATGGTACACGATTTTAAACAGAAAACAAGAAGAAAAACTGCTACCTATTTCGAGTATTTCTTAGGGAACGATAGAATTTGTTTTCTAAAGTGAATGCTAAACTTTGATTTCAACGTTTGACTCCACCGTTAACTTCATGGTATGAAACATACCACTTGTCTAACGTCTTATTTTGTTCTTTTCTTAATTCGGTGTTTGGGATGTATTTATGTGCAAGGTATGGTTTCAGGAGCAATAAACTGATCTTGTTGTAGACGCATGTTGTGTATGGAGAGGTTATTTTTCCAGCTCCAGGCACTAAAATGCGTAGCGTTTGTCTCTTATGTATTTGTGCAATCCATCCTGATAGATATCTCATATTCTACTCCATTTGGCACGAATGCAGTTGTATTTCACGATGTTATTGACATTTAAACTGCCGACACAGGCGCTTATGCATTCTCGTGATGCGCTTTCTCATTCGTTTCCAGTGAAATATTGCAGTATATAAACCAGATCTGTTGACGATAAATATTCTTCTCCAGACTGTCTTTCATGTCATATGTAACAACCCTTTGCACTTGAGAAACGACCCTCAGTTGCCGCGAGAAGCTGTCTGGGGACTGAGAATTGTCGCAATAAACTGAGTGGCGGCTCAGAATCGCCTTTAGAGAACCGCAACAGACTGGGTGGCTACTTAGAATCGCCTTTAGAGAACCGCAACAGACTGAGTGGCGGCTCAGAATCGTTTCTAGAGAACCGCAACAGACTGAGTGGCGGCTCAGAATCGCCTCTAGAGAACCGCGACAGACTGAGTGGCGGCTCAAAATCGCCTCTAGAGAACCGCAACAGACTGAGTGGCGGCTTGACGGCTCAGAATCGCCTCTAAGGAACCGCGACAGACTGAGTGGCGGCTCAGAATCGCCTCTAGAGAACCGCGACAGACTGAGTGGCGGCTCAAAATCGCCTTTAGAGAACCGCAACAGACTGAGTAGCGGCTCAGAATCGTTTCTAGAGAACCGCAACAGACTGAGTGGCGGCTCAGAATCGCCTCTAGAGAACCGCGACAGACTGAGTGGCGGCTCAAAATCGCCTCTAGAGAACCGCAACAGACTGAGTGGCGGCTTGACGGCTCAGAATCGCCTCTAAGGAACCGCGACAGACTGAGTGGCGGCTCAGAATCGCCTCTAGAGAACCGCAACAGACTGATTGGCGGCTCAGAATCGCCTCTAGAGAACCGCAGCAGATTGACTGGCGGCTGAAAATCGCCATTACAGAACCGCAGCAGACTGAGTGGCGGCTCAGAATCGCCTCTAAAGAACCACGACAAACTGAGTGGCGACTAAGAATCGCCTCCAAGCGATTCGAGTGCAAAGTGTTAAAGTAATTTGCTCGGGTACCGTTTTCAATATAAGGAGCAATGCTATAATAAGTGCAAGGGAATGCGACACAATAACCCTCAGAGGAGTCTGTCAATGGATAAAACCGTCGAGGAACTCGACACTACGACACCGTGGGGGTCGTAAATTCAGCTAAGGGTGGCGAATGGGGGTGCTACCTTTCAGAGGGTGACTCACAGTCTGTCTGATGGTGGACAATAGGTTTCGAACGTTTCCTCAGAGACAGTACTGCTTAAGGGGAAGCAAATTGACTTTCAGCATTCTGACCGCGCGTTTGTATGTGTGTATGTGTAACATAATTGCACAAATACTTAATAATTGCATATCCCTTTCTGATGCTAAACTTCTAAACTAAGATCAAGAATATTGACCACGTTGAACCACGTTGTCAGAGTACCGCGTTATATGAACTGTCTTACGAAAGTACCGCGTTATACGAGTGTTCACTGTACTCCCAATGAACACAAAAATTCATAGTTAATGTGCATGAAATCTAATGCAGCCTACTTTGATTCCGCTACGTCTCTTTCTGACAGTAAAATAAGGCATTTATACATAAAGAAATGTTGCGAAGGAAAAGGTTACAAAGGAACAAAGATACATCGTCTTTGTATTTGATCTGCATAAAATATACGAAGGTCACTGAGAATGGTAAGGGCAAACAATGTTAAAAAGACATATGAAGAGAAGGAGAGAATAAGCTGCTGTATATTTATGCGTATGGAAAAAGCAAGGAGAAGAGGGTGGTGTTCTTATGTAAGATAGGATATTTTTGTTAGGGGATGGGTGTCAGTAGCGTCCGATCATTTTTCACGGGCAGACCGTCGAATGAAAGCGCGATTCCATCATCCCCTAGACATGAAAAGCGTTTTGTGATCTCTCGAAAATAAGCTATTCTCCGAGGTTTACATATGGAACGCTTCCGTGCTCTTCTTTATTTCATGGTCGAACGCTTTCCTCTTTCTGCAGGCACAGAAACTACGTGCATCTACGTGCATTTACGACCGATGCACTCTCCACGATCGCCTGCCACTATTTCCGGCTTACTTGCGCATTTACGGTCACGTTGCTTTGTGTACTCCTACGATCTATATAACCGGGAATCTATGTGTGGGTGAATAAAACGCGAACCACATTCACGGTTCACCTATCCTTGGATGACTAGGTTAGGTAATTCCGATTTTACTATTGTAGTTTCCTAAGAATATCTGCTTCACCCTACTACAATCTTCCTATTCTATGGTTAGAATAAGATTGCCAAGAGCTCGCGACTTCTGTGACGTCACAGTGGGACTAACGACCAATAGCGTGTGCCGAGCAGGGAATGCTAGTGGAGGACCTGCGCACAACGAATGAAACTCGTCCGAGTTCTGCGCAATCTTATTCTACACGGAGAATAGGTGTTTCAATCCTTTCGAGCGTACAATACATTCTTTTAAGTTTGGCTATTTTTATGCGTGCTTGCATAAATCATTTCTAGGTTCATTGACGCGTGGACTGCCGGACCGAAGTCCGTGTTATGCGAGACCTTGGGATATGCATTCGCAAGGTGTATATAATGTTTAAAAATGAAACCGTTTATGAGACATGCATAGCTCCTTTCATATTTCGGGGATATTCATGTATTCTTGATAATGTCGACGATTATGTGCGAGTGATATAAAGCAACGATTTACATAATTGCAGTATATCCACTCCAAAAGCACCGTATTTCCCTAGATAATGAACTACCTCTCAGATTCCCTAGCAATTGCATGTCTACGTGTAATCTTCAATTACCATTATCTTCATCGAATCCACTATCACGCTTATATTCGCGTACTTCTTTATCTTTTCTGGTTCCATGCTGCTTTGTGTTTTCTTCATTCATTATATTATGTCGGTCATGTTAACTCACTTGGACGGCCGCTGTCACGTATACGTGACTTCGCCAGCCAGCGGTTATCGGCCGGTGTCACGTAAATGTGATTTCGCCAGCCAGCGGTTATCGGCCGGTGTCACGTAAATGTGACTTCGCACTAGAAACTTAGACCAGCATTATATAAATATTTCGAGATCGTAGATTTGACTTTTGTATGTTAATTCATTTTAACTCTTTTTGAGTTACTGCCTTCCAATTCTTGCGAGTATTTTGGCGTTTTTTCATTCTCAAAATCTTGGTTTTTCGAACTTTCCGTATTTCAGTGCGCGAGAGATGCCGGCGGTAGTAGCGCGACTTTGAGTCAAATGGGCGGCCGTTAAAGCGTTGAGTTCACTTTTCTTTATGGATTTCCTTTTATCTCAATGTTTCCTCGTCAAAGTACGTAGAAATAATTGTGCCGCGAATTGTGAAACTGGGCTAAATCACTTTTCTTGGAAGGAACCATTGAAAGCTGTTTAGATTAGAAATAGATATAATCTTATTATTTAGAATGTATTTATTGTCAACACCTTTCAACATCCTTGTCAAAGGACTAATATGAGTTTTATATGTTAACCGGAATTGTAAATATATTTAGTTTACGTGTTATTGATAAAAAGCGAGTTACACCACTTTCATAATTAGCTGCACAACGTTTCTGTAATCAATGCAGGCGAACATTATTATTTGCATCTGTTTCATGGCAATTTCATTATCGCTAATTTCCAGGCTTTGCATTCGAAATTAATCCTTTTGCAGGGATACATTCGCCTTTTTGCATTCAAAATCAATCATTTTGCAAATCATATTCACTCCTTTGCAAATCAAATTCATCCTCTCACTTTACACTGGATTTCATTTTTATCGCAATCCCTTAAAATAAATAAAAGCAAATTCGTAGAAAAGCTTGATGAGCAAAAGGTTACTTTCGAGTGTGAAAAGATATGAATATGTTCAGGAAAAGGGTTGATTTGGAGTGCAAGACGGGGAAAATCAATCGGGGAAAAACGCTCGAATATTTTAATGAAAGAAATCCAAGAATAAACTAGAGAAGGAAAGTTATAACATAGAGACTATGATAAATCTTAGGTGATTTAACTTTCACAACAAGGGTGAACGTCTAACGTCTCCCGGCATCCTCGGAAATCGGCGATTTGCCCGGATGTCTGTGCGGGAATCTACAAATGGCGCATTACATACGACAGGAGAGCGCAATTTCTGCACGATGTGTAAATCACCCTCGAGACAGTTTCGCATCTTCGGGTTACGAGTACCCATAAACGAAGATGCCGGTGACCTTTCATCTAAACCAGAGGTTCCCAAACTTATTTGGCCTAACCCCTTTTCCGACGAAATATTACTCACCGCCCCCTGGAAGTCAACCTACTTCAAGCGAACAAACAGAAAGATGTACGCGTTCTTTTATATACCTATATTTCTATTAGGTTGGAAACTATGAAACGAGCGTTTTTTGTTCAGCTGTGTTCAGCTGCGACTGAGAGAGATACATTGTAACGTGCGCTCGATATTTGTATTTATAAAGCTTAAAGGTATTCTTCTTACTCATTTTGTAAAATTTTTTCGTGTTTGTATCCCATTTTTATTTTACTTTTATCCTAAACCAGATGGAAACAAAACGCGATTTACATCTACTCTTCTTGTACGAGTTTAAATGAAATCATACCGCAGCTCAAGCTTCAAGAAATATTAATCAGGCATTCGGAGATGGATCCACCAATGAAAAAAATGCTCGATATTGGTTCCAAAAATGTCGTTCTGGCAATTTGAGTATCGTCGATGAGCCTCGAGGAAGACCACCGGCTCATATTGATAACGAGGAATTAAGGACGACTGTGGAATCCGATCCACACACAACTAGTCGAACACTTGGGTCTAAACAAGGAACTAGTCATACAGCTGTGTTCAAACATTCGCGTGCAATAAATAAAGTCAACAAATTGGACTCATACGTGCCGCACGAATTGACGCAACGCCCGTTTCATAGTTTCCAACCTAATAGCAACGTCCTACGACTTCAAGGAATGTAATATATTGTCGGACATGACACCTTGAAGTTTAAAGTAAGACAATTATTGATTACAATCATCCATCAACCACGAAACTGTTTATAGTATTGTATTATAAAAGTCATTATTTTATGTGTTTATATCGAAAGTAAAGTAATCAGTACGATTATCAATCTGTTTTACGCAACGTGGAAACATGTACGAATGATTTTAGCGCCCCCTGCATTTGTTTCATACTCAACGAAGGTAATTCAATATTGCAGACATTTTCTATATTCTCGTGAACCGTATAAGTTTCAGCGTTTCTAATTAAACCGGGATTTATATCTAATATAAATATATGAGATAATAGTAGTCTTACAGTGGCGTAGAATCGGCGAGAAAGTTGATGCACGCGAAAATGTTCGTTCTTTTGTGAAGAGCCATCATCTTTTCGCTAGAGGGCAGGGATTGGATGTCAAGAGTGTTAGGTTCCCGCGAAAATTCCATCGAGCTAGCGTAGCAAGAAGTAAAACACTATCGGTGGGTCCGCAATTTTCCGCGCCATAGGGCACGAGGCAGCGTGGTATAGGAGGGAGGGGGTAGACCCGAGAGAAAGATAGAGTACGTTCTTGCACGCGATATACTTCAGGGTGATACGAGAAAACCAAAGGGGAAACGAGATCTCGTCTTTCTTATCCTTCTTCTTTCCACTGTCACTCTTCCTTCCCACACTTCTTTGTCTTCTTTAAAAACATTCCCATCCTTCTCTTTCTTACCGACGGCTATTTTTCTTACATTCAGAACGAAGGAGAAAGCGAAATAAGAACAGGCGGCTTCTACCAATGAAAGCACCGACCGTCAGTGGTGGCAACCTGGCAGTTTGATAGAGAATCTAGGAGATGGACCGAAGAATGTTACCGTTAGTAAAGGATCTCTCTTTCGGAAAGCACGAGGCGGAACTAAGTGTTACAGACTCCCGAGATACTAATTCGATTTTTCGATAATCCCCTAACTTATCCTTAATCCACTGATTGAGCCCGACTTTGCTTTTTATTCGAACCTAACCTATATTCTCACGAACCTTCCGATAAAATCAACTAATTAGATCATTAAACAGTATTTTTCACGTCCCGGTTTATAGAGGAGTTTATAGATTAATATTTTATCGTACACCAGGCTCCCATTTATGCGGTACTTTTTGTGCGTTGTAAATAATCCCCCGTTTACGCGGTCAGGAAATATATTTTTCTATAATATAATTATTCTTTAATGAATTAAGAATATATTAATGAGACGCGAAGTCTCAATTAACTGCACTAATTACATTATTCTTAACTTTTTTGGTTTCCAGTGAGAATGTCGATTGTTTTGGATTCCAGTACTGCAGTATTTTGGTTTCGTGGAACTTTCATTATTATTTCTTTATGAAAATATGTGAAATGAATATTTTTATAACTGCTATCGGCTATTATCTATTATTAACTAAATTCTTTAATACTTTTTCTGTACTGTCGGACTCTATTTACGCGGTCTTTCGCGTAAAAGGGAGAATGGCACGCTTAATCCGCGTAAATCGAGGGACGGTATTTTTAATATTTTATCTTATTAATTGCAATTGTTTTGTTCGTTAGACTAATACCTTTCTATTTTTGAGTTTATTTCAATATTTCCTTAAATACATAGATATATTAAAGGAAAGCGGAAGACGGAGGTCGAATATTCCACAAAAAAGCTTTTCCTCTTTCTTTCGCAAATATCTTCATCCTGTGGGAACATACTCATTTTTACGGTCAATCGAGGAAACCTAAGTAGAATTCTCCTGCAAGTTATGACAATCTTTTGTCGGAATGGCAACTACGTGTACAAACATAATGAATTTATCGTAGTGATAAATTGTTTCAATTCTTGGAAGAAATAGTAATAATATTCTTCGTTAGAGATTCTTTCTCTTTCAGTGCGACTTTTTACGAAAGACGAATTTAGGAATTCCTTATTCAGTATATTATTGGGTCACTGAAATCATATTTGGCCGGAAATTCCGTATCGCTCGTCTTGAGGTCGTTCGACCTTTTCTAGCCACACAAACGTACACACAGCAGATACAATGTAAATGAAACGAATACAACATACACATACAGTTACTCCCAAAAGTATTCTAAGTCAATTATCAACGAATTGGACTAAATCTTTCTTTGTGAAACGTTGTTTACTGCAATTTAAAATTGTCGTTCTTCCATCTTGAAAGAACACTCTCGTTTTTTCTCGGAAAAATATCAGGTACACTCGGCTCAGGAAGTAAGTTAACGCTTGGCATCGGACAGCCAGATGTACAGTTACTCCCAAAAGTATTTGGAGACTAATAAAACTTGACTACATAGTGATGTATCTATGTCAATTATCAACGAATTGGACTAAATCTTTTTCTTGTGAAACGTAGTTTAACATCATAATTGAAACATCAATTTTCATATACAACATTTTCATATAAATTAATCGAAGTCACGTATAATTATTCCGTGACAAAAGTATTCGAGAATGAATACTTCTTACGTCTTTCGCAAAATAAACGCAGTGTTAATATTTCGTTTCATCTCTGTTTCATCTATTTCTTTCATATTTGAGGTTATTTCTTAAATATTCCATGCAGAGTAAACTTGTAATAACATTACGTTAACTTTCCTGCACACCAATCACCTCATCCTCCTGCGATCCCAACAAAGTCTACTCCGGAACAGTATACTTTCCCGAATGTTTTGATAAACACGATCCAAGATAGATGGCGTATGTGACGCGCGGACAAAGGGCTCTTTACCCTACCCTTCAAATGTCCCTATCGAGGGAACCATCTTTGCGTCACGTATGAATTATCCTCTTGAGATCCTCCCTTTTGGCACCCATGCTGAAGGCACCCTATCGCGTCATTATCCGCATTGTCCGTGCATTTGGCGCTCGGGGCAAAAGAAATGTCATTGTTGTTAACATTACGGGTTTGCCACTTCCGTCTCTTTTTACCTACTAAACTCCACCCTCGATAAATGCTCCAATAAACGCTTCGATTGTTCGAATAAAAGAGACTCTTGAGATGGCTGCCTCTCGGTCATCCTCAGCGCAACACCTTGTTACAACTAAGTGCAATCGACTGATGGTCACTCAACATTTAAGTGACATTCAACATTTTTTTTAATGGCTTCATTTGACGAAGACTTTTATCGCGGATAATTCGGAATTGTTAACTGTGGTCGGACGAATGTGTACGTGGTCTGAAGTGGTCTTTAGTTCGACTGAATTACTGATACTCGAGACTTTCCATTGATATTGCGGTTTGTCTAAGGTGCTAAAGAAATACTGGTTCTTCACCTTTTTGCACTTCAAATTCATCATTTGACAAAAGATACTTTGGTTGCGTAAGTATTTGGGAGAAACAGTGGTTGTCTCTCTGTGGAGTCTAGAATCGCTGTGTATTTAATATGATAATAACAGTTTAATAATAATTGAATAATAATAGCATTCTTAAGATAGTGTTGAAAAGTTTCCGTTCGGCAATTTTTTATGCACGTTTTAGGTTAAAGAAATTAATTTTAGGTTAAAGCGAAGATTGAAGGAACTGAGTGGCGCTGCTGCATGTGTTAATAAACAAACGTCCGCCATTGTTATGGTAGAGTATTAACGAATTCCCTTCACCCTTCAAGTACTTGGGGCTAGTGTCGATTGTCAAAGTATCGGCCGGTAAAAAAAAGGGTGCAGGGGGTAGTCGGGGTGTAACTATGTTAAAAGAGTGGTATCCGTGGACAATAGATGTCGGGGGTACCAATTTGAAGCTGACAATAACATCAGTTAGCATGGCTTCCACGTTTTTGTTACGCGAACTCTATAGTTACTAATTCTCTGTGGACGAATTTAGCTATTGTTGATTAGGGAACAATAACCATATCTACTGTGTCCTTCACCTTCATATTTTATATTTATATTCATTCGTTACAAATAAAGTATTTGAAAGTAATATGGCCAAGTGGCTACTGTGTGAATAGTTCAAACGAAAACGAACAAACAGTGCTTGAATACAGTCTCAAGCAATAAGGGAATAACGTTCGATTCATTTACGAACCGAATAACTCATACGTGCGATCACAGAAGCCGCCATTGTTGTTTCGGTGTCGTCAGCGTGCTCTTCTTATAAAATATCTCCAGGTAAAGTTTGTCAGTTGTTTTATTTTTACGAAATTGATAATCATTTTATTAATGCAGTATTGTTTAGAACGTTTCATTGTCTTTCTAAACATGTAACTAGTTTAACGTTTCATTGAAATTGTACCAAACTGTAAACGATTATATAAATATGGCCATGGACATGTTAGCTGCACATGGGCATATTACCTTCGCGAAGTAAACTTTTTTGTTTTTGAGTTTCAATAAATGTTAACATTAACTCATTGAAAATCTAATATGTTTTATCGATGTTCAAAATGTTACAGTTTACGATTGTTCAATTTATTTAATTATTCGTTTCTGGAATTATAAATACAGCCGGGTTGAATCTAAAAATATAATAAAGTCTCGCTTCCATGCAAATTCATTTTATGGGGAAATACATTTTGGCTCCGTTACGTTGGCACGCCACGTTAATTCCATTAACAATTATTATAATGTTAGAATTGAAATGCAAGAAATGAAATTGTGTCAGAGAGTTTTGTTAACAGCACGGTAGAATGCAATTTGCAAACAAAGGACTTAATTGGTCCTAGAAGCTTCCGTTCTTCCATAATATGCAAACTTTTGGGACAAATATGTGTTAATAATGTCCACTATGGGGAATAATGTCTAATAATAGGAATCTTGAGTTGTTTAGAATTAATATTTATGAAAACCGTTAAATTATAAACCCTTCGAACTCGTTTCAGACGAATGCATTTTCTCAAACCAATCCTAACCTCACTTCTGTTTCTGCAACGCTTAGCGTACAACTTTCGTCTCGACTCTTACCAGGGGAGGACCTGGTTTGTATTTCTGGTTTTTTAACGTGCGATAGCTCAAATTGTAGGTCTCAGTGCGTAGATTACGATGCTAAAATTTTAGGCGTATATAGCCACGCGTTTTTCCAAAAATCGCCCTTAACCCTTTGCGGTCGGTGTCCCCGTAGCGGGGACATTTCTAAATCGTCGTAGAAGTCGGTGTCCCCCTAGCGGGAACCTTCGGGAACCTTACGTATTATAAGTAGTATTAACAACAAATCAGTTTCAACAAATTCTGTGTGTTTTAATTTCCATATATTGACTTTAAATCCTGTACGGAAAAGTAATTGCGAAACGATAGATTTGCTCCGACCTACTGGTACTCCCAAAAGCGAAATCTGCCGATCGCAAAGGGTTAAAGGTGGTGAAAAATCCGAGATCCTCCAAACAAACAAAACTTGATATCATCATGTAGATCTTGATCAGGGAAACAACAAAGTTTAATACAATGTTGCTGTAAACCTTACCGTTTTTGTTAGTAATCAGCCTTGTCTAGGTTAGGTCAGGTTAGGTCAGGTTAGGTCAGGTTGGGTCTACCGGAAAGTTCTGTCTCTATTCTTAGCAACATTTTTGAAGCGGACCCATTTTACGAAGAAGTTATCATCGTTAATATAAATCACATTGTTAATTCAATATTAATAAACATCATAAGATTAGGTTATTTTCCTTTACTAAATTAAAATAAACGCTATTAAATAAAGCCTCGTTCAGTGCAACTCGGAAGTCCGACAAGGCACTTCCGCTAAAGTGTACTTTAGCGTGGCATCAATGTGTTGCTTTCTGTAATCGTGAAACTGTAGATTCCAGTGTGCTGTTAGATAAAAAGGGTTGAAAAACACTGCTGAATGGTGTGGATATCCGGCAAAATTCCCTGAATACTTGCAAATGCAAATCCGAAAATATACAGAGAAAGATGTTAATTAACTGAGGGCGAAATATTCAAATGATAATATTATGATGAAGTGTAAATAGATGCTCTCGTGAAAAGTGCGGAAGAAGCGGCAGCCTGAAACCTGGCGGTTGTTCTAACCTCAAATTTCGCAACGCTAATTGCGCGTAAATGACAAAGAGCATAGTTCCTGTAAGTTAATTGCATTTATAACCAAGATTCTATGGTTCCTGCTGCCAGTAATTTCAGGGTTCTATTGTTGAAGACGGCACAACGGCAACTCTTGTTGCGGGTTCAAGACTTTCTTTCAACGTTTTATGAACACATCTCAGCGTGAGAACGTAAAGAAATAAATGGAGGTTTATTTAGAAAGTGGCCTAAATAGATTTATGACCACCAGAGATGTCCCACTTTTTAAATAATGTTTATTCAGCTGATTGGATGGGAAAATTATGGATTTTTCTAAACGTAAAAATATTATATTGCTATGTTATCATTAAGCAATATTTTTCAATTGATTCAAACGTGAATCCTTAAATATGTTGAATTTAAAGGAATTGGATTTAGGCCAATTTTAAAGTAAACGGCTCGATTAAATTAAGTTTCGAAATGTTGCTTTAATTTTATTGGAACTTCTTAATCGTTCACAAAAAGAACGGACGGAATACCTTAAGCGCGTTGTACGAGGATAACGTTATATAAAGAAAACCGTTGCAATATGTTGTGTTGTATTTCGCGTTGTAAGAACTCGCGTTAGCGGGGAATTCCCGCATTTTATTATAAGATATTGCGACGGCTTTCTTTATATAACGCGATCCTCCTACAGCGCGTTACAGATATTGTGACGATCTTTTCACAAAGCAAGGCAAGATAATAATACATAAAAGACTGAATGGATGGGGATAAGGGTTGAAATTGTATCTGTATAAAATATTAAAGAGGTGTGCACGAAACGATTTAGCGGAGTTTCGGATGCCTAGAGGGACAGTCCTCCTGGTGTAATTTCGGTGAGGAACAGTTGGTCTGGCAACTGTCGACAACTGGCCAGCCGCTCCCGTGGGATCACGGACAATAGCGTTACTCCTGCCACCCCATCGACGTTAACCACCGGCTATCACAACTTCCCTCTTAAACCCCTGCAGACCTTCTGGATCTTTTACCACCCGGTTCTACCTTTTGCACAAATACACCCTTTCTTTCTCTTTATATTTCTCTCTCTCTCTCTAGATCACTGGTTTCCAACCTTCTTATCTCACCCCACACTTGGACCTACAGCTAACCTTCCGCGGCACACTTGAATTATGATTATCCATATGTTTTTACTATTTATATTATTTGTATGTGTAATTTTGGGTTTCGGCTGTTAATAGACCAAATGTAACCATTTAAGCTTCTTTATTTTTAAAGTAGAAACGTTTCGGCACAGTTTTTACCCTCTTCAGTCTAAACAATTGTTACATTTGGTCTATTAACAGCCGAAACCCAAAATTACACATACAAGTTATTATTGGACCAATAAATAAACCATTGATTACTATATTTATATTATGTTTACGTTTGTTGTAACAATTGTATACTAGTATGATCAATTTAAATAGGTTTCAATTTTTATATGTTCAATGTATGCTTATTCGGTTTTGGAATTCTTTCAAAAATAATTTGATTAATGATCTTTAAACATTCACGCGGCACACCAGTTGAAAATGACTGATCTAGATGGAAATAGTGTATTTTTTCCAGTAAAATTCTTTCGACATTCCAACTTTCAAACCAGAACAAAGCAATGGCCTCAATTTCCTTCAGTGGCTCCGAAAACTTATATTTTTATATTTGCTCTCAAAACAGGTGCAATAATGTGAAGTTTTCCAATACAGGCTGCCATTCTTTCAATGCTATGTACAAACGGAATTCGCACCGAACTAGGTTGGCAATCATCAATATTCAATTTGTCAATTTGATTTTGTCAAAAATTGCGTGTCCAGGTATATTCGTATTGGAATCCGATGTTCAACAAAAAAATATCTACGATTAGATACGTCAGAATTAACAGATCTTTCAGTCAGCAAAATTATAAATCAACTTGAACAACGTAATCACTATTTCAATAATGATTTTATTACGAAATTTTAATTAAATAAGGACAGCTTTTTGAAACAGACTTTGATTTTTTAATTATTTACTCACTTTTTTACTTCACTATTTAAGCAGTTTAAATTAACCCTTTTGCAGATCACCTGCACCCTTTGCACTCTAAATTAACCCTTTCGCAGATCACCTGCACCCTGTGCACTCTAAATTAACACTTTTTCAGATAATATTCACCTTTCGCACTCTAAATTAACCCTTTTGCAGATCATATTCACTGTTTCGCACTCTCAATTAACCCTTTTGCAGATCACTTGCACCCTTTGCACTCTAAATTAACACTTTTGCAGATAATATTCACCTTTCGCACTCTAAATTAACCCTTTTGCAGATCATATTCACTGTTTCGCACTCTCAATTAACCCTTTTGCAGATCACTTGCACCCTTTGCACTCTAAATTAACACTTTTGCAGATAATATTCACCTTTCGCACTCTGAATTAACCCGTTTGCAGATCATATTCACCTTCTTGCACTCTAAATTAAACCTTGTGCAGATCACTTGCACCATTTGCACTCTAAATTAACACTTTCGCAGATAATATTCACCTTTCTCACTCTAAATTAACCCGTTCGCAGATGATATTCACCTTCTTGCACTCTAAATTAAACCTTTTGCAGATCATATTTAACCTTTGCACTCTAAATTAACCCCTTTGCAGATTATATACACCTTTTGCACTCTAAATCGACACTTTTGCAAATCATATTCACCCTTTGCACTCTAAATTAACCCCTTTGCAGATCATGTTCACCTTTTTGCACTCTAAATTAACACTTTTGCAAATCATATTCACCCTTTGCACTCTAAATCTTTGAAACAGACTTTGATTTTTTAATTATTTATTTTCTCGCGCTGAGATGCGTTTATAATGTTAACGCTATCGGAAAGTAGTCAATTATTATTTAACATAACTCTGTAAATATTTTTATCTTCGCAGCATCCGCAAAGTTATCGTCTCCGAATCAAACTTTCCTCAAACGAACTCGCGACTGCGACTTTACTTCTCCCCACTCATTCGATAGCCGATCACTTTTCTCTACCTTTCTATACTTTCTTCAGAAAGTTCCTCGACTTCGAAGTAGAATTAGATTTTTGGTAGAATAGAGTCTCCTATACAGGGTGTCCAAGAAGGTCCGAACCAAACTTGTACCACGTGTAATACAAGCTCAAATAAATAAAAAAAAGGTTCGTATAAACTTATTCCCGAAAATGCTTTACTTTCTAAGCATTCTAAATATTCCGGAAATACAAGGAACCCTCGTATAACGCGGGGGTTAGGACCCAGAGAAAGGTCGTCTTATGAAAATCGCGTTGCGCGAGACTCGGATTGCACGCGTTATATCAAACTTGTATTGTATAAGTATCGCGTTGTACGAGCATCGCTGCAATTTGTGTACGGCGTTATGTCGAAACCGTGTTGTACGAGGGTTACCTTGTAGTTCAATAAAGGGTCAATGCCGGTCACTTAAGTTATAATTATAAGAAAACCCAAATATTAAATAAAATGTAATGAAAATTACTTTTACAAAATTAATCAAGCAATTTGTGATTACGAAAATAATTAGTTTCGTATTGATTTATTGACAAAATTAATAAACAAAGGATAAATGCTTGAACAAATTAATCCAATTGTTTAAACATCGAATAAAAAGCATATTTAATATTCGAAGGTGGCAAGAAACTATTATAAAATAAATAAATCATGGATATTTATAGAAGAAAGGAAAAATTTACTGAAACATAAATTTCATAATAACCGAGTTATCCGATAAATTTCAATTAGCTAATCTGCATGCAATTAATATTCTACCATCTTGATAGTTAATCAATAACTAATGAATATTCCGCTATCTTTATAATGCAAGGTTTCAGCTGCGAGGATATTCAGCATTCCATAATGTCGTGAATTTTTGGTGTAATATTTTTCATTCGTTTGTTTCTTTCATTAAAAACCCAACTGTAACTTTAAATAATAGCTTTCAATATTGCACGTAGAACGAATCGTGATGTTGGAGCAATCGACATTTTCCACGAACAGAATTTCCGGGAATACAAATATAACACTTTTACTGCAATATTAATTAGGATCGCGGTATTCGTATAGAAATAAATATATATATTTATTTATTTATTTATTTATTTAAAGAAACTGCGTTTTATAATTGATATCGTGTGATGATATCGTTTTTCCTTTACCTTCTTCATTAATATGCAAATACATTTGCAACTAAATTTCAATTTTCTGTAAAAAACTGATTCGTTCCAAAATTGAGGATAATCGAGAGAAACGATTTGCAGATTCCTTTTCAGCGAGTCAAAATTTCTAAGAATCCCCTTTTTGTTATTACAAGACGGAAAGAAAGTAAAGATTTCCTAAATCTGCGAAATAGTTAATCCGGACTCCATTGTGCACTGCAAATTAACCTTAACCCTTTTAGTGCCAGCCATTTTACGGAGTACATGCGAAGAATGCCACGGGCCGATTTGATATGCGCGCTTATATGAATAGCTTTATACGGAACAAAATTCCGATTTCCTGGAGGAAAATTGTACTATTTATTCTTCGGAAACTTAAAGAATATGGAATATAATGTTGTGCAGCCAAATTTTTAGTTATGAAATATTTTTAATTCAAACGAGCCTGAGAAAAAGTCATCAAAATCGTAATGTCGCCCTCAGCACGTAAGCCCGCCACAACGCATCGGCCCGCTGGCACTAAAAGGGTTAAGCAAAACGTTTAATTTCGAGTACAAAGCTTGTATCTGTATTACCAAGCCTAAAAGAATATCGTAGTGTTATCACTAACAATAAGTTAACCTCTAACAACGCGCCGAAAACCGTGTTATAAAATACTTCACGACACCTTGATAACGTCCATTAAAAATGTCAAAAATTGTCCGAATATCAGCGATATGTTTGATTCGAGTTTAAGTAACATTGCTATCGATGATCACCGATGACTGTCATGGCGTCATCGCGTTAGAACTTCAAATGAAATTAGATTACCAAGGAAATTGTAAAACTAATGCATTCGTAACGGTTTTAACATAAACTGTAAACACTGCTCAGAGTGTAGTCAAACGACACCTTCGAGTATGCATTTCCGGTAACAACCTTATTGGATTCCAATTAATGACTTTTGCAAAACGCTCGAGGCTGCTGGGTTTACCGTAACCTGGAGATACGATGACAGTTAAGGTTCTAACCAACGAGAAAGGTAAACCAGGGTTGCACTGCCCAAGGAATATTGGTCGACCAATCGCGTCACGGTTGCTTGTTCAACCAACGAACCACCTGGCACAGCTGAACGAACCCCTTCGCATACACGATGTACGGTTAAAACGCTTGACACCGGAAACGATAAGCGCAATGCAAACATCCAAAGCCGGACAAATAATACCTACGGTTTCTCACCAGTTCATTGTTTATTTAGCAAGTTTATTATAAGCATATTTTCTCTTTCAATTCACCGTGCGAAGCCATCCTCAAATCTCATTGGTTCATTTCACTGGTTACTGTCTCGCACAGTTTCATTATTAATCACTTTCTAATTTTAAAAATTTTTTAAATTTCGAGATAAAGTGAGTATAAAAAGTATTCGTACGCCAATGAATTTCCACGAAAAGCGCGTGGAACTTTGTTTCCGGATGAAAGGAATTATTAGATACGTTAATTATTATACTTTATATCGGTAACGTAACATTAACCCAATCGCAATCGCAGGTAGTTTTCAGTCAGCAGAACTGACTAAACATTATTTAAAAAGTCGTTAACGTATTACGTAAACAAATAATCATTCGTGAACTTCCCTCTCCAGCGCTAAAACCACGAAGCTTTTTCAATAATCCACCAAATTACGGACGGATTTATAAGAATCAACCTATACCGACGTTGGTTGATCCTAATGTCTGTAATCGCTATACATATATATCTATCGCTTTTACTATCGTACAAAGCTCTATCTATATCAATCTATAGCTCCTTACGAACTATACTCCGACTGCTCTATGATCTCTATTCGATCTCTATTCGATCTCTAGTCGATCTCTATTCGATCTCTAGTCAATCTCTATTCGACCTCTCGTCGATCTCTATTCTATATATATTCTAAGCGCGTTATCCCTCAGCGGCTGGGCGACGGACCCTCATCCCCACTCCGGGTCCTTTTAGGGCCTGTCGTCCCGTTGGGGCTATGCATCCCCCGCCATTTCCCCTTTCGAGGGATCTTCTTCTTACAAATTTTTCTCTCATCTCTAACCTCGAACATTTTCTCGCATAACGTGACGAAATATAATACAATATAAAATAAATACAAATAAAACTAGAAAGAACATTATTTCATTAGACTTACATAAGCAATTTACAATGTAACTTTCCGGCAAGATAACGGTTTAATAAGCCGGGTTTCACGCATGAGTTGGTGCGTCAAACTCGTTAGCCGAGTGTGTTATATGCGGTGGATGCACTGGATGCATCATGCCCGCTGGCCATACATCGGCTAGCTTTATGGATGCTTGTTAACGTCGACACGAATTTCCCTGCCCGCTGGGATTTTCAGTTAACGTTGTTCAACGTTGTCCTACTGGAACGTTGATTTACAGGAGTAAATGATTCCGGTGCTGCTGAGTCTCTCTCTTTTCACATAAAACTAAAAAAGCTGCTTTAAATCTTATTAAACCGAGTATACCGTATTTAATTAACCTCTTAGCCACGCTGGACTTTCCATAGCGCTGTATCTTCGCACGGCAATGCTCGACGCGGGCTGCGCGCGCATGGTAATATAAATAGCACTGCGATTAGCGTTCCCACTATGAAGTTACGTTAGAATGGAGTTCCAGATGAATAAGTTATCATTTCTTTATGCATTTTCATGTAAAGGGGTTGAAAAGAAATGTAATAAGGTGTCGGCTGTAGGTTGTAAGGGGTTAATGCTTGTACTCACAATCAGTTATATTGATCTGAACGCAAACTCGTTTGATAAATGACTGTACAGAATACTACGTTTCTAGGAGTACTTGAAACTCGAACTCGGATTCGAACTTAAAGTTTGAGCACTTCTCCACCGCTAATGGGGAAGGTTATGAGGAGTTTCAGGGTGGAATCATCGCCGGGATCTTAGGGAGACTGCGATCAATGAAAACCTGTTATGGTAATATAACTTGGATCATTTATATACCTCTTTTGTTACAAGTTCGAAGAATGCTTTTCCGCTGAAAACTGACGAGAGTTTCTGTGCTCCGATTCCTTCAATTCTTAGAGTTACATCCGTCATGTGTTGTACGAGTGTCGAGTCTCTTTTTGTACGTATGTTTTTACTATGGTTTTGAAGTTATGCGGTGAAGCAGAGAAAGTAAGAAAAATTAAGTAATTCAAGAAATCTAGGAAGTTTTAACCGGAGATCGTGTTGGTATTAAAAATACCCGTAAAATCAAGGTATTTTTAGGTATTATTGTTATTCTATGTTTTATTATTGTTTCTATTGTTTCTATGGATTTTCGTCCTTTATGTTTTTTCTGGTAATTTAGAGAAGAGAATAATTCCACACACAAATAAAGCTTCTCTGGTTCGAATTGAAAATCTTTGTATGCATGAACAAAGCAAAACAAGTGAATGTTTCTAATTATACAAAGAAAGTTCTATCTTTTTTTGCGGTTTTTATGCGAAATTCTGCGGAACGTATCTGCCGCATCCAAAGAGACTCGTGTATTGATCCTTTGCACTCCGAGGCGACTCTCGGTCGCCACTCAGTTTAAAATTCAATAAGAAACACTAGGTGGAGTAAATCTTAATGCCGCTCGTCAGTCGCCACTCGAATTAGCGCAAACAACTGATTAAGCTATTGAGTTAAATCATTTTTAGTTCTTTTAATTGAATTCTTTCTAATTAAAATCAAACTAATTAAAATCAGGATAAGAATATTGATCGAAGGCATTAAGAGAAATAGAGTGAAAGTAGGTGGATTAAACATATTTCGAAGCAATGGGAGAGAAAAAGTCGGGCGCCTGGTTATCTGGACCGGAAATCGAAACCGGGACATTGGTAAAAGCACCAGCCGGGTAAGCGGAAGGTTCCCTGGTTCGATTCCCGGTCCAGATATTCCTGTATCAGTTGTCCAACACGCACTGGCTGCTATTTCTTCAAATACGAAAACAGGACTCCATGTAGGAATATCGGTGTCGTCATTTTAGTTTTCCAACTGGAAAATACGCCAAAATTTCATCGGCGATGTTATCCCTGATCTACTACAGGGGTTGCAGTTCAGACCAACCATTTTGCAGATCACCTGCACCCATTGCACTCTAAATTAACACTTTTGCAGATCATATTCACTGTTTCGCACTCTAAATTAACCCTTTTGCAGATCACTTGCGCGATTTGCACTGTAAATTAACACTTTTGCAGATCATATTCACTGTTTCGCACTCTAAATTAACCGTTTTGCAGATCACTTGCACCATTTGCACTCTAAATTAGCACTTTTGCAGATAATATTCACCTTTTGCACACTAAATTAACCCTTTTGCAGATCATATTCACTGTTTCGCACTCTAAATTAACCGTTTTGCAGATCACTTGCACCCTTTGCCCTCTAAATTAACCCTTTTGTAGATCACTTGCACCCTTTGCCCTCTAAATTAACACTTTTGCAGAAAATATTCACCTTTCGCACTCTAAATTAACCCGTTTGCAGATCATATTCACCTGTTTGCACTGTAAATTAAACCTTTTGCAAATCACATTCACCTTCTCGCACTCCAAATTAACACTTTTTCAGATCATATTGACCTTTCTGCACTCGAAATTAACACTTTTGCAGATCATATTCACATTTTCGCAAATCAAATTCACCCTTCCACAGATCAAATCCACACTGTTTGAAAACAAATTCACCGACTTGCAGGTCACATTCACATCTTTCCACTCGAAATTAACCATTTCACAGATTTCGCAAAACCTGCAAATTGATTGGCGACTGAGTGTCGCCAGCCGAGTGCAAAAGGTTAATCATATCTCGCGCGCAACAAGCCATTCAATGATAATCCTTGATCCTTGTCGATCAGCAAGATTGGCTGATGCAACTAAATCGCTTGGACATTCGTGGAATTGCGAAAGGGAGCGGACGATTAGCACCAGGGACGTCATTATGGTTAGCGAATCGATTTCAATTTCCGATATCATTAGCTGCAGGCAGTTCAAAATCGATTCTGGCTCTCCGTCGAAGACGTGCTTTTACTAGCGGTTAACCGGGAAATCGATCAGGTTGGCAATAACGCTTTACGAACCAGGGAAATGCTTAAGGTACATAACCTCACTCTCTACGTCCCCCACTCTCCCTGCCACTCCACGAATCTCTTTAGGAATCTTCAGCGTTCTCTTTCTAATTTACTTCTTCACTTTTCATTGGATCAAACAACAATTTGCGATAGCTCATTAGCGGTTTTAATTACTCTAACAGGTTCGTTGGTTATTATATCTTTGAAACTATAAAGATCACTGTTCCAATTTTCTGAACCGTTCTGTTCTGAACACTTCAAAGCGATTATTAACCACTATTTCAATTCGTAATTGATGTTCCTCGTATTACACGCTGCTCCTAGTTTTCGAAACGAGTGTTCTTATTACATCAACAACTTGGCAAAGAAAGAACGGCAGACATATTGGATTGCGTTATAAATAAGTTCCGTTCGTCTTGGAGTCTTTTTTATTCAAATCTGTTAGAGTTCTACGTGTTAAACAAGAGGAATTGACAAGTTACGTCAAAAATGGTTACGTGAATCCGTGTTATAAGAAACAAGGGGTTGGTACAAAAAAAATAGGGTTAAGTTCCGAAACAGAACAAAAGTACACTATTTTCTTTTCATAACTAAGAGAAATGTATTTATTCAAATAATGAATAATTAATGAAAATCATTGATATAAGTGATTCAATATAAATAATGAATCAATAATTATCCGTGAATCCGTGTTGTACGAGACACCTGTATACGTATCGCGTCGCAAAAATTGTTCCGTGAAACGTGCCACGAGATTTCCTCTCAAACCATTATATTTTTAGAGAAGATTTCCTCGAAAACAGGAGGAGTTTGTGATTATAAGAAGAATCAACCTATACCGACGTTGGTTGATCCTAATGTCTGTAATCGCTATACATATATATCTATCGCTTTTACTATCGTACAAAGCTCTATCTATATCAATCTATAGCTCCTTACGAGCTATACTCCGACTGTTCTACGATCTCTAGTCGATCTCTATTCGATCTCTATTCGAACTCTATTCGATCTCTATTCGATCTCTATTCGATCTCTATTCGATCTCTATTCGACCTCTATTCGACCTCTATTCGACCTCTATTCGATCTCTATTCGACCTTTCCTCGACCTCTCGTCGATCTCTATTCTATTACTTCTAAAAACGTTATCCCTCGGCGGCTGGGCGACGGACCCTCATCCCCACTCCGGGTCCTTTTAGGGCCTGTCGTCCCGTCGGGGCTATGCCTCCCCCGCCATTTCCCCCTTCGAGGGATCTTCGTCTTACATGATATAAAATAGTCTTCCTAGAAAAGGTGTGAATAGCCTAGGTACTTACGTGCCACGTTTCGTACAAGCCACTCGACTAGGTACGGCAGCAATTGAGAGAATTCGTAGTTTTCAAATTCCATAAAATTGAGCCGCATTCAGATTCAAATCCATCGACCTACAAACGTTGGTTTACCTGGAGATATAGAAATTCAGAGAACACTTATAGAGATATGAAAAGGAGAGCAAAGCAGATAGAGAACAGATACGAAGGGGACACGAAAACAATAAATATGATACGAAATGCACGGATAATAAAAACAAGTAGATGGCATAGAAGTCCAGGAATGCAGAAAAAGGTGTGCATTCAATGAAAGAGGGAGCTGCGGTGCCGGAAGAAGGATAATGGCAGAGAAGACGGTATGAAAATGATGAACCATGGAAATGCAAGGTAGTGAGGATTATAAATGTAACCATGCGCATCGTATACGCGTCTATGTATGCGTGGAAGTACAGTCACCGTAAAAAGGATTCGTGCATCAGTGAATTTGAACAAAAAACCCCGCAGAACTTTGATGATTGAAAACATTTTCACCAACAAGTGATATGCACGTATTCTTAGCGACCTTCGTAATGAACTTCGTAAAAGAAAATATTACTTATCCATACTTTTCCTGGAGATATTCACTATTCATTTCATGCGGAAAGAAAGTTCTACGAGGTTTTTGGTACAATTCACTGCTGTACGAATACTTTTTGCACTCACTGTATATGGATGTTCTTACTTTGCTACACAAAAACATGAAACTGCATATAGGAGACGTAGGATGTGGCTCAGTGGCAATATGTTTTATGCTCTCTATGTTACTACTCCCTCATTTCTTCTTTCTCTCTTTCTCTTTCTCGCTTCTGCCCGGAAAACACGTGATTTACAACACTCGGTGTGCGCATAGCCTTGAATATGGTTCCATGCAACTTTATGTGGATCCACACATGTATATACACTGTGTAGAGTTACACAGCCTTACATGTGTATATAAATTGAAGTATTCTATAAGAAGAATCAACCTATACCGACGTTGGTTGATCCTAATCAGTCTAGACACGTCATTGGAGCAATTTTATTTCCCTACAACCTACTGGAGTTTTCCAATTTCCTGTAAATTCTCAGTCGAGCCTTGGCAAAGCTCATCGTATGAACACATTTTATGAAAAGACATATAAAACCAGAGTGGTTATAAATTTATTATTAAATGCATTCTTATATCTCCATGATTATTGCTCGCCAAAAGTCCAAGACGAAATATAAGAAGAATCAAGCTATGCCGACGTTGGTTGATCCTAATGTCTGTAATCGCTGTACATATATATCTATCGCTTTTACTATCGTACATAGTTTTATCTATGTCAATCTATAGCTCCTTACGAACTATACTCCGACTGCTCTATGATCTCTATAGAAGTTTCAGGGAACCTTTCACCCGATTCGGACGAGTTTACATACGTTCTGCGCAGGTCCCCACTACCATTCCCTGCTCCGAGCAGGCTATTGGCCTTAGTGCCACTGTGACGTCACAGAAGGCGGGCCTAAAGCAGTGGTGGGAGGAAAAGATAGTGGGGACTGCGCGAGCCGGGTGAAAGGTTTCCTGGGATGGGTTATAGTCGATCCCTCGTGGATCCCTCGTCGATCCCTCGTCGATCCCTCGTCGATCCCTCGTCGATCCCTCGTCGATCCCTCGTCGATCTCTATTCTATATCTATTCTATATATGCGCGTTATCCCTCGGCGGCTGGACGACGGACCCTCATCCCCACTCCGGGTCTTTTAGGGCCTGTCGTCCCGTCGGGGCTATGCCTCCCCCGCCATTTCCACCTTCGAGGGATCTTCGTCTTACAATTCCGTAGAAACATAAATGCGTAGATTCATAACGCTGTCAATGAGACTTTCTGCCATGAATAACAGAAATACAAGACGTAAAAGGGTCTTTCTATCCACAATGTCGCGGGACATGCGCACAACGAACGAAACTCGTCCGGGATTATGGCAATCTAACCTGGGAATAAGATTCAGACAACTAACCCTCGATTTACACGGCAGATTGGTTCCTCGAGAATGCCGGGTAAATTGAAATCGTGCTATTCGAATGCCGTGTAAATCGAGGGCTGTGTATACTGTATATCTGGTTAAAGGGTAAGTAACTTGAGGGAAAGGGAAAAAGAAAGTGATTTCTTTAAATTGTCACGACGGATGTCGGAAGTAAATATGTATTACTGGAGTTGTTTTCCAAAAACGATGCATTACGATTTCGATCACCTTTCACTGGATTCACTCCCTGAGGTCATTTTGGATTTAGCCACTGTGTCAATATTATTCAGTCTTTCGATGGCTCTATAACTCGATAGGTTGTTTCCGAATATTCCTACTTTTATTTACCACATTTTTGCCAATGATTTATGAGACTTTTGTATGAAGATCGTTTGACATGCATGGAAAAAGTTTTTATGGATTACTATTTGTTTACGTGTAAGAGAAAATAGTAGACAGACCGCCGGCGCAAAGCCTGACATATATCAAGTACTCCAGACAAATTTTTTGATTTATGAATATTAAGCAAGGATGTATTCTACTTCTCTTTGATATCTTTCTTCAGAATTTTATATTTAACCGTAGAAATGATAACAATGCTAGCAGTGTACGCATAATATCTTGCCTAAAAAGGGAAATGTCAGTAATTCCTTTTTTAGGTGCTTTTAATGTTACTTTAACTGTCTTCATCTTCTATAATCTTTAAAAATCTTAAAAAACTGCCAACCCAGTAAATAAACTTCAAATCGTAAGAACGAGCTTGTTTTTGAGGAAGTACGTCCCAGGAGTCGGACGAGTTCTCGTTCGTTGTGCGCAGGCTCCTACTACCATTCCTATTTCCGAGCACCCTATTGGCTTAGTCCCACTGTGACGTCACAGAGTTTGAGCCTAAAGTAGTGGGGGATGGAAAAGTAGAGGGGGCGCACAGTTCGGACGAGTTTTCGTTCGTTGTGCGCAGGCTCCCACTACCATTCCTATTTCCGAACACGCTATTGGCTTAGTCCCACTGTTGCGTCACAGAGTTTGAGCCTAAAGCAGTGGGGGATGGAAAAGTAGAGGCGCGCACAGTTCGGACGAGTTTTCGTTCGTTCTGCGCAAGCTCCCACTACCATTCCTATTTCCTACCACGCTATTGGCTTAGTCCCACTGTGACGTCACAGAGTTCGGGTATAAAGCAGGCGGTAGGAAGGCAATGTAGTGCAGACTGCGCGAGCTGTGGTCCGACATAAGTGACTCCTCAGTAATTCTGAGAGAAACATGAAAGGTTAGAGTGCGTTGAACTCTGATGGTGCAAGGAACAGGGATCCCAGTGGATTAATAAGGGAATCGGTGGTAGCTCGATATCAAATTCTATCGCGAAGGAAAGGATTGAGATAGGGTGGAAGTTAGGATAGTAGCTGAGTGGCGCGTTGCCTTATTCAATCTCACGAGGCACCGGTAATCCCATCAAGTGGTGTTTCCAGCTTAATAAACCTTCGCAGTACACTGGCCAGGCGTTTGCGACCGATGATATCCTCGCTGATGTCAAAAGGAATATCCGTCATAATCGGTAAATGTCATCGGCTATGTATATAGCCGATAAATTAGAAGCGAGCTTGATAGATCCGATATGACATCAGATTGATTAGACGAACAAGAGGGTTCGAAGGATGATCCTGCTACGTCGTTTTATCTATCTCAACGGACGATGGTCGAAAGTCTATTTACGAAAATCATTATATCTTTTTATTTGATTACATTCTTCACGTGGAATCAATGTCAATGGGTTAACACTGGAACTAGGGAAGCAGTCAAAATTATTGGGCAGCGAGTTTTAATAAAGTCACATTCGTTTCATTTTTAATCAATTACGCCTCTTCATTTGTTATTAATTAACTGAAGCTAGACGATTACATTAAAATGTCGGCGAATATTATAAAGTGTTAATATAAATGGCAGATATGAGTTAATATTTCATCTTTATTGCTGCCATATTTCCTCATCTTTTTAAATACACCAATAAATTTATATTTGAAAGATGAATTCTTTTATCGCGTATTTTATTAGCTTTACCTCCGAGCTGCGTTTTAATACTGGCATTCTTTACTTACATACAAAAGTTCGTCTACTACTTGAATACTTTATCTTCGGAATAAAAGTAAAACTGAGATGGAAGAAAAAGTTGAAATCCATGAAGTTTCTATCCTACATTTCCATTATTATTGGGAAAAGGAGATTCGAGGAGAAACGGAAGAAGTTAAAGAAAAACAGAGATCTCCACGGATAGAGTTCTCTTTATAGGAAAATGGGTCTTAAGAAGGAACTGATAAATCTTCCTGTCGGTCAGAACGACGGCTGGATCGTTTATCTAGATTTAATCGTTTCGAACATCTGGCATGCACGAATCTACGGCACTTTAATTTTTCCTTTCAGCTTTTAGTCTTCCTAACCTTACAGGATTTGCACTGCAAATTCATCCTTTCGCAAATTACATTCACCTTTTTGCACTTCAAATTCACCCTTTGCCAATCAAACTCAACCGTTTTCAGATCAATTTCATCCTTTTTGCACTCCACATTTATCGTTTCGATGATCACATACACCTTTTTGCAAATCAAACTCAACCTTTTTCTGATCAAATTCACCCTTTTTGCACTGCGAATTTATCGTTTCGCTGATCACATTCACCTTTTTGCAAATCAAACTCAGCCTTTTTCAGATTAAATTCATTTTTTTGCACTTCAAACTCATCGTTTCGCTGATCACATTCACCTTTTTGCAAATCAAACTCAACCTTTTTCTGATCAAATTCACCCTTTTTGCACTGCAAATTTATCGTTTCGCTGATCACATTCACCTTTTTGCAAATCAAACTCAACCTTTTTCTGATCAAATTCACCCTTTTTGCACTGCAAATTTATCGTTTCGCTGATCACATTCACCTTTTTGCAAATAAAACTCAACCTTTTTCAGATCAAATTCACCCTTTTTGCACTGCAAATTTATCGTTTCGTTGATCACATTCAACTTTTTGCAAATGAAATTCACCCTTTTTGCACGGCAAATTCATCGTTTCGCTGATCACATTCACCTTTTTGCACTTCAAATTCATCCTTTCGCTGATCACACTCACCTTTTTGCACTGCAAATTCATCGTTACGCTGATCACATTCACCATTTTGCAAATCAAATTCACCCTTTGCCAATCAAACTCAACCTTTTTCAGATCAAATCTATCCTTTTTGCACTCCAAATTCATCGTTTCGCTGAACACATTCACCATTTTGCAAATCAAACTCAGCCTTTTTTAGATCAAATTCACCCTTTAGCAGATGACATTCACCTTTTTGCACTTCAAATTCACCCGTTTGCAGAACAAATTCACTCTTAGTCGCCTCCGAGTGCGAAGGCTTAATCTATTTCAGCCTGAACGTTGTTAACTCTTTGCACTCGGGCAGCGATTCGCAGTCGCCACTCAGTTATTACGGCAATTCGGAAGATAACTCTAAACATGACGTTTATCTGTTAACATTTTGCACTCGGGAGGCGATTCCCAGTCGCCACTCAGTTTATTACGGCAACTGACAATGAAATGCGACATTAAGATATTCTCCAGTTATATTTGATTCTCGAACATCAAATCGTCTTCGTTAGATTCGCATTTAGCTAACTTCACGTTATACGATCTTCTTTTAGACATGAAATCAATGATTTCGTAGAGGTTTACCTTACTCATACCGATACATTTCTTAGTACACAAACCGAAATACAAATAACCTGCATGATCGAATTCATTGATTACTTGAAAAGTCTTCCTAATAGATCCGCTATTTTCCTACCGATGATGCAACCCGATAAAAGTATCGATCGCTTTAATACCAGTAACATTACCTGCTTAAAAACAGATGCTCCACTTGTTTTCGCGGAATCGATCGGTGGTATTTTTACGAGAGTCACTTCCTCGAGATAAATCTTATCAATAGCGAACGAGGATAAAAGGGGATGTTCCAGGAAAGAGGAGAGATTCGAAGCCGGAATGACGTCCCGATCATTTATCTGGATTAAGTCTAAATTTCCTAACCTCTTTTCCGCCTCATATTTTACTCTGTCTATAGATGCACGCACACGTCTGCTTACGTTGCGCAATCGTCCAATGCGCATCTATAAATGCACCGTACGTTTCTTCCACAGAAAGACGTGGCTGAGATGCTTGATCATAAATTCCGTACAAAACTATTTGTTTAATCCATTTTAACTTAAATCTTAATGCCAGAGTTTATATATAAATAAATGTGTAAACATAACTGATTATATTCGATAGTTCTAGCGTTAAATTGAACGGCTACTCAGAATCGTTTCTCGAGTGCAAGGATTCGGAATCCGTTATTTCTGTATAAATTACCCATTTCGGGTTTGCATCATTATTACTACTTTTCTCATCAATCCGAGGACATTTGATTTTCAATACGTACCCGACAAATCCACTCGTGCCCTCCTCGAAGAAGAAACATGGAACGTGAATTTCGAGAACAGCTTGACAACCTTCAACTAATTTGCGTACGTCAAATATCCTAACTTTCCACTTCCAATCAGAGCCAACTCCTCACCTTGTTCTCCAAGTTTCATGGAAATCTAAAGTAAGAGGGGGATGCAGCGGAAAGGGAATTATTCTAGGCAGTGAAGGGACACATAAAGGGAAGATACATATTTATTATCTTTCGAGAAGTTGTCTGAGATGAGTGGAATGGGTATATGATATGCATAGCAGCCAGGAAATAGAGTCTATATAGAGTGACACAGACGAGATATAAGTAGACCAAGCACTAAAATCGGCTTTCGTGATTCCACTCAAAAATTACCGACGCGGTAAAAATCAACGCAACAAAAGGTGACCCCTGCAGAAAGGAGTAAAAGAATTCTGGACTGGAACCACTTGACTGCACACCCTAAAAAAAGACGTGGCGGATGAACTACGATTAATTAAGTGGGAATGCATCGTTACTATATTGCTATTGTCACTCTTAGTTTTGGAAACAAATAATTTTGTAAAGACGGGTCATTTTAGTCTTTTGAACAGAATTTGTGTTGAACAGTTTAGACAGGTAGTCAGTTAGAGAGTTATATATTTAGACAGTTTCTATTAACTGCAAAGCCTTCTTCGTAAGCAAACAATTTTGGTTAGTATACGTACAGTAACACTTTACTAGTATACGAGATATTTAAACAAAATTATTTTGCATTATTAATTCTGAGTCACCTGAAGTTCATGGGGAGAAAATATGCCGTCCATCTAGCGGTGAGAATGTGGAACTAAAGCACGCAGGTTTATAGGATGGGTGCAGCGAATTTAGTTCCTCATTTTCACCGCTAGATGGACGGCATTTTTCCTGGCCATGAATTTCGTTATTACGGGGGGAGGGTCTCTCTTAGGAGGGGTAAAGCGGGTTTAGTTCTACATTCTCACCGCTAGATGGACGGCATTTTTTCTGCCCATGAAGTTCAGGTGACTCAGGAATAAAAACGCAAAATAATGTTCTTTAAATATCTCGTAGACTATATTTAACTTATGTTTAAACATATTTCCAAAAAAGAAATTTCTCAAAAACTGGGCCCGGGAAAAATCAAATAAGTCAGATTACTTATATTTAGGTGAAAACAATCGTCTACCCCAGAAATCAGGGAAACCTGTGACATCAATATTTTCCCCTGGTCAATGTGCCATGGAATTAGATAGCCATGATCAGATATGTCAAACTAATTTGCAAATGGCGCTCAATGGGCACGTTTTAGTTATTCAGTTATGCCTTATCTCTTATTATCAAGAATGTTCTCTCATTTTATGAATAATTTGCAAATTCCTGTTTCATAGCTTGCCTGTTTGCAAGAATAATTTATTGCTACTTTCTAGATCGAATTACTTCCTCTTATTAAAAGTGCCGTATTATCGCAATCTAAGACAGAAATTATACCCATTAAACACATTCAGCGGCACACCGAAGTCCGTGTTATACGATACCTCGCGATACGCGTCCATAACGTCTATATAACCTCTAAAAACAAACCTGTTTAACCCATTGACTGCCACGCAAATTTAGCGCGTCTTGCTGTGGGCGCCACGGTTTTATTTTAAAGGAAACATGAGGTTTTACAAAATATAATAATATTAAGTTACTGATCAAATATTGCAATGGCATTTACAGTATTTTTATTGAAAAAAAACAGTACGAGATAACTCGTAGCTGGCGTCACAAAATAAGACTTCTATGCTGGGTGCCACGTACGAGTTATTAGACGCTTACTACGAGATATCTCGTAGTTGGCAGTCAATGGGTTAATCGCTCGACGATACATTGCTTACTTCACATCGATATTGTAACCTTAAAAAGCGATCGTCGACAATTTGACGCGAGTTTTAGTAATATTGGTATCGGCGGTGTATTTTGACGGAAAAGGAACATAGGACATGTTCTGATCCCCTGACATCCGGGCACACAAGTGTGTTCCGCAATCTTCGAAGGTGCGCTATGCTAATGCATATGAATATGCATCAATGGCTACGGCAGCCAACGTGAAAATAATTCTGGGGATTTATCGACTTGGAATCTCTGGAAACCTGAGGTCTACGAGTGCATTGACACGTGTACCAACTCCTACGTGGTAATGGAATCTCCAGAGGTGTGCGCTGCTATTTCTCTTCCTCCATTTTCCGTGATACATCCTTGATTCGCCGAGTTTAGATTCCTCGTAGAGTTTAAAAGCGAATAATATGTGATGTTATAGGCATCCACGAATAATGCAGTACTTTCGGTCGACTCAACGTGGAAATGGTGCACTCGAACATGCAAGTTCGCGTTACGTTTCATTTCTGATTGAAGATCTCATCTGGCATGCGTTCGTTTAATGAAATGCTGAAAGTGATGTGCCAATAACTTTCTTCGGCCTGGTTTCATCACTGAACGCAGGTGATTGGTGAAACGATTGTACTTGATTGGCTGCGGTTTCGCGCCGTTTCATGGATTCGGATAGCAACGGCGGATTGTGGGTAATTCTTGTTGATACCAATTGATTTCAAGATTTAATCAGTTACCGGTCATCATTTTATTCGCAAAAGTCTATAGAATTTTTGGCAGTAAATAAAAACTGTCTAACTTTTATTCTTACACCGCAAATCTTGTTCAAGGGACAAAAGATAGGGGCGTGTTATATCGAAACCACGTAGTATAAATGCCGCGTTGTATAAGAACCGCGTTGTATAAGTACACCATTATATCGAAGTCTCGTTGTATAAGTACTGCGTTATATCGAAACCATGTTGTATAAGTGCCGCGTTATATAAGTACACCGTTACATTGAAATCTCGTTGTAGAAGTACCGCGTTGTATCGAAGCCGTGTTATATCGAAACCGTGTTGTATAAGTGCCGCGCTATATCGAAAGCGCGTTGTATAACTACCGCGTTGTATCGAAGCCGCATTGTATAAGAGCCGCGTTATATCCAAACCGTGTTGTATAAGTGCCGCGTTATATCGAAACCGTGTTGTATAAGTGCCGCGCTATATCGAAAGCGCGTTGTATAACTACCGCGTTGTATCGCAGCCGCATTGTATAAGAGCCGCGTTATATCCAAACCGTGTTGTATAAGTGCCGCGTTATATCGAAACCGTGTTGTATAAGTGCCGCGCTATATCGAAAGCGCGTTGTATAACTACCGCGTTGTATCGAAGCCGCATTGTATAAGAGCCGCGTTATATCCAAACCGTGTTGTATAAGTGCCGCGTTATATCGAAACCGTGTTGTATAAGTGCCGCGCTATATCGAAAGCGCGTTGTATAACTGCCGCATTGTATCCAAACCGTGTTGTATAAGTGCCGCGTGATATCGAAACCGTGTTGTATAAGTACCGCGTTATATCGAAACTGCGTAGTATAAGTACCGCGTAGTATAAGTACACCATTATATCGGAACCGTGTTGCATAAGTGCCGCGCTATATCGAAAGCGCGTTATATAACTGCCGCATTGTATCCAAACCGTGTTGTATAAGTGCCGCGTTATATCGAAACCGTGTTGTATAAGTGCCGCGTTATATCGAAACCGTGTTGTATAAGTGCCGCGCTATATCGAAAGCGCGTTGTATAACTACCGCGTTGTATCGAAGCCGCATTGTATAAGAGCCGCGTTATATCCAAACCGTGTTGTATAAGTGCCGCGTTATATCGAAACCGTGTTGTATAAGTGCCGCGCTATATCGAAAGCGCGTTGTATAACTGCCGCATTGTATCCAAACCGTGTTGTATAAGTGCCGCGTGATATCGAAACCGTGTTGTATAAGTACCGCGTTATATCGAAACTGCGTAGTATAAGTACCGCGTAGTATAAGTACACCGTTATATCGGAACCGTGTTGCATAAGTGCCGCGCTATATCGAAAGCGCGTTATATAACTGCCGCATTGTATCCAAACCGTGTTGTATAAGTGCCGCGTGATATCGCAACCGTCTTGTATAAGTACCGCGTTATGTCGAAATCTCGTTGTACAAGAACCGCGTTATATCGAAACCGTGTTGTACAAATGCCCCTTTATATCAAAACCGCGTTGTATGAGAACCGCCTTATACAAAGGTTACCAGTATATTTCTACGAGTATTTACATCTATAGCTGAGCTTGCAATAATATCAGGAAGATCAGTGTCTACGAGAATTACCGCGCAATATGGTCAATTCCCTAGAAAAGGGTTTACAGGAGAGCTTAAAAAGTTTCGGCCAAGGTGTGAAGCCCCTATTTCCGGTCTGCGCTATGAGAATAAATACTGATAACTTGGCGCGCAAGGCGTCCAACGGATACAAGGAAATACGGAGGGCGATTCCCAGGCCGATATTAGTTTTTCGGACTTTTATAATCCTTTCGAAGTTTTTTGATATTGGATTCGTTTTGCAGGTTGGTATTGTTCCGTTGAAACATTTCTACCAAGTACTTGTTATAATTTGTCACATCCATCTGTGCGCTCTATTGGCTATTATTACATTGCTTCTCTCTTTCCATTCGTAAATGGCACAACTGACTTCCGCAAATCATCTCAACTTACTACATTAATTAGGGACATTTTTTAATACCGCATCACTGTGTTTGATCGATATCATTATTTCTTGTTCGCATTAAGCGAACGATGCATAAAGAATAACGCAGCCAATCAGAAGAAAGAATGCATTAGATTGTTACACATGAAACGTTGGATTTTTAAAACAAACTTTAAGCTGGTATATCTTTTTTTATATTAAACTTAATTAATCAAAGTAATCACCATTATATTCTACACATTTTTTACAACATCGTGTAAGCTTCCTAATTCTATTTTCGTAGAAATATGGATTTATAGAATTTATAAATTCTTGGAAAGCGATTTTGACGGACTTTTGATTAGAAAACACTTTTTCACGAAAGAAGGGTTCGAGATATTTAAAAAGGTTTAAAGGTTAATAGTTAAAGTTTAATGAAGATGATATTGTCTTCTCGATTTATTTCGTAAATGCATTCTTCTCCCATTTATGCTAAAAGTGACTAATATTCTAATAAAAATAAAAATGCAAATACAAAAGGCACGCAGGGACGTAAAAGTTAACTGCAGATATCGAATACGATTATTAATATTTCATCAACTGTTAACATTCGAACCAATGTGCCGTACGATTAGTGTCGTCGTGCAACACTGCGTCACATGTATTTCATGTATACAGTCACTCCCAAAAGTATTCGGACACAAATCAAATTTGACTACATAATGATGTATCTGCGTCAATTATGAAAAAATTGAACTAAAACTTGTTTCATTAAACGTCGTTCATGGTTCTTGACAATTATATATTGTCAGTTTAATAAATCACGTCCCAAAAATCCGTGGCATGGAATCGTGCGAACCAAGTACGAACTGTCACGACACTGTCACACAATTGTCAAACCCCGCAAATGTTACTTACAGTTTTTGCAGCTCCGTTGCCTTCCTCAAAGCATCGCAAAGTCCCACGCTCAAAATGTTTCCTTTGGTTGTCCATTCTTCAATGTAAACACAAAAATAACGAGGAGCTTTGTACGACGACGAACTACTCCGTAAGAAGCGAAGAAGCTGCGACGCCATGAAAGCGCGCCAGCAGGTCGGACCAATCACGGTCGTTTACCATATAAGGCAGTGCGCGCGAAATTATTTCGTTTTTAAACCGTGATTCGGAAATGTTTATTGTATTCGAATGCCAAGCGGGAATATGGCGCGTAAATATTTAACTATGTCGCGTAAAGAAAAGTATGTAAATTCGAGAAAAGTAATATGTTTTAATCTATTCGTCTCTTTTCTGATTTCAGGTGAGTTGACTTTTTCCATACTTTGCCGAAGGATCATTTCACGAAGTACGCACCATGGTTCGTAGTTAAAAAAGTTTGTTTGTGTGGTTTTTAAATTATTCCAGTTGTATACATATGAAAGGATGATGTTGAACATTATGTTGAAATAAATATTCAATTGGGTACTTAGATTAGAAACTATTTCTAGAATTGGTACTCAATATTTTTGTACGAGAAGATATAATTATGAAGGAATTAACACTTTGTACTCGAGAGGCGATTCTCAGTTGCCACTCAGTTTATCGCGGCGACTGAGAATCGCCTTTAAAGTACCGCAACGAACTGAATGTCGACTGACAATCGCCTCTAGAGTACCGCAACAAACCGAATGGCGACTGAGAATCACCTCTAGAGTACCACAACAAACCAAATGGCGACTGAGAATCGCCTCTAGAGTACCGCAGCAAACCAAATGGCGACTAAGAATCGCCTCTAGAGTACCGCAACAAATTGAATGTCGACTGAGAATCGCCTCTAGAGTACCGCAATGAACTGAATGGCGACTGAAAATCGCCTCTAGAGTACCGCAATGAACTGAATGGCGACTGACAATCGCCTCTAGAGTACCGCAACGAACTCATTGGCGACTGAGAATCGCCTCTAGAGTACCGCAACGAACTGAATGGCGACTGACAATCACCTCTAGAGTACCGCAATGAACTGAATGGCGACTGACAATCGCCTCTAGAGTACCGCAAAGAACTCATTGGCGACTGACAATCGCCTCTAGAGTACCGCAATGAACTATATACATACATTGTATGTATATTAAATCAATGCACGAGCAATATGAAGCATATAAATATATCCCATGCATGTATATTCGAAAGCAATTAATTAATCTGCCTAAATTGGCAAATAACATTAAACAATCGCATTCGTTACGTGTTTACTTATCCAACTAATTGAACTAATTTAGATTATAAACTAATTTACGGTTCTTTATTAATAATTATTAACGTCCGAGTTCCTTCCATACGAGGTGTGGTATTTCAGTAATTTCAATGGGGTGTCTGCATTTCTGTGCTGCTCAGATAATTAACGTTTGTAATCCCGTTTTAGGTTAAGCCTGAACTACAATTTTCCATTAAAACACAAAATAGTCCGTTCAATTTAATGACATTTTTTCATCAAAACCTTCCATTCAAACTGATGAACCTTAACACATTGCTGACCGGTCACGAGTTAACTCGTCTTTTCGTGGCCAAGCGTTGGTGACCGGTCACGAGTTAACTCGTCTTTTCGTGGCCAAGCGTTGGTGACCGGTCACGAGTAAACACGTGATAAGCTTTTTTTCGCATCTTTATTGTTTACACGGCGCACTGTTGGAAATCTTGTAGTGTAACTATTTGGTGTGCATACCTCGAGTTGTGTCTCGCTTATAAGAGCGAAACCCGATATATTTGTTATACTTTTTATCATACGAAAAAGAAATATTAACAGTTGAATAATAAATAGAATTTATTAAAGTTTATTTATATTGTTTTACTTCCACAACCGCTTTCAAAACAATAGCCGGGCACATGAGGTAAATTTTCAGAAAAGTTGCCGGTCAGCAATGTGTTAACGTAGAAGCTTACATCCGGGCTGATAATTTTTGGACAAAATTGTCGGATATACACTCCCGTTCAAAAGTTTGTAGCACCCCGTGTTTTTCGGATGAAACCAGTTTTGTGTACGTATACAAATGTCTTATTAAAAATATTGCACTTACGCGAAAATGGCGTTACATTAATATCTTTTGCAATTGGAATTAGCGAAAACTTCTGACGGGGAGTGTACGCAGGAGATGTGCAGCAAATGCACCATCAAACTGTACGCAGAGTCGAATTTCCAAATGCGCGAATTCCACTGAAATTCTACGGCTTCCACTGCGCCTTTCTATTTCATTCCACGCATGATTGAGTCTAATAATGAGTACAAAACGATAATTACTGCAAAAACTGATAACAATGAACAATTGAAAGACCTAAAAATGACAAGAAATAGAAAAGATTTCAATCCATTCATGCATCCTTCGCTGTACAACGTGAAGTTATCAGAATACGGGTTCGCCCGCTGAGAGCAGGGAGCGTTACGCGTTCCGCTAACTTCACATTGTACCCTGAAAGATGCATAAATCTACGGAAATCTTCTCTAATTTTAAACCCGTTTTTGAAAACGAGTGGATCATTGCCATCTAAAAATTATGTGGTACAGAATTAGTTGCGCCTATACTTTTTAATAGTACTTTTGAAATACTCCTGGTCTAATAATGGGTTTAAAAAACAGAAAATTTCAAATTTGGAGTTCTGACGTTATTGTAGCCGACGTGCGATACAAGTATGTCAGATATTTACATCGCAATCGACGGACAACCACTTACGCAGAGATTTATAATCGCGTTCGCTTGCTATTGCGTTAATTTAATATTCAGAATGGCTTGTTTCGCTGTAGGACGATGGTGGTGGATACTTATGCGCTGAGAGAGAGAGAGAGAGAGCCATTTCACTGAATTGACCTGATAACTTTGTTATCACGCTATTGCATCCACTCTGGTATTTCGTAATACCTATTTACGTATATTTCCGAGATTGATGATATTCGAGTAGCCAGATGCTCGTTTTAATGAAATTCCTATGTACAATTCCCTTCATCATTTCCTAGTATTTCGTTCGTAATTTTTCGTTATACCATCCGTGCGATACTCTTGTTAATCTTCGTGTACAACTTCCCGGGCATCCATATTATTCATGTTTACTGCAAGCGTTGTAACGGGGACATCAATACTCAATGCGAAATATGGAGTAATAGAAAGTGCAGGATATTGTAAATGTTAATTAGAAACTTAGAGGATCTGAGATACTTCCTTGAGTTTTTGTTCGTGTAACATGTTGAGCGACCCGGTGGAATCCATGTTACGCGATGCCTCGCGATACGCGTCTGTAACTCCTACATAACCTCTAAAAGTAACACTGTTTAAGCGCTCCACGGTGTACTTTACATCGTTATCGTAACGTTAAAAATATTGATAATTTTACGAATTAAGTTTCATTCGTTTTAATTTTAATTATTGTAACGTTGGGAATGGTGAACATTTTATTAATTAAGTTTACTTCCTTTAACGTTAATTATTGGAAAGTTGCAAATATTGAAAATTTCACGATTTAAGTTTACTTCCTTTAACGTTCATTATTGTAAAGTTGCAAATATTGAAAATTTCACGATTTAAGTTTAATTCATTTAACGCTAATTATTGTAAAGTTGCAAATATTGAAAATTTCACGATTTAAGTTTACTTCCTTTAACGTTAATTATTTCAACGTTAAAGATATTGAAAATATTACTAATATAAGAAATATATATGATTCGAGTTTTAGTAATATTGGTATCGGCAATCACCGGTGACCGCCATGGCGTTCAACGAGTTAAAATTCCCTGCCGTACGAATACTTTTTCCTCTCACCATACATTTCACGCGTATGAAATTGCGTACGTTTCGGAAGGTATTATTATTTCGTGAAAGTGATTATCATTCGTGGAAATAATTCATGGAACGTTTGAACGGTTCATTCATAGGTGTATATGCTCAGGTGATTGATTAGCTAGTTAATCTATATCAAATGCAAATGGCGGAGGAAGCTAATGTAGATCTAACAAGCTAGTTGTAAGATGCACACACGTGTGATTCGATGTTACAAGGTGATCAAGTGTTACTTACGTAGTACACACCTGGTTTACTTAACTAACATTGCTAAACATTCATCAAATATTCCTAATAACACAAGTGTTCGCTCTTAATAATTAAATTCGTAATGTTTCCTGCTTCCTGTATAAACAAGAAAGTGTATGTTGCATAAATTCATTGAATGCTTTTGAGGTTATACAAGCAGAAGTAAATGTGAAACGTTGAAGATCTTCCTACGTCGTTTCAAAATTGGCGGTCCTGGGTTAGGTCTAGGTTAGGTCATGAGTTTAAGGCATGAGATTAATATACATATATCACACCAGATGGCTGAATACAATTTTCATTGGTCTAATAAATATATGAACATTCAATAAATAAGTAAACAATAATATTGCAATTATTCAAACTATAATAATATCATTGAATATTGCCATGAATATAGCTATAGCAGAACCGGTATTCAGTTATATATTTTTAAACGTATTAATGGTTTTCCGTTAGAACTCCCCGCAGTCAAAGGGATAAGGAAACTTTTACATAATTAATGTCATTCTGTAAATAACAGTTGGTACCTGCGATTTCCACAAATTACAATGCAAAAACAAATTAAAAACAGTCAAGTGTTGAATGACTCACGGACATTTCAGGGGACAGGTAGAATGCAAAATAATTCAAGGATTAAATCCTGACCAATCCCATTTACGGTCGTCACTGGGCGACCAATAGAATACTATAAAACTATCAAACACTCTCGCACCGAGGTTCTTCGATCCATCGGTGAACGGTCCGGGAATCTTCCCAGGAATTAACTACCTCAATCCCTCCTTTTCCTGCATTTCATCCCCAAATTCCCCAACCAATCAGAACATTTTCTGCTCGATCTCTTGATTGTTTAATACTCTCTAATAATTCTCGTGTGTAATCCGAGGTTTTTATATCCATTTCGTACGACTTTTTAGTAAAGTTTTATGTTACTTTTATGGAATCGTCGCATCAGAAATAAATGGGAATAGTAAGATGTTTTATATCCGCCACAACAAAATATAGTAACAATTAATGTTTAACATGTAAATATTAAAAAAATATCGAAAAAATTTGCAAAAGAAATTCGTGTAGAAAAATATACTGTATCTATGGAAATTTTAGAATTTCCATTTTATTATTTATAAAAGAAAACGAATTCTATTTTAATGTTGTTCCAATTTTTCCATAAATCGCGTAAGAAAAGTTTGTATAAAAATAAAATTTTGTGTGCCGTGGAGAATAACCTTTTTATATTCAACCCTTGAACGACCAAAGTAGTCAAAATGACTTGTCTGCCATTTTTAGTTAAACTATTCGAAATAACTGAACTTAAAAATTGATAAGCATTCATTGTTTGCAACTGATTTAGAATTTAAATAAATGAAGTAAAATGACAAGTAAAACCACCGAAATAAAAATGTCGAAATGTGTACAATTCTTGGCATCCGTAATGAAATGTTCCCAAAACGCGAACAAAATATTTGCTTTGCAGCTATTTTGGCAAATATGAAACTAATTTAAAATCACCTTTTTTTACGGACCACGAAAAATAATGAGTTCATTAAAATTTATACTCCAACCAAAAGAGATTGCCAAAAAAGATTCGACGACAAATAGACGCCAGACGAAATAGATTAGTCCGCTAATTAACGCTATATCGGCAGATGAGTATAATTATTCTCAAAAAGAGTTATAACAGATTTGGGGGTCGTAAAAGATGGTCTTTCATGCAATTCCCTTACAGCTAGAGAACATTTCTCAAACGATTTTGTCATATTTCCACTTATTATCAAACTATCAAGCATTATTATTAAATATTTTTGTTATATTCCAATGGGTGTCTTACTTAACCTCTTAACTACGGCTGCGCGCGCACAATAATGTAAATATATAGCACTGCGATTTGTGTCCGATGGTGCTTTCCACTATGAAACTACATTACAATAGAATTATAGACGAATAACTTATAATATCTTTATACATTTTACGTAACAAATATTATCTTCACAAATCCGTACACTCTGCCGTTTACATAACTACAAATTTCACTGAGCATTTACTTGAAAATGCGCCGCAATTGCATTCCTATTCATCCACTTCCCAAGTATCAACGGAGATTTGCATAAAGAGACCTGGACTATCCGAGCTTCTACTTGCATTTTTTATATTATTCATAACATTAGACTTCACTCTAAACTTTATTCAGCTTTTTCCAACTACGTTCCGCGCAAGAGAAAGTGCACTCTCACCTCTGACGATCTTATTCATCATTCATTATTGCGAAGTTGACTTTTATCAAACATATCTCATGTTTCTGATGCATACAATTCGTAAGAAGAAGAGGAGTAGGTTTACGATAACAGTTTGTCAGTTGTGTATAAGATTTTACAACAAGATTTTCAAGAAACGTAGTATGGATATAATTAATTCTATAGCAAACAATTTTTAGGTGCGATGGTTCTCGCGTTTGAAAAAAATGGTTTAAAATGAGACGCGATTTCCGTACGTTTATTCGTCTTTTACTGTACAATGTGAAGTTAGCGGAACGCATGACGCTCCTGACGTGAAGTTAGCGGAACGCATGACTCTCCTGACGTGAAGTTAGCGGAACGCAAGTTACCGGAACGCATGACGCTCCTGACGTGAAGTTAGCGGAACGCATGACGCTCCTGACGTGAAGTTAGCGGAACGCATGACTCTCCTGACGTGAAGTTAGCGGAACGCATGACGCTCCTGACGTGAAGTTAGCAGAACGCATGACTCTCCTGACGTGAAGTTAGCGGAACGCATGACTCTCCTGACGTGAAGTTAGCGGAACGCAAGTTAGCGGAACGCATGACGCTCCTGACGTGAAGTTAGCGGAACACAAGTTAGCGGAACGCATGACGCTCCTGACGTGAAGTTAGCGGAACGCATGACGCTCCTGACGTGAAGTTAGCGGAACGCATGACTCTCCTGACGTGAAGTTAGCGGAACGCATGACTCTCCTAACGTGAAGTTAGCGGAACGCAAGTTAGCGGAACGCATGACGCTCCTGACGTGAAGTTAGCGGAACGCAATTTAGCGGAACGCATGACGCTCCTGACGTGAAGTTAGCGGAACGCATGACGCTCCTGACGTGCGTGAAGTTAGCGGAGCAGTATTCCGCTAACTTCACGTTGTATGGCGACAGATGCATAACAGTTTGGAAAGCGCGTACTTATTATCGTGTAGGAGCGTTTCCGGAAAGAAATCGATGGCCTAAATCACATTGAAGGTAAAATATCTAACAGAATATTCTGCCAACACTTAGGCCTCACTTTAATAAAAATTTCCATTAATAAAAATAAATAATTGAAATAATTCTGTCCCTCGTATCACGATCGCAAATCTACCATCTTTATTCTGTCGGAGAATTAAAACCATGCTTCGCCTGGTTGGATCTTCCTCCGCAATCAGCAATTATTATTATTAATAAATGTGTTCAATTAACAGCATTTAATCGCCGCTTATTATTTTTTGATAATAGCTAATTATCACGATCCATCAAATATTTAATTAGTACGACCTACGAACGTTACTTTGCTGGTGAATATATAAATACATTTTGTTATCCCCCGTTCAGTTGGTAATTTAAAGTCATAATTGAAAACTATTGATTTCGGATGTTTGCATTCCGAAATATCCCGGCATAATTAAAGGAAATATTGCAATTTGTTCTTATAATTTTCACACGACCTAATTGTTTTTTGTAAATGATATTTATAGTTATTTCATGGTATTTTGTGTTTAAGTATTATTACGTGCTTGTAATAAAACTTTTATCCCGGAACAATAACTTTACGTTTGATTGTATTTTTACTACAATAATTTCAGAAAACAAGTTTGTAGAGAAGCTTGATATGCAAATGGCTGAATTTTATCTGTGAAATGGTGAATTTGATTGGCAAAATGGTTAACTTGCCGTGCAAAACCTTTACAGGTTTCAATTTGTTTAATTTCAAGTGCAAAATGGTGAATATGATCTTCAAAATGTTTAATTTCGAGTACAAAATGGTGAATATGATCTTCAAAATGTTTAATTTCGAGTACAAAAAGGTGAATACGATCCGCAACACGTTTAATTTCGAGTACAAAAAGGTAAATATGATCTTCAAAATATTTAATTTCGAGTACAAAAACGTGAATACCATCCGCAACACGTTTAATTTCGAGTACAAAAAGGTAAATATGATCTTCAAAATGTTTAATTTCGAGTACAAAAACGTGAATACCATCCGCAACACGTTTAATTTCGAGTACAAAAAGGTGAATATGATCTACAAAATATTTAATTTCGAGTGCAAAAAGGTGAATATGACCCGCGAAAGCGTTAATTTGGTGTGCGAAACCTTAAGAGCATTTGCGCCTACGGCGGTATAAATGCATTCTCTTGATTACAAGAGGAAAAGCCAAAAGTAAATACCCAAGCGTAAGGAAGAGCTTTAACGTGAAATGTATAATGAAATCGCACTTCGAGATAGTTCTGGATTAAATTATACGAATGCGAATGGGGCATGCGTCGAGTATTTAGAATCCATGCGTATTCCGGGCAAATATATTCACACACACGAAAGTTGTAGATAACATCGTGAAAGCGATGCCTCCGAGGGACAAAGCTAATTACAATAGTCGCTGTTGCTCACTAGTTTTCAAACTATTCGTGGTTGGCTATACTGCCTAGCTATCTTCCACTTAGGATAGAAAATACGTGGATTCTCTCACAATTACAAACAATTTCTTGCATTGTGAAAAGCAACTTCCACAAAAAACCACTGGTTACATTGCATTGAATTTAGTTGGAAATAGTTCTTTCGCGTAAGCTTCTACGTCATTGTAAATTCAATTTATTTGTTGTTTAAAGATAAAAGAAAGTCGTTAGAATCAGTGGCAGTGGTTTTATGTATCATTTGTCTTTTTTTCTAACCTAACCTATGTGCTCTGCGTTGTAACGGTTACTGCAATCCTTATCCGTTTGTGGTCGAAATTATATTCGCTGTTATGCTGTATCTGCTCCGCATGCATTTAACTACTTTCGCCGGTGCTGCCCCCTATAACTTTTTGTTTGCAAGTGAAATCTCTGCTTAATGCCACCGTAGGGATTTACTTAAATTGTTTATTGCTCGTTATTTTAATGTTTCGATTAGAGGTCATGATTTACGTGGAATGGACGAATATATCGTAGAAGCTTTTAACCCCCGAAAAACAGTTCTCTCTGGTAACTTTGGAGAAAGTGATATACAGGATTTGCTTTCCAAGTTCATTCTTTTGAAGATCATTTTCACATTTTTACAAATCGAATTCACGTTTTTGCGAATCAAGCTTTTCTACAAATTCGTTTCTTTAAGAAATTGCGATGAAAATAAAACCCAACGTAAAGTTATCATTTCGAAATAAAATGTATGTTACTTTATGTTTAAGGATTATTGTATCACATACAATAACATTTTTATTTCGGATTATATTTATTTGTAATTATATTTATTTTCGAATCGAATTCAGCCTTCTGTGAATCAAGCTTTTCTACAAATTCGATTCTTTAAGAAATTGCGATGAAAATAAAACCCAACGTAAAGTTATCATTTCGAAATAAAATGTATGTTACTTTATGTTTAAGGATTATTGTATCACATACAATAACATTTTTATTTCGGATTATATTTATTTTCGAATCCAATTCAGCCTTCTGCGAATCAAGCTTTTCTACTAATTTGTTTTCTTAAGCTATTGTAATAGAAATCACATTCGATGTAAAATTATTGTTTCGAAATAAAAATGTCATTGCACGTGATAAATAATACTTAAACATAAAGTAACATACATTTTATTTCGAAATGATAACTTTACGTTGGGTTTTATTTATTTATAAAATAACATAAAATTGACATAAAATACATATTTAACACAGAAACGATTTATAAATGAAATATTTGATTCGCGAAAATGTGAATTGAATTTGCAAACGGGTGAGTTTTTATCTTCAAAATAATGTGAACTTAATGTGAACTGAAATAGGTGAACTTTCTTATGAATATATGAATTGTCTGATTTCTTATCAGACATAAATATTATAAATATTAAACATTACAAATAAATAAATATGAATAAATACGAACACTAGAATGACCAACCATATACTCAGTCATATTTACACATTATTTCTATATAAACAATAACTAGGGGATATAAGTTAATTAATGATAAAATAATAAAAAATAAAGTATACAAAATCTGCAACAATTCGCCGCGTTATATTCGAATAATTTAACTAAAAATCGGAAACAAGTCATTTCAACCCTTTCGATGGTTCCAGTATTAATGAAACATTATGACACAAAGAATGCAGAGACAAAGTAATATCTAACAATTCCATTCTTTTTAAAGTATCCATTTAAAATGGAAAATTAAAGGTTATCAAAAATAACTCGTCCAGTGACGTACATATATGTACGTATACCAATCAGGATGTACAATGACGTGGTACGTAAAGTTTCCGCGGTTTGGAAAGTGCTTGGCGTGTTCTGTGAGGGCACCGTTGTACTCGCCTCTGACGTTGCCTCACCTTTTTGCTCTTCGGATCCGCCGTTTCAGGCATTGATTTTCGTCCGCCTCGGTTCTTTCCTTCTGACACGAAGACGTGGCCACTCTTCGTTTTAACCCCGCAAATTTGGCTCAATCGAATTTTCTGACAATTATAGCACGTTGAGCCTCTCCAAAGAATATCCTCAAATATCGCATTGCATGTAAAGTGATTTGAGTCTAACGAAAAGAGTTTAACAGATGTGTGTGAGATTTTCCATCGAGATGACGAAGAGACACCGTATAGATACAAGTGATTGTATAGTACACAATTTTTAATTGCGATGGCTAACCTGTTTTTCAAAAAAGGGGTTTAACCCTTTGCGATCGGCAGATTTCGCTTTTGGGAGAACCAGTAGGTCGGAGCAAATCTATCGTTTCGCAATTACTTTTCCGTACAGGATTTAACCCTTTGCGGTCGGTGTCCCCGTAGCGGGGACATTTCTAAGTCGTCGTAGAAGTCGGTGTCCCCCTAGCGGGGACATTTTTAAATAGTCGTAGAAGTCCCCCGCAGCGGGAACTTTAAATCCTGTACGGAAAAGTAATTGCGAAACGATAGATTTCCTCCGACCTACTGGTACTCCCAAAAGCGAAATCTGCCGATCGCAAAGGGTTAAAGTCAATATATGGATATTAAAACACACAGAATTTGTTGTATTTAATACTACTTATAATACGTAAGGTTCCCGCTGCAGGGTTATTGACTTCTACGAGTATTTAAAAATGTCCCCGCTACGGGGACACCGACTTCTACGACGATTTAGAAATGTCCCCGCTACGGGGACACCGACCGCAAAGGGTTAAAAGGTTAAAATGAGACGCGATTTCCATACATTTATACGTCTCGCACTGTACAGTGTGAAGTTAGCGGAACGCGTGACGCTCGTAGCTCAAATCGCGGCTAGTTTTAAACCCTTTTTTGTTAAACGCGTGGGTAATTGCACTTAAAAATGGTGTGCTATGAAATTAGTTGTGTCTATACTAAGGCTCTTCAACATTTTGTTGGAAAATCTCCTCGAAAGGAGATTGAATTAATTAAGTTTGTTAATTATGTACTTAAGTTGTGAATAATTGAGTTATTAGTCGACTCGGCGCTCAATTAGTGGAGGATCTATCAATATAGATGTCACGTAAGTTAATATCTCTTATGTTCACTGGATTTAAGAAAACAGAACATAATCTTGGCTAATAATTACAAATGGCGCACGAAATAAGAGCATCTATCAAACAAACATAAACGCCGCCAGGATTAAATCCCTTGAAACATAATTAATCTAGGAACAATACTCATTAATCGTTTGTTTTTCGGCCGATATTAATCATAATAAGAAACTTATCTCCTTCCTTCCATAATTAGAATTAATCTCCCAGTGCGTCTTCATTTCTCTTTAATGTCACATTTATCCAGGCTTTCCGCAGAGCTTAGACTTTATGGGAAAGTCTCTGTCAATTTAATTCCTTGCCGAAAATTTATCAAAAAACCTGGAACATTTATCTGAAGGTACGCGTCATCTATTCGGTTAATTAAACCACGGGTCGTTATCCTTCGTATTTAAGCGGTGAGGTAACACCTTTTTCTGTGGGGGAAAAAAGAAGAATTTCGTTCGCTTCTCAGGTATCGTGAACAATGCGGTGACATAAATCTCTGGAAAGAAAAGTCCCTACTCGTGTATCCGCTACCGCCGGAATACTTCGTGATTTCAGAGACTTTCCTATCTTCTCTTCTCTTCTCTCTTCCACTCTTCTCTACTCTTCCCTTCTCTTCTCGTTTCTTGGTTTACAATCTGACGTCTCAAAGAGAAAAGGATCTCCCTTTTCTTCCTGATGGTTTTGTTTCACCGGAACGAGAGCACATTGTTTCTACTCTTTCCTTCTCGCTAACAAGTGACAACCGTATATCATACTATTCTATATTCATCCGCCCAGGTGACCAACCTCTTATCTACCTCGATTTCGAAATGTTGAGGTATCGAAACGGAGGAAGATTATGTTTTACAGGGTTTGGACTGCAAGTTAACCATTTTGCATCCGAAATTAATCATTTTGCTGATCAAATTCACCTTTTTGCACCCGAAATTAACAATTTTGTTGATCATATTCACGTTTTTGCGCTCCAAATTAACCATTTTGCTGATCATATTCACCTTCAAATTCAAATCAAATTCACGCTTTTCTTTTATATTGGATTTTATTTATATCACAATAACTTAGGAAAACAAAATTGTATAAATGGTTGATTGCAAAAGGGTTAATTCGGAGTGCGAAACCTGGAGACTAACATCAAGTGGGATTGGATTTGACATCGATACTCTAAACTATCAGATATTTTATGACATAAAAGTAAAATATGGTGACAAGGTACGGATGACTTACGATGTCCCATAACGCGTAATATACTGGTCCCGCCATTTCCATAAAACCGTAAAATATTAAGCAATATAGTTAATTTACAATCATAAATGTCTACTTTAAAATAGAGAATAAGAATTTAAACGTTAGAACGAACATTAAAAGTAAATAGAATATAAAACCTTTGTCCATTTGATAATTTACCATTAATATTAAACTATTTCCTTGCCATGCAGACACATATTGTATTGGCACCTGGGTGTAATAAGATTGTGTTACCTTTAAAATCGGTCGGCTCCGTTTATTGCTATCGCTCGGTTTTTAGTTTCCCCGCAAGAAATGACTTTACTACAAGAAGGTTGGCGAACTATGCAGCGAGAAACATTACGCAAACTTGTCGGGGTATGTCAAAAATATGTAAAATAGCAATAATGAAAAAAGGGGGATACTTCGACGAATCGCGTATTAAGCGAAATGTATAATTAATATAGAATCAAATATACGACATTTATACGACTCTTCTATCTTATAATATCAACATACATCAACCTACAGATATACTCGAAGAAAAGTATCCCATTCCATTTTATAGACAAGATATTTCATAATTTACTTAACGATAGTAAGTCATCCCAAACTTATGACTAGTAATCTATGTATTCTTTATGTTAGAATTGGTACGCCTTGCGATAAAATGAAATTGAAAATGTATCCGTCAGACATTACTGTGTTTTTTCGAGTTAAACGTCCACCGAGAAGCATAGAGATATTAGCAAAAAAATATTTGAAATTCTGCAACACATTTCCCATTCATTCCTGCAGTGATACATGTTTCAAACCGTTCTTATGGAATGCAAAAAGTGGATCTTGCGGAATAGTCTATCTTGCACGGTAGAATAGAACATTTACATAACTGATATTAGTGTGGCGCTTCGTAACATAGCGGCCATACCGTAGCGCCGCTATGCTTGGCATTCGGTAATCAGCCGCATTATTTACGCCCGCAGGATTCTGCGTATGCCACAATCCATGGCGCTCTAAAAAGATCAGCCACGTGCTTTCCATTCCACTACATGAAAGTCAAATTTTCATGTGAGACTTCCGGAAATTACAACAATTTCATTCGATTATTAGATTTATCCAACCATTTATTATTACTGCACTTTGATTCAATTGAACTCCACGTCGCGGCAGTTTTTATAAGTTCTGCACTTAAGTACAATATTTTTACGGAATGCTTTTTTGTGTAGGAATTTGTAATTTTTTCATGCGAGTCTTTTAGAAATTAGAATAATTTCTTTCGATTATTAGATTTATCCAACCATTTATTATTACTGGACTTTGACTCAATTGAACTCCACGTCGCGGCAGTTTTTATAAGTTCTGCACTTAAGTACAACATTTTTACGGAATGCTTTTTTGTGTAGGAATTTGTAATTTTTTCATGCGAGTCTTTTAGAAATTAGAATAATTTCTTTCGATTATTATTTTCCGGTTAAATGTAAATAAAACCAGCAAATCACAACCGATTTAAGATCACCACAGATGATCATTCGTCTTTCCATAAGGTAACTGTTCGATTATGTATTTTTCGTTCCGTGGTTGGCATCTCGTAAACTTTCGACGACCGATTGGTGAACGTTCAGATGTGTTCCCGACGAACTGAATCGCACCGAACAAATTATTCCTAGGTACGTTTGCACTTGGCGCGCTGTCTGGTTTTCCGGTGCCGGGATATCCGGGCGTGCTAAATTCTTAATTACTACGCAAATGAGTTTTGCATCCTTCATGAGACTTAGAATTTGAAATGAACAGAGGATTTCATACGTATTCCGCATGCCAGTGAGGCCCTAGCTAAGTCTACGGTTGTACTTTTACTTTTCGCCTTTTTTTTCATCACCAACCATTGTAATTATTTCGTTCTACATGTTGGATGAAATATTTGTAGTGAGTTTCCTCTCTGTCTTCATTTTTCGTTCATGCATATGTGTATACACAATGGCTGCGCGCGTAGCTAAAGGTAGAAGACAATATGAGTATTTGTTTGCGTAAGTAATGAAACATATGTTAAGTAAAGTGTCAGTATGGAACGAATTAATTATTATAATAACTAATTTCTCATTTTCTGAGATTTTTGATATTATTTTTGGTTCGCATTGCATACGAAAGCGAATTAAATCGGTTGGTTTACTGTGGTCATCCATTTTTATTTTGATAGACGTATATGTAATCGAGTTATCGCAATCAACTGAGTGGCGACTAAGAGTCGCCTCCTTTATATTAAGTTTAACGATAAGACTTTAGATTATTAAGACAAGATTAAGATGAACTCCAATTACTTTTTATTGGACTTTAAATCATCGACAACCGGAGTGAATCTGAACGTCGTCTCTCAGTCGTCACCCAAATTCCCGCGATAAAACCAGTGGCGACTGAGAGTCGCCTTTCGAGTGCAAGATATTAACTCCAGTAGCGCATGGACAATGGACGTACATAATAAATCTTGTACATTCAGTTTCACGTTCATAAATATATAATACTATTTCTGACTATATTATTAAACAATTATGTGACTGTTATTATTAAACTCAGCCTCGTTACCTTGTAATTATAATTCATAATGACTTCCGTCTTATTCGGTCCTCAGCATCCGCCTGGTTTCAACTTCCGGCGAAACCAAGAGAACGTCTACCGAAAGTATTCTGAAACATATTGCTGAAATATAGTCATAAATATCTAATATCCAATTAATATAAACATATAAATATATAAATACATAATTGCCCAATTAATTTCCAACACGTCATAAAAAACTCCATAAATACGACACCTTCGCGATTAATTTTAGGCAATTTATTAAAAAAGAGAAAAAAACAACGGAGTTAAAGTATGATCAGCCACAAAACGGCCTTTTAAATATTCAAAAAGACCGCGCGGCCGTCTAATTCAAAATGGAACACAAGGAAGCGCATCAACAGACTGATCAAAGAATGAAACGAAATAAATTCGACCTCTCGTAACAATATGAATGCATAAAATAATGAACGTACTTTTACGGTCTTTTTTGGCAGAACTCTAACAATAAAAACGTGCTTTTACATAGATAAAGTAGACCATTATGGTCGTATAGGAGTCAGGTGACATTATAGTCGGACAAGTGTGTGTTTTCACGTACACACACGTGTGCGATGTCGCATTCAAACATATGTAGAATGCTGGGCCGACGCATTGCGGGGTAAACTGACGCGGTTAAAATATTACAGCTTCATGTAATTTGTTATTGTAATACAACTGCACCGAAAGCGCGCTGCCGCCGTTGGAACAGCATCGCGACAAGATAAGATGAAAATTTTAACACCGGTAATTAATAATAAAGAGTCCAACAATTTTGTGTTTAGCGTAAACATTGAAGTAGTCAGACTGCTCCGAGGATTTACATGGTTTGAGGAAAGGTTAATTATGGGGAAACTCTTGAAACATAAATACATGTATTAAAGTGATAAATGGTTGTAATTAATCATTATGGTTTTTCTTGTTGTTTTATGGAATTGATTTATTAATATCATTTTGCGCAGAATGATACGCTTTAGGAGAGAAATTTCATTCTGTAGAGGTTAGTGGTGTAGAGATTTTGAGGTTATTTCCGATATTCGTATATCGCTGGGAATTATGTTTGTTGTGTTAATTAAGGATTATGTAGAGGTTTTGCACTTGAAATTAATCAGTTTTCGGGTCATATTCACCTTTTTTTACCTCAAATTAACCCTTTTGCATTCTTAGGGTATAAAAAATAATAATGGCAACAAAATTAAAAATATCAATTTTTTTTATTTATATTAAGTAACTTTTTAAGCTATATTAATTTACAGAGGGCGTATATATACGCTTTTCGTATATATTGATGGATTTCTGAGGGCGTATATATACGCTTTTCGTATATATTGATGGATTTGTTAGGGCGTATATATACGCCTTTAGCAGTCAAAGGGTTAATAGCGTTAATTGCTGCGTGAAGCTGGAACTAGTAAGTGTCCCATGACTTACGGACGGGAGTGTATATGTTTATTTGTTATAAACATTTATTGATACTTGGAACCGGTAAACTCTCTTTGAGATTCAGGGAATTTCTTTTATTAGAACAACCTACGTGACTTTGTTACTGTTAATCATACTGGTGACATTACATGGTTTAAAATGGCCGGTGATACTACACCGCAAGTATCGGCTATTGGTTATCTGTTTCGGATATCGTATATTATTTGATAGTGTATCGGAAAATTTTGTCCGAATATCGAAACTGGTTCACACCGGTTTACTGTATTTTGTTACATTACAAACAGTGTTCAAATCGACGGAGGCGTATTAAATGTATTGCACGGTAAATGAGGTTGAATACAATATAAACCGATAAGGAGAATATTAGCCAGTTTTGCCGGTTTTTCATTCGCACCGAAATGTAACCTGGATTGGCGCTTACGGGTTTCGTAAATTAACGATTTTGCAGATCATATTCAACTTTTTGCACTCTAAATTAACGATTTTGCAGATCATATTCAACTTTTTGCACTCTAAATTAACGATTTTGCAGATCATATTCAACTTTTTGCACTCTAAATTAACGATTTTGCAGATCATATTCAACTTTTTGCACTCTAAATTAACGATTTTGCAGATCACATTCAACTTTTTGCACTCTAAATTAACGATTTTGCAGATCATATTCAACTTTCTACACTCTAAATTAATGATTTTGCAGATCGTATTCAACTTTTTGCACTCGAAATTAACCTTCTTGCAGATCATATTCAACTTTTTGCACTCGAAATTAACAATTTTGCAAATCACATTCAACTTTGTGCACTCTAAATTAACGATTTTGCAGATCATATTCACCTTTTTGCACTCCAAATTAATCCTTTTGCAGATCACATTCACCTTTTTGCACTCGAAATTAACCCTTTAGCAGATCATATTTACCTTTTTTGCACTCCAAATTAATCCTTTTGCAGATCATATTTACCTTTTTGCACTCGAAATTAACCATTTTGCAGATCACATTCACCTTTTTGCACTCGAAATTAACCCTTTAGCAGATCATATTTACCTTTTTTGCACCCAAAATTAACCATTTTGCAGATTTCATTCACCTCTTTGCAAAACAAATTCACCCTTATGACTGAAGTAAATCTTAATGTCGTTTCTCAGTAGCTGCAATAAACTGTGTGGCGACTGAGAGGCGACATGAAGATTGACTCCTGTTGTCGATGATTTACCGTCTAATAATGAAATATAACTGGAGAAAATCTTAATGTCGCCTCTCAGTCGCCACTCTAATAGCTGCAATAAACTGAGTGGCGGCTGGGAGTCGCCACTCGAGTGCAATGAGTCAATATATTCCGAAATATAGTTACTTGTCATACGGATTAAAATTACGTTGATATGAATTTGTTTTATTTCAATTTCAATTATTTCTAATTGCTGCAATAAACTGAATGGCGACTCTCAGTCGCCACTCGAGTTCAATGGTTTAATATATTCCGAGACAAAGTTACTTGTCAAACGGATTAAAATGACATTGATATAAATTTGTTTTATTTCAATTTCAATTATTTTTAATTGCTACACTAAACTGAATGGCGACTCTCAGTCGCCACTCGAGTTCAATGGTTTAATATATTCCGAGACAAAGTTACTTGTCAAACGGATTAAAATGACATTGATATAAATTTGTTTTATTTCAATTTCAATTATTTTTAATTGCTACAATAAACTGAATGGCGACCGAGAGTCGCCACTCGAGCGAAACGGGCCAATATATTCCGAGACACAGGTACTTGTCATACGCATTAAAATGACATTGATATAAATTTGCTTTATTTCAATTTGCCTCTGTAAACAAAGCATGATGTTTACTCTCCATTGTTTACCGACCATTTTAATGTACCCGTAATTGTTGTTAGATCCGTAATATTAATGGCACTTGCAAATAGTAATCCAATTCATCTCGCGCATTTAACAGCGTAATTTTCCATTAAATTTGCTTAGCAATGAAAATATTTGATCACCGTATGAAGTGATTCAAAGGGGAATCCCACGCGAGACGATCGAGGAAACTTGATATTTTATAGTCCATTTCCATGAGCGTCGTGTAACATTCATGCGCGCGCAACATCTGGGCGATTTCCACGATTCCTTGCAATGGTCACTTCGAAGACCAACAAGCCTTAAACTAATCGCATCTATGTGAATCCTACGATTGTATTACGTATCGAAGCGCAAGTTTACACTGTGAACTCGGCCTAAATCGCGGCCATGTAAACGTGCATCACGATTACATCCCCGAGTGCTGATCCTCGAATGAATTACCTGCGTCTATGCCGTACAACTGTAAACCAACCATAACCTCCATGAAATTACCATCAAATATATCAATATGTAATATGTAGTTTTTTTTGCGGCTATTAATAAGGCCATTAATATTAATATGGCCTTATTAATAGCCGCAACAAAACTTCATATTACATATTAATAATATTACGGCCAACTTCAACCTTCAAGAAAATTAATCAAATATATCGCTAATATTCGTCAAATTTTCAATAATTTGAAACAATAACAATGTAAACTAACCAATGCCTCGTAGAGCACTCAAACAATATTATTTGTTGACCTTAAATACAGCTTTAAATTTGATTTCACGAAACAACATTTATTTATTAAAATAATAAAATTCTGCAGATGATAAACCCGATATTTAATAAAATATAACACCCCTAATTACCATATCAACGAATATCTGTATTTTGATTTTCATAACGAAATATGACGTAAATAATATAAAATTACGTGGACGATGTAAAGCGAACTTTTTCCGGCCAAATAAATATCACATAAAAGTCAAAGATTTGGGACGAAGCAGAATTAATACATTTATTAATCGAACCTTTAGCGTGGTAAACAAGTCTGTGGATGTGTTTACAAGGAGTTTACTGCAGTGCTGGCAACTGTAGTAATGTAATTTATTTATTGCGTCTGAAGAACCGAGGCAGAGAGTGCATGCGAGTTAATTAAAAATACTTCGTTACTAAGCTGATTGTTCCACGTGGTAATACTAGTTGTTAATGCTTACCCGCCGGAATATCCCTCGTTGGACACGGTGTTAATAAAAGCAATTTTTGTTCGAAATCGGATGCGTACCAACATACACGAAAATTCTAATTAAAATCATTTTTGCGGAAAATTTCATATTTTTACTTTAATATTTTTCTGTTCGAAATTATCAGAAATCTATGATTTAATTCTTTGCGGTTCGCGATGTTTTTGGAATTTCATTCTAGCCGGTTTAATTTATATCATTTAGTTTGCCGTTATTTGAATAGTTTACCAGCTTGTTAACACCTTGCACTTGGAGGCGACTCTCAGTCGCCACTTAGTTTGTTGCAAGAGGCGGTATTAAAATTCACTTCGGTTTTCGGTGATTTTAAATTTAGTAAGAAAAAGTACGTGGAATAAATCTTAATGGTGGAATAAATCTTGATGGATATATTTATAATATAAATATTATAGCAAATAGAATTTGAATGTTTAAAAAACATTAACTAGTATTGTTTACAACTTATAATTTATGTCGAATTAACTCGACGGGGACTGGAACGAAGTGTTATGTCGAGTCATGTTCGACATAAGACTTGCTGGAGCGCCATCTGACGGCGAGTCACGCTCGACGTAGAACTTGCCGGGAACAAAATGTAGCAATTACTTTATGAAAATATTTATGTTTATGAAAATATTTTCCGGGAACAGAAGCAACTGCGAGTTAATTTCTCTACAATAGGAGCTCGATAATCGATCAATTAATTCGTTTATAATGTACATCCAAGTTATATTTCATACGAAATATTCGACGAATGCGAACACAGTACAAGCATTGTACGTACAAAGCATACCGAATTGAACAGTGTTTATCAAAATATGTAATTAAACCCTTATTGTTCCACCGAATGTTAACGGACTACGAAAAGAGTGCACTTCATAATTCATCGAAAAGTTTTAACAAATGTTCATTTGCATCTCCGTCTCTGATTTCCAGAAACAATATCCAATTACGTGACATTCAATATTAATTTCAAAATGCGCGCCATTCGTTAATTTACCATTACAGACACACTTCTTTTATATTCCCAAGTGTACTTCGCGCATGTCTGATATGGAACATTGCATCGATTACTTCTCACGTCAGTAATATTCGGAAATATAGAAACATGTCTAGTGTACTTTTTTTAACCATTTATAACGCCATTTTGTTGCGTTTAAAAGGAAATCCTTTAACGTAGATTCAGTTAAATACGATTTTAACGAAGATATATTACATGAAAATAGTAACGAAATTATTACCTAAACCAAAAAAGGTGACAATCTTTGCTCGCAATTTTATAATTATTATTACAATAATAACTGCTGAATAAAAATTACTAGAATAAACTACTGAAAATCGGGCTGAATCTTCCAAAGTTAACCGGTAAATAAAAAATAATAATATTTAGGTAATATGAGTTGACAGTGTTTAATTGATTCAATTATAACCAAAAAAAGATGGAGTCGTGGACGTTCTTAATCAGCGGTATCTCAGTGGCGATGAAATTAAAGGGAAGATAAACGTTAAATAAAACGGTAAATAAAAAATAATAATATTTAGGTAATATGAGTTGACAGTGTTTAATTGATTCAATTATAACCAAAAAAAGATGGAGTCGTGGACGTTCTTAATCAGCGGTATCTCAGTGGCGATGAAATGAAAGGGAAGATAAACGTTAAATAAAACGGTAAATAAAAAATAATAATATTTAGGTAATATGAGTTGACAGTATTTAATTGATTCAATTATAACCGAAAAAAGATGGAGTCGTGGACGTTCTTAATCAGCGGTATCTCAGTGGCGATGAAATGAAAGGGAAGATAAACGTTTAAAGGAAGAAGTCTTATGAGGAGAGCGGTATAAGGCCGGCAACCAAGTGAAAGCGGCTTACCTTCGCGAAACGTTAAATAATCGGCTATTCCCGGTATCGCGTACTCCCTAAATCTCCTCTTTTCCACGAAAGTGCTCTTCATATTTTCTCCCTACGTCGGCGCACTAATTTCCTCACTACCATACCCCATTTTCTTCTATTAACACTTCCCTGCCACCTGGGTCGCATACAGTCAACTATGAACCTTCCGTTCAAGCCGTTTGATGCTTTCTCTATTAATCAAATACTTTCATTTCTTTTATTTAAACTACGACGATAAACATGCTATTTTACATATTTTTGACATACTTCGACAAGCTTCTTGTAGTAAAATCAAAAACATAAACAACTCCGGATACTTATATTATCCATCCGTCCAACGGACAGTTTAATCGATTGAAGAGGATAAGAACTACCTTATCGAAACGTTTCGTCGAACAATTGGAATAAAGAAGTTTTCTTTGAAATTCTTGGCCTTATTAATAGCCGCCTAAAAACTATATAGTACATATTAACAATATTTCGGCCAACCTTAACATTCAAGAAAATTAATTGTAGTCAAATCATTTAAAGGTTACATTTAATTTGTAAGGTTACAAAAGTTTGAGATTTAAAGGTTACGAAATCTTATTACACCCAGGTGCCAATACAATATGTGTCCGCACGGCAAGAAAATAGTTTAATATTAATAGTAAAATTATCAACTGGACAATAGTTTTATATTCTATTTACTTTTAACGTTTAAAGTAAACGTTGGAATGAATACAAGGGAAGTATAGGTGGCATTAATTACTGTTTGAAAGAGTTTCATTGGAAATTGGAAGAACTTGTTAATATTCAAAGCTCGATGATATTTTAAGGACGGATCTCCGAAATTTCGTTCAACCAGCAAACTGGTAAGTGAATTATACACTGTTACATTGAGTTATTCATTATGCTTGATAACTATCTTTTAATCGGACGCAGTTTCCCTCGGGGTATCATCTCAATTAAGAGTGTCGGCGGTAATTAAAGGCTTATAATCGTGTTTTTAATGCAGCATTATAAATTCAATTATAAAAGCGTAACGGGAACTCTTCGGGCTTAGAGTAACTTATGCATTACATTAGGGGCGCTGGAAAGTAGAATAATCAATTCGATAGATAAGAATTTTTTACGTCGAAAAATTGGGAATTTGATTATTTCCAAATTGGATTTCAGTTTTATAAGAAGAGTTTTAAAAAATAAATTTGTAGAAAAGCTTGATTTGCAAAAGGTGAATTTGATCTGCAAGCCCGTGAATTTGAATTGAAAAAGAGTGAATTTGATTTGCGAAATGGTGAATTTGAGTGCAAAAGGGTGAATTTGATTTGCGAAATGGTGAACTTAGAGTTGCAAAACCCTGCAGTGTCTTCGGACGTATTACTTCCATAATTTCCGTAACGCATTCACATTTATGCCAGAAAATTGCAGAATAATATGCCTCGTAGCATTTTCAAAGTGCGCGGGCTACTTTGGTGGTAAAATATGTAGAATCAATCAGACATATCATTAGAAGTAACTTCCCTTGACAATGCAAATTCTGTGGTACGTAGTTATATACATCATTTGCAAGTTCTATGGCCAGGACGAGGAACTTTTATGAACGAGAGTAGATTACAAAATGTGCATCCTAAGTAAATTTTAAGTTCCTTTGCCTGCGGCATTCTGGAAAAAAGAAGTTGAGTTTACCGCGGGAACTTCGCCTGAATAAGGAACTTCCTAAGTTGCGTAACATTTCGAACTTTTAAACTCCAGCGCATCAACTAGTCTATTGATAATTAAAAATGTCGGATTAGTAACAACAACACAACGAACATGTTGCATAAAAATTCATGCGACTCAGGATACACTGCCGAATTGCTTTTTATTTTATTTACTTATTTATTTATTTATTTATTTATTTATTATAATATCTGCGAGGTAAAACCTGTTGGTACAAATCGTATACATTTTTAAATTTCCCGAGTGTGTTGTTTCAAGAATCGCCTGATTATATTTCTTACGAAATACATTTTCTTGGTGGCTAACTCTTTGTAATCAGAGGTTTAACTTACATCGCGAAACTCCGGAAACCTATTAACTTCAGTTACCGAATTATATACCGACTCAATTATAGAATCTGGTGTGCTCTTAACCTCTTACAATTAACTACTGTACGCCACTATAGTGGCTTTCCCGTATGTTATCTTATTATGTTTCCTTTTCAAACTCTTTACATGAAAATGTATAAAGAAATGATAATTTATTCATCTCTAACTCTATTCGAATGTAATTTCATAGTGGAAAGCACCGCCGGACACAAATCGCAGTGCTGTTTACATTAATGTGCGCGCGCAGCCCGCGTCGAACATTGCCGTGCAAAGATACAGCGCCGCGGAAAGTCCAGCTAAGAGGTTATGTTATGATTAAGTTTAGGCTTTACTTGCAAGTTCCACCTGGCGTACCACTTCAGTTCAATATGCAAACGTTCTGAACTACCCCGTAGCTTTACTTACCCCATACTTCCAAACAAAATGTCCCTATGCACACTACACCTACATAAATATTAATATATTATACATAGAGTACATACCCAGGTTTTGCACTGGAAATGAACCCTTTCGCAGATCATATTCACCATTTCTGCAAATCAAATTCTTTCTTTCTTCGGATATTGTAATAAAAAGTGAATCCTGAATGACATAATGTTAATATGTAATACTTAATTAACATCGGAAGTATTTTGAAATATTTAATTTGTAAGTATTTCGAGGTTATGTAAGTTATTACCGCTTAGAGGTTTTGCAAGGTTCTTCTAAGTTTCCGCCAATTTTTAAGGACAATTTAAAGGCAACATTTTTCTATGTTGATATATATTTAGTCAATTATTTATGCACCGATTTGTTTCACAAGCTTTCTCCATTTTTTGCTCAACTTGAACTTTTCAAACAATCCAATACATTTCTAAATTTCTTTGATTAGATTGTCATTGCATAACAGATTTTCTTAATCATTTTTAGAACCCAAATTTTATTTGTTTTGCCCGAAAGATTCCGCTCAAATATAGCCAATTATTTTATGATTAGAAATATTAAATTTATCAAGAATCTTTATTAAAACCTTTGCTTCTAACTGATTAAAGTCCGTAGAAAGTTGCTGAGTGATAAATTTGTAGGATTTCTGAAGTTTTAAAGTGCGCTATTTAATCAAAGCTCTTTCCATTGATTATCGATAATACCAATAATTGCCTGTGAATAATGCATTTAATACAGGTTTCCACATTAATCTATCAATATACCTATAATATTAGAATAATGCGAATATTAGCTGCATTTGTGCGATTTGGATTACTGTGATTATACATGAATTGCGAGTCAAATTCAATTTTTTGCGAATCAAATTCAACCTTTTACACATCAAATTCAGTTTTGAGCAAATTAAACTTATCCTTTTGCACATCAAATTCAATTTTTAGCAAAGTAAACTTATCCTTTTGCAGATCAAATTCAATTTTTGGCAAATTAAACTTATCCTTTTGCACATCAAATTCAATTTTTTGCGAATAAAATTCAACCTTTTGCAGATCAAATTCAATTTTTAGCAAATTAAACTTATCCTTTTGCACATCAAATTCAATTTTTAGCAAATTAAACTTATCCTTTTGCAGATCAAATTCAATTTTTGGCAAATTAAACTTATCCTTTTGCACATAAAATTCAATTTTTAGCAAATTAAACTTATCCTTTTGCACATCAACTTCAATTTTTTACGAATAAAATTCAACGTTTTTCACATCAAATTCAATTTTTAGCAAATTAAACTTATGCTTTTGCACATCAAATTCAATTTTTAGCAAATTAAACTTATCCTTTTGCACATCAAATTCAATTTTTTACGAATAAAATTCAACGTTTTGCACATAAAATTCAATTTTTAGCAAATTAAACTTATCCTTTCGTACATCAAATTCAATTTTTAGCAAATTAAACTTATCCTTTTGCACATAAAATTCAATTTTTAGCAAATTAAACTTATCCTTTCGCACATCAAATTCAATTTTTTGCATATCAAATTCGATTGTTTGCAACTCAAATACACCCGTTTCCAATTCAAGTTTTTCTACAAAATTGATGAGTCTTATTTCTTATCTTAAACTTATTACCTTCACAACGTGAGTCACCGAGAATCAATCTGTTACGAAGCGTGTTAATAAGTAAATGTTTAATTACGGGAAAGACCTCCAACTTAATTTTCACTCTTAATATGTTTGCCATTGGAAATCTTACGTAGGCCAAGAAATACAATACATTCAATTCGAGCGAAATGAATCTTTGCACAGCCTTCTCATTTTTCGGAAGTTCCCATTTTGACCAATCGTTCTGCTTCCTTCATTGCGTTCCGAATTCGCGGAACTTTAAATTAAGTTTCGTTGTGGAAAGTGTCCACGGGATCTTGGAAGTCACCAATACATAGGTATTTAAGTGTTGGCAGGCTGTAACTTGGATGAAATTCAATCCCGTCGGCACTTCTATTCCGACTATTGCTATCTTGTTTACACCTTCACCATTTCACATCTCACCGTTTTCGTCTCTTTTTACACCAGAAAACCACAAATTCTCCGGAGTATTATTTGATATCGGGTTAGATCGTTCAGAAGAAATAACTCCTGTCGTCTCTGCTCTTCGCCTTGAATTATCGTTTCGATTTTCTTTTATCTGCTGGAATTTTATGAAATGTGAAAAACTGCAGGACTCAGCTTTATACGAAAGGTTTTTGTTTAACACTAAAACTACCGAACATATACTGCGTTATTTTAACACATTTATTTTATATTTAAACTATAATCGGAGGATTTAAGTTGATTCAATTATTTGATTCAATTATTTCCGTTATGTATATAAAATAAAAGTATATAAAATCTGAAACAATGCGGTATGTTCGTATAAATTAAGTAAAAATGGCAGACAAGTAATTTTAACCCCGATGGTAGTTTTAGTTTGAAATAACATCATTTTTTATATTGGCATTAATATTATTCATTTTAAGAACAAGAAAACCATTGTTCGTTAAAACCAAAATATTTATAAATTCAATATAAGTGAATTCTTTTAACTCTGTTGCATTTCTGCAACAGTATGCATTTAATTATTAACATAAATATTATTAAAGGCAATTATTAAAAGTTACACATATTATATTATTAAATGCTATTTTATTGGTTAAAAAATATGCCTGTTGGACGAGCACCATTTCTTTGTATAAATTCCTGCAATCTTGTTTCCACGTTTTCCGATACCTGACGTAACATATTCTGTTGGAATATTATATAATATAATATTAATATTAATATTAATATTCACAGCAGCATGTCCTGGATAACTGTGATTGAAGGTTTAACAAGTTCGATATATTGTGGTGTTCTGATTGCTTCTTCAGCGCCATGATATTGTTTAATTAATGTGTAAACAATAGCTTGAAATTTCCGAAGATATAATTTATCGCATGAGCGCGTATTTATAATACGCTTTTACCCAAAATCGTAATATTCGGTTAACCACCGTTCCATGTTTTCTAAACGGCATTGTATAATGACCAGTAATTTTTTAAATCTCCCGCTCCACTGATGAACTCTATTATGTCACGTCCAACACGCATGCGTACAAGTATAATTGAGGCATTCGGTTGTAAAACATTGTAACTAAAAAAGTAAAGTTTGGAATTAAATCACCGATTACTTACCATAACTTAATACCAACCTTTTTTCTTTGAAAAAGTGCAAATTCTTCACAGATACCCTAAAAATATATGAAATCAGCTGTAAGGAATTGACGCCAATAACTCAATTTCGCGAACAATGTCAGGTACCATGTTTTACAATCGAATGCCTTAATAATGAAATAAAGTATACTCTATTTCAGTCAATTGTTGGGCACTGAAACTTGAGATATATTAAATAATATTTGTTGAACGCATCGAGTTTCGTTTTCTTTTTATATCAAAGGGTTAACAGTATCGTTCTATGACGATATTGTTGCCATTAATTCAATTAACGGAACGTTATGAGTTGGAATTTTGTTATTACATTCTGCAATGTGCCATTTTGACGGTTTTTGGTAGTCCCAGGGTTAAGGCCCTTTAAGGCCTTTCAAAATTGATGATGCGCGTCTTAAAGTTAACCCCTTGACATACAAATAAAACCGAATTTCATGGGTCCAAAAAATACTATTTAATTTGGCTCAACTGAACAGTTACGTAAGCTTTGAAACAGAACGGAATATTTACAATGCTAAATATCATTTAATAAGATTGATACACAATATTAATGGACAATAATGAAGTAACATTATTAAATAATAAATAAGTAGTTCCGTAAAGTATGACATTTTTCCTGTCCGCCGGAGACAGTTCTTGCGTCCCGGAGACGTCAACGTCTACAATGACACGCGAAACAAATGACGTCTCTCAGACGTCATTGTATACCAAGGGGTTAACGGTTATTCTATCTTTGTTCTTTATTAATAATTACCAGAAATACTCGCTTACTTTAGGCGAGGGACTGAGCACCTCTTCCTGGTGGACATTTTTTAAACGAGACAGTGGTCGGGGAATATACTGTGAAAAAATGCTCCCAGTCCACCGTGGGTTTCCCCGTTTTGGTCGCAATGCATGTGCAAAAACATCCCCTAAATATCGGCATTTACGGTTCTCGACGTGAAAAGGGGTGCCGTGTTAAGCCTCCATGGTCATTTGTGCATTTATCTGCGCTCGCCGCGCTCTCTTTTTCCTTCTCCATCCTCCCGCCCTTTCAATCATTGCTTCTCTCTCGCTCTAGTCATTCGTTCACGCGAAACTCCCATCCTTCTTTTCCCTCTCACCAGTCACTCGCGCAGCAGACGTTTCATCTCCCTCTCTCTTCTACTATTTTATCCCCATCCAACTTTCATTTTTCCTTTAAACTTCTCGCACTCCTTCCCCCTCCCCCGCCCCGTGTGGTCTTTCTTCTCTTTCTTACTTTTTATTCTCATTAACTATTTCTTTCTTCCACTCTTCTCGTACGTTCTTCCCAGTGATTCTTCCGCAATAAATGTTTCACTTTGCTCCGAGCACGCTGTCCTTCTTCCACTCATTCATTTGCTTCGCAACCAGTATTCTTCCTCTCTGTTGCACCTAGTCTGGTTCCCCATATGTGTCCTACTCCTTTAGTTCTATCTCGTTGTTCCGCCTCTTCTTTTCTCTTCCTCGAACTCTTTGTGGCTACACACAGCGGCAAAAAGGTACCAGCAGGGAAAATCTTGTCCGTCCAAGAACGGCCTGGTTTTAATGTTACTCCCTTGCCCTCTTTCCATTCTTCTCCCCCTTTCGACTCCTACGCCTTTGGTCTTAACACTTCTACCCTGCATCCACAATGTTCTATCCCTCTAGCGGACGATGTACGATTTCTCTCAAACTCTCACATCTTTTTCTGCTCCCGTTCATTCTTTGTTACCACTCCGCACATTCATATCGTTTTCTCGTTTTCCGTGACTCCTTCACTCTCTTTGTCCTACGATTCTCATCTCAATTCTTGTACCGCCAATTTCGTCTACTATCATTCATATCTTTTGTTTAACACTAAAACTACCGAACATATACTCCGTTATTTTAACACATTTATTTTATATTTATATTTATTTATATTTATATTTCTTGGAGTGAATCAAAAAGCTGCAAGCTTAGATTGGCTACAAATAGCTATTTGAGTTAGGAACTATTAGAAAGGATGAATGAAAAATGTATATAGTGTAGAGAACATATTGATTATCAATTCTTATGATTAAAATTATTATTAAAACTATTCAAATTATAACTTAGACGATTAGATCATAACATCATATTTTTTTCAATAAAAATACTGTAAATGCCATTGCAATATTATATCAGTTACTTAATATTATTATATTTGGTAAAACTTCATGTTTTCTTTAAAATAAAACCGTGCCACCGGTTAAACCGCGGTTAAACAAATTATTAAATATCTTGTCTATAAAATGGAATGAGATACTTTAATTTGATGAGTCTCGCGTGTTATTCAAGTTTGAATTCCAATAACGTCACGTTCTGTAGCGAAAGATGCCTAAATCTATGGAAATCGCGTCTAATTTTAAACCAAACAAATTGAAACATGTCAATATAAATTAAGGAATGCCTGACATCAACTAGTTTTCCAAAAATATATACTTGGAGTGAGTCAAAAAGCGTTTTTTCCTACTGATGTAACGATTTTATTTATTTACTTACTTATTTATCCGTTCACATTTAACATATTTATTAGAATTTCTTATATTTGCGCTTATATTCTAACTTATATTTATATGTTACACTTTTTTATATACTTTATACTTATATTAACTGACAGTTCAATCGACTGAAGAGGATAAGAACTACCTTATCGAAACGTTTCGTCGAACAATTGGAATAAAGAAGTTTTCTTTTAAATTCTTGTCCTTATAAATAGCCGCCTAAAAACTATATAGTACATATTAACAATATTTCGGCCAACCTTAACATTCAAGAAAATTAATTTTATATTTCAACTATAATCGGAGGATTTAAGTTAATTAAATGATATGATTCAATTATTTCCGTTATGTATATAAAATGAAAGTATATAAAATCTGAAACAATGCGGTATGTTTGTATAATTTAAGTAAAAATGGCAGACAAGTCATTTTGATCCCGATGGTAGTTTTAGTTTGAAATAACATCATTTTTTATATTGGCATTAATATTATTCCTTTTAAGAACAAGAAAACCATTGTTCGTTGAAACAAAAATATTTATAAAGTAAATATAAGTGAATTCTTTTAACATATTTATGTAATCATTTTTCATTGTACTGTTGGAGGTGTCGATGGACCTGCGCAGTGTCGACATTCTCTACAATCTAGTTTCTCTTTATTGCGTCTGGGTACAGGTTTTACACTCGAAATTAACCCTTTCGCAGATCGTACTCGGATTTAGTGTAACAATAGAATAATAACACTTTAACGCGAATCGAATTTGAAGATGAAGAACATAAAAACCACCAAACAATTAATATACATCAGACTTCAAATTTGAAAATCGACGTAAAGAACTATGTGAAGGAATATAATATTTCGTTATTATTATAACTAAAGGTACTTGGATGGGTAACTATAATAATATCAACGATATTTGATGGAATTTCAATATTATGAAAATTTAACACTTTGATGTCCGCACCTTTGATAGAAATATAATACTTTTACACGTCGCCGGCAATTTCCGCGGAATCCTTTATATTGTAATCACAATATATTCCAGGAAAACAAGAAAATCAGAATAACTCTCGATCCTGTTACCTGATATACACGAAATTCTAAGAATATATATAAACGAAAGTAAACTACCAAAGAAATTGGGGAAAAAACAACAACAAGGCATTTTCACGTAACTTTGTCCGCCATCTTGTAAGCGACACCAATCTGGTGTCCCCGGCCGGCAAAGTGATAATGAACCATATTTAACTTACACAAAATGCATTGTTTCGTACCCTGCGGGTTTACGGTATCATCTGTTAACTGTAATTTATCCGTAAAGTAAGTTAACAGCGAAATACTGTAATCTGCAGGGGCCAGCTTACATTATGATTATCGCGACCTACATTACCTAACCACAGGTGGTAAAATTGGAAGAAACGACGTTGTAGTCAAAATGTATTCAGCGAGTTCCAACAACGCGAATTTCTGCACCGCGTATTCCAACAACGCGAATTTCTGTATGGCGGATTCCAACAACGCGAATTTCTGTATGGCGGATTCCAACAACGCGAATTTCTGTACCGCGGATTCCAACCACGCGAATTTCTGCACCGCGGATTCCAACAACGCGAATTTCTGTATGGCGGATTCCAACAACGCGAATTTCTGTACCGCGGATTCCAACCACGCGAATTTCTGTACCGCGGATTCCAACAACGCGAATTTCTGCACCGCGAATTCCAACAACGCGAATTCCAACAACGCGAATTTCTGCACCGCGAATTTCTACACCACGAATTCCAACAATGCGAATTTCTGTACCGCGGATTCCAACAACGCGAATTTCTGCACCGCGAATTCCAACAACGCGAATTTTTACACCGCGAATTCCAACAACGCGAATTTCTGTACCGCGAATTCCAACAACGCGAATTTCTGCACCGCGAATTCCAACAACGCGAATTTCTGTACCGCAAATTCCAACAACGCGAATTCCTACCACCCGTTTTTCCCGCAACGCGTTTTCAATTCTTCGCGCCAAGCCTTGACCGCGAAAGGTTCCCTTTCGGCACAGTGTTACATTTCCACTGAAGAGGACTACAGAGTAGAAGTTCACTTTGTCCTATTTAGGTCAGAAGACAGTATATATAAATAGCACTCGCGTGCATTCTTTCCGCAGCGCGAGTCGTCCAAGGAATAAAGCATTCGGTTTGAAAGCTGCATCAAACGGAAGATTGGCTTTGATTTAAATTGCTTGGCCCGAATGCAGTTGCGTGGCTAGCCCTGTCCTTTGACAATTTAAAACTCCGTGTAGGAAACACTGAAAGTGCCGAAATTAAACGATTCCTTTTATGACCGGTAAATCGACATACCAGTGGTAATATTATTGAATCGAATTTTAGTGCAATTTCCTTTTGTAAATATTAATATTATAATAACTCTAAAATATTCCGCCACTGGTTCCTCCAACGCGATTTCTCCCCATGTTTTTCATCTTTCCTGTAAAACTTGACTATTGGCACCTACTGGCTTCGAATATTTTCCGAATAAATAATTGACTCCGTTTCTGATTTTAATCAATTCATTCACGAAGAATATTTATATGGAGTTACATAGATGGCATTTATTATATAAAAATGAAGCTATTCTTTAACCCTTTGACTGCTAAAGGCGTATATATACGCCCTAACAAATCCATCAATATATACGAAAAGCGTATACATACGCCCTCTGTAAATTAAAATAGCTTAAAAAGTTACTTAATATAAATAAAAAAAATTGATATTTTTAATTTTTTTGCCATTATTATTTTTTAAACCCTAAGAATGGCATCAAATTTCCGGGTACTGTTTTGGTCACTGTCAGTGGACAACTAGTCGCAGCGACTGACAAGCGAAAAACGCGCCACAGTCAAAGGGTTAATACGATCTTGGAATACATAAAATTGTACTTTCGACCGAATCATAACAATCTTAAAGCAATCTTTGGTTACGTATCGTTATTCCGTTATCTGATAATAAATCAGCATTGCTAATATCACCTCGTGGCATGCAAACGGTTCTATTATACCTCGGGAATATACTTCTTATCAGATTGATCCCTATAAATCATTAAATTTATCCTTACGCGTAATCTTCAGACGTGCAAGAACAGTGTTCAGAGACGGCCATTAATAAACCGAAACACGCGATGCAATCTCGTTTCGTTGCTATGAAAAAAAAACTTGAAAAGAAATAAAAAGAAAAAGAAAGAAATCAATTATACCGACGGCGTAAGTCTATCCAAGAAGATACTCCTCGTTGCGCAGTTTCCATGAAGCAGGGAGGCCACGCTACGAAGCACGAAATTAAAACAGCCTTCGAAACAAAGGGAACTACAATCGGAGAAACAAGGGAAGATAACCAGTACTGGTTGCATAGTTAGTTGCATAGTTCACTTCGGTCTTTCGAATGAAAGTTTTTCCCAACGAAAATGCATCCTCCGGAAGTAAGCTTTTATCCAATCCAACGGTGGAAATAGTTGCGCGATCAAACAAAAGTCTTTCTAACATGCTGCTGCTTTTCCTGGGTTAACACGTTGAACGCTATGACGGTTAGTGTTGGGGAATTTTGGAAAAACTTGAAGCAAATGTATCGCTGATATTCGTATCATTTTCGGTATCTTGAATGTTATAATAATGAACGTTAAAAGGAAGTAAACTTAATTCGTGATATTTTTAATATTCACAGCGTTACAATAATTAATGTTGAAACGAATTAAACTTCATTCGAGAGATTTTCCATATTTGTAACGTTACAATAATTAACGTTAAAGCGAATTAAACTTAATTCCTAAAATTTTCAATAATTGCAACTTTACGATAATTCACTTTAAAAAGAAGTAAACTTAATTCGTGAAATTGTCCATATTTGTAACGTTACAATAATTAATGTTACAATAATTAACGTTAAAACGAATTAAACTTAATTCCTAAAATTTTCAATAATTGCAACTTTACGATAATTCACTTTAAAACGAAGTAAACTTAATTCGTGAAATTTTCAATATTCACAACGTTACAATAATTAATGTTAAAACGAATTCAACTTAATTCGTGAAATTTAATTTAATTAATTTTAACTTTAATTATTGTAACGTTAGAAACATTGAAAATTTCACGAATTAAGTTTACTTCGTTTTAACTTTAATATTGTTCCGTTAAAAATATTAAAAATTTCACGAATTAAGTTTAATTCATTTTAACGTTAAAAAATTGCAAATTTTACGAATATTAGTGATATATTTGATTCGAATTTTAGTAATATTGCTGAATTTAGGAACCTTGCTCTTATTTATACTCTTCTCTCCTTATTTTCTCCTCCCATCGTGGAAACGAATGGGTCACCATGCGGACCTTTCCCAAAAGCATGTCATCGCACATATTTTCTCTGTTTCCAAAATTTGGATATCTGCGAATCCAACAACAATTTTGGCAACTTAAACGCGTCCTAACATAACGGACTTCGTTTGACTATGATTTTCTGGGGAAATTTCGGTGACCCTTCTTTTGATGTCACCGACACTGGAAGGGTAGCTCATCAAAATTTTAGACCGCTTATAAAAGGACGCACCCTCGTTTTTCCTTACTTTCTTTTTTCCTCCATGTTGTGCTTTGCCGCTCGTTGGTTTTCGACAAACACCAGTGTGTCCAACCTCCTCACTGAATTTCAGTGAAAACGAATCGCGAACAAAAAAAATATGCAAGCCAGCGATTTTGAAAATTCGTTGTATTATAATTCGACTATTATGTGAACATAATTTTGTAGCAATGGAGGTAATTATTGATTGAATATTCATCGAGTAATATGTTAGTTGTTAAAAGGTATTGAAAAGGTGTTAAAAGATAATCGAAAGATTGAATTATTTATTGTTTAACCCTTTGCACACAGTATATCGCGGCAATTAGATTGGCGATTGAGAGGCGACATTAAAATTGACTCCGGTTTTATTGAAATTTAAAAAGAAAGAAGAATTTATAAAAAAAAGACATAAAACGACAAATTAATTTTATGTCATTTTATGTTATTTTATGATTCGGTATTAATAAAAGTTTTACCTCGGAACAATAACTTTCCGTTGGATTTGATTTTTATTACGAATCCTAAGAAAACACATTTGTGGACAAGTTTTTTGCAAGATGGTGAATTTTATCTGTGAAAATGTGAATTTGATTTGCAAAATGATGAATACGATCTGCAAAAGGGTTAATTTGGAGTGCAAACAGGTGAATACGATCTGCAAAAGGGTTAATTTGGGATTCAGAAAGGTGAATATGATCTTCAAAGGGTTAATTTGGGATTCAAAAAGGTGAATATGATCTTCAAAATGGTTAATTTGGACTGCAAACAGGTGAATATGATCGACAAAATGGTTAATTTGGGATTCAAAAAGGTGAATATGATCTGCAAATGGGTTAATTTAGAATACAAAACCAGTATAATTTCAATCTTCAATATCAAGAATTTAATATTTACGTTTCAACTCATGTGCCTTCGAATACTGTTAGTTACTTGTAATCAAGTATATAATGAGCCATATTATGTACACGTGTTTCATGCTGCTGGTTTAATGCTCGTTTTACGACAATCTTTATATTTCAACGCCATACATTAATTTTGCCATGAAACATTTTATAGTATCATATAATACTCGTACACGTAAATGCAGAGTCTTACGTGCTCTATAAAGATATTTTTAGTCCGTTTAAAAGTATATGACGTCAGAAGTACTTATATATATATACACACACGAAAAGCGTATATATACGATCAGACAATTTTCCTGATTACACCGCCTTTTTACTAAACTAATATAATATTGAATATACTGCTAAATGCCACACATCATCCAAAGAGTTAAAGAGCTAAACTGTTGAACACAGTTTTAAGTTCTTGCCGTATAATATCGAGTCAGGCTCGTATTGCGGATTACAGACGAAACATGAATAACACGGGTGTGACTCATCGTACAGATTACGGGCCAAACATAAACACAAGTCGGGCTCGTCCTTCAATCGCTCGGATGTTCGTACATCAGTTAGACGCATATATTTTCAATCTGTGCTACGAATAAGCGTCTAATATCGTCTCTGACAATGGCGAAGACATTGACACGTGTCATTCTCCCCGGCAAAGGGAATCGAGTGCATGTCCCGAAGTCTGTTAGTCCCAGTGCGCAAGCGACTCCGTCCCCAACTATACACGCGCGGTCTCAAATGAAATCGTACGGCAAGGGTTTAATTGAGGTAAGGATATCTCTTTAATGTTTCTTCGGTTCAGATGGAAGACGATATTTGTTATGATACTTGCGGAATTGGTGTCAATATAAGGGAGTTTAAAACAGACGCGATTTCCATATATTTATGCATCCTTCGCTGTGCAACGTGACGTTAGCTGCATTCGCCGCCGCGTGCTGTGAGCCGGGAGCCTTATGCGTTCCGCTGGCTTCACATTGTACAGTGAAAGATGCATAAATGTATGGAAATCGTGTCTAATTTTGAACCCTTTTTTGAATACGTCTCTTCAAAATCTCGTTGGAAATTCTTATACATAACTGATAAACTCTCCTCGTAAGACGTGAACTGTTAATCGATAATACGCAGTCACGCACCGGTGTGAAGTGGTGTGCACACCATTTGCAGGTCGCGAATGGTTTCGAACTTTACGACTGTCCCATCATATAAAATGAGGAGGACTGATTTCACTGTGAAACAGGTTGAGTTACGGTTTCAGCTTTCACGTTGCTAAATTCCTAACGATTCGTTTCCACCGAGGCACCCTGATAATTCATTCGCTTGTGGTTCTCAGTTTTCACTGCTTTCCGTTCTGATCTTCGGTGCATCCATCCGGAAAACAGTCTAACAGTTTCCAGGAAACATTCAATGCGACACACCTTTCTTCGACGATTTGTCTTTTTCCCTTTTATGCTTCAACCCCTGTTCTCATTAAATGCAGGCTTTTATTTCTGTGCTTAATACGACATTTTACGTAAACAATGTTGGGACATTTTTGTATTTAACAATAATTATTTGTTACTTACCAATTTGTTTTGTTAATTACGAATTTAGTAAAAAATATTCTTTACTTGGAAAAGAATAGGAGGTCAAATAATAAGAGGTACTTGGAAAATTATAAATTGTGTTATCTTTTTATAAGAAGATATTTATTTATGTTGATAAATTATAAGATTAAAGAAAAATTAAAGACACTGTTAATTAAATTGAATCTTTATATGATCAAATCGAATTTCATATCCCAAAATTCTCTTATCCGGACATTTTTGTCTCCCTATTAGTTCGGATAATGGAGACCCCGCTGTACACGGTTATTCCACGCTTACATAATCATTCGCTTTCTCGAATTTAAAACTACACTCCGCTAGAAAGATAACAGTTGTTTTAACTTTCGTTACTCCTTTTTACGACAGTCCTTTCTAGTTAACGGGTTTCTTGATTAAGTCTGGCAATTACATCATGCGACAGTTTATGAGTTTTTCTAACCTGTAATTGTATTACATACGGTAAATGAAGGATAAAGTAAATAAATATCTTTTTACCAGATAAAAATGATCAAAACAAGTCAAAAATGTCATATAAACATATGTCCGATATACCTTAGTTTTCGACTTATGAATGCTTAAAGACAATGTTCGAAGTTCCCGCCACTAGCCTCGACGCAAGCTGCTGCACGCCTTACGTAGTACGTCTAGACCTTCTCTAATCTTTGCAAATAATGTCCACCGACATGAAGCATACAAAATGTTGCGCAGTCAGTGCCTTATTCTCGCGAATAGTGTCAGCGGCAGTCAGTAGTGTTCTATCATAATGAACATGTCTGGTCACAAGATAATCCATTCGCAAGCTTGGAGTCAAGGTATCAACAACAGTTTTCTGTTAATGCGTGGGGAGGAATTGTGGGGGACAGTCTTTTGGGACCATATTTCCTTCCATCTCGACTAAATGGAACTGTTTATCTTCAGTTTTTACAGACTTCGAACATTTTCTTTAACCCTTTGACTGCTAAAGGCGTATATATACGCCCTAACAAATCCATCAATATATACGAAAAGCGTATATATACGCCCTCACAAATCCATCAATATATACGAAAAGCGTATATATACGCCTTCTGTAAATTAAAATAGCTTAAAAAGTTACTTAATATAAATTTAAAAAATTGATATTTTTAATTTTTTTGCCATTATTATTTTTTAAACCCTAAGAATGGCATCAAATTTCCGGGTACTGTTTTGGTCACTGTCAGTGGACAACTAGTCGCAGCGACTGACAAGCGAAAAACGCGCCGTCCATATAGATGGATTCGTCCGAGAGCGCGCCGCAGTCAAAGGGTTAATCATCCATAAGTCGAAAAGTAATTGTAAGTTATATCGGACATAAGGTCGTATGATATTTTTTACTTGTTTCGCCAGTGTAGATTTATCTCCTTGAAGTATCGACATGCATTTATGAATCACCCTATATAATTGTATTTCCGTTATGCAAATCGGGCGTGAATTTTAAGTTTGTTAATTTGTATCATTGCGACTATATTCCAAATTCGGTATATGACTCTACTGTGGCCTGTTAATTACAAACTGCGATCGTGAATGGAAATTCGAAAATCGTATCTTTCGATGCTGCACGCCATCCAATGAGAAACTGAATACAGCATAATGTAATAATAAAATAGCAATTATCATTTTGCTTGCTAATAATTAACATCAAATTCCGGTAAATGTCGATATAATGAAATTACAGGGAATCGAGTGTAATAAACTACACATTCACTAAAATAACTGTAAAATAAAGTTAAAGTTACCCGGTGAAGCAAAAAAGGGAACAAGAACTAAGTAAAACCAGAAATCTAGAAATTTTTAACAACGCAATGCAGTTATCCATTTATTTTCGTCCTTTTATATTTCTCTGTTGGTAATTAAGAGAGAAGAGAATAATTCCCACACACAAATCAAGCTTTCTAATTTTATCAAGAAAGCTATATATTTTGTTGAACGCGTCTACCGCATAAAAAGAGACTCGAGGTTGGTTTCAATGAAGAATATCATTCCATTTCGTTAATCACAGAAGTGTTGGTAGAAGTGTTTCCCGAGTATTACTCAGTGGGGAGTCTCATTAGTTAATTAACTAAATCAAATAATAGCCACGTACGAACGATCTCATTAATTAAAGAAATAATTAAATGACTTCCCTCTGTTATCGTCGTTTCGATCCAAGCGATTATCCGCCGACGAACCGATCCGCTTTCTATTTTTTTCGGTGACCCGATTCCATTCCTTCGCGTTTGAAATACAGAAATGTCAACTCCCCGATGGCTAATTTCGTAGGTTTTCTACTTAAAGGAAGTCAATTTCAATTAGACTGGGCTTGGAGCTTTCGTTTCTTCCACCGGAAGTACAGGAGACTTGCGCATATACCTTAAGCAAGATAATGAGGGAAAAGAACAGAATAAGGAAGAGGTTAGGACGCCGACGGAAATAACAATTACTCGATTTATAACTCCCTTCCAATACAAGTTGAATCTCTTGTATTTTTAATGCTGACTTTCGAACGACAAATATTATTGCTCGCATATAAATAACTATATATTGAACACTAACTATCATTTAATATTGCACTGTCGTATTGTTCTTGCGGCACGTATCGCTCGTATTGTTTTATTGCTAATTCGCTGACGCGAAAACATTATCGATTAACCACTTTTGGCATAACATGAATATTACATTAACCCCTTGACATACAAATAAAACGGAATTTCATGGGTCCAAAAAAATACTATTTAATTTGGCTCAACTGAACAGTTACGTAAGCTTTGAAACAGAACGGAATATTTATAATGTTAAATATCATTTAATAAGATTGATACACAATATTAATGGACAAAAATGAAATAACATTATTAAATAATAAATAAGTAGTTCTGCAAAGTATGACATTTTTCCTGTCCGCCGGAGACTGTTCTTGCGTCTCGGAGACGTCAACGTCTGCAATGACACGCGAAACAAATGACGCCTCCCAGACGTCATTGTATGCCAAGGGGTTAAATCCCTTGTTTTAATATTAACGAATAGTGCGACGATTATTATTACTCTACGATTTGCCCGAAATTGCGTTCGATTTTTACTGAATAATTAATATAAAGTACGGTGATTAAATATTAATATGCTGTTTCTGCTTGCCTTCACTAAAATCAACACTTTTGTATCCGTGTCAAATAAATCTGGTTATATTGTTTTTAACCCTTTTACTGCAAAAGGCGTATATATATGGTTTTATATGAATTAGTCGCGTTTCTTCAAAATCTCGATGGGAGAACAGCGGACTAATCACAAAAATGGCGTCGTTAACACTAAAAATATTTAATGCTCCATAAGCTGCGCTGATACTCTTCATAATTCATATTCCATAAAATTCAATACCACTGAATTCAATAATAACGTCTTTTATGTGATAATAAAAAATATGAACCCTTACATTGTAACTGCCGTACGAAAATAATATTGCAAATAGGTTTTCATGGCATATTTATTATAAATCGAACTCCAGTTTTATTCCTCGTGTCATAATTTCGGAAATTATGTCTGCCGTCCTATTGGCCAGATGGGACGCACATGTTTTTAATGCTAAATGCTTCGCACTGCTATTCCTTCTATATTCCGCAATTCCGGAATTGCGAACGCAAGAAAATTGCCTCGTGGATTTTACTCTTTTTTTCGAGCGCGCGGAATAACTTTTCGCGGATTAGGTAACGTAAGGATTAGTTAAACCGGTTTCCGGTTGGACTCATCGGAAATTTATGGTTAAACTCGTACCGATTAATTACAACGGCATTAAAACTCGAGTACACTACTTTCGTGCATGTATTATATTTTTTCATTTATTAGGGATACCGGAAAGTAATCGATTACTTTTCATGACTTTGTGAAATATAAGGAGAATCAACCTATACCGACGTTGGTTGATCCTTAAGTCTCTAATCGCTATATATAGATATAGCGATTAGAGACTTTATATATATATATCGCTTTCACTATCGTACAAAGCTCTATCTATATCCGTCTATAGCCGCTTAAAAACTATATTTCGACTGTTCTATGAACTCTATTCGATCTCTATTCTATCTCTATTCGATCTCTATTCGATCTCTATTCGATTTCTATTCGAGCTCTATTCGACCTCTATTCGACCTCTATTCGACCTCTATTCGACCTCTATTCGATCTCTATTCTATTTCTATTCTATTTCTATTCTATTTCTATTCTATTTCTATTCTATTTCTATTCTATTTCTATTCTATTTCTATTCTATTTCTATTCTATTTCTATTCTATTTCTATTCTATTTCTATTCTATTTCTATTCTATTTCTATTCTATTTCTATTCTATTTCTATTCTATTTCTATTCTATTTCTATTCTATTTCTATTCTATCTCTCCTCTAAGCGCGTTATCCCTCAGCGTCTGGCCGACGGACCCTCATCCCCACTCCGGGTCCTTTTAGGGCCTGTCGTCCCATCGGGGCTATGCCTCCCCCACCATTTCCCCTTTCGAGGGATCTTCGTCTCACAGAAACGTCAATTATTCGTTCATATTAAACATTATTCTATTAGATTCTTATAAAAAAGGAATACATAAACTTGTAAAACATTGGACAAGAATCGTAGAAATAATTTCGTCGAATATAATTACTTTCCAGAATATCCAGAGTATTTGAATTTCGATTTAAAAATCCGCGCGAACTTTTCCCGGTACTTCATACTTCCTAGTGTATTCTATCTCGCGAAATATTTCTGTCTCCTGAATCGGTATCAAATTTCATCGGATTAAGACTGATTAACAGTTGATTTATATACCGCGGGGAATGATTTCGGAGTGAACGGTTTTATAGAAATGGCGAGCACCGCTTGGATCCCGCCATTAAAATAATAAACGGCGCTGCACGGCGTTAATCTTTAAAAACTGCATTCCCTCGGACATATTTATTCCGCACGGTACTTCATTGTATTCTACTAAGAGCTTCTCCGTAACATTGAATTCGAACAATTATTCACGAATACAATCTATTGTTACAATAAAATAAAAGTCGCGTCATCCGTGCAATAAAATATAATGTTGTTCGATGAAATAAAGCCAAGGGAGATTAATAAAATATGCATGGAATCTATAATGTTATAATATGTTTTACTGTTGATTAACAACATTTTAGGAAATAAGTGGTATGTACATATTCTTGGAAATCTTGGTAATTAATTTCGTTGGTAAAAAAACATTTTTCTATATTTTTTGTGAAAGTATTCACAATGTTTTGTGGTGAAACAAAGTTTTACGAGGTTCTTGTTATTTATAGACTGAAATATACATTTTATAATTCATATTCATATGAATCATTTGTTTTTGGAAACAGAACTATGTAATTATTTTTGATACATATTCCGTTGATAATTATATTAAGTGACAGCAAATTAATTTGCGTTATTTCAGCGCGCAGAGGTTAACTACGACTCGCGTAGTTGACAATTGTTTTTGCGGAATTATGTTCTAATATTTGCCGGAAATATGAAATCCTTTGAACAAAAACGAATATAGAATACATTGTTTTGTTTGAAATATGTGCAGTAATCATATGTTGACCCAAAATTCAGAACGGAAGTGGTATTAAATTAATAACAGACAATATTCCGAAAATATCATTTGGGAATGTCTTCATGGAAACTCACCAAAGCGATAATATTAACCCTTTGCACTCGGAGGCGAATCTCAGTCGCCACACTGTTTGCATTTCGAATTGCTGCATTTCGAATGGCGACTGAGAGGCGACATTAAGATTTTCTTCAGTTACATTTTGTTATTGGATTTTAAGTCACCGATAATCGGAGGCATTTTTAATGTCGCCTCTCAGTCGCCATTCGAATTGCTGCAATAAACTGAGTGGCTACTGAGAGTCGCCTTTCGTGTGCAAAGGGTTAATCATGTATTTTGCTTGCGCAGGAATGTTATTATTGTGTTAAATATAATTGTGTATATTATATATAAAGAATTGTAATCTATATAATATTAATCATATATAATTGTGTATATTATATATAAAGAATTGTAATTTATATAATATTAATCATATATTAGATGTGTATATTAATATTATTAACTGATAAATATTCATTATATATTATATACTGAATTAGGAAAGTTAGTGAGACTTTTAATATAAATTTATTAAAAAAGCAACTTTCATTCAATTTTTTATGTTTTCTCAATTTTAATTATTTGATGATATATTATCTGTTTTGACTTATAATATTTTCCTATATTTCAGAGATTTTCATAAAAACCGCCTTATTTCTGCGAAAGAAACTGATCAACATTCTTGCCAACCCAATATATTTAACACTAGAACTACCAAAGCGTACAAAATGACTTATCCGCCATTTTTAGTTAAATTATTCGAGTATACCAAGTGCACTGTTTCAGATTCGATATACTTTTATTCGATAAACATAACGCAAATAATTGAATCCATTAATTAATTAAAATCCTTCGGCCGTAATTTATTCATAAATAAATATAAAAGTATAATCTAGTATATGTTCGGTAGTTTAGTGTTAATTTTTAGTTAATTTCAGTGTTAATAGAGCAGGATCAGTAGTTAAATTTATTGAACGATTAATTTAAAGGGCTCCACATCGTAATTCATAATTAATTACTAGTTTAAACGTGGATGTGTAAAGATCATATTTACAAGGTTGGTAGAGCTCATGTCGTACATCTACTGCAAGGTAATGCGTCATTAAGAAACTGTTGCGTTGAGTGCTGCCACCTTTGCAGATTAGAAATGGCTGCGCTGTTGGTGTAGTTACGTTGGTACACTTGTCTGAGCATCCTATGGGCAACATTTGTACACCTCGTTCCTTGGATGTAAGTCATTTAGGAAATTAGTTGATTTATGCGTGGTTAGAGGTTAGAATAGTTCTAGGGATTTATAGTTTGTGGGTTGGTAACAACGGGATGACCATCCGAGCGTATGTTCACCGAAGTCGTTCCTCGTTTTCAACGACGATAAATGAGTAAATTATCTTACTCATTCTACGTGCTTAATTATTCATTGCCAACCGTAACATACAAAATTCTTTGAACTGAAATTAGAATCAGTTTTCAGGCACAATTGAGTTCCCCGTAGTTTACCGAATTGTGCTCCGACGTAGATTTGAAAGTTTAAACTCTATTGACTTGCGTAGTAGCTGAAACTTTTTAATTAGGTTTCATCGTTACGTTAAACTTTATCGCTGCCGTAATATTTCAAGCGCAGTAAAACGTAAGAAATGGAAATTATCAAAATGTAAACGTTACGTTGATTCTATTAATCAGCAATACATATATAATATATTATATATACATACAAAGATAAAATACAATTGGTGTTGCGTGGCAAGTTGACTTGCGATTGGCCGCATTTATTGCCGCGCTTCATGGCTGCCAATGCAGTAACACAATTTTCGTTCGGGTCCTCGTTAAAATGATTAAATTAAGTTTATTAAAATGAAAATCGTTATACTGTTTCTTTCATTTTGTGTTATACCTACGTATATTAATATTTTTAATAAACATGAAGTTGCTTGCATGGATTTATAGAAAAGATATTGTTTTTAATAGATTAGTTTTTAATAACTTCTTGGAACCTAACCCCCCCTTTCTGTACTTGCTTTGGGTCTCATATAACACGGTTTCACGGAAAACAACATTTTCTAGGAAGCAATCCACCGTGTTATTAGTGAATTACCTGTACTTAACACTTTGACGGCCGCTAATTTGACTCAAAGTCGCGCTACTACCGCCGGCATCTCTCGCGCACTGAAATACGGAAAGTTCAAAAACCAATAATTTGAGAATTAAAAACGCCAATAAACTCGCAAGAATTGGAAAACATTAACTCAAAAACAGTTAAAATGGATTAACATACAAACATCAAATCTACGATCTCGAAATATTTATATAATACTGGCCTAAGATTGCTAGTGCGAAGTCACAGCTACGTGACACCGGCCGATAACCGGTGGCTCGCGAAGTCACGCATACGTGACAGCGGCCGTTAACGTGTTCAAGTCTTCAGGTTAGTTGTAATTCTGATTTTAATAATCAATGGAGTGCTCGTTCGGTGGGCGAATGATAATTCACTTTCCTGATAAAAGAAGGGGGATTATCTTTGCCATTAAACATTCTTCTTAGCGCGATCGTATTTCTTCGAAGACGATGATGCTCGATTTTATGTACTCCGCCGCGGCAAATAATTAGCGTGAGAAACGAGTGAAATTACTCGACCGCCGACAGGAAATAAATCAGGCAGCTTCCCACCTCGTGAAAATGCAAGATGTTTTCCGCGGGAAAAGTGAGCGGGGGAAATCGGGGGAGAACTAAGGAAGTGTAAAAGGAGTAGGGTGTAAAAAAAGGGGGTGGCGGGCGGGAGTAGGAGGAAGATGGAAACGATGGGTACCAAGAGGACCGGAGAAGAAAGAGGGTGCTTAATGAAATAAGGGTTGTTAATGAGAGATGGTGGAAACACACACACCCGTCTCCAACCTCTCGAGACTTTATCGTCGATGCATAGAAACCCGCCCCACTCTACCGTTACCCCCTTCGCGAATTGTAAAGCCGATAAATCCTACCCCCGCTTTGCAAACCCGTTTATTTCTCTTGAAACACCCCGCTGCTTACTAAATTGGTCTATCGAATTTGCGGATCGTTTATTTCCTCGGAGTGGCTGATTTAATTCAAGTGTCGATTAAGTTCTTCCCGAATTACAAAAGACTCATGATCGGATCCAGGAGAATTAACACATTAAGGACCGCTCACGAGTTTTCTCGTGTTTCGCGTCCCATCTGTTACGGACCGCTCACGAGTTCTCTCGTGTTTCGCGTTCCGTCTATTTCGTACAAATTAAATTTTTAAGTAAAAAAGTTATTATAATTATTAAAAAACATAATTTTTTTTCAGTAATACATAGAATGCATCTTATTATACAATTTCTGAAAGTTTCACAAAAATTGCTTCATAAATAACAAAGTTATGATGATTTTAGAACGTACAAGTTTGCCCAAAAACGTGCGGTCCCAGGCGTATGCCTTACAGATTTCTTTGCGGTCCTTAATGTGTTAACTTTCTGTTCAGTGATAACAGACATTTGGAAATTACTGGGAGACAACGTGCTCTTTTAATTACACTCCCACGCAAAACTTTTTTAACATGTTAACGCATCATATCAATTCATCCGACAGTCATTCAGATTTCAAAATTCAATCATTTTCATCAAATTACTCTGAACACGGTCTCATAAAGCGAAGCGGGTTTTATTTATGTTCCAGATGTTCAAGCTGGTACTTTAACCCTTTGCGGTCGGTGTCCCCGTAGCGGGGACATTTCTAAATCGTCGTAGAAGTCGGTGTCCCCCTAGCGGGGACATTTTTAAATAGTCGTGGAAGTCAATAACCCCGCAGCGGGAACCTTACGTATTATAAGTAGTATTAAATACAACAAATCAGTTTCAACAAATTCTGTGTGTTTTAATATCCATATATTGACTTTAAATCCTGTACGGAAAAGTAATTGCGAAACGATAGATTTTCTCCGACCTACAGGTACTCCCAAAAGCGAAATCTGCCGATCGCAAAGGGTTAAAGTTAACTTGTTACGTTAAGTTGTAAGCTTTAATTACTCGAATGCGAGCAATGAAATTCGAGCACAATAAAAACTATGCGTCCGTGGTACAAAGCAAACAAAAGTTTATGATTAGCTTTTATTCAATAACCCTTTGCTGAACGCTGCCGTGCTCTAATGAGTACACTTAATTGCTCGCGCGTGAATGATGGATTGACGTAATATTTGCTCCGCGAGCATTATGAAGCATCAACGTATGTCCAGTAATTGTTTTCGCACGCATAATATCGCCGGCTTATTAGAAATTAGCTCACGTCAGTGTCACGCGGTTTACGTAGCTCGTGAGCTACCGTCGACACACTTTTACGTTTATTCTGGTTGAGTGAGCTTTGTTTTATAATTAGGAAGTCTTGGAAGTTGAAAGAGCCGTAAAGCAGCAAAGTTAAACTTAACGTAAATCCCTAAAAAAGGTTTTAAATATTATACAGTTTGGAATTAACGTAAAATTAGTAAAATCAGTTTCAACACGTTGAACACCATGGAGATATTAAACGCTTAGAATTATACATTTATTGGATAAATGAAAATTGTATTCTGCCATCTGCTGTGATATACAGGCTTTGGGACCCTTTTTTTGGGTCCCCAAAACAGGGACCGTCACCGTGGGGACCGTACCCTGGGAGTGGCCAGGGTAGTGCCGGATTCTTACCGGCTGAAACCCCTCGGTGGACCCAGCCCTGGCGCTTTTGGGGACCCAGAGGCCCTGTAGAGAACTCTGCTCGGGGTCCCAGCGCTCGGCCCTCAGAAGGGCCAGTTCAATTTCTGATTTTTGGGGATGCAGTGCGCCCACGACACTGCATCCCCCACTTCGGAGGCTTTGGGACCTTTTTTTTATACGAGGGGAAATCTTCATAGACATTGGTCCCCCTTGGGGGGGGGGGGGGGTAGTGCCGGATTCTTACCGGCTAAAACCCCTCGGTGGACCCAGCCCTGGCGCTTTTGGGGACCCCGAGGCCCTCTAGAGAACTCTGCTCGGGGTCCCAGCGCCCGGCCCTCAGAAGGGCCCGGAGGCTTTGGGACCTAACCTAGACCTGACCCAGGACGCGCCAAATTTGAATTGAAATAGGCTTTTGGAATACGCTTGAAATACGCGAAATACGACAATGCAAATGGGTGAATTTGATTAACAAAAGGGTGAATGTGATCTGCAAAATAATAAATTTGATTTACAAGAAGGTGAATATAATCAGCAAAATGGTCAATTTGAGTAAATAAATATTTGATTCATAATATTGTTCTTCTAATTTCAATTGAAATACAATTGAAATACGCTTTTCGTTGGAAATTTGTTAACACTCGCATATAAAAGTATTATCATAAAACGTTGAGTTCTACTTTCGAGTATATAATAATATTTGATGTTATTTCAAATATCAGGAAACATGTTACCCGTGTAGTTATGTATATAACTGACAGGTGGTCCTGAAGGTTCAATAAACACTAGTAAGAAGCCAGATGTAGTACATAAATCCATGTAGCATAATGGCTTTTCGATAACCAACCTTGCTGAAAGTTCTTCGAAGATCCATAAATCATCATACATTTCCTACACGATATTCTTGCCCGGTAAAAACTCGATGCTGTTACAGATTCATGGAATCCATTTTGATTCTGACTTTTATGCAATTACAATGAGAAGTGTAAGAATATATTAACTCTTTGACGGCCGCTCGTTTTACTCTAAGTCGCGTTACTAATGCAACTCACACTCCAGACTTAACCTCTAATACTTGATTCGAGTTTAAATCGTATTGAATTAACATTAATATTCAGTAATATTGATATCCCCGATCACCGTCGTTCAACGGATTCAACGAAACCAAATTCCAACACTTTTATAAAACATTCCGAGTCGAGTTCATTTTAATGTTTCCTTATCGACGTTGAAGATACTTCATTGAACTAATTACAACTCACATGCAGACCTAACCCAACCTAACCCCTAATACTTGATTCAAGTATTGAATTAACATTAATATTCAGCAATATTAATATCCCCGATCACCGTCGTTCAACGCATTAAACGAAACCAAATCCCAACACTTTTATAAAGCATTCCGAATCGAGTTCATTTTAAAGTTTCCTGATCGACGTTGAAGATACTTCATCGAATTAAACAACTCACATCCAGACCTAACCCAACCTAACCCCTAATACTTGATTAAAGTTTCTTTTCCGACGTTGAAGATATTTCATTGAACTAATACAACTGACATCAGAAATCCTTTGAAACATGATTCGCGTTGTATTTCGTTAAGTCGGAGATCTTAGTTCATTGAAATATAGATGAATCTAAATACATTTGCTAGTTAGTTCCCACGGTCCCAAGTTCGTGGCATTTTCCAGTTTACGTTCAGCGTGGGCGATATCTCTAGTAGCGTGCAGTACGTGTCCACTGAATAAAGTGCCCCGGGCGATATCCCAGCATGATGAAAGACTACGTTAATTAAAGGCGAGCACAATCTCAATCCGGACTCCTGAGACAAAGTTAATACATTTCCTTTTGCCGTACTACTCTAGGATAACTTTCGCAAAACTTTCTTGCAATAAACTCGATAGTACTTCTGGAACCTTTTGCCTTCAACCCGATGGACTTCCTGGCTCGTTATCTCCCTCGTTGTTGTCGAGGTTGTTAGACGAGCGACAACAACGAGGAAGGAAACCGCTATTAAAAGTAACGAGTTCTTAGAGTCCAGAATAAAGGAACATACCAGGAACATTCGACAATTATAAAATCTGACGCACTCTTTACCACGTTGATGCAAATTGTTTATTAACACTGGAATTATCAAAGCAATCAAACCTTTAGTAATTATTACTTAAATTATACCGTTATTTCTTCCCGTGTTGTTTTAGTATTTAGTTTTTTAACCCTTTGCGATCGGCAGATTTCGCTTTTGGGAGTACCAGTAGGTCGGAGCAAATCTATCGTTTCGCAATTACTTTTCCGTACAGGATTTAAAGTCAATATATGGATATTAAAACACACAGAATTTGGGGAAACTGATTTGTTGTATTTAATACTACTTATAATGCGTAAGGTTCCCGCTGCGGGGTTATTGACTTCTACGACTATTTAAAAATGTCCCCGCTAGGGGGACACCGACTTCTACGACGATTTAGAAATGTCCCCGCTACGGGGACACCGACCGCAAAGGGTTAAATGTTTATCGATACGAAAGATATCTGGGGGAAAAAAAAGATATCTGGCTCTAGAAAAGAGCTTTGATGAAGTTATTGATATCAAACACAAGCTATTATTTGTTTCCGCGAACACAGATCATTACTGTGGTCGTGCAGCTTAAAATTTCAATCTAGTGAGTGTTGAACATTGAAAAAATGAAGCTTTTCAGGTTCACGAGTGGCTGCATTTTATTAGTATGAATACAGCCTCGCAAAAAATCATTTCTGTTTCACGGAGAGAATGAAAGCGCTCACCGGTTACCCGAGATCCCTAGCTCGTGAAATTGACTAACATAGGTTGGACAACCTGCACACCTACGTGATAGACATACTCTCTAGATTCGAGCGTTCATGCTATTTTAATATTAGAGACATTTTGACGCATGGGACTGCCAATCTTTCGTGCCTCAGTATGTTAATTATTGTAATGTTGGAAGTATTGGAAATCTTATGAATTAAGTTTAATTCGTGTTAACGTTAATTATCGTAATATTAAAAGTATTGAAAAGACGATTTAACTTTAATTCGTGTTCACTGTAATTATCGGAACGTTAGAAATATTGAAAATCTTACGAATTAAGTTTAATTCGTGATAACGTTAATTATCGTAACGTTAAAAGTATTGCAAATCTTACGAATTAAGTTTAATTCGTGATAACGTTAATTATCGTAACGTTAAAAGTATTGCAAATTTGACGAATCAACTTTTGGTATTAAAAATTTGACGAATCAACTTTTGATATTAAAAATTTGACGAATATGTGTGATGCATTTGATTTCAGTTTTAGTAACATTCGCGTTGTCCCCCCACTTGATTTCAGAGATATATTCTTCGGGGATGCAAATACTTTCGTAACATAACCTCTCTTTTAAAATGCCCAAGAATAAGATAAAGTATACGTTGTTTTTAATTACTGATAGCGGAGAAGATATCTAGTAACGGAAAATGTCTTGTTATAGTTACATAATTGCGTGCTGCTTCTAGCAATATTTCATCGTGTTATGTTACATAATATAAGGAAAAGGTCCATAAATTCTATCATAATATTTTTAATATCCGTGGAATATCTCGTTTTTAATTCATGTCAGGTAATAAACGGGTCGAAAATCGATGGCTCGCATTGTTCATAAACTTTTAAGACAACGGTCTATAATCTTCGAGCTACCGAAGAACTTTTTCTCTCCTCTCATTAAAACTTTAAGTTCTGCGGAGATCAGCTTGATGTAATTATAGCATGCTTACCGGGGATGTTCATTAAAGGTGCGAAGTTAAAGCGCATTTCATCAAAAGTTGGTTAATGTTTCGTGGGTATCTCTTTTGTATGCTCAGCTTCCATTCAGGATGTATGATATAAACAAGAATGGTGGTAGGAAGTTAACTTTTTTCTTTGTTATTGTCATCATTGGAAGTACCCTTTAGTAGTGTACGAAAGAATTGTATGAAAGAATAAATTGAATAGACTGAAATTCTTGATTTATGAAATATTTAATTAATGCTGTGGGTGACATCGGTGACCGTCGATGCCAATATTTTTAAAACTTGAATCTGATATATCGCTAATATTCGTAAGAATTTGCAATACTTATAACGTTACTGTTATTACTGATAATTAACGTTAACACGAGTTAATTCGACAAATTTTTAATACTTTTAATACTTTTAATACTTTTAATATTACGATAATTCATGTTAAAGCGAATGAAACTTAATTCGTCCAATTTTCAATATTTCTAACGTTACGATAATTAAAGTTAACGCGAATTAAAGTTAATTCGTCAAACTTTCAATATTTTTAACGTTACGATAATTAAAGTTAACGCGAATTAAAGTTAATTCGTCAAATTTTCAATATTTTTAACGTTACGGTAATTAAAGTTAACTCGAATTAAAGTTAATTCGTCAAATTTTCAATACTTTTAACGTTACGATAATTAAAGTTAACGCGAATTAAAGTTAATTCGTCAAATTTTCAATATTTTTAACGTTACGATAATTAAAGTTAACGCGAATTAAAGTTAATTCGTCAAACTTTCAATATTTTTAACATTACGATAATTAAAGTTAATTCGTCAAACTTTCAATATTTTTAACGTTACGATAATTAAAGTTAACTCGAATTAAAGTTAATTCGTCAAATTTTCAATATTTTTAACCTTACGATAATTACAGTTAACTCGAATTAAAGTTAATTCCTGAAATTTTCAATATTTTTAACGTTACGGTAATTACAGTTAACTCGAATTAAAGTTAATTCGTCAAATTTTCAGTACTTTTAACGTTACAATAATTAAAGTTAAAACGAATTAGATTTAATTCGTAAAATTTCCAATACTCTTAACGTTACGATAACAATATAAACTAACTAATATATCATAAAGCGCTTAGCCAGTTTGATTTTACAGGTTATACAAACGTCATAATATAATATACAGAGAGGCGTATCGTAAGGTATCTCATAACACAGATAACGGCCCAGCACTCAACGTGTTAAAAATCACTCGAAAGGATCGTTACCCGTTGAATTTATCCACCCTAATTATGGCGCACATCCGGAGTTACTACCTTCAGCTTGCAGAGCACTCGAGAGTCGATATATATTCGTGGGATTTCCGACATGTGCGCTACGTACGGATTTATGTGCGCCGTCCATTTACCTGCCAGATTTAAGTTCCGACTCGAATGTTCCAAGATCTGATGCCCGTCTTAGACATCAACGGAGAAGAATGACCTTAGACGCCGGGAGTCAAATTGCATCTGGAAATTACCCGATTCGTTGCGCGTCTACCGGAAATCGCATTTGTTGTTACTGTTTCCGGTTTTTAAAAAAAGTTCCGGCGACTTCTTCAGCGGCATTTATGCCAATAAGGTTGCATTCTTTTTAGAAAGTCTTCGAAGGGTAATATTTGTATATATTTTGTTATATTCATTGCGGTTTCGCTAATTATGTGCTAATTAACCCTTTAAATAAGTATATTTGACATTCCAGTTATTATGTAAAACCTCTATTGATGCTGTGATAAGGATCTGATAATAATTAAATTCTAGATGAGAAGATTGTATCTGTTTATAACCTAAAAAGCTTTCAACCGTTCCTTCCGGAAAAGGGACTTACGCCAGTTTCACAGTTCGCGGCACATAATTTTTGGAAAATGTCGCCTAATTAGTCTAATTTAATCGTCAAGGTTTCTTTTAGAAGAAAAACTATATTTTTCAATTAAAATATTTGATAATATTACTTGATAATGGCGCTGGATTAGACGTACACGTCCCTGAATATTTTTACGATAATTAAACGTGGACCAGTATGTCACGTTTTTGAGTCTTACATTTTTAATACATTTTGTATTGCGAGAAAATGTAATCCTGCTTGTATACGGAAGAGTGGGATAAAACCACCGTTTTGCGTAATCCCTAATCCACTACCTCGAAAAGGCGGGAGACATTACCGAGCGAGGCGTGAAACACTGAGGCATTAAAAATGTAGGACGAGCGATGACAGTAAATCTTTCTTAACTCCTCCATCGGACTTAAACTACCCATCCCAAACATTTTCATCCTCATCCAAACCCTCGGTGTCGATTCTTCGATTTAGTCAGGGCTTTCCACACTTACCGCTAGGTTCAGTCTACCTAACCTAACCTCTTCCCTTACTCCTCCCACTTTTTCTCCTTTTCTACTTTTGGTATTAACTTTCGTGCTACTCTGCTGCCACCTCTCTTCAGAATTACTAGCTTGCTGTACTTTTTATTGCTCTTCTTCCAGTTGATGTTCTCTTTGTATAAATTGGAATTCCTGATCATCGTTGCATTTTTAATATAATGTTTTATATTTATTATAACACTTTAAGAAATAACTGATCATATAATATGATGGGAACAGTGTTTGAATCATAGAATGTGATGAAGATACAACTTGAATAATTCTATGCCACGTATACTAATTTCGTTATCTACTTCCGCGGATTCCTTTCGCCAAGACGATGCTTGGGTGTCGGAAGAGTTTGCAGGAAAAGGGAGCTAATTCGGAGGAATAATTCCGGTGTTTAACCGCGAATGTCTGAATGCGATTTAACCGGATATATAAGCATCCTTGTTTCCGTCGTGAAAGGATTAAGACTGAAGACAGAAAGCGCTCGTCGGCAGCCATAGTCGGGAAGACTCTCAACGGACGAACTATACTTCTGTATACTTTTGGTTTGGAGATTTAAGTTGTTAACTGATTAGTTTCTTTTTTCGAAAGCTCATCTCTGTGTGGTTAATTAACATATTGTATCCGTCTGGCTATATTTCAACCTTTCAACTGTTCAAAGTGTGAATGCCAAGTATGGCAGTTATATTTTATAGCGACGATGAATTAATATTTGAAAGAACATAGATTCAAAACTGTTAGAGTTTGAAAGTAAACATGTTTCATGGCAGTTGGCGCCACTTTCGCTTCCGCTGGTTTCGTTAGACTGAGAATCTTTTATCTTTGACTGAGAATCGCATTTTAAGTTCCACGACGAACTGAGTGGCGATTGAGAATCGCCTTTAAAGTTCCGCAACAAAATGAGAACAATCACTTTCTTCAAAGTGCAGCTTCAAAATATGAAACCATGACACAATTAGAGCTATCTCTACTTAATTATATCCTCCCTTTAAACCGGCTGAACCTCGGAGTACAGTTTTAAAACAATAACGCAATTACAGCACGAAGGAAAATGAAATACCGCCAGAAATTTATTGATAAAAGCATCGTGGAATATTAATTCAATTCTAACTATGATTCAATTTCGATAACGAAGCACCACGATATTAACTTTTCTCCTGAACCTTACAGCTCCACTCTTTTCTCCGATATTGCTTTATCAATAGAATCTACGAAGAGGTTCTTTTTAAAGAATTTGTTTTCGATGTTTAAACAATAGGAAGAACAATGGGGCTAAGGAGAACAAGGAATATCCGTTGCTGAATAGAAGTGATTAAATGTTAATAAATTCACGATCTCATGATTTTTCATAAAAACTCTTGCATTTAACTGATTGTATAGGGTGGGACAAAAGTCACCTGGGAGTTTAAAGATCCAACGGTTTTAGATCAGGGTGGCGGAAATTTTTGAGCGGGATTGTACACAGAAATATTCGTTTCTTCTCTGGTTCTACTTTTTTCTGCCCTAAACTTTCTGCCTTCCATAATTATGTTTACTCGGTGGTTTCTCTGCTTTACAATACATCGTTATGCATTATATATTTCGCAAATGGTAGAAATTTTCAGTCCCACATCTGTTTGCAGACAATTTTCAGAACACATCTCATCATTTTTTATTCTCGTATTTTTATTCGTAGCTTCAAGTCAGTAATATTTACCATTGTTTTTATTATTGTTATTTATTCGTTTTATATTTGTTATCTCCTCTCTGCAGTTGTATCTTCGCCTTCGTTATGTTTGCAACATTTACCAAAGGGTGCCACCCGTTAAATAAATAAAAATTAAACAAATATATTTAGAAACGTGAAATCGTTGTTAACACTTTGTTGTTCTGTGATATAATAAAATATTTATAAAATATTCATATTGTATATTAACCCTCTGCAATCGGAAGGCGACTCTCAGTCGCCATACAGTTTCTTGCTGGAGTTCGAGTGGCGACTGAGAGGCGACATTGTGAGTCACTCGACTTACTTTTTGTTATTGAATTTTAAATCACCGAGAACTAAAGTTTGTCTTAATGTCGCCTCTTAATCGCCGTTCGAGTTGTCGCAATAAACCGGATGGCGACTGAGAGTCGCCTTTGAGTGCAAAGAGTTAAATAATCAAAAATTTGTAAATCACCGACAACTGAAGTCTATCTTCATGTCGCTTCTTAATCGCCGTTCGAATTGCCACAGTAAACCGGATGGCGACTCAGAGTCGCCTTTGAGTGCAAAGAGTTAAGTAATCAAAAAATTGTAAATCACCGACAACTGAAGTCTATCTTAATGTCGCCTCTTAATCGCCGTTCGAATTGCCACAATAAACCGGATGGCGACTGTCAGTCGCCTTTGAGTGCAAACAGTTAAATAAACCAAAGTTTTTAAATCACCGACAACTGAAGTCTACCTTAATGTCGCCTCTTAATCGCCGTTCGAATTACCACAATAAACCAGATGGCGACTGAGAATCGCCTTTGAGTGCAAACAGTTAAATAATCCAAAGTTTTTAAAATCATAACCGTCCAGTATGGAGATTAAATCTTAAAATCGACAATAAAAATGCGACATTAAATTTCCTTCTACAGCAAGAAACTGAGTGGTGACTGAGAGTCGCCTTTGACTGCAAAGAGTTAATAAAACATTCTTGTATGCACGAAAAATGCCTTTCATCCTAAAAGCACAGGTGGCTCTAAATTTTTGAGCAGGAGTGTACAATGCAATCGTATATGATTTCCGTGATATATAATCGCTCTTGATAAATACAGATATACTGGGCGGTAAACCTAGTATTTTCGAGTGGGATGCAATGTCGTAATTGAATATACGAGTAATTCTCTTCAGTTGCGGAAACAAGTTGTCAAGTAGATAAAGTGAGAGATGCAAGCATTGTTCGTAAATAAAGCATGGAAGCGAACATCGATCTTCTCCCTTGTTCTGAATTCAATTATCAGGCTATTTCATTGACACATAGATATCTCAGGGAACTTTCTGAAAAGACAGACATACACTGCCGTCCGTAAGACGTGGGACACTTTCTAGTTTCAGGTTTGCAGCGGAATATCACACCAAAGGATTATCTACTGATTCCCTGCACGAAGTAAAATTTCGATGTGTTAAAATATATTGAAAAATATTTATACAAAGTTGGAAATCTTTCCATTAATATATGCTCCCTGTTTACCGATGATAGCATGCCAATTATTTATAACAATTAAAGGATTAGATAGATCAGAACTGAAACGAAGATTCTCGATATAAACCAATGAACTCCGTGTTATATTACAGTCATATATCTTGGTTGAGAATCATACCGGCAACTCTTATCGGACGAACATAATTCATGTTCCAAGAGGTTAAACGAAATCTACATATCGTGCATGGAATAGTTGGCCGAAACTAATCGCGGGAATTTACATGCTATCGAAATCGAGCGATCTAACTTAATATCCTAAGAAATCATCGAACATTTTCGAAATATCCAAATGTTTACATCTTTCGGTTCCCACCATTTTCGAATTTAAGGAGTAATATCAATTACTTAAGTAATACTACCTCTGTCCAGAAATAAGTATTTCGTTCATAACTTAATAAAAATCCTTAAAACGTATAAAAACGGATAACATATAAACGCATTTTAATGGGTTAGGATCCTATCATAGAATTGTTCCTAACCCAGACCTAACCCTACCGAAAGGGAAGCATAGGTGTATGCAAAAGGGTTAGGTTCCTGATTCCTGCTATCTATCATCGAATTGTTCCTTCATTTCTAGGTTAGGTCTCGTTGAACGTCCACGAAAGGCAGGCAAAACTATACTATAAAGACAGACTGTCTACTAAAATGGAAGCATTGGAATCTGCAAAAGGGTTAGGTTCCTGATTCCTGCTATCTATCATCGAATTGTTCCTTCATTTCTAGGTTAGGTCTCGTTGAACGTCCACGAAAGGCAGGCAAAACTATACTAAAAAGACAAACTGCCTACTAAAATTGGAAGCATTGGAATCTGCAAAAGGGTTAGGTTCCTGATTCCTGCTATCTATCATCGAATTGTTCCTTCATTTATAGGTTAGGTCTCGTTGAACGTGCACGAAAGGCAGGCAAAAATATACTAAAAAGACAGACTGCCTACTAAAATGGAAGCATTGGAATCTGCAAAAGGGTTAGGTTCCTGATTCCTGCTCTCTATCATAGAAAGATCCCTTCATTTCTAGGTTAGGTCTGGGTTAGCTACATAGTATAGATCTGTCATTTGTGGTAAATGTACCAAGACGTATATAAATTTTTCCCCTCGGTTTCGGATTGGAGTATTCCACCACACTATGGCAGGATTACTTTGGTTGGTACTACCGCGTGGATTCTGGTTCCCTTTACCATTTCCCTCGCCTTATCCTCTTCACCATTTGCCGCGCGAATAAGAGATACACGTGGACTCTTTCCTTCTTACACGCGAACGCTCTTGAAAAGCAGCATGGGACGATGAATCTCAGCGAATATCCGGAGGCGATTCGCCGAGGACTGGAGGATATAGGCAGAGGGTGGTACGACTGCAATGTATTGCAATGATATAATGGTCGTTCACTGCCTTCGAACGACCCTTCAGTATCCTCTTGCACCTTCCGTCGGATTTTCTTTTGTGATTCTATCCTGGAGGGTAGTGCATTTCCTACAGCTACTCCAACTTCGATACTACCCCTTTTCTACTAGGGCTCTAGCTACTGAACTCTACCCTGGCGCAAGATTGGACTCCTTTTCATGTGTATATTCCAGTATTCTTACTTTTGCCTCATAACTTTCGTGTTCATCAGCTGTTTCCTAGCTAGCCAAAGAGATACATTTTTGTTTGGGTTTTTATTCGGACATAATCGCCTGGATAGAAACCAGGATAATGGAGGGAAGTAGTTTAATTATTTCTTTAATTAAGTTCGTACAGGGCTGGTATTTAGTTTAATTAATTAACTAATGTGATGCCCACTGAATAATACTCGCGAAACACTTCTGTAATTAACGAAATGGAACGGTGTTCCTCATCGAAGTTTATTGATGAGATTGATTTGTATCCATTTGTATCCATTTATGGATAACAACATTTTTATTGGCAGTGTAAAAAAAAGAGAATGATTAGGATTTTTATGATAAATAAATTAATAAAGTTTGTTTTTTCTTAATGCATAATAATTGCTATAATTAACGGTAATAATACATTGGATAGCATTTTTAACATTTTAACATTTTTATTAAATCTCGAGGACCCGTCGTTTTGATTGGTTTGCTAGTTTTAATGTTAAACAAGCACGGCAGTGTTTGCTGATGCGTTAAATGAAATGACATAAATTTCTCTCGGATTTCTCAGACAGAGAGATCATTGAAGCATAGAAGGAATGACGGGGATTTCTCTGATTGGTGTAACCCTAGAAGATCCGGCGTCGAATATCGGAACATTACCCTGGGGAACGTAGAACAATGGACGTTCTTCGATTCGCGTCGTGGGATCGCAGCTAGGATCTCGCATCTATCTTGCACTTTGTGCAATCCCGACTATGTACGTGAAAATTCCCGGAGCACTCACAGGAAGTCAAGAGGTTTCCCGAGGATGAAGTCACAGGAGGAATCGATCAGTGTTCCACCTATCCTTTGTCTCCTCAAGAGTCTATTCTATCCGATCGCTGTTCTAAGTTTCGAACCCTTCCGTTCTCCCTTTTAGCTCTTCCTTCAAGGTTTACTCCGACGATTGTGTACCAGCGGACCACCCATGAACATTGTACCTACGAAGGGAAACCTTGTTCTTGAAATCCGCTAGGATTCGGTTCAAGTACTCGAGTCTTATTGTTAATGGCGAAGTATTATGATCTAAGAGAACCAGAGAAGATTCAGGTTCGTTGAAAGACAGAAATGATAAGAGAAATGGAGATTAACTGACGAAGAGACTTTACAACGAGATGTTGAAGAGACGTAATATAGAAAGAACTCATTCTATAGTATCTTACGCTCTGCAACGTGAAGTTGGCGGTATTCCCATGCGCGCGGTGTCAGCCGGGAGCGTCATGCGTTCCGCTAACTTCACGTTGTACAGTGAAAGATGCATAACTGTAAATCGTGTTTAATTTTGAACTCCTTCTTTGTAAAACGCGTGGACATTGGACCTAAAAACTGTGTGGTATGAATTAGTTACATAACTGATAGGCTCTATTCGTGATTAGGAATATGTCTTTCTACGTATTCCTGAATAATACAAACTAAGTCGTTCTTCGAATTCGAATCGGGGGAAGAAATAAATCGTGAGAAGACATTTCGAAAGATGTTAGATTCTCGAATCTGTTATTACACCGGTTCAATGAATAAAGCTAGGTTAAGTATTTCCTTCCTTTGGCTCTAACCGCTAAGAGATTGCCAGTTCCAGATAGAATCCTGATTTCCCGGTTGCTCCGCAACCCTCTTCACCTTCTCCAAGATAATCTAACACTTACCCTCGTTTATCTCTGTATTTGTCCTCACATTTACACAATAATCCCAGTTAACACTTTGACGGCCGCTCGTTTTACCCTACGTCGCGCTACTACCGCCGGCATCTCTCGCGTACCAAAATACGGAAAGTTCACAAAACCAATATTTTCAGAATGAAAAAACGCCAATAGATTCGTAAGAATTGGAAAGCAGTAACTCAAAAACAGTCAAAATGGATTAATATACAAACGTCAAATCTACGATCTCGAAATATTTATATAATGCTGGTCTAAGATTGCTAGTGCGAAGTCACATTTACGTGACACCGGCCGATAACCGCTGGCTATTGGAATCACGTACACGTGACAGCGGCCGTCAAAGTGTTAAGTAAATATTACTATCGTAAACCGCAAAAATGTCAGAAAATGAAACGTTATAAATTTGAGCATTTTCATTCAATTCCGAGGACCAGTTATTTTGACTGCTTTGGTAGTTCTAATGTTGGTATTATGATGTTGCTATCGCGATGTTCAGCGTACGCAGTGCTCAGGAATGCAAGTTGACAAAGTTAAGAACTTTTTCATTCCGCAAATAATTGATGCAGACTGTACGAATCGGGGAAGCACAAAGAACAAGATTTCGTTAATCTCATAGCGAAGCTTTTCCTCGGGTAAGCGGATCAAAGCTTATCGTCTTGAATTTCAGGACTTTGTATACCATTTAACCCTTTCGCTGCGGAGTGCTCAGAAAAGAATTGCTCTCTCCGCAGCAGGCGCGATAGTAGAAGGTTGTCCGCGCGATAACATCGTTCCTAAAACGGTGTGCGGAGCCAATTTTGAATAACAATAATAATAGCCAAACAATAATAATAAGAAGAAGAACAATATTAGTAATTTTTAATAATCTTTAATAATCGAAGACAAACGAATTAATGGCCATTATTTTGCAGTTATTAATAGCAAAAATGCAAAATAAATGCACGGCGCCTATGGCGCTGTTCGCTCAGGAGAAGCGTCTATAGTTGAGCGCCTAAAGGCGCTGTTCGCAGCGAAAGGGTTAACAAAGTTGATGGTCGATTGTTAAATGTTTATGGATAAATATCACAATTACAAACAAATACAAAGTATCCCATTCCATTTTATAGACAAAATATTTCATAATTTGCTTCACAATAGTAAATGAAAATCGAGAATTGGCACTCGAATATATTTATGCGTCGACAAACTTTCAGAATCCCCAACCAAACCCCGACAAAAATTCCTGCCCTATCAAGCCTCAAATTTGAAGAACGCACAAATGTGAGACCCCTAACCTAAAAAGCCACAAGTTTTACACAAAAACACACTGTTTCACACGGAGGAACTGCTCTTTGCCTCTCGAAAATCGTATAAAGTGACGTAATAAAGGAAGATAGGGCTTCGAAGTATAGTACGGGAGTTAGTGGAAACGGACTATAGAGAACAAACACTGGAAATGCGTTTGCCGAGTAATAATTCCATTCGTAACCCGACTGCGTTGGCGATAACATCGAAGCAGCATCTCTTGTTTGTTTACCGCGATGATCGTCCTGAATTTGCTTCCGCAAGCTCTTCTCAGTTATCGGAATTTCCATTTAAGATTTCAATATCTGTTTGCCATGGAAGTAATAAGCTGTGCAAGCAGGTTTCTTAAGTTTTAACTCTCTCCACTCGAAGGCGATTCTCAGTCGCCACGTAATTGAAATCGATAACCCTGTGCCATACACCTAGAACAAATTAGAACACAGATACCCTTTCAGAATTACTTTAAACAGAAGTTATGTATGCATAAAAGTAAAAAATATTTTTCGTACCAATTTTAAATCATGCAATGGAACTTCGAAAGGGTTCATGCTGTAATATTCAATCGTGGATCGTTCTTTCCGCAAATGAAGTAAAGTAACAGTTTTTGGTTTTGGTGTTTAACGAAGGCAGATTAAACTGTTGACCCCTTTGAAATGACGAGTAAAATTATTACTATCTTTGCAGAGATAGTATATTCTTTGAAAGAATATTTTATATTTTGTATGGTGGTAATGCATGCCAGTGGATTTATCGTAATGTAAAAGTCTGAGGCATGAATGGAGATAGTCTTCAACTCTTTGAGATTCGAGTATATTTTTGTTATTTATTACATTCCAAGTAATCTTCGCGAGCAGCATATTTGCCATGAAGTCGAAACTTTGTACTCTTCGGGGACTGGTTTTCTATCGGCATATTTACGAACTCGAAACTTTGTGACTGGAATTAAATACTATCGAAACTACGTGATTCTAGTTGGTGGTCACCCTGGAGTTTCTTGTCCCCTATTCGAAAGCTCTTTGCTCCGAAAGAATATTGGATTACCGTCGGTCGATCAAATTCCCTCAATTTAAATTTCAACTGCGAAGTTAGTCCCTTCCTTCGGATGTTTGTCATAAGTGGTGAGCTTTCCAGCCAATCAGGAAATGCGAGTTGAAAGTTAGTCACATTCAGCGGAAGTTAGGCGCATTTTAGTTTGAAAGCAGTGCCGCGTAATATGAGAAAGATATTGGTAAGCATGGTACTTTCTTTTACACAGAATTACGGTGGAAGCTTTTCTTTAATATTTTGTTTGAACGAATCGAGGAATGTAAGATTTTCTACTTGACACTTTGAGTGCCGTTTGGGTTCATCGGTGAGCAATTAGTTGGTACTGTAATTCGGAAGGCGCCGCTCAGTCGCCACTCAATTTGCTGCTGAACTCTAGAAGCGATTCTCAGTAGCCGGTTAGTCTGTTGCGGAACTCTAAATGCGATTTTCAGTCGCCACTTGGTTTGTTGCGGAACTCTAGAGGCGATTTTCAGTCGCCACTCAGTTTATTGTGGAACTCTAAAAGCGATTTTCAGTCGCCACTCAGTCTGTTACGGGACTCTAAATGCGATTTTCAGACGCCGCAAATTTTGTTGCGGAACTCTAAAAGCGATTTTCAGTCGCCGCTAAGTTTGTTGCGGAACTCTAAAGGCGCCTTTTAGTCGCCACTCAGCCTGTTACGGAACTCTAGATGCGATTTTCAGACGCCGCTAAGTTTGTTGCGGAACTCTAAAAGCGATTTTCTGTCGCCACTTGGTTTGTTGCGGAACTCTAGAGGCGATTTTCAGTCGCCACTCAGCCTGTTACGGAACTCTAGATGCGATTTTCAGACGCCGCTAATTTTGTTGCGGAACTCTAAAAGCGATTTTCAGTCGTCGCTAAGTTTGTTGCGGAACTCTAAAAGCGACTTTCATTCACCACTCAGTCTGTTGCGGAACTCTAGAAATTCGAGTTGCCCCTCAGTTTGTTGCGGAACTCTAGAAATCGAGCGGCGATTAAAAATCGCATCTAGAGTTCCGCATCAGACTGAATCGCTACGCAGTTTGTTGCGGAACTCTGAAGGCGGTTTTCGGTCGCCACTCAGTCTGTTACGGAACTCTAGAAATTCGAGTTGCCCCTCAGTTTGTTGCGGAACTCTAGAAACCGAGCGGCGATTAAAAATCGCATCTGTAGTTCCGCATCAGACTGAATGGCGACTGAAAATCGCCTCTAGAGTTCCGTAACAGACTTAGCGGCGTCTGAAAATCGCTTTTGGATTTCCTTAACAAACTACCTGGCAACCGAAAATCGCCTTTAGAGTTCCGCAACAAACTGCGTAGCGATTAAACGGCATCTTTCGAATTGCCGTAATAAACCAGTTGGTGACCAAGAATCGATTATACTATCATCTAAAAAAAATCTTTCCCAAATTCATCTTTTACCAAATGAACACGATAGTCTTCTCCTTTAAAGAACTTTCTTTAGCGATCAGACAAAGCCGGAATACCCGTCGAATAAAAAAGAAAGTAAACGGTTGTTCGGTTTGGTTTACGCAATCACATAATAGGGAGTATTATCCCGGGATTAAAGGCGGAAAGAAGAAATAAAGGGGGATCAAGGAACGGGCGAATTTATTATATAAACATGTTCTATTTAAAAGCAGCATCACGTAAGACAAAGGTTATTGTTTTGCGGGGGTTCTAGTCCTTTACCACGTGACAGGAATTCTTGACCAACAAGGGGACGGAATACCCGAGTCCTCTTAAGACAGTCCTTTTGTCTCTTTCCGAAAACGGTTCGATAGCTCCTTGAAATCGTGCTTCTTTTTCAACTGACATCTGTTATGTAAAAGTGGAAGTTAAGGAATGACATGTGATCCCATTTCCATGGGACCCCCTCTTTAATATCATATTTCGTGTCGTATAATTTTCTAAAATATGATTTACGTTTACCAAATATTGATCGATCGTCAGCCATCATTGCGAACGTTTAATATTAAATATATTATCGAAGTATATATTATATAATTAAACGTACAATTTGTTAACGCAAATCATTTTATTGCACGGCACATTTTACGTGAAAATGCAAATGGAAGTTAAGTTAAAGTCGAAGAACGGGATATTGTTTTATGTCGGATACCAGTTTTGGAGGTTAGAATGGGCATCAGACGCCATCTTGTATAAGCGTCCACCATTTTGATCATGCAATTTAAATATTAAAAGGAAAGATTTATAATGTTGCGATCACCGTTCGTTTTGTAATTTAATGATAGAATCGAGTCTCTTTTTATGCATGTCTTTTCAACACGTTTTTGAAGTTATGCGGTGAAGCAGAAAAGCAAGAAAAATAAATATCCCAAGAAATTTAGGAAGTTTTAACAGCGTAAAGCGTTTATTAATTTATTTTCGGTCTTTTTATGTTTTTTCGCTGGGAATTCAAAGAGAAGAGAATAGAAAAAGATTTAATCTCACACGCAAATAAAGCTTTTCTCGTTCGAATTGAAAATCTGGACAAATCTGCGCGCGCAAATGGAAGTGGCCAATAGAAGATCGAGTACTATTTTTAGAACAGTATTCTGATCTCTGAGCATCGTGTATTAATAAGCGGAGGAATTATTGACTGCGTAAAAGGAACTCGTGGAAAAGATCTTAGAAATCTGAAACAAACCCATAAAGAACAGTTTAAATTTTAAACAATAGAACCAGATAAAATATACAAACTTGCTAGAATGTCTTACATTCAAGAGCGTTGCGCAAGAGGCGCAACGGTCTTCGTGGCGCAGTTGGTAGCACTGCAACGTTCGAGTTCCAACGAAAGCCCTTCATTTTTCACAGCTTGGAGGAAACATCATACATTCGAGTCAAACATTTTCATCAAAGGCTTTTTTATTGCGAAACTTGATTAAAAAGTATAAACCTACTCATTAGAGACTTGTTAAAACAGATTATGCTTCTTTTAATTCTTAATTCTTTCCCATATATTTAATGTTTTACCCTTTTTCAACGAATTATTCAAATTGTTATCCATTGTAATTATATGTACATAATTTGTATGAAATATTACAGTTTTATTATAAAAATATGAATGTTTTCAAGAAGCAACTACAAGCTTTTGTCATTTTATTATAATTTATTTTACAGCAAATGTATTTACTCTGCTTTTGTCAGGAGTGACAATTTAAAAATAATTAAGCACACAACAGCATGTTTTCAATATGAAATCTAACACTTAAAGGGTTAAGGAAGGATATCCGTTAACAAAAAGATTCATTGAACACGGATTCCAACTGTTTCAATGATAAATATCTTGAAACTTTTGTTCGACGTAGATCTAAATAAATGATAAATGATAACACGTTGTGTTAGTTTACATTTGAATATCTACATTTATATAACAATTGCCTTTTATTTCATGTATTGGGTCACACAGAATATTCATAAATAAATGTATAATAAAATATGATTTGTAATAAACCGGTATAAATTAATAAAAGATATAATCATCCTTCAGAAACGGGTTCGATAAAAGCCCGCGCATTCTTTATCAGCGCACATTACTTTCGATAATCCGGTGTTGGAACTTATCGAGTAATATCAATTATTTCAATAATAATGTTTATCCGATACGATGAAACTCCGTAATTATAATAAATTATGAGATTAACGGTTATGGTGTTTCAATGAATTTATTTAAACAGGTTGTATATGACCTCGAAACATTGGACAATTATTTTCAGATTTAATCGATTTTAAGAACAATAACATTACTGGTATGTAGAACATTTACCGATTGCAAGAAGGATTCTTTAATTCTAGCACTTTCAGTGTTTTCTTTCCGTCAAATCTTTATTATTAACAACAATATCATTCTCCCTGAATAATAGTAAACAATAACAATTTTCCAAAATTATCTTTATTGACATTGCTATAAATTATGGCACTCGATGTCCAAAATTTCTCATTAAAAGTAAATAAATATCATTCTAATGAGTCCAATTGGATCATAAAATGTCCCCAGATATGAGTGACATGTTAGCCAACGTGTTAAACACAAACACGTGTTAACCTTCTTCTTTATATTGCCGAGGGTGTGTTACATATTTACATGGCAACAAATATATATTTACATAAACATTAAACAGATTTGATGAATGTGTCTTAAACGAGGGTAGACTTTCCAGAAGCAATTTGTAGATGCAATTGAATGCCAGTGGTACCAAATGAAGAGCAGCCATCAGGGGTGTAGGGTGTATTCTATATCGTTCAAAAACGGGTCCTAAAATTGACAAGCAGGTCTTCCGTTTTCTGGCAGCATCAACTGGGGGGTTGGTAGTTGGTGAACCACTAAGGGAAGGACATTTGTATGCAGAGAACATACGGTACACGTCGTTTCCTCAGGCAAAATCGTCCTATGGTTACGATCTGGCATATCCTCATCTTCCTTCCCTGTCTCTCCTTTTCTTTCTCTCTATATTGGCATCCTTTACTCTTCACTACTCTGCCTCCTGTGACACTCTTTTCTTCCTTTATCGACGGCAAACTTCGGTTCGATCTCCGATATATCAGGAAGATATAATATATTCGAAATAATGTGTCAGGTCTTCGCGGTAAAGTCTCTGAGTCACTTCGGATGTTATTATACTCGTTAAAACTACTTTGTGGGTTTTTGTTACTTTCGTCGAGCAGGGTTTGTTGGCATGAATGATTAACACTTTCGCGTTGACACTTTTGCAGTTGAATGATACGTGCCTGACGTGGCAAGTTTGCTGGGGTTTTGTTAAATAAAGTTATGTTGATCAAAAGCATGATGGAACTTGGTTAAAACGTACTCAATCGGTTTGAGATCCAGAAGCAGGTATTTAATGACTCACATTTGAGTTATCCGGGTTCTGGTGACGAGTCATGAAGACTCACGTGTGCATCATCCAGTGCGAATGTGTTAATCTGGGTCTATAGTTGTCCGAGTTAGTCCGAAGGTGTTTGGTGCGGTGCTCTATTAACCCTTTGCACTCGGAGATGATTCTCAGTGGCATTCTCACTCAGTTTATTGCGGCAAAGCATAACGGGTGACAATTTTAATGTCGCCTGTCAGTCGCCACTCGAATTTTTGCAATAAATTGAGTGGCTACTAAGAGGCGAATGTGTTAATCTGGTTTTATAGTTGTCCGAGTTAGTCCGAAGGTGTTTGGTGCGGTGCTCTATTAACCCTTTGCACTCGGAGACGATTCTCAGTCGCATTCTCACTCAGTTTATTACGGCAAAGCATAACGGGTGACAATTTTAATGTCGCCTGTCAGTCGCCACTCGAATTTTTGCAATAAATAGAGTGGCGACTAAGAGGCGAATGTGTTAATCTGGTTTTATAGTTGTCCGAGTTAGTCCGAAGGTGTTTGGTGCGGTGCTCTATTAACCCTTTGCACTCGGAGACGATTCTCAGTCGCATTCTCACTCAGTTTATTACGGCAAAGCATAACTGGTGACAATTTTAATGTCGCCTGTCAGTCGCCACTCGAATTTTTGCAATAAATAGAGTGGCGACTAAGAGGCGAATGTGTTAATCTGGTTTCATAGTTGTCCGAGTTAGTCCGAAGTTGTTTGATGCGGTGCTCTATTAACCCTTTGCACTCGGAGACGCTTCAATTTATTGCAAAATTTCGAGTGGCGACTAAGAGTCGCCTTCGACTGCAACGACTTAACGCAGTTCTAAGTTGTAGGACATATTGATACAAGTGTTGCATAGTGGAATTCTGCCTTGAAACATGTTTGTGGTTTCCGCACACTTCACATAACAGATTCTGCGGTACAATAATTTAATACACTGTCGGTGATCATAATTCAACAGCTGCAACGTCTAAGACTCCACATCCGGCAAGTTGTTCTAAAGATAGACACTAATATTAGGGATACAAATGCAGAACACCCACAAATTTGGCAACCGTGGCAACTATTTCACTGAAACGATGGAATTCAGGGAAACCTTGCGTGAGTTGTTATTGACCGAATGAATTCGGTCAAATCGGCTATTGGAATTTATGGAAGTTGAGTAAACGAGTTGTTGACTAAAATTCCCACGGTAGATGTGCCTCTCAAATGATCAATTTTTGAATTGTTTACTTAACACTTTGAACACCCGGCCGAAATCCGTGTTTTACGATATTTCCAAATCTTTTAATTATTCCAGTAAATCTGGGAAGATGATTTCGTTGAAACTTATTCCATTCATTGCTATTTCAAATACGTTTATTTTAAAAATGAAATCGAAATATAAAAGACGAACAGAAATGTGTTAATACAAATAAACTTGAAATAAGTTAGAACTTTTTAATGAAACATTCTTTTCTTAATTTTGCATATATAACAGAATATACTGGTAAACATTTGCGCAGAAAAACTCGGACACCCTGTATTTGTTTAATTTGCATGTATTATGAAAGATCTTTCGAATATCATTCGAAATGATCGTTCCATAAACCGGAAAACGTAGTTCCGTGTTCCGGCAAGCTCCTTACACGTTTCGAGACGTAAACGATATTCGGTGAGTGACGATTATTTCGTCTTTAACCGGTTTTCTCGAAGAAATGTGACTAACATGTTCACCCGACAGTTCTTTCAATCGGCACATTACGAATTTCGTTGATATAACAGCTAGAAGAAGGGACAAAACGACGTGCACACGTGGTTCACCACGAAAAAAAAACCGTTCCCGGTGGAATCTTGAAATTATGGCTATAGCGACACTGGGGAGATTTGAGAAGGGAGACAACCTTGCGGGCAGTCGTCGCAGCTGTGAGAACCCTAAAACTCGAGGATATTACATACTTGAAGCAACCCATATCTTCACCTATACACACGCATTCGAGAAAATGATATTTTCCCAAGGTATCTTCTAGTTTTACGATTCGAACACACTGATGGAACCACTTCGTCGGTCAGAAAAGTTCGATCAAAAGAAATATATTTCGTGCTTTCTACTTCTGTCCCTTTGACCTCTCCGATGGTCGAACCACTTTCCGTCGACTTCCTAGATCTCGAAGGAAACGTAAATTGCGTTTACTTCTGCTCGTTCTTTATGCCATTTCTTCGTACTCTCGTCTAACGTAATCCTGAATAATCACAGAAAAACATTCGACCTTCATGGTCTGGTTTTATTTATAAGATGGTGTACTGGTAAATGTAAAAAAGTAAAATTGTGGGAGAAGAAACGAGAAAGTTGATTAAAGGTTTCGTGGAAAATATCATCGATTTTAATTAATGGAGCCTTGTATACATGGAATCAAATATTGCGTCTTTTTTTGTGGTTCAGAGGTTAATAAATTTATAAACGTACACTCGTCCCTCGATTTACGCGGATTATTCGTTCCATGCCATGTTTTATGTAAAAGGAAACCGCGTAAATAGAGAACGTTAGGGTCTGCTACTGAAAATGAAAACCGATATAAGTTATACAAATATTTGTTTCTCGCGAGAATCGCTTTTAGAGTTCCGCAACAAACTGATCGTGAGTGGCGACTGAAAATCGCTTTTAGAGTTCCGCAACAAACCAAGTGGCGGCTGAAAATCGCTTTTAGAGTTCCGCAACAAACTGAGTGGCGACTGAAAATCGCTTTTAGAGTTCCGCAACAAACCAAGTGGCGGCTGAAAATCGCTTTTAGAGTTCCGCACCAAAATGAGTGGCGATTGAGAATCCCCTCTAAAGTTCCACACCAAAATGAGTGGCGACCGACAATCCCCTCTAAAGTTCCACACCAAAATGAGTGGCGACCGACAATCCCCTCTAAAGTTCCACATCAAAATGAGTGGCGACTGAGCAGCGCCATTCGAATTCCCGTAATAAACCAACTGCCGACCAAGACTCAACTCTCGAGCATCAATCTACCGTGAAAGGGTGAAATCTCTACATATACATTCAATCACATATCGTGCTTAAAATAAATATCACAAAGTTTTATTTACGCCGTTTCCAGCACGATACATTATTGGCACTTTACTAGAGTCACATAGATAAATCTATTTTCCGTATGCGAGGATAAGAAGTAGCGTAGGTAAGAGAGCTCCTTCAGCGAATGCACGTTTCTCAAGTACTCAGATTTACTTTAAAGTAGAGTCTGAGGTGTGGGTGGGGTGAAAGACACAGAACAGATGGTGGAAGAGCATCGGAAACGGTAAGAAGTAGATAGAGAGGGTGAGTTTTGTTCGAAAGGTTGGGGCGAGACTAAGTAAAGTAGTATGGCTTCTCGACACTGTCTGACCCGCGGATTATCGGCTTAGCCGGCTATCCTGGTTGGCCGGATTATTTCTACGCGAGGCAAGGGGTTGACCAAATGAGGGTAGCCGTAACACTGATTTCCGGTCTTCTTTCGCTATAACCTTTGGTCAGTCTCTTCCTTATCGCTGCACTACTTCTCTAACCTAACCTCAATCTTGGGCTTTGATTACTAAGCGTGTACGAGCTTAATTCCAATCACTGATTTCAACGCCAATGTTGATGGACGTCTATCTACGTGCATTCACGTTTGTGATACTAACTGGTACTTTCTCTAGTATTTTGTTATGTTGGATCACTTAACACGAGCCGGACATCCGTGTTATACGATAAAAATGAAATTGTTCAGAGTCTACGATATATTGGTTACTTTACGCTGGTATTGTAATGTTACAAATATTAAACATTTTACGAATATTTGCGATAGATTTTAGTCGAATTTTAGTAATATTGGCAGAGACGTGTTAATAAATGCCTAGGGATTTTCGTGTTGGCAGTTTTAGAGACTTTATGATCATCTCAAACGGGAACAACGTTCTCTTCAATTAATTTAACGTAACACGTAAATATATAATAATATAAATGAAGGAAACGTGGCAATATTTGTCATTTTTCAAAATATCACCTAAACCAATATTAACCCTTAAATTCACAATTTTTAAAAATTATAAAAAAGTTTCCAAGTGTTTATTCCGTGTTTCTTTAAAGCAAAATAAGAAAAGAAATTAACAGAATAGAAAATTGTTGCATATCTGCAACATTATGCATCAACGGAATTAATTGAATCGCGTTATCCAATTTTCATTAAACACAGTGCTAGTTGTTTCCGAAATACATAAAATGTAATATATTATTGATAACCTCTTTATTTGACTGTGTCGCGTTTCTACAACTCTATGCATTTAAGGGTTAACTGGGTACCAGAGTTCTATTGGACACAGAAAATGGTAGAACAAATTCTCCCTGGATTAAAGAAAATCGATTTCCATTACGCCTTCTTGAATGCACGAACCCTTTGATTCCTAAGCGCTTGTCAGGAATTCCGCTGACATACATCCTTCTCCTTGTTATAAGAGAAGTTACTACGGAAACGTGGGAATCGAATGTGTGTTCGTGTATATATGTATGTATATGTGAACGGCGCTCACGTTGAATAGAAAATTTGCAGAAAAATGGTAGGATGGATAATTACACCGTTTGAATGGAATACTTCCTGCACGGAATTACTTCCAAAAGTCTTAAACGTCGAAGTATTACGTCATTCCATAAGTAATGTCGTTCTTCGACTTTGCCGGTAATGCAGATTTTCGTGTGTTTTTCTTAAATGATAAATATTGATCTGCATGGGTTTTATAACACGAAAAAAGAAGTTGCTTTAACCCTTTCGCTGCGAACAGCGCCTTTAGGCGCTCAACTATAGACGCTTCTCCTGAGCGAACAGCGCCTATAGGCGGCGTGCATTTGTTTTGCATTTTTTGCTATTAATAACTGCAAAATAATGGCCATTAATTCGTTTGTCTTCGATTATTAAAGATTATGAAAAATTACTAATATTGTTCTTATTATTATTATTATTGTTTGGCTATTATTATTGTTATTCAAAATTCGCTCCGCACACCGTTTTAGGAACGATTCGACCTCTATTCGACCTCTATTCGACCTCTTGTCGATCTCTCTACGATCTCTATTCTATATCTATTCGCGTTATCCCTCGGCGGCTGGGCGACGGACCCTCATCCCCACTCCGGGTCCTTTTGGGGCCTGTCGTCCCGTTGGGGCTATGCCTCCCCCGCCATTTCCCCTTTCGAGGGATCTTCGTCTTACAGAAATTATAAGAAAAGTCAAATTCTCATCGAACCTCTTCTTTATTATTTTTCACGCCATTTTCTATTTATTCTAACACAATCAGAAAATTAGATCGAAATGATGTCTCATTAACCACTTAACGCTCGTTTTTTTGGAACTTCCTGGAACATGTCTGCCGGGTAGTTTAAGGGGTGCTGGTAATTTTGGTCGTCCAGATTTTGTACAAAAAAAAAGTAATAATATATTATTTTAAACACATGTATTAATTTAAATACGGAACTTGTAAAGATTGTACACCGTTTTTAAACATACAATATTTCTTATATTCGTTAAGAAAATAAGAAGAAGGAGTTTCGTCTTTCGAACAAGTTGAAAGTAGAAACTCGTAGAATCTTGCGTTTCTGAAAACGCTTTTCAGTATTTACTATTGTCACGCTCTACCTCCGTACATTGGTTGGAGGGATCACGTGACACAGCAATGGAACGGACGGAGTGGCAAGGAACGCATGGTTGCCACCCTTCAGGACTCATAATGCAGCAGGGACAGCCCAGGGGAAATTTAGTAGACGTTGTGAAAACCGTTGTTTTATACGCTTATGTTGGCTGCACGTGAGAATAGGTTCTGCGTTTGTAGTTAGGTTAGGTTAGGTAAAAGCATTTGTGTTTCCAGCACCGAGTAACACCATTAGCGTTAACTCGCCGACTTACGGTTGGTACGAATGCGAAAAATAGGGGACAAGTGTGCAGCAACAACTGCTTTGTGTTTGAGTTTAAAGATATGACGGATAGTTGCGTTTACTTCGAAATTCATTTATTCTTAGTGTTTCCACTTTTGGCGACTGTTTAGCAGTGCATTCTGATGCGCGCATTGTTTACAAAGAATTATTAATACAACTTTATGCAATTCTGTGGCTCAATGAAGCAGAACAAGTTTATTGAAAACGTGACTAAATTCTTACGTTTGAGGATAAGTCAATAACTCCATCTAACTTCCAAGTCACATACTTCTCTATCGGTATCTTTCGTCTCAGTATTTTTTTCGAAATAATAATATTTCTATTTATAATGTTATATTATAACAATTATATTTTTCAATACGATCAAATAATAATTTCGTTACCATTTGCGCGTAATTTATCTTCGTTCGAATCGCATTTATCAGGATTTATGTAAAGCGATGTACTTTTGAACACAAAAAAAATTCCAGGGCAGATTTATTTATGATTTCTTTGCTGTTGAAAAATTCTACTAAAATTCCCGGACTTGCAAGGAAAGATTATGAATTTGAAAGTTGGATGGTGGAATAATAAAATGCTTTATGGTTCCTTTAAAAATAAGGACGAAATCTTCCTTTTATTCTACGTTTATTATAAGACGAGTTTCCATAGTTGAATATCGAAATTCTGTCGTACGATTTTCAGTTTCTTTTTTTAAATATGCTGCGATGGAAAGCTTTTAAAACGCTACATTGAAGATTACTTCTTTCTCCGAATAAAAGGTTATTTTTAGTACTTAGAGCATCACGTGACAGAAGAAACCGGTAGTATAGTTAGATAAGGAAAAACTTAACAGCTTGAAGAATGCATTTTCCTCTTCGAATCGTAACCCTTTTATTAGGGATATCGGAAAGTAATCAATTCGGGAGTCAAGAATTTTGTTAGCATCGAAATTTGGGGTTTGGATTTTTTCAAAAAGGGAATTTTAACTTTGGAACCATAACTTATAACGTTCAATATGAACAAATAAATGGAGTTTCATGAAGTATGTGAACAATTATTAATATTAATGATTTTCTTCCAAAAATAACGTAAATCCCAACTGTTTTATGGAAGCATTTACATAAACCTATAATCCCCCTTCAATTAAAATATTAAAGAAATTCACAGTTGCATATCATATTAAAATAAAAAGTCCAATGCAAAATATTCAAATTTAGCATACATTCCGGATCAGTTAAAATAATCAAAATCACACTGCATTTTCAAATTGAGGTAGATTTCTGATTATGCATTTAAAATAGCACACCAATCTAGCAGTTCACTTCCTTAGATGTTTCATTGTTCAAAAAACAATGAAGAAATCGGACAAGAAATTTAATTGCACTCAGTAAACAAGAAAAGAAATGAAAATATCGATGGTCCATCTTTCCTTTTGAAATTTGACAATGCGGAAGAATATCGGCTTACGAAGTCCAGTTTTAACACGGTTAGCCAGCTGGTGCGCATATAAACGTTCCTCCATTTTCTGATGGAATATCTCTGTTACTTTCCTCTCGTAACACGGCTCCTTTCAAAAGTATTCCCTCTGATTCTTCGATATCTAACTGAAAGCAAAGATGGAAAACTGCTCGGTGAAAATGGCATTTCCTGATGCGCGAAATCGCGACAGACCCTCGCGCTATGTAGGCACCGATATCTCTCTTTTCTCTCTTCTCTCTCTTCTCTCTCTTCTCTCTCTTCTCTCTCTTCTCTCTCTTCTCTCTCTTCTCTCTCTTCTCTCTCTTCTCTCTCTTCTCTCTCTTCTCTCTCTTCTCTCTCTTCTCTCTCTTCTCTCTCTTCTCTCTCTTCTCTCTCTTCTCTCTCTTCTCTCTCTTCTCTCTCTTCTCTCTCTTCTCTCTCTTCCCTCTCTTCCCTCTCTTCCCTCTCTTCCCTCTCTTCTCTCTCTTCCCTCTCTTCCCTCTCTTCCCTCTCTTCCCTCTCTTCCCTCTCTTCCCCCTCTTCCCCCTCTTCCCTCTCTTCCCTCTCTTCCCTCTCTTCCCTCTCTTCCCTCTCTTCCCTCTCTTCCCTCTCTTCCCTCTCTTCCCTCTCTTCCCTCTCTTCCCTCTCTTCCCCCTCTTCCCCCTCTTCCCTCTCTTCCCTCTCTTCCCCCTCTTCCCTCTCCTCCCTCTCTTCCCTCTCTCCCCCCTCTTCCCTCTCTCTCTCTCTCTCTCTCTCTCTCTCTCTCTCTCTCTCTCTCTCTCTCTCTCTCTCAATTTTCATCATTGGGGATCATTGTATACATACACCTGCTGCGTCAGCCATGCATTTTCCAATCGTGGATTCCAGAAGAAAGATGAGAAACGTCGACGCAAAACGGCACCATGCTTTGAAAGGGGCTCATGGCGAGCAAGAATACTTTCAACATGGCTGACGTCTGCGATGATCCCACGCTTGTGTTACGGAAGCGTAGGGAATATCTTGAAACGAAAAGTGTCACTCATAGTACACTCAGAATGTTCTCGGTGTTAGGTAATCGTATATCATTGCTTTAGAGAAAAGAATAATAGAAAGACAAATTGAATTTATTTCGGTGACCATTATTTTCACCCATTTGCACACGGAAAGCGACCCTGATCTCCGTAAAACGCTAGATTTTTAGAAAAAAGAAATGTATAACTCGTGGAACATTGGAAAAGAGTTGTAGAAATAAATGGTGACTACTTCGTCAAATAACATTACTTTCCAGAATGTCCAGAATATTTGAATTTCTTTCTAATACATTCATAATAATATTAGAACCATAGTTTACAAGAAAAATTGATATATTATTATCAGGGGTACCTGAAAGTAACAAATTATTCTTCACATGCTTTATGAAACTCCATTTATTTGTTCATATTAAATACGATTCTATCAGTTTCTTTTGATAAAATCCAAATCCCTAATTTCGCTGGGAAATAATTCTCCGATCGAATTGATTACTTTTCGGTATCCCTAATATATTATAATCTATTATTATAAATACAGGTAGCGACTATTCGATCAGTTTTTCGTGTTACAGGCCCAACTGTTGTAACTTCGGCAGTACTTCAAGGCACAGCGGAGCTACCTTGCGACATCCGTCCTCCGAAACAAAATGACCCTGCAATTCTGGTGATTTGGTACAAGAGTGACGTCACGGATGTTACACCTATCTACAGGTATGTTTATTACATAATATTCCACAGAACTTAACTTATCAATTAGACAAGTCATTTTGACCCCAGTGATACTTCCAGGGTTAAAGCAGAACGCAGTGCGTGATATTACATGTTTTTCAATATTCAAAGAATTCTTCGTTAGCTTCGATTTTGGGACTCAAATGTTGGATACCCGTCAGGCCCAACACATTGGAGGTGTCCTTAACCCTTTGGGTTAAGATGCAAGATGTATATTTCTTATGGCATGCATCAATTCCTCACCACGAGTCAGACTCGTGGGTTCCGCTTATGGCACAAATTCTATATCACGAGTCTCGCTCGTGGTTGTAGGCCAAGGGGTTAATCTAAATCTAGGCTGCGCATTCGTGTATCCTTTCTCTCGCTAGTTTACTAACGCGTCCTTATTCATATATGTAAGTTCCAACTCTATATACTGATTAGTCTGTGACCGTTTCAAGACGAAACACCTTTTCTTTCCTCTTCTCCACATATCCCCAGACGTCCAATCGTTTTAGATCGATAATTCTACCATGCGAGCCAACAAAGTACGTTTATTACCTGTTTTACTAAGAAAATATTAGTTTGCATATTAACCCTTTGCGGTCGGTGTCCCCGTAGCGGGGACATTTCTAAATCGTCGTAGAAGTCGGTGTCCCCGTAGCGGGGACATTTTTAAATAGTCGTAGAAGTCAATAATCCCGCAGCGGAACCTTACGTATTATAAGTAGTATTAAATACAACAAATCAGTTTCAACAAATTCTGTGTGTTTTAATATCCATATATTGACTTTAAATCCTGTACGGAAAAGTAATTGCGAAACGATAGATTCGCTCCGACCTACTGGTACTCCCAAAAGCGAAATCTGCCGATCGCAAAGGGTTAATACATTAAAACAAGCTCGTTAAGTGATCGTCACGGAAGCAGTAGTGACTCGGGGTATCCATTTGTCACCAAGTAAGTGGCATTCTGGTATCGGGGTAATGAAAATAGTACGGACGCATGAAGTAATTAGGGAACATAACCTACGGGGAACGCAACGATGAATGTAAAACATAAGTAAACATCGATGTAGTTCCGTCCGTTAACTTAGAGTGGCAATCGTAGTGTGTTGGTATCAACGTGCTGCCACGAGTGCTAATGTTCTTGATGAATACTGTCACGTGAGCCACTTACCGTGGCTATGTCATCCCTTACTGAATAACTCTACTAGGGTGAAGTCAAGAGATAATGGAGTCACATGGTACGAAACTAGGGGTTAGTTAAACGCTGGAATGGGTAGTCGGATAGTAGGCTGAAAAGCGTCACGTTCTAGTAAGATAATAGGGAGTTTACAGTTACGCAAATTCCGAGAAATTCCTCGTATTTCCAAAGTTTCGGAATAAATAGCGCACTGTCGAGTCTCTTTGTGATATGATATTTTAATCTTGAGTTATTCAAGGTATTCTAAGCATCACTTCTTTACTTTACAATGGTAGACATTTGTAGAAATTGTGACAATTATAAAAGTATTATTTAATGAGGAAAATAGGTTAAAATTCATACGCTGATTATGTTCAAACTTTTAATGAGACAGTAAATATAATTAAACTACAAATTGAAAACGTGCATTCAGGTTTTGAGAAGTAACAACCTCTCGGAAAATAAATTGTTGCTCTCGTTTGACTCGCTGTAAGTCAAATGTTCTGCGGTTAAGTTCACATAAGGAAAGATTATGGAAACGGAATATTCTGAATAAACACCTTTGTCCCCCCTCTCTCACTTCCCCCTTTTCCCTTTTTTATAAGAATCCCGTCTCAAATAAAAAAAGACCAAAACTTGAATCCCAAAACTTCGAGCATAGAACGTAGAATAAATTCACGACAATTTTCGAACTAAATTCAAATTTCGAAATCTCTGCGAAAACACAACAAATTTGTGTCGAATCAACTAGATATGTAGACACAACATTTACTTAGCACAACCAAAGGAATTCGAGCAAAAAATGATGAATAATGAATGCATATAATGTATTTGTAACAACTATGTTTGCATGTACATATAATTTCCCAATATACCCCCGGAGTCATGAATATTATATTCTCAAGAAAGTCCAAGAAAGTATGCATATGGTTCACCTACATTTTCCTTGCAAAATACATCCTACAGTTTGCATGCCTGTCTGAAAATTGGGGTCGGCGGAATAAGAGGCCGCCTATTACGAATCGATTTCGAGGCAGTAATAAGATAGTAATAAGCGCGTGTCGACATGTTATACACAGTGGTCCTATTTAAAACAGATGTCTCCATGTATTACTGAAACCGTTTACTTTTCAAGAATAAGACATTATCCCTAATTTTAGCAAGAAAGCTATATCTTTTTTGTGCGGTTTTCAAAAAACGCTTTTTTTAGTCAAATGAGACTCGATTCTATAATACTTGAAGTTGATCAATGGGAAATTACCTGGCATCTAAAAGTGTCGTGGGATCGCATCGACTTACCTGCACTTGAATAATAAATGCAGCAATAAGTGGTACGAATCCTGACAGTGACGAAGCAATAACAATGACCTTAGGTTGGTAACAGTAGCTGCTATAATTTGTTTCGATGAGAGTTCCTAGGACGGGTTTATATAAAGAACAGGAAACCAATTCCTACTCTCATGATCAGTTTCTTGAGGTAATTCGAAATCACCGACAACCGGAGTGAATCTTAACGTCGCCTCTCAGTCGCCGTTAGAGTTGTCGCAATAAACTGAGTGCCGACTGAGAGGCGACATTAAGATTTATTCTAATTGCCGGCGATCTAATATAAAAAACAAATTGTAACTGGTGAATATTTTAATGTCGTTTATCAGTCGCCACTTGAGTTACCGCAATAAACTGTGGCGACTGAGAATCGCCGCCGAGTGCAAAGGGTTCATTCTTTTAACACTTTTCACGAGTTTTTGCTGAACCAAAAATTGTCTACACTTTGAACACGATTCGTTTGTATATCGTAAGAAATATTAGGAACGCAAGTTATTCAGATTGGAAGTGTAAAGAAAGGAGTACGAGACAATAGTCATGAAAGGGTGTCTTCTTGCCTTAATTAAGGGAAGTTTTTCATAAGTCAATGGTGCCTCGAGAGGGCAACGTAAGAAAATGAAATAATGCCTCTGTGGATTAATTAGATCGTGAAACGTGCAGAACTCAGACTTCCAGCGAACAATAAATCTAGTGAATGCTTTGTAAATGTCTGTAAATGATAGTAAATGTGCGAAGCTTCGTTACGTTTTTGATTAAATGGAATGTCAAACTTCTGTTTCCCTTCACTTCATTATTACGTGCATTGTTCACCCTTTGCACTCGAAATTATTTATCAGCAGTAGTCATAACACTGAAAACAATTACGTCGGCTCATGAATTTCGTCATTCACGATTGTTTAAACTTATAATTGTTTAAGTTAATATTCTAATGAATTTTGCCATATAATTCGCCGCAGTTATAATACTCAAAACAATTACATTAGGTCAGAAATATTTAAATACATTTAAAACTATTATTATTCTTACATTTACGTGTCGATTCCGAATGCCAACATGGCGACGAAACTCAAGAAAATGTTTACCACCGTGAAACGTAATATACTTCGTTTTAATCTTACTAAAAGTACAGCTATTAAAAAAAACTTTCGAGTATTAAGGTAAACGTCGATTTGGTTTCATGCAGCAGCACAACGTAGCCAAAAAGGGAATTGTTATTTTGTTATTAAATGTAAAAAAAGCGTCAAAGAAAATTGCAACGAAAGTCCAATCACTGCGAGCACCCTTTTCTGTTATCATTCTATTTCGCGTAACATTTTCGTCCGCGTGTACTTTGAATTCACGGTGGATACAACTCATAACATGTTCGATTATAGTGAAATCTACTGATACAGTATATTCTGCGATAAACAATAATTCGGTTGTCCATTTTACTGGATTTCTGTCAGCGCAAACTGTCTGTGTAACTTTGAAGTCGAAGCTGCAAATGCGTTTTGCATCCGCCATTATTTTCATATAAAACGAAAGACTTTCAGTTTGATGTCCACAAAGACGAAAGTAAAGTGAGAAATCTATCTGGCCGGAAACTTTTGCACAATACTGTACCTTGTAGCGGGTCCATACGACGTACCGGCTCAACAGGGAAAGGGTTAAAGTCCAATAACGAAGAATAACTGGATTTAATCTTAGCGTCGTTTCTCAGTCGCCGGAAAAGTTGCATTATCCGATTATCCAAATCTTTTCTTTCATTTACTTTTTTCGTTGCAATAATAATTATAAAAGTACGCGCAACAATTGTCACCTTTTTCGGTGCGTTTAAGTAATAATATAGTTTGATTTGTCAAAAAGTGAATTTATATCATTTTCTAAATAAATGTTTCCAATATTGAAACACATTATGAGACGAAGATTATGATTTAGCTATGAAAGATTATTAGTTCAATTATAGCAGCCGGAAACTAGTTTCTGAGTTCGCGAGAGTGGTATGTTTGAACTGCAAATTCCAATACTGCTGTGCAGCCAATCGGCTCACTGCTTCAACCGGATGTTCCAAGCCGAACGCACGTATTCGGTTTATGCGAGGCAAATCTGTATAAGCGCATGTATGATGTTTCGGATGGGCATGTTTCTGGGTATGTATTAATACATGAATATGTATGAAACACTTGTGTACATAGCAGGATGAAGTACAAGGTAGATTTAGAATGTTGAAAAGCTTTTTTGAAACTCACTTTTGAAAACATATATATTATTATTAACCCTTTCACAGTGAGGTAAAATTACGAATTCTGGTCCAAAGAGTGTCTAGTTCTTTATGTTCGAAAACAATTCGGTATGTAATCAAAAATGTAAGAAAACGTGTTTTATATGTACTTTGTTAGTAATCAGTTCGTGTATGGTAGATTTTAAAACACTTGACGCTTTGCCTGTGACTGTCACGGGATACACTGTCAAAGGGTTAAATGTCCAAGAAAGTTTGTGCGATTTTCGTTGTCCAAAGACGAGACTGAAATTTTCATATTCTTTCCGGATAACCCAGTAAGATTTGATAAAAAATATTTTCTATGTCTGGTTCGAGCTTTTGTTACCTAAAAGGTTACCAGACTGCTACGAATTTTATAGATTCGGCTAGTCTTCTCACGTGATTTCGTAAATTCATCACGTTTTTTTCATGCGGGATTCACAGCGCTATTGTCGCAACGTCTATTAACCGAACCACGTCTGCCGCAGACTGTCACACTCATGCGGTTATCCGTACATCTATCGTTTTGGTTCGATGATTTTTTATCGAATTTATTGTGGGAGGCTTTTGATGAAATTTGTTCTCGAAAAAGAATAAAGATTTTGTTTAAAACTCAGGTGACTAAAATAAAGTATTGAAAATAGAAACACGAAATTTGGCGAGCTAAGCTTGGAAAATATTTGTCTGGGATATTAATTAGCATTCAATAAAAGTCTATATTTCCCGGTGAACTCGAATGGAGGAACTTATCGATCGTAATATCTTTAGCACGTGGCGTTAGCGGAATTCAAACATGAATAACACGGGTGTGACCCATCGTACAGATTACGGGCCAAACATAAACACAAGTCGGGCTCGTCCTTCAATCGCACGGATGTTCGTACATCAGTTAGACGCATATATTTTCAATCTGTGCTACGAATAAGCGTCTAATATCGTCTCTGACAATGGCGAAGACATTGACACGTGTCATTCTCCCCGGCAAAGGGAATCGAGTGCATGTCCCGAAGTCTGTTAGTCCCAGTGCGCAAGCGACTCCGTCCCCAACTATACACGCGCGGTCTCAAATGAAATCGTACGGCAAGGGTTTAATTGAGGTAAGGATATCTCTTTAATGTTTCTTCGGTTCAGATGGAAGACGATATTTGTTATGATACTTGCGGAATTGGTGTCAATATAAGGGAGTTTAAAACAGACGCGATTTCCATATATTTATGCATCCTTCGCTGTGCAACGTGACGTTAGCTGCATTCGCCGCCGCGTGCTGTGAGCCGGGAGCCTTATGCGTTCCGCTGACTTCACATTGTACAGTGAAAGCTGCATAAATGTATGGAAATCGTGTCTAATTTTGAACCCTTTTTTGAATAACGCATGAACATCGCAACTAAAAATTGTTTGCTACTGAATTAGTTGTATCTGTAACACGTCTCTTCAAAATCTCGTTGAGAAATCTCACACTCACTGACAAACTCTCCTTGTTAGTGATATTATTTTAAGGCAGTCTGCGCAATTTTAATGTCGCCAGCTACATTTCATTATTAGACGTTAAATCACCGACAACCAGAGTCAATTTTAATGTCGCCTCTCAGTCGCCACTCAAATTGCTGCAATAAACCGAATATCAACTGAACATTGCCACGATAAACCACGCGATGATTGCAACAAACGTTGTTGCAACAAACCGAGTGGCGAGTGAGAGTCGCCTCTGAATTCCAAGGGTTAAATTTGAGATTCTAATTCCACGCAGAAACACAGGAATCAATTAGCTTTCAATATCCACTTAGCATTACGAATCGATGTTTATCGAATGAGACCGGTAATCAGTATCCATTAAAGCAGGATATTAAACCGTGGAACATGAAATTAATAAATATCTAGTAATCATGAAATCATTGCCAACAAATATACTTATATTTAACTATACAACGATCCTAAAATATTCCCGGAAAGGGATGGTGTGTGACAAATAATATTTGCTGACATCCTGAACGCCTTCCGGAATAATCCGCGCGATAAACAACATTAACGACGTCCATCGCTCGTCTCCTGGCGCGTACTTCCAGTTAATACACCGTTGGTAGACCTGCCTATGTTACGTCGCTATGCATATTTATGAAGCGTCGAGCAATGCCGCTGGGAAATCGGTCTCCGAGTGGGAAAACAATAAAAACTGCTCGACCAGCTCGAGCCCTTGTCAAGCCTTTCCAATGACACTGTTTCCCACTGATATAACAAGAACGAAGCATCGTTCTGCATTCGTTTGATCGTTCATTCACCGATTAAATAGTGGAAACCCGCATTCGGTAACAGTACTTCATGTCCCAGTTATGCAAATCGCAAGAAGAGTACTTCCGGCAAACCGTACAAATTAGAGGAACAATCACTTAATCGGGAACACGGTATATAATGCTTTCATGATTGTTTTCATGATTGCAAGAATTCTAGGTTAGAATCGATTTTCGATTTTGCCAGATTTTCGAAGAATGACGGACAACGTGATACATCGATCACCCTTTCGCCTTATTCGGCACTCTTTTCGAGTTTCATTTTATTACAGTAACTTGAGAAAAGAGATTTGTGGAATAGCTTAAAGCTTGATGTGCAAACGGGTGGATTTGATCTGAAATGTGAGTGGATTTGATTTGCAAACCGGTGAATTTGATATGAAAAAGGTGAATTTAATTTGTACGGAGGTTGAATTTGATTTGCAAAATGGTGATTTTGATCTGGAAATGGGTGAATTTGATTTGCAAAATGGTGATTTTGATCCGAAAAGTGAGTGAATTTGATTTGCAAACCGGTGAATTTGATCTGGAAAAGGGTGAATTTGATTTGTAAAAATATTGAATTTGACCTGAAAAAGGGTGAATTTGATTTGTAAAAATATTGAATTTGACCTGAAAAAGGGTGAATTTGATTTGCAAAATGGTGAATTTGATTTGTAAAGTGGTGGAATTTTATTTGCAAAATGGTGAATCTGATCTGGAAAAAGACGAATTTGATTTGTGAAGAGGTTGAATTTGATTTGCAAAATGGTGGATTCGACTTGCAAAAAGGGTGAGTTCGATGTGTAAAAAGGGCGAATTTGATTTGCGAAAAGGTGAATTTGTAGTGCAAACCCTGCACCTCGAAAAACACAATACAATGAACTGCATAAATCCATCAATAACATGGCGGAGTAAAATCATAGTAAATTATTACTATTATCTTAATGGACGGTAGAGTATCGGGAAACATAATCCACCTCCTGTATCCCCTCGTAATCACTGCTAGTCTGCTTCTAAACCCCTTCACAGAGGGTGTGGTTGAATACCGAGGGGTGCCACGAAACTCGGAACACCAGCAACGTTAGTTCTGCCAAGCAGAACCGTGCACACCATTGCAATCTAGTTTTCTTGCATGCCCTCTCGGTCCCTCGACTCGAAGTTTGTAGGTACGAAACAATAAAAGTTCCGCGACCGCGCGTTGGGCGTTGTTAAATAAATTATCCGGCTTCTAATTACGTGAAAAACAGTGGAAACTGCAGAGTCAGTCCCAACGGCAGAAGTGTAAGCTGCGAAACTAGAGAAATAGGAGAAACGAAAAGCAAAGGATAGGAAGAGACAAGGGGGTGGAAATGAAAGTGGAAGGTGGAAATGTTGGAGTCACGGAAGAAGCTTGGTGTATATCTTTATACGAGAATTCACAATCCAACGGTGCCATTTTCCTTGCTTCTCTTTCTTCAACGAAATCTACATTTTGCCTGCGTTTCTTCTTCCCCTTCGACTTCTCTTCCAGCGATTGGTGCCATTTGAATAAGACAAACGTTTCCATAGCACAGCAAGACTTTTTACTTGCTTATCATCCTCTCACCTCATGTTCCCCAAGGTCTCTCTGTGTGCGCTAATAAATCATATGCCCAGGCGAAATGTTACTTCTACAAAACAAACATTTTAAGTTCTTAACGTAGAGATAATATCCCTAGTGTTTTCCGCGTTCTGAATAGATAGGGAATATTTCTTCACGGTAGAAATCACTGTTAACAATTCCAAGACATTTATTCGACAGACAGAATTCGTCCTAATTCTAAGTCTGCTTTAAAAAAATTGATTTAAATCCCTTTAAAAATAAACGACTGATGTATTCTTATCTTATTTCACTAATGTACACCTTGAGTCATTGAACAGGCAAAAACGAATAGATTGCCTCCACGGTGGAAAACCGTAACCACCTCCGGTTAAGTGAAGCCAGTCTAGAAACTCAAGGTGGGACGGGTTCCGTTGGTAGTAGGAACGGTAACGTTGGCATTCCTGGCTGCCTTACAGTAGGTAGCTCATAATGAAAGCAATGTGTCTTCATTTAGTCGGTTGTTTCGCTGCGATGTTACCCGGTATGGGAACAGTATAATAGAAGGTAACGCGCTGAATCTGCAGTAGGTTGCCAAGGTGATAACAACACCTACGTTCAGGGCATAGAAGAGGAAGGTACTGCATTAAATTAGTTGTATACATATAGAGCAAAGACAATACTCTTGTCTCTATGGTACGCCTTACTTGTTACAACTGGCTTCCACATCCACTTTGAACACCCGCCATTCCCCAGTGCTACCAACGACGCTAGTATTATTATCGTAGACTGCATTATCCGCATTGTCACTCCTCTTTAAACAAATTATATGCACGTGTACACGTAACAAGTTTCCGCTATTCACAGATGAAGTATATCATGAAATAAAGCCGGAAAAAGTTGGCGGGAATTTTGAAATAAAAATACACCATTTATTCTTAGAATTCTTTTCGAATGTTTCACAAACTTCTATGTTCTTTTCTTTGCACAATTCTGGCGTTTTACTTCAGTGTTCAAAGTATTTGAATTTTGACTTGAAACTTCGCACCAAGTTCTTCCGGTTCCTAATAAAATATCGCAGTACACCGCATAGACTACGATGGAGGGTGCGCATTTCATTCATGGTGAAGCATTGCCAACCGTTGCGTATCAAAGGAGCTTTAAACTTCCAAACCAGGAAGTTTATCGCGTCTCCTGGAAAAAGAGGAATAAGAAGCAGATCTTCAGTGCATCCAAGGTGGAAGTAATTTGACGACTACTCGTCTCTTCACCTGCCTTGCGTGATAAACCGAACAGAGAGTCAAACGAAGAACTGTGATGGCGTCGTTTTTTAACTCATTTTTCAATGTAATCTGATCTCTGTACCTCTGTAGCTTTTTACCTGTCGACCCTCTTTTTTGCTTTTCTTCTTGTTCAATTTCGTTTGCCCCCTCGTTCTTTTTCCACCCCCTTTTTCATCCTCTCCAACAATGATGTTTGATGAGACGCTTTAGGTAATTGGTTTATCGTTTTTGCTGAATCGTTGTTCTCTTAAGCATGAATATAAAGGGAATTTAGCTCGCAGGACTTGGTACCTTTCGAATCTTTTGCTCTTTTTTATAACAGGTGCCATTAACTTTTTTAAGTTTTAACTCAAAATGGTTGATGATAAAAATAAGTATAAAGATTGTTTTACGGCACGTCTGCTTTGGAATTGTAGGAACATCTAATTAACCCTTTTCGTACCTTAGAGCCGCATCTTTCATTTAAAAAAATATGTGTTCCTGTTAAAGAAAACATTGTATCTTTACATTTCACTTCTATTCCAACTAAAACTTGGATTTTCAAGAACCTTTGTTTATCTGTTTTCATCGGAACTAATGTGAGAACAATTTCAAGAAAGTACCACATTGATGAAGTTCCAATAGAACCTTTTCAAAAGTTCCTTAACTCTTTCGATCCCTGGTTTTTCCATGGACATTTTTTACACGATTTCCAATTGGAACAAAAACTTCATTTTCTACCGCATAAATCGAGGGTTGGTTTTATAATACTTGATAAAATCATCGGACGTGAATCGCTAACTAATGGAATATGAGTTACAAAGATTGCTTTGGACATCGACATACTTCTTCGTTCCTTCGGGATTACGGATCGTAGAAGAGCCCTTCGCGAAGCTATTAAGATGTTAACCCACTTTTCGGGTTACAAGTGTATTCCAGATATAGAACACCCAGTTCAGTGACCCTGATGACGGCTGCTGAAGAAGAGTTAATCAGGATTTCGCTGGTAGTTCTTGTGGATTACTACTGTTCTACCGACAGAGGCAGTTGCCGGGATATATAGTCAGAATGGATCCTTTAGCACGATCGAGGGTATGAAGTTGACGTGTTAATGTCGTTCCAAGAGACCGACTTAACGATCGTTATCAGGGACCAGGAGCTAAAACCTTGTCCGCATGGTTACCAACATAGCCGTCCTTACTCGCAAATAAGCATGGGTGCTGAAATATAAGCAGCATTCTGGTTCTCAGATTAGATTGCCAAGAACTCGCGCAGTTCCTACTACTTTTCCTCTCGTCATTGCTTTATCTCCGCCTTCTGTGACGTCACAGTGGGACTACGGACCAATAGCGTGCGCGGGACAGGGAATAGTAGTGGGGGACCTGCGCAGAACGGACGAAACTCGTCCGAGGTTCTGGCAATCTAATCTGGCATCGAATATGGATACAAGCGGTCTCGGAAATGTCTTTATCGGGGAATCCCCGCACTTTACTGTACTTTATAACTAGGTTTAGTAATATTGGTCATCAGTGACCACCATGGTGTCCAACTTGTTAAAAAAACCTTGAAAACAAGAGACATTCTGTATTCCATTCTGTATTACACGTATATTCCTCAAAATCTCGGAGGAAATTAGATTTATATTAGATATTATACGAATATATCTTAAATATGATTTGTTGAGCGTTTTCACGGACAAATTCTACAAAAGTAAAACGTACTGGGGATATATGTAATCGGAGTATTCCTTTGACAACTCCACATTTTTCTTTACAACTACTTTCCATATTTCGAAGAAACGTCTGACTCCGACTAGCGAAACATCGTATGATCTTTTTGCAAACGATAAAAGTAATGCTTGGAATGTTAACTTGTGACGTCGAAAGAATGTAAGAAAGAATGTAACGAAACAAACGGAAGCATGGGAGTCATTTTCAAGATGGAAAGTAGTGATGCAAAAGTAGCTATGAATAATGTACGACGCTAGTAGGTTGTTCGACTGTCGGTACGAGGAGAAACAGGAAACGAGAGAACATGGTGAGAACTGATGAGAACATAGCGCGAAAGAGGTAGAAAAAGGAAGGGAAGTAAACTAATGCGAGAGAATAAGGAATGAGATTGCTAGTGAATGGTTATAGTCCAAGGGTTGGCGAGCCTGCATCCTTAACGTCACATGTGGCCCTCTAGATCCGTAACACTAGAACTACCGCCAATATATTCTGCTATATTTGTATATTTCCTTATGAAGGTTCACCACTCCTGGTGTAGTCTATTATGATCGAAAATGTAGTCGAGGATTATGAATCAGCCTTTACCTTTTTCCAAACATTTCCCTGTCAACTAGATGTACTTGTTATCTTGCAAACTGAACATGCTGCGCGAGATCCAGGTGCAAAGGGACCATTTGAGAATCTTAAGTGCAAGGAGGAACACCCAGCGACACTTCAGTTTACTCGAGCCGTAACACGATAACTTATTCCTAGAAGCACTTACGTGCAAAAGTGGCAAAGTAAAGCGTTTTCGAACCACTTTCCTTCAATTTATCAGTCCCCGGAAGATACGTTCCACCGACAGTTAAACTTACTTGTTAGATGAAGACTTCACTCAGGGGTCTTCTCTACGTGATGTAATATCTTGAATTATTACCATAAATCAACTAATATCGTTAGTTGAATCTTAGTTTCTGCGCAACGAAATAATCTTCGTTAGTTTCACAGATAATTTGATTGACTTATTATTAGTTTTATTAAGGCTTTGCCGTTAGGCAGCACGGCTGTGTTGTTGCTTAGAAGATGGCGGATAAGTGTAGGTGGCGCCATGTTGGTGGGTGTGGTTTATATCGATACGTGGAAGATCGATTCTCGGACGAATCGATGAGTGGAAGATCGATTCTTGAACGAATTGATACGTGGAAGATCGATTCTCGGACGAATCGATGCGTGGAAGATCGATTCTCGGACGAATCGATGGGTGGAAGATCAATTCTCGGACGAATCGATACGCGGAAGATCGATTCTTCGACGAATCGATGGGTGGAAGATCGATTCTTCGACGAATCGATGAGTGGAAGATCGATTCTCGGACGAATCGATACGCGGAAGATCGATTCTTCGACGAATCGATGGGTGGAAGATCGATTCTTCGACGAATCGATGAGTGGAAGATCGATTCTCGGACGAATCGATGAGTGGAAGATCGATTCTTGAACGAATTGATACGTGGAAGATCGATTCTCGGACGAATCGATGGGTGGAAGATCAATTCTCGGACGAATCGATACGCGGAAGATCGATTCTTCGACGAATCGATGGGTGGAAGATCGATTCTTCGACGAATCGATGAGTGGAAGATCGATTCTCGGACGAATCGATGCGTGGAAGATCGATTCTCGGACGAATCGATGCGTGGAAGATCGATTCTCGAACGAATCGATTGGTGGAAGATCGATTCTTCGACGAATCGATGGGTGGAAGATCGATTCTTCGACAAATCGATTGGTGGAAGATCGATTCTCGGACGAATCGATGCGTGGAAGATCGATTCTCGAACGAATCGATTGGTGGAAGATCGATTCTTCGACGAATCGATGGCTGGAAGATCAATTCTGGAACGAATCGATACATGGAAGACCGATTCTCGGACGATTCGGTAAGTCGAAGTCCGATTCTCAGACCAATTGCTACGTGAAAGATCAATCTTTTAAAGAATCAAATCAGAATCGAACATCCCTACTTTACCCCAGTTTCCTTTGAAGTCTGATGAGAACTTTGCAGCATCAGTCAGCAATTGCAGCAGCGAAATCTGAAGAAGGCTTGATTTCTGAGCAAACTATACAACAGCTAAAAACCCAAAGCAGGGGATCAGGCCTCCTTAACGCCCAGAAACCTAGTTTACAAACTATTACACCATTCGCATTAATATTCAGTCGGCTCTTATCCGGTGGCACGACAAGAAAATGCATAATTCGCTGGGTGGCCGTTGACTGCAGTACTTAGAAATCTCCTGGCCTGAAAGTCCTTCGCCTTCTACTTCTCTCTTAGCTCACAGTTTTCCCTTTGGGGATTCCCCCCAACCCTTTCCTCCTTCTCCTTGACTTCCTTACTCGTCCGTGTGCCGGTTGGTTGGTTACCGACGGTACGCGGAACGTAAAGCACACCCGAATTAATTACGGAAAGAAGAGAACGCTTACGGAACAGGCAACCATGAAAGGGGGGTTCAACTTGAAGAGCTAGAATTGATGTCTTTCCAACACGGCAGAGTATCGACGCTTCGTGTGGGTTACATTCATGAGAATACATTGAATTTGATTACTTTTTACGGGGTTGTTTTATGGACAAACATTAGTACACTTAGCCCTCGATTTACACGGCATTCGAATTGCACGATTTCGGATTAACACGCTTGAAGAAATGCGGAAGAAATGATGTACCTTTGAATGATGTTATAATTAATGAAATAGAATAAAGAATTAATGAACTTTTATTTGGAAATATGTAGTGTAATTTTGTTTAAATATGTAATAAGTTTGTTACATATTTATTTTCAATGTGAAATGCGGATCGAGTTGTACGATTTCAATTTATTCGGCATTTTCGGGGAAGCAATCTACCGTGTAAATCGAGGGTTAGGCATAGAGTAGACTCCCGTATAGCGCGAAGATATTCGTGAAATGTATCGTAGAGACGCGCGTTGCGAGGTATCGTATTACACGGATGTCTGCGTGGCGGTCAAAGTGTTAATACGTTACGCGTTGTATGAAATCGCGCGAAGGGTGAATTAGTTCTGCAAAAAGGTGAATTTGATTTGCAAATGCCGAATTTGTTTTGCAAAAGGGTGAATTTGCTTTGCAAAAGGGGTGAATTTCATCTGCAAAAAGGTGAATTCGACTTGCAAAGCGGTGAATTTGGAGTGCAAATTGTGAATTTGACTTGCAAAAGAGTGAATTTAACTTGCAAAAAGTGAATTTGGAGTGCAAAAGGTGAATTTGACTTGCAAAAGAGTGAATTTGACTTGCAAAGCGGTGAATTTGGAGTGCAAAGCGGTGAATTTGACTTGCAAAAGGGTGAATTTAACTTGCAAAAAGTGAATTTGGAGTGCAAAAGGTGAATTTGACTTGCAAAAGAGTGAATTTAACTTGCAAAAAGTGAATTTGGAGTGCAAATGGTGAATTTGACTTGCAAAAGAGTGAATTTAACGTGCAAAAACTGAATTTGGAGTGCAAAAGGTGAATTTCATCCGCAAAAAGCTGAATTTGATTGGCAAAACGGCGAATTTCGAGTGCGAACCCCCGCACTAGCATTCTACGCAGTTGCGGTGCCATCTTGAAATACTTCTGTACAAATACATTCCTTACGACAGCCACAGATTTGCATAAGAAGTCCGTAATTCCTAGTAGAAATGTAGTCGTTATCAACTTACTGCAAGAAACACGGGTCGAAATGCAAATTAGTTTTAATATTCGGCCATTAACGGCAGGCATTCGGTTAGGTTCGCACTGTCGACGACAACATCGGTGATTCATGTTTTATCCAGGAAACTGTACTTGCATTAGCCGACATCTAACTTTCCCCCACCAAACGAAAATTCCAAATTGAAGCTGTACAAAAGTTAGATAAGTTTTATTATGAAGATTGATCACTTGGCCCGTAAAGGTTGAAGGGAGAAGGATCCCTCTTCCAACGTGAATCTAACAACACGGACTGACTGCATAACACGGAAGTAGAACATAAATATATACAAACAAAAATTATCTTCAGTCAAATTGTTTACCTATCATAATATTTGCCTCCTTCGAATCAAATCTTGTTTTCCTCTGATAGTTTTTTGTATCAAAAAATAAGCGAAATATTTCGGACGTCGACAAGGTCTGGGTTAGGTCTAGGTTAGGTCAAAAATAATAAACTACTTACATTTTAAATAAAAAGAAATCATCAAATGTACAATTTCAAATGATCTCAAGCAAAAGATTTTTGATTTAAACTCAATTGTAATTGTTACTATGTGACGAGTATTAACACTTTGACAGCCGCTGTCACGTATACGTGACTTCGAAAGCCAGCGGTTATCGGCCGGTGTGACGTAGCTGTGACTTCGCACTAGCAATCTTAGACCAGCATTATATAAATATTTCGAGATCGTAGATTTGACGTTTGTATGTTAATCCATTTTAACTGTTTTCGAGTTACTGCCTTCCAATTCTTGCGAGTATATTGGCGTTTTTTAATTCTCAAAATATTGGTTTTTTGATCTTTTCGTATTTCAGTACGCTAGAGATGCCGGCGGTAGGCGCGAGACTTTGAGTCAAATGAGCGGCCGTCAAAGTGTTAAATATCCAAGTTTTTCGATATTTTACAGTTTTTCATATTTTTTGATTTATGAGTGAATGTGTACGCATTTCTGCTCTCACTTATTCGTATTTACGTGTATCGGTGAACTCTTTTTACATTGGAGTTTCAAGTACACGTAGATACTCTACGATATGATTCAATATCGGAAATTTGGCAGTATTATCATCATCGGTATCATCGATATTTCGAGTAACACCTGCATCCTCCACCAACTAGTTTCCCTCCTTCACGCGAGTATGCCATCTTGATTTCGATATTCATTGAAAGCTGTTAGAAATTGAATGCACATAGATTTATTCTGCTTCACAATCCCTTACTAACACATACTCGCGTCGTTTCGCGATTAAAGGTTAGAATGAACATTACAAGTAAATAGAATATAAAACCATTGTCCAGTTGATAATTTTACCATTAATATTAAACTATTTCCTTGCCATGCAGACACATATTGTATTGGCAGCTGGGTGTAATAAGATTGTGTTACCTTTAAAATCGGTCGGCTCCGTTTATTGCTATCGCTCGGTTTTTAGTTTCCCCGCAAGAAATGACTTTACTACAAGAAGGTTGGCGAACTATGCAGCGAGAAACATTACGCAAACTTGTCGGGGTATGTCGGAAATATGTAAAATAGCAATAATGAAAAAAGGGGGATACTTCGACGAATCGCGTATTAAGCGAAATGTATAATTAATATAGAATCAAATATACGACATTTATACGACTCTTCTATCTTATAATATCAACGTACATCAACCTACAGATATACTCGAAGAAAAGTATCCCATTCCATTTTATAGACAAGATATTTAATCATTTGCTTAATGATAGTAAGTGATCCCAAAACTTATGGTCGGTAGTGTATATGTGCTGAGTGACGGACATTTTGAATCGGTAGTAAAAGGTGTCCTATCAAAGAAGCTCTGGTAACGCTTGAAGGCTGACACCCACATCGAATTTAATAGAAATTTCTGAACGAACGATTTGAACGACATGAAATGAAATCGGTTTTCACTGCGTCGCTTTGATTCGATTCTCTCGTGGATTCTTGCTGCACAAAGTTTCAGGGCTTCCGGAATCTATGTTTATTTAACACTTATTTCAATAGGAAAAATTGCACATGAATTTTCCGATCTCGAAACCATTATTTGTTATCTCAATTGTAACGGTCTCTTTGCAAAGATTTATTCATTTCCACGAGTTTAATAGCGAAAGAAATTAAATATTTAACCCTTTGCACTCGCAGGCGACACTCATCGTCAGTTTATTGCGACAACTCGAAAGGCAATTAAGAGACGACGTTAAAATTTATTCCAGTTATCGGTGAGTTAGGATTCAATAACAAAAAGTAAATGGAAAAAGTGGTAAATCTTAATGACGCCTCTCAGTCGCCCCTCGAATTACCGCAAGAAACTATGTGGCGACTGAGAGTCGCCTTTTGAGTGCAAAGGGTTAACTAGTCTGGTTACAGTTTACTTGGACCACCAAATAGTTGATTGTCATTGCTTAAAAATAAATGTACACTTTGTGTTCCTTATTTGAAGAAAAACCTTTCGATAAAAATAATTAAAAATAAGTTATTAAGTTTTTAAACTCCATGGTGACTTTTGGGACACCCTGTAGAACTATCTCAGCATACTAAATTTTCATGAAACATATTGGATTATGTATACCGAGGGCAATTTTTTTGAAATATGAATCGGAGGCCTCTGGATCAGAGGATTTTATAAAAGTATGAAAGTTTGTACAGAGAATGCGAGATGAAAAATGCATAAGGAATGCACATTTGCAGCCAGTTCATTCCGGTGGAAATGGCGGCGATTTATATCGCAGCCATTTCAAGGGAAGCGGGAGTGATACGTTTAACATTTTCCGGTGTGGCAGCACTGGCACTTTAAAGCAGCTGGCTGCGGAAATGGAGCACTCGCAGAACCGATCACGATCTCCTGCAATCATGATAAGATGGGTGAGAATTAAATAGATAGAGAGATAATCATCGAGGAAGAGTAAGCGAAGAAGATGAAAGATAAACGAAGGGTGTAATATAAAAGAGATAGGCGATAAAGAGCGTAATATAGTGCATACTCATACTGGCTTTCGACGACTTTAGCTATTCAAATAGATGGAGGTTTTGTACACCAAATTAAACCTCTATCTTAACCCCTTCGTGTTAAGTTAGAGTGCAAAAAGGTGAGTATGATCTGCAAAAGGGTTAATTTAGAGTGCGAAAAAATGAGTGTGATCCACAAGTGGGTTAATTGAGAGTGCGAAAAGGTGAATACGATCTGCAAAAGGGTTAATTTAGAGTGCGAGAAAAGGTGAATATGATCTGCAAAGAGGTTAATTTAGAGTTCGAAAAGATAAACATTATCTGTCTAGGGGTTAATTTAGAGTGCTGAAAGGTGCATATGATCTGCAAAGGGGTTAATTTAGAGTGCGAAAGAGGTGAATATGATCTGCAAAATGGTTAATTTAGAGTGCAAAAAAGTGAATGTGATCTGCAACAGGGTTAATTTGGAGTGCAAAGGGTGCAAGTGATCTGCACAAGGTTTAATTTAGAGTGCAAAAAGGTGAATATGATCTGCAAAATGGTTAATTTAGAGTGCAAAAAGTGCATGTGATCTGCAAAAGGGTTAATTTAGAGTGCAAAAAGGTGAATATGATTTGCAAAAGTGTTAATTTAGAGTGCAAAGGGTGCAAGTGATCTGCAAAAGGGTTAATTTAGAGTGCAAATCCGGTATATACATACGTAGGAGGTCACGGAAATTGCCGTAGACTGGCTGGCATATACCGCTGATATCTCGAAATCGATAAGAGATGCGAACAGTGATATATTTATAGTATCCGTGTAGTATCTAGTGCCAGGTTACCAACGCAAACTGATGAATTGACGGAGGATATCCGAATATACAACTACCATCCGGTTCCGGTGTGGTAATCAAAAAGTCCCTGTTCCGCGTACAGGTTACTTTATGTATCGGTAATAGACTGAAATTTTGCTTCTATTGAAAAACTTTTTGCCGACGTATTTCGTTTATGAATCCTTATAATCTTCCTTTCGAAATCAATGATGAATACATTTTATAATTAAATACCACATCTGCCACACACAAGGAACCCTAGGTAGGTGTCCTCCCCGATTTTTTTCGTTTTCACATATGTTGTAGTACTCAAAAAACTAAGCGACACGTATTTTTTTATATCTACCGAATTTCGGTTTATATAAAATTTTTATTTTTATTTTTATTTGCATCCCTAGCTCCGTATTTTAATGGAGTGCCTTAGGTATTTATAGCACTTACATCGTCTACTCTCCGCCATTTTTTGGAATAACCTGTTACGCGAAGTGCCCGCCTTCTGTGACGTAATATATCGCTAATATTTTTATAATCTTCAATATCTTTAATGTTACAATTGTCAAAAATGGGTTTACATTTATTTCTAATATTCTCAGCCCCAACACGAATTTGTTTCGGCTTATTGTTAATTGTCAGAAGTAAATGCAGTCTTGCAATGATTGCAGAGTACATGTGTATAAGTCTCTGCAAATATAACTCGAACCAGTAGACCGTGGGAATCTCTCACAGAGAGTACCTTCCATGAAACTAAATGTAATTGCAATTTCTCTCGAATACTGATTAGTAATTCGGAGGATCTTACACGTGCAAATGTAATATAATGACCTATGATTTTATAATATAATGAATTTAATGACTATTTTAGTTTAATTAACGTAAGATTATAACGCAAGATTATAAATTTCATTTACTGAAGCCAAACGTCTACTTAATGAACAGAAATTTGAAAAAAACTTACGTAGTGTCTCACCAAATTCAATTAAGGTTTGAACATATTTGAAAGCTGATATTGGAAACGTAACTTACATCATTTTCTTCGCAAAAGACCACCGAATTTTTTGCAATAAAGAAAGATTTTCTAGCTTTTATATTTTCGTGACAAATCTTGTTCAAAAGACAAGAAACGTTCCAAAAATGAGTTCGTGGTTCGCGGCTCGTAAAATTTAACTAACGTTTAAACATATTTGCAAATCGATATTGCAAATGTATCACATATCATTTTGTTTGCAAATGACCACAGAACTTTTTGCAATGAATAAAGATTTTCTAGCTTTTATATTTACGTTGCAAATCTTGTTCAAAGAACAAGAAACGTTCCAAACATGAGTTCGCGGTTCGCGGCTCGCAAAATTTAACTAACCTTTAAACATATTTTCAAATCGATATTGCAAATGTATCACACACCATTTTGTTCGCAAAAGACCACAGAACATTTTGCAATAAAGAAAGATTTTCTAGCTTTTATATTTTCGTGACAAATCTTCTTCAAATGACAAGAAACGTTCCAAAAATGAGTTCGCGGTTCGCGGCTCACAAAATTTAACTAACGTTTAAACATATTTGCAAATCGATATTGCAAATGTATCACATATCATTTTGTTTGCAAATGACCACAGAACTTTTTGCAATGAATAAAGATTTTCTAGCTTTTATATTTACGTTGCAAATCTTGTTCAAAGAACAAGAAACGTTCCAAACATGAGTTCGCGGTTCGCGGCTCGCAACATTTAACTAACCTTTAAACATATTTGCAAATCGATATTGCAAATGTATCACACACCATTTTGTTCGCAAAAGACCACAGAATTTTTTGCAACCATGGAAAATTGTCTAGCTTTTATATTTTCATCACAAATCTTGTTCAAAGAACAAGAAACGTTCCAAACATGAGTTCGCGGTTCGCGGCTCGCAACATTTAACTAACCTTTAAACATATTTGCAAATCGATATTGCAAATGTATCACACACCATTTTGTTCGCAAAAGACCACAGAACATTTTGCAATAAAGAAAGATTTTCTAGCTTTTATATTTTCGTGACAAATCTTCTTCAAATGACAAGAAACGTTCCAAAAATGAGTTCGCGGTTCGCGGCTCACAAAATTTAACTAACGTTTAAACATATTTGCAAATCGATATTGCAAATGTATCACACACCATTTTGTTCGCAAAAGACCACAGAACTTTTTGCAATGAATAAAGATTTTCTAGCTTTTATATTTACGTTGCAAATCTTGTTCAAAGAACAAGAAACGTTCCAAACATGAGTTCGCGGTTCGCGGCTCACAAAATTTAACTAACGTTTAAACATATTTGCAAATCGATATTGCAAATGTATCACACACCATTTTGTTCGCAAAAGACCACAGAATTTTTTGCAACCATGGAAAATTGTCTAGCTTTTATATTTTCATCACAAATCTTGTTCAAATGACAAGAAATGTTCTGAAAATGAGCTCGCGGATCTTGGCTCGCGGAACTTAACTAACGTTTAAACCTATTTGCAAATTGATATTGCAAATCTAGCTCGCACCATTTTCTTCGCAAAAGTCCGCCGAATTTTTGGCAACTAAGAGGAATTATCTAGCTTTTATATTTTCGTCACAAATCTTGTTCAAATGACAATCAATTTTTTAAAAATCTGAACTCCCAACGTGTTCCGCCACATTTAACTAATATTCAAACATACTTGCAAATTAATATTGCAAATGAAACACATATCATTTTATTCGCAAGGGTCCGCCAAATTTTTTGCTATAAATAAATGCTGTCTATCTTTTATACTTACGTTACAACGTTTATGCAAACTTGGAAAGAGAAACATGTTTCCGGTATCCAAAGATAAAGTATCATTAAATATAACATCACTTTCGTGTTATAACTGATACTTTTATCGATAAGTGACGGATGTGAAGATATTAAGTAGATACCGGAAGAAGTTGGCGCGAATTTTGAAATCAAAATTCAAATGCTCCGAACATTCTGAAAAGTAATTTGATTTGTCGAAGTATTCAGCATTTATTTCTACAACTCTTTCCTGACGTTCTACAAGCTTATGCGTTCCTTTTTTATAAGAATCTGGTGTATTACTCGAAACTATTAACCCTTTGCGGTCGGTGTCCCCGTAGCGGGGACATTTCTAAGTCGTCGTAGAAGTCGGTGTCCCCGTAGCGGGGACATTTTTAAATAGTCGTAGAAGTCCCCCGCAGCGGGAACTTTAAATCCTGTACGGAAAAGTAATTGCGAAACGCTAGATTTCCTCCGACCTACTGGTACTCCCAAAAGCGAAATCTGCCGATCGCAAAGGGTTAAAACTTGCGACAGTATTTTGCAAGTAAACCCAAATACATTGAAACCCATATAGCACGGGACATTTCGAATAAAAGAAGCGTCCGGTTATTAAAAACACGTTGCCTAAAGTATCTTGGGCGTTACGTGTTATGAAAAATATTTGGCACGCTTAAATAGTTTATAAAAGTGATTCATGCATTTGTAATAAAGTGCGGGACATGTGGAAAGGAGGGTCAACGAGATTAGCCTTTGAATGATTAATCATGTCTAGACCCTGAATAGATAATGCAGTTAGAAGCGATGTCACGGCCTTCGCATTTGGTGTTCTTCACTGTAAACCAGTGCGAAACCAGTTCATTATTAATCAGCCAATTTATACATTGTTTCCGCAAAAGTTTTAGCGCGGACGGCGGAGGCGTCGCTCGTTTGTGTTTCGTTAGAAGTGCTCCTAGATTTGTTGTGATTTGCTTGGTAACGGCGTCCTCTAAAGTACTCCGAACTTATTTCTGTTACTGGTTTTGCACTCGGAATTCATACTTTTGCGAATGAAATTCTGATTTTCGTAAATCAAATTCACCCTTTTGCAAATCAAATATGCGTTTTTGCAAATCAAATTCACCTTTTGCTAATCAAATTCACCCTTTTGCAAATCAAATTCACCTGTTTGCGAATCGAATACACTTTGTTGCAAACCAAATTCACCTTTTGCAGATCAAAGACACTTTGTTGCAAATCAAATTCACATTCTTGCAAACCAAATTCACCCTTTTGCGAATCAAATTCACCTTTTGCTAATCAAATTCACCCTTTTGCAAATCAAATTCACCTGTTTGCGAATCAAATACACTTTGTTGCAAACCAAATTCACCTTTCGCAGATCAAAGTCTCTTTTTTGCAAATCAAATTCACATTCTTGCAAACCAAATTCACCCTTTTGCGAATCAAATTCACCTTTTGCTAATCAAATTCACCCTTTTGCAAATCAAATTCACCTGTTTGCGAATCGAATACACTTTGTTGCAAACCAAATTCACCTTTCGCAGATCAAAGTCTCTTTTTTGCAAATCAAATTCACATTCTTGCAAACCGAATTCACCTTTTTGCGAATCAAATTCACCTTTTGCTGATCAAATTCACCCTTTTGCAAATCAAATTCACCTGTTTGCGAATCGAATACATTTTGTTGCAAACCAAATTCACCTTTCGCAGATCAAAGTCTCTTTTTTGCAAATCAAATTCACATTCTTGCAAACCGAATTCACCTTTTTGCAAAACCAATTCACCATTTTGCAAATCAAATTCACCTTTCGCAGATCAAAGTCTCTTTCTTGCAAATCAAATTCACCCGATCAAAACACTATTATCACGAAGTCAAAGGTCGTAGTAAAATGAACGGTTTCTTTACGCCAGCTTTCCGTAAACTGCATTTTTCTTCAACTTCAGTAAATGTATATAATTATAAAACATTATAAATTAGCACGATTTTACGATGCGATATATGAGCTTCCTAAAAGCTCGATAAAAGATATACACTCAGTTGATCATAACTCTTTATAACACGTAGCATGATCTAAATCTCGTAAAATTCGAGAGAATGTAAAACTTTTTAATAACGATATACAAACGTAGAATTTAGTGCGATGGGCTTCCACCGCATTTCTAGGAATTTAGAATGAACTTCGCGAACTCTCATTCCTTGGCTTTGCTATCGCGAACTACCCTTAGAACAGTTTAAAATTTGGCCGTAATTCTCGGAATACCATACCGACATACCCAGAGTTGGTTAACCTCTGGAATTTCTTTAACCGATGCAATTGCTAATAAAAGCATCTAAACATTGTTGGTAGCACTGACGCTCGCTCTAATTCTTACGAGGAGAAACATCGTTGAATTTCAGTAATAATGTTATAATGAACGGACGTAATTGCTTATAAAGATATCCTGCACTTAGCCCTCGATTTACGCGATATTCGAATACCACGATCTCGGTTTAACACGTTTGAAGAAATGCGAAAGAAAATATGTACTTTTGAATGATGTTATGTATATCTTGCTTGAATTAAGGAATTTTTGTTTAGAAATATGTACTGTAATATTTGAAAGAAATACATAATATTGTTTCATATGAATTTGTTGAATTTATTATAATACATATTTATTCCACATTTCAATGTGAAATGTGGATTCTTATTGCACGATTTCAATTTACGCGGGAAAGTACGACTAAGAATTCCTTAATTTTATTGTCTGATAAACAATATTAATAAAGGTTGGAATATTAATAAAAGGTTCATTATTAGATTCGAAAATATGACAAACATTTTCACAACTTGTAAAGCATCCCACAAACAAATTTCTCGAGTATCGTGATCCATAATGGCGTGCTAGGTCACATTATAGGTTAGTGTTCTTCATTAATATGCTGATTTCATATTTCAGTGTCGTGAAATGAAGCTGATGTATGTATAGACAGTATTCTAGGTTAAGTAATAGCTGAATTGCATGCATTCAACTACTCGATTCACAGGAAAAGATAGAAGGTGCTTTTGATTCGTAACCCTTTGACTGAATTTGAATATCGTCGCTAAGTGGCCATTAAGATGTTCTCCATTTTTTCTCTCATTTTTTGTTATTGAACTTTAAATCGTCGACAAACCGGAATGAATTTTAACGTCGCTTCTCAGTGGTCACTCGAGTTCCGACGATAAAGCGATTGGCGACTCTCGATCGCCTTCCTAATGCAACGGGTTAATGGTTGAAATTCCCGGGGCCACTGAGAGTGCAGTCGAACGTTAGAAGCTAAATTCTAACCGACAGTCGAGATTGTCTGTTTGTAATTACGAACAATGACATGCGACAGGTGTAACCGCGTACTGACATGGACGTCTGACCGCTAATCACTTATACCACATTATTTCGCATCAGAAGCTATTAGTACAATACCAAGATGCTTCTCGATATCGAAACTCAAGCGTCATTAACGTCTAACGTTTCGTAATGATGTCCCAGAGGATTGTTATGTTCTTGGGTTAATCAATTGTATCATCTGTTTATGATATCCCCGAATAACAGAACTGCAATTAATCAACACAGACCCATACTTACTGTTTTAAAATTATTACTTGCCAGAGTTTATTTTAATTGAGTTTATATTATGCGCTTTACGTTACTACGTTGCTATGTTACCGCGTTGCTATGTTACCGCGTTGCTACGTTACCGCGTTGCTACGTTACCGCGTTGCTACGTTACCGCGTTGCTACGTTACCGCGTTGCTACGTTACCGCGTTGCTACGTTACCGCGTTGCTGGGTTACCGCGTTGCTACGTTACCGCGTTGCTACGTTACCGCCTCTCTAGGAATATAATGTGGAAGAATGAAGAATTCTCTTTTAAATACATGTTTCGAATATAAAAAAAATGCAAAACACAGAACAATCATACTCAATTGATATACGTATGAATTAAATTAATAATTCTGCAATAAATAGATTGAGAAAGGCTATCGATGCCTCAAATCTGATAATAATTCCATACCACTTTCTAAAATAATTGTACAACATTAATTAATCTCCTGCTATTTCGAACCCCATAAGTACCTCCAACTTCTGCGTTTGGCACAAAAGATTCGTACAGCATCGAATTTTGACAAAAACCTCGCAGAACTTTGTGTCCAGATGAAACAAGTTCTAAATATTTCCACAAAAAATATACATAAATTGTATTTCTTTGATCAAATTCATTCCGAAGATCTCTAAGAAAAGAATCTGTACAATGTACATACCACTTGTTCGTCAAAATATTTGAACTAAACAAAGTCCTACAAGGTTTCCGTTCAAACTTGCTGCTATATGAATACATTTTACACTCACTGTATGTTTACTGTTTACGTATACACGTGTAAGTTCGTAAGCTAACCAATCGGAACGAGGAAATACTGTCAGATGGCGGAAGTAAAGGGTTGCTGTTACTCGGTCGCATATGGCTGAGCATGTTATCCCAATAGTCATACCATGGTAGTCGGTTTGCCAGTTGGCTAGTGTGCTCCCTCGTAATGCACCGAAGGAATGTACCCAGTCCTACCACTCTTTATCCACTACCTATCCCTAGTAATCTTGCAGTGTGACCTCTCCATCCTTTTTATACCTGGCACTGCGACGAAATCTGGTATCAACTGGGATACTCATGGTATTCCACTAGATTCGATGCACTCTCCGTGTTTGTGATTCGCAGTGCCGCCAACGTGAGAAAAGATACTCACTGACGACGGGATACAATCTCTGGTGAATCCGAATTGACGTTGTATAGACATGTTAATATTCGAAGACTGGATTATCGTAATATTAATATTATTGAAAATTTTACTAATCAAATCTTACTTGATTCGACTTTTAGAGAATTTTACAGAATTGATCGAATTTGATTTAATTTCACGATTAGGCTTACTTCGATATTTGATTAAAATTTACATTTTATTGAAATTCTTCGTCAAATTGGGAGTTGACGATTCATTTTTCATTGTATTCGGGACGTGTTTCGTTTCTTATTTCCTGGAAACTCTAACGCTTTATAGTGGCAAGGGTTACGTGAATATTATATTGGGTGATTGCAAAAGTTCGTGCCCGATTTGAAACCAAATTAAATACAACGCGTTTCATGAAAAATAGTATTTAATTTTCTTGAGTTTTGAAGTTGCCCGTAATATTGTTCATATGTAATATATAGTTTTAAGCGGCTATTAATAAGGCCAAGCGTCTCAACCAACATCCGAGACAATAGCACCTAGGACAAATTATTGTAAAATCCACATCCTAGGACTTCTTGGTTTACAGTTTAATCGACTGAAGTGGATAAGAACTACCTTATCGAAACGTTTCGTCGAACAATTGAAATAAAGAAGTATTAGTCTAAACGCTTGGCCTTATTAATAGCCGCTTAAAACTATATATTACATATGAACAATAGTATTTATTAATCAATAATGTACTTTCCATTTATCTTACTATCTTACTACTTTCCTATTATATAGTAATCAATAGTTTATTTCTTGGTCCAATAATAATTAATATATGTGATTTTGGGTTTCGGCTTTTGATAGACCAATGTAAAGATATAAACTTCTTTATTTTTTTATCGTAGAAACGTTTCGGTACAATTTTGCACCCTCCTCAGTCTAAACAATTAATTCTATATGGAAAGAAAAGAAAAAGTTTCTCTATTACAATAATATTTTACAGGTGTCTTAAATGCCTATTGTTCCTATGTAAAACTAATCATTAACGGAAAAAATGGAAAAATTGTACTCACTAAAAGAACTTTCCTATTATCAATAATGATTTTACAAATTTTGAAGAAACACCGGAAACTATCACCGATGAAATAGTTAGCCTCTTAAATGAATTCAACTTGGACGTCAACAATGACGATGTTAATGAATTCATTGAATCTCACTCAACACCGCTGTCAAATGAATACCAATAATTAGTCTGATACAACTAAGGAGTGGAAAATGAGAATTGTTATAAACATTATGAAATGCTTGGCTTTGAAATTTTAATTACTGATATTTATGATCAAATTATTTCATTGCAGTTACGATATGCGAGGTAAACACTCGGAGAAAGCTTCCCATTGGAACAACAAAGAGTACCTGAACGACCGAGCGTTCTTCAGAATGATCACAGAACCGGCGACACTAAACATCAACCATATCGAAGAGCGAGACGAGGGTGAATACAGATGTCGAGTAGACTTCGCGAAGAGCCCTACAAGAAATTCCAGAATTCATCTGACAGTCATAGGTTCGTATATCACGGGAAATTATTATCCAGTAGACGAACAGTATAACGCGGTTAATACGTTACGCGCTATATGAATTCGCGTAATGTAGGAAATCGTGTGGTTTGGGAATTTGGTTCGTTTTAAGGTTAATTATTGGGACGTTAGAAATATTGAGAGTTTTACGGATTAAGTTTCATTCGTTTTTATGTTAGTTAATGTGATGTTGATAATGTTGGTTATTTTAGGAATTAGGTTTGATTCGTTTTAATGGTAATTATTGTAAGGTTGATAATATCGATAATTTTACGAATTGATTTTAGTTCGTTTTAACGTTAATTGTTGTAACGTTATAAATATTGAGAGTTTTACGGATTAAGTTTGATTCGTTTTGACGTTAATTATTGTAACGTTAACAATATTGGCTTTTTTACGGATTAAGTTTGATTCGTTTTAACGTTAATTATTGTAATGTTAAAAATATTGATGATTTTATAAATTAAATTTGTTTTAACGTGAATTATAAAGTTTAATAAGTATATTTAATAAGTAAGTTTAATAATATAATGTAAAGTTTAATTTGTTTTAACGTGAATTATTGTAACATTAAAAATATTAATAATTTTAGAAATTAATTTTACTTCGTTTTAACGTTAATTATTGTAACGTTAAAAATATTAATAATTTTACGAATTAATTTTACTTCGTCTTAGCGTTAATTTTTGTAACGTTATCAATATTGATAATTTTACAAATTAACTTTACTTCGTTTTAACGTTAATTATTGTAATATTAAAAATATTAATAATTTTACGAATTAAGTTCATTTCGTTTCAACGTTAATTATTGTAATATTAAAAACATTAATAATTTCACGAATAAACTTGAATTCGTTTTAACGTCAATTATTGTAATATTAAAAATATTAATAATTCCACGAATAAACTTTAATTCGTTTTAACGTGAATTCCCGCAGTGTTAAAAATACCGAAAGCTTAACTTTGATTTGCAAATAGGTAAACATGATCTACAAAATAGTTAATTAGCAATAAAAAATAGTGAATATAATCTGCCAAAGAGTTAATTTCAAGTGCCAAACCTGCATTTCGCTTACTGCTTTGAAGACCCAATGAACGAAACGGTGAAACGATCGCTGCGCTTAATAAATTAGCTCCGAGTCTTAATAAATTGTTTCGTTCGGTACACGTTTTAAGGAATTTATATAAATCACATTATGCTGAATGTCGAGAAATGTCCGCGAGGTATAAAGCGCTATCTGGAAGCAAATTCGGCCAATGTCAAGCCGAGAATAGTTTGCATAGCTGATCGCGTAATCCTTGCAGCTAGTTCGCTGTTACGTGTCTCTACTGGCTTTATTCATTGTACGAATTCCTGTACATCGGCTTTTACTGGCTCTGCATTGATTACATTATCACGAGGAATATTGGATCCTAGAGATAGCAACAAATACCTGCTCCAAACGGGAAATAAAGAAACATTAAGCATTTCTGTAATTCTGATCAAACTTTTAATATCTTAATAGTATATTAATGCGTTGAACGCCGGGCGGAAATTCGTGTTACACGATACCTTGCCATAGGCATTCGTAATGTCTAGGTAAAGTGTTAAAATGAAACTCTTTAAACGCTTTATGATACATTGGTTACTTTACATTGTTGTGGTGATGTTAAATATATTGAAAATTTGACGGATTAAGTTTAATTCGTTTTAATGTTAATTATTGTAACGTTAGAAATATTGAAAATTTGACGGATTAAGTTTGATTCGTTTTAATGTTAATTATTGTAACGTTAGAAATATTGAAAATTTGAAGAATTAAGTTTAATTCGATTTAATGTTAATTATCGTAACTTTAAAAATATTGAAAATTTGACGAATTTAGTTTAATTCGTTTTAATGTTAATTATCGTAACGTTAAAAGTATTGAAAATTTGACGAATTAAGTTTAATTCGATTTAATGTTAATTATTGTAACGTTCGAAATATTGCAAATTTGACGGATTAAGTTTAATTCGTTTTAATGTTAATTATCGTAACGTTAAAAGTATTGAAAATTTGACGGATTAAGTTTAATTCGATTTAATGTTAATTATCGTAACGTTAAAAGTATTGAAAATTTTACGAATTAAATTTAATTCGTTGTAACTTTAATTATCGTAAAGATAAAAATATTGAAAATTTTACGAATCAAAGTTAAAGTTAAAGTAAAGTTAAGAATATTGAAAAGACGAATTAAATTTAATTTGCTGTAACTTTAATTATCGTAAAGTTAAAAATATTGACAATTTTACGAATCAAAGTTAAAGTTAAAGTAAAGTTAAAAATATTGAAAAGACGAATTAAATATAATTCGTTGTAACTTTAATTATCGTAAAGTTAAAGATATTGAAAAATTTTACGAATTAACTTTAATTCATTTTAACGTTAATTATCATAACGTTAACAATATTGAACATTCTACGAATGTCAGCGATATATTTGATTCGAGTGATAATAATACTGCCATCGGCGATCACCGGTGACCGCCATGGCGTCCAACTGATTAAACTACAATCGACGTAACATAACCTCCAAAAAATCCCTTTAAAATCTTGCTAGTAATAACCCTTTCCTTCAGAAGTTGCTTAAATGCAGCGTATCGTAGTTGAAGGAACCTTTAAATTCAAGTTGAAATGCTTTTTATACTTTCCCACGAAAGGGAGCATCATAGTGAACTGGCGACAGGAAGAAAAGAGAAAAGAGAAAAGAGAAAGAGAACTGAGGCTAAAGGACTTGGATAGCCAAGCAAGAAAGGATTTCGCGTTTTATTACTCGTTTTTTCCAGCTTTGTTGCGTATCAAGGATAAGATTATCTTAATCCAACGAGATGTACCCAGAAATTAGAAATATCCCGTACTTTTCAAAAAGCATTACGGAGAAATGAAATGCGCGCTTCACCGTTCTTTTACCTGAAAGGGAATTATTCTGTAATACTTCGCGAGATACTTCGGGGTGGCTCATGTACTGGGTGTCCACTAATTGTTATATTTTGGAAATATTTCAATATTTGTGTTTAAATATTTTTGAAATGTTTAAATATTGAAATATTGAAATATTTGTGTTTAAATATGTTTGAAATATTGAAATATTGAAATATTTGTGTTTAAATATGTTTGAAATATTGAAATATTGAAATATTGAAATATTTGTGTTTAAATATGTTTGAAATATTGAAATATTGAAATATTTGTGTTTAAATATGTTTGAAATATTGAAATATTGAAATATTGAAATATTTGTGTTTAAATATGTTTGAAATATTGAAATATTGAAATATTTGTGTTTAAATATGTTTGAAATATTGAAATATTGAAATATTTGTGTTTAAATATGTTTGAAATATTGAAATATTGAAATATTGAAATATTTGTGTTTAAATATCTTTGAAATATTGAAATATTGAAATATTTGTGTTTAAATATTTTTGAGTTATTGAAATATTGAAATATTTGTGTTTAAATATTTTTGAATTATTGAAATATTGAAATATTTGTGACCCACATTATACAAATTAAGTGAAATGAGTGAAATGAGTGAAATGAGTGAAATGTGCGGCCGTCGAAGTGTCAATTACATTGAATTTCACGAAATCGAATTACTTTTCTTCAATACATTCATAAATCGATATCTTCGACATTGGTAATTAAATCCAGCACAAAATTACTAATTTGCGTAATATTCAATCTGATATGTATAAGCAGATATGACAATTAACTTATGAAATATCCAGGTAACAAGAAGTCTTACAGATATCCACTTAATTACGAATAAAAGAAGCATGCAATTAAAATGATGACAGAATCAACAAAGCTTTGCATAAACATATTTATATGCAATTTCACGGTAGATTTCACTGAATATTACATTGCTTGACATGAAAGTCCTAGATATAAACTTAATTACGAGGAATTAAATGAGCCATCCACATGTCAAAAACAACGTACATGTTGAAAGGTTTTGATCTTCGTGATATGCGAATGACATAACCTCTTTCTGGTTTTGTAACGGCGGATAAATGTGAATTCTCAGAGCGTTTAAACGTAACAAAGGCAGAATAAATATAATTGAAACAGTTTGAATACAGGAAGCCCATAATAAGCTACTTACAGACTCTTTTTAAGCTCTAAATAATTATAATCGTCAAAATGACGGAAAATTTAGGAAAATATTAAATTCGGAAAATATACCGATTTAATACGATTTAATCCGATTTAATACTAATATTATAAAATAGCTTTATACGAGAATCTATGGTATTCAACTTAAGGCATAACGTATGTCGCCTCTCAGTCGACATTCGAATTGTCAGAATAAACTGAGTAGCGACTAAGAAGCACCACCGAAAGGGTTGCAAAGGGTTAAAAACACCTCGAAGAACTTTGTTTCCTCATGAAACCAATTGCGAATATTTTCATAAAAAATATTGATAAATAATATTTATCTTTATGAAATTCATTGCGAAGATCTCTAAGAATATGTATATACTATTTGTTTGTTAGAACGTTTTAAATCGATAAAGTTATACGAGATTTTTGTTAAAATCCGCTGCTGTACGAATACTTTTTACACTCACTGTGTATCGATCTCTTTATTCTTCTGATTGCGTTCGTTTCATTGTGCAGTTCTTTCCTTTTGCAGTCAATGATATACTTCATTTTGTGATTTCGTGCGTGTTCTCTATTCAGTTTTCCTATTCATCATGTAATTCCGAGTTCTTTTCATCGTTGATTACCTGTTCAAACGAGTACATGTTAACGTTTCTCGTCGAAACGACGTATTAAGAGCTTTTTGGATCATGTCAAAGAGCAGTGCTTTTTTGTGGTGAAACATGCCGGATTGGGGTTCCGGCATCTACATAAATAAAAGAAATAAATGCGTGAGTTAAAGACGTCGGGGTCCACCCAACAAGTCTAGGGGACTCCCCTGAAATATTCACGTCTGACCCTGGCGAAGTCCCTGGGCATTATTCTATATTTAGAATAAGATTGCCCAGAGTTTGCGCAGTCTCCGCCCTCTCTTCCCACCACTGCCCTATCCTCGACTCCCGTGACGCCACGGTGGGGGTAACTCAGACCAATAGCGTGGTCGGAAGAGGGAATGGTAGTGGGGGACCTGCGCACAACGAACTAAACTCGTTCGAGCTCTGAGCAATCTTATTCCAAACAGAGAATAAAGGGACTCAAAAAGAGCGAGCAGCTTTAAATGAGCGTAGAATATCTTGCATTCATTTGTTTATTTACTTTTACAGTTGATCATGTCTAAAATAAAAAATACTTAAAATAAATTTTGTTGTGTATAGTCATAAATAAGTTGCGTTCGTCCAAAAGTTGTTTGTAAAAAATGGCAAGAAGTTATTAATAATGAAATCAAATGTATTAGATTAAAATCCATTGTAGTTCATTTTATTGACGAATGAACTTTATTTGAAAAAATCGAACTTATTTATTACTCAACCCAATATTTAATTTATTTATGCCGCTCAGCTGTAGCTGCCTTTACATTTCAGTTCATTTAAGATTTGAATATCATTTTCTTGAATAGAAACTTAACAAGATGTGAACTCTGTGTGATTTGAAATTATTGTCAATTTAGATTCCAACCGTAGATGAAAATGTGTATGTATGTATTACAGTACCACCACACAAACCGAACATTATCGATGAACATGGAAGGACCGTATCAACTGTGGCTGGTCCGTACGAGGAGGGCAGTGAAATGAGACTGCAGTGTCTGGTCTCTGGGGGTAAGTCCTACATTTAATAATTAGAAAGAGCTCGGATGTAAAAGCGGACAAGGGCTTTTTACCGAGTTCTTTCTTGATGAACGTATTGTAGAACTTTAATGGAAACACCGGTGCACTATAGAGCTGAACTATTGATCGTGCAATTTTTTTAATTTCTGTAACCCGTTCTTACATAATTCTAACCTCGAATATTGTCTTAAAATAATTCTGATGAAAATATAAATCTCAAGATAATTATCTTTATGTAGTTCCGTAATGAAGAAATAATATTAGTGAAAGTGTTTTGAATTATTGATCCTGCAATTGTTTAATTTCAGTAACCCGTTCTTACATAATTCTAACCTCGAATATTGTCTTAAAATAATTCTGATAAAAATTCAACGTCTATCGACGAAAATATAAATCTCAAGATAATTATCTTTATGTAGTTCCGTAATGAAGAAATAATATTAGTGAAATTGTTTTGAATGATTGGTCCTGCAATTTTTTAATTTCAGTAACCCGTTCTTACATAATTCTAACCTCGAATATTGTCTTAAAATAATTCTGATAAAACTTCAACGTCTATCGAAGAAAATATGAATCTCAACATAATTATTTTTATATAGTTCCGTAATAAAGAAATAATATTAATGAAAATGTTTTTAAAAACACTTCAATGTACCCTGAAGTTGGCAGAATACAATAATAAAATTAGTTGTATAACAAGAATTTTGTCCTCCCCGACATCAAATAATTTCGAAAGGCATAATAACAAGAAATATTTGCCGACCGCGTAATATAATATCGCGTATAAAAGCATCGCGCAAATCCAGTGATTATATTACCGCGTATATCCAGCGTCTGGTTTATTGTATTTCCAAATATCAAACGGTTTATACGCTATTTTCCCTTTAAACTCCAATACGCCTGTGAAACACTGCCTATTGTTTTGCTTATCAATTTCACTAGTGCTTCTAAAAAAGATCTCTTGGGATAACTGGTATTATATTTATTGTATCCTTCAAGCTATAGGCAGTGTTTCCCCCAACATCGAGTATAGATTTCCCCCAGTTTTCCATCAGGATAGATCAGATTTCCAAATGCTGTCCCTAGGGAATTACAATATTTCAAAGTTTGAGGTTATGGATGCATTATACTGTACTGTACATTATTTAAGGTGAGACATCTCAAACAAGAAACAAACCAGAACCCAAGGGTCATTGTACTCTTTTTAACCTTCTTTCCCTAGACTTGTATATAAAGATTTACATTTCGATTTTATTTTAAAAATCAACGTATTCAAAATCCCAAAGAATAAAATAAGTTTCAAGGAAAATAATCTTCCCAGATTTTTAGCAAGCCATAAGATCTAAATAGCAGGCAAAGACACACTTGTCAAAAAAGGGAGACACATCAGAGTCATTAAAAAAATTATTAACTTTCAAATTGACAAATAGTTTTTATTTCTTGACATTATTAAGTACATAGTGATTAGATTCTTACAAAATAATGTACATCTTGAAGTGTATCTGATTGAAGTTTCTTGAATGCTGCCTTATTTGATTGCGGCCAACTTCATTCGGTTTTCTAACCTGAAAAGGTTCCCTACTCCTGGTTTACCTAAAAGACACTGTTTTCGTATCCAGACATGGCAGTTTTGCGTTCTTTCAGTCTCACTTACGGAAGCGAATAACATCGGTGGGAAATAATGAGGTCGGCATTCTGACTCTCCTCTTGTTTTGCTCTTTTACCGGTATGGATATTCACCCTTAGGGATTATCCGCACGCAACGGCCATCTTGAATTATGAATTAACCCGCGCCGCTTACTTATAGCCGACAATTCATGCCTGTACTTTTTCCCTGTATTTTATATGTTTGCTCGCGTAAATGCAACGGCCATGTTGGTAATATGGAAGCTTATTGACCGTGTAAGTCAACGTCATACAAAATCAACATATGTAATTAGTTTCGAGTCTCTTTTTATGCGTATCTTTTTTACCCGCTGAATGTTTTTGGCTAATATAGTGAACATTCGTTTTCAGCTACTCAGAAGTAATGAAACTTTCTATAAATAGTTTATTTAATGCTTTTGAGAAAAGTATTTGTGTTGTTTATTTTGAAAATGGTCTAAGTCCACAATTTAATACGGTTCTGAAGTTATGCGGTGAGACAGAAAAGCAAGAAACAATAAGAAATCCAAGAAATCTAGAAAATATGAACAGCATAACACGCTTATTCATTTATTTTCGTTCTTTTTATATTTCTTTTTCTTGCGAATTAAGAGAGAAGAGAATAATTCCCACATACAAATCAAGATTCCCTCGTTCGGATTGAAAAGCTTTTTTTGCGTAAATGAAAGAAAACAACTAAATGTGTGTAAGCTCTTTTGTGCTGCTTGTACAATATTTCCAAGAATCATTCCTAATTTTACAAAGAAACCTATTCCTTATTTAAATTCAAATTCAAATTAAGCTTAGCAAAGTTCATATTAGAGATAACCATAAGTAATGCCTTTTTTTCATATCGAATAAACAGCGCCATCTTTTTCGCGGACGCGATTTATTATTATATAACCTGCATTAATATTCATATTTTCATATTTTATAACATGAAATTGATTGACATTAGGTAATTAAAAGTCTGCCTGAAACGTTATTAATTAATCTGTACTAAACGTTAAATCGAATAACATTTCTATAAGTATTATGTATATAAATTAATGACAAAAGTATCTGTTTCGTTACAGAACAAATAATATTTTTAAATTTCGCGGGTTCTATTCTACTTAAAACTTGGATTTCCAAGAACCTTTATTTATCTATTCTCACCGAAACTTATAATGTGCGAACATTTGTCCCAAAAGTACCGCATTAATTGCGTTCCAATAGAACCTATCCATAAGTTCCATAACTCTTTCGATCGCTGATTGTAATTATTCTTACATATATTTACAGGTCGACCAGAACCCAGAGTAAGATGGTGGCGTGGAGAAATGCTGTTGGACTCCAAGGATGAACCAGGAGAATTTCCAGCTCTCCGACGGAATACACTTTTGATAAGAGAACTTTCGAGGGCTGACCTTCACGCGGTATTCACTTGTCACGCTACCAATAACAACATTAGTCAACCAGTATCCGCGTCGGTCGCCATTGAAATGCATCGTGAGTTGATTTTGAATTTACAGTAGCATAGTGAATATCGATCCGCCACCCACTGGAATGCAGTATAACTTCCTTAACATAAGAATCCAGAAGGAAATCGTGAAACCTAAATCTATTATTTTGAACGGAACGTGCATTTTTATTCTGCGACATTTCAATGTATTGCTTTCGTAGAATCTGATTTATTTAATCAATTATATAATTGCCTGTGGTTCATAGTTAAACAGAACGAAAAATGAAGTAAAAGGAAAGACAAGGATAGACTTCAAAGTTATATGGAGATATAAAGGGTTAACGCTAGAAGTACGAAGGCGGTACAAATAAAGTTTGATAACCTTGCGCGGTATTCGAAATTATTATACAAAATTCGAATATTATACAAAAAGTTAATTCCAGAAGTTTTTCAAATTCCTAACTACTACTACTACTACTCAAGCTACTGACGCTACTCAACTGCTACTACTTAAACTACTAATTACTACGGCTACTGAATCTACTGATGCTACGCAACTTTAGTCTATTAAAAAAGGCTTCACAGTACTTGGGATATCATTATCCATCACGGAACTATTCCCAATAGACTAGGTTGCGCCGTGGGGATAAATTGACAGATCGAAAAGGTTTGGTACTTCCGCTATTACTAAAAAAGGAAAAGCGGCAAATTGTCAGCAGGGATGAGTGAGTTGGAAAGAGCTTCCTAGGGAGACGAACGAAAGGCGACAGGTCGATAGAGCGGAGATGCATAATTTCCCTTGGTATAACGCCGAGGCCAATCGACTGTGAACTCGATCCTAAAAGCTCACAAATTTTTATTAAATTCCTCGGGAACGTTCAACGAATGAATGGCACTGCTGTGGCTGGGAATTTACCGTTTTCCGTGTGATTCCAAATCAAGTATCCCCGCCAATATCTCATAATTATCCTTGTCTGAATGCCATAATTAAACACGTCATTTAATATACGAAACGATTATTATAAAGTGTATGATTGATTGAACCGCGTGTGATTCCAAATAAGTGTCCCCGCGAATATCTGATTATTACCTTTTTCTGAATGCAATAATTAAACAATTAATTTGACCGCAGAACTAGAACGTTGAAAGACCTAATTTATATTGCTATATTTTATAAATATTATCGATTAATTTAAGACTTATTAAAACTTTCCAAGTAACGTGTTAGAATTAATGATTAAACAACATGTTTGAAAATATGCAACACGAATATTGCTAATTCATATATTATATTTAGCTTTTTTGCAACTTGAAATTTGAACTTAGTTGCATACATTTTCGAAATCATTAGCAAAATGTGCAACCCGCTTGCAATTAATTGTTTCACATTATTTCGACGGAAGGCATTTGTGGCGTTCAACTAATATGAAGTCCTTCTCAACCTGCTATAAACTTTTCATGTAGTTCTTTATAGATTATGAGTTTTAATATTTTAAGGTCGGTGTAAAATTCTTCTACGGTTTTACGGTTACTATAAAATGAGTTATTCCCGCACAATATCAACCTGTAATGATGAAAGAGTCACGTAAAAGTCTTACACGTTTCTTAGTATAAAGTTGCAAGTATTTTTGTAGCAATATGATAGTTTGGTAGGAAAAGGACGATAGTGAATTTTGTTATCGTTTGGTCGAAACTTCACATTATTTGATGTTGGAAACAGATTAAATTTGATGTGTACTGTAACTGCTTTATAATAGAATATGTACGAAATTATGACTTATAAGATTAACGCTTTGCACACGAAAGGCGATTTTTAGTTGCTGCAATAAACTGAGCGGCGACTGAGGATCGCCTCTAGAGTGCCGCGACAAACTGAGAATTGATTCTAGAGTGCCGCGACAAACTGGGAATCGCCTCTAGAGTGCCGCAACAAACTGGGAATCGATTCTAGAGTGCCGCGACAAACTTGGAATCGCCTCTAGAGTGCCGCAACAAACTGGGAATCGATTCTAGAGTGCCGCGACAAACTGGGAATCGCGTCTAGAGTGCCGCGACAAACTGAGAATCGACTCTAGAGTGCCGCGACAAACTGAGAATCGCCTTTAGAGTGCCGCGACAAACTGAGGATCGTCTCTAGAGTGCCGCGACAAACTGGGAATCGCCTCTAGAGTGCCGCAACAAACTGGGAATCGATTCTAGAGTGCCGCGACAAACTGGGAATCGCGTCTAGAGTGCCGCGACAAACTGAGAATCGACTCTAGAGTGCCGCGACAAACTGAGAATCGCCTTTAGAGTGCCGCGACAAACTGAGGATCGTCTCTAGAGTGCCGCGACAAACTGAGAATCGCCTTTAGAGTGCCGCGACAAACTGGGAATCGATTCTAAAGTGCCGCGATAAAACTGAGAATCGCCTCTAGAGTGCCGCGACAAACTTAGAATCGCCTCTAGAGTGCCGCAACAAACTGAATGGCGACTAAGAATCCTAATCTTTCGTAATATTTCAAACGAATTCCTTCTCTATCTTCCTAACTTTTCATAATACAGGTTTTTCTCTCCAAATTAACCCATTTCCAGATCACATTCACCTTTTCGCAAATCAAATTCGCCCTTCCACGGATCAAATTCACCCTTTTGCAAATCAAGCTTTTCTACTAATTTCTTTTCTTAATCGAAATCTTTTCTATTGTAATCGAAATAATATTCAATGTAAAGTGAGATGCTGATTCATTTGCAAGAAGGTGAACACGATCTGCAAAAGTGTTAATTTGGAGCGCAAAACCTGTATTGCAAATGAATTCCATCTTCTCACATTTTCATGTCTAATTTTGGAAACATGCTTTCTTGCGGAAGATGGCCAGATTTCTTCTTTGTAACACTCTAAATTGCTCGGGTTCCTATCTTCTAAGAGGGCGCCACCTTAAACCGCGGCGTATGGTGACACACATAGCGAAGTCACCTCTCCAGGAATCCGCAAAGGATTAAACCTCATAAATTTCACTGCAGCACTCCTTGGAATTATTGGTATGCCGCATTACGTTGGCGTCCTGCACCATCTTTTACGGATGAGTAGACAAGCGAGAACGATTTCCGCATGACTTTATTCTCTCGTTTTACCATCATTTCCTTCTACGACTACACCTTTCCGCGCGAAAAATTCAATTAACATGCGTTTTTCTATATAAGTAATGCTAATTGAATATTTCATTAATGCTTTTAATACGAAATGCGTATATACACGCTCTTATATGTCCACGAATATATACGAGAGACGTATATATACGACCAGTAAATTTTATTCTGCACCACGCATTTTTAGTAAATTAATACAAAATTCTTAATGTCGCCTCTCAGTCGCCACTCGAGTTTTTCTGACAAGTCTGAATAATAATAAATAATCTCGAGTGCAAAGGGTTACAGAATGCAAAATATAAACTTTGTAAACTATTTTTTTTAACCAATTTACTTCCGTTGGATGTAACATTGATGTGTCAACACTGTTCAACTATGACGCAGTATGTTTCAAAGATAAACGAACGGTATCTTAACATGTGCGTCGCGCTTCAGTGGTGGCAACGCAAAAAAGATGAAAAAGTTTGAGATAAAACTGTGTCCTACTTGTTCCCGGGCTACATTCATTTATCTTTCCCACCAATATGAAGCTTTTTGCGCATTACAAAAAGTTGGGTTTAGTAGGTGCGCAAAATGGTTGCCTGCAAGTGCAAGTTTGCAATCGATTCTTTACTAGAACTCGGATAACTCAAATGTGAGTCTTTGGGATTCTTTACTAGAACTTGGATAACTTAAATTTGAGTATTTGGGATTCTTTACTAGAATTCGGATAACTCAAATATGAGTGTTTGGGATTCTTGACTAGAACGCGGATAACTCAAATATGAGTATTTGGGATTCTTTACTAGAACTTGGATAACTTAAATTTGAGTATTTGGGATTGTTTACTAGAATTCGGATAACTCAAATTTGAGTATTTGGGATTCTTTGCTAGAACTCGGATAACTCAAATTTGAGTATTTGGGATTCTTTACTAGAACTCGGATAACTCAAGTTTGAGTCTTTGGGATTCTTTACTAGAACTCGGATAACTCAAATGTGAGTATTTGGGATTCTTTACTAGAACTCGGATAACTCAAATATGAGTCTTTGGGATTCTTTACTATAATAGAACTCGGATAACTCAAATATGAGTATTTGGGATTCTTTACTAGAACTCGGATAACTCAAATTTGAGTGTTTGGGATTCTTTACTAGAATTCGGATAACTCAAATTTGAGTGTTTGGGATTCTTTACTAGAATTCGGATAACTCAAAGTTGAGTATTTGGGATTCTTTGCTAGAATTCGGATAACTCAAATATGAGTGTTTGGGATTCTTTACTAGAACTCGGATAACTCAAATATGAGTATTTCGGATTCTTTACTAGAACTCGGATAACTCAATTGTGAGTCTCTGGAATTCTTTACCAGGGGGCGGACAACTCAAATGTGAGTCTTAGGGATTCTTTACCAGAGGGCGAATAACTCAAATGTGAGTCTTAGGGATTCTTCACCAGAACTCGAATAACTCAAATGTGAGTCATTGGAATATCAAGCGTAGCATAGTTTCCCATCCCGAATTAACAATAACGCGATTTCATACAACGCGGAACGTATTAATCGCGTTACGTGGGAGCCTACTGTACAATTCCCAGAGTAACAGATGGAGAATAAGCAAACTAGTATAGGTTATGTTCGTTGATCAGCAAGTTCAATCTTCTTGGCTGAAGAATATTGAGTTTCGTAATGGCGTGTTTTAGCTGCACAGCCTTGTACCTGTTAATAACGAGAGATAATCTCTCAGGTTTGCAAAATGGTGAGCCCAGCTACGGTTCTACCATGTTACTACTCTGCCGAATAGTAGCGAATGGACGATAGAATTGGGTTTATGGCCGCAAGTTAATAGCTTCACTCCAAACGGCTGAAGTGAATCGTTAGGGCGTTGCTCAATTGATCGCAAATTAACCCCGCAAAGGGCGGTGTGTTCTGTGATGTAATTCTAAGTGGTGTCAGAAATCAAAATGTACTATGACTTACTGACAGTAAAACTGAATCGGCCATTTTCTCGAGAAACACAAAGAGCTGCTACAAAACTTCAACAGACTTGAAATCATAGCAAGATTTTAATTAAAACTATTCTTACCTGAATGTTACGGAATATGATCCGCGGAATTTTGCTAAATTTTGGAAATATAACTGCCCCCTTCCGATTCTTTTCCTGCTTTCAAAAGCAGACTTTTTGCAAGAGAATCCCTCTGCCATTAATTAGCTTGTTTTACTTGCAAACAGAACTTTCTACCAATAACCAGGCGGTTTACACAGCTGCAGTAAACGGTCGTTTACCAACAGACTCCTATGCGGGTTAACGTAATTTAAAACATGCCTTGATGTCCCCAAAAATATGCAAATAGAATTTTTCTTAATAAATCACATATATATTTCAAAATGTAATCTGCGTCTGTAAAAAATTTGCGAAAAAATCTAATTGCAAATAAGAGGCTTATACACGGATAATAAACATTGTGGCGACTGTGAGTCGCCCCTGGACTTCAAAGGATTAAATGTTCAACGTGTTAAAGATTTTCAGTGAAGTAATATTGTCGGCGGTAGATTTACTGATTGTTTAAAGTACAAGACAAATTAATATTAACCCTTTGCACTCCGTAGGCGCCGCTATTGCGCGAGTGCTATCAGTGCACTAACTCCCTAGGCGCCGTTATTGCGCCATATGCTTTCATTGCATATTTAATTTATAACAACAGATCTTTTTTTTAGTAAAACAGAAGTTCATTTTTCAGATGCTCCAACGCAAAAATATCACGGAGTTGCTGCACTCTTGAGTAAAAAAACACTCGGAGTGCAAAGGGTTAATCAATGAGGATTACGCTGAAAATGAAAATTAGTACTTGAGATAAAGGGGGGAGATGAGGGATAAGATAAGAAATGATCATCTAGGGAAACAAGGCTAGAGAGAGGTAAGCTCGAAAAGGTGTGGTAACTGAACGAAGGTAAAACGTGGGTGGAGGCGACCTTGGAATTGAATCGCCTCTCTCGAGGGGAATACCAGTACCCTCCTAACCTAACCTGTACCCAACCCACTCCTACCTAATCGAGCTTGACTAATTAGAGGGTAGTTGGCTAATGGTAATGAAGTAAGCTCGCGAAATTAGGTAACAGTGGGCCTGATTTAGTGATTCAAAGGGTTTAAGAACCCTTCCTGATGTAGATGAAAGAGGCTGAAGAGAGAAATAGGTGTACGGAATATATTACAGCGTGAAGTTAGCGGAGTTTGGTTCCGCGCGCTGTGAGCCGCGAGCGTTACGCGTACCGCTAACTTCACACTGTACAGTGAGAGATGCATAAATGTATGGAAATCGCGTCTAAGTTTAAACCCTTTTTTTAAATCGCGTGGACCATCGCACCTAAAAATTGTGTTTAAACTACGTCTCTTCACAATCTCGTTGGACAATCTATCTATAAATAATTGTCCAATAAGATTAAATATCATAATTATCGTAACGTTAAAAATGATTAAATTATCGTTACATTAATGATCGTAACGTTAAAATTAACGTTAAAATATTGAAAGTTTTGCGAATGAATTCGAATTTATTTTAACATTAATTATCGTCACATTAAAAATATCGCTAATTATACGAACCAAGTTAAATTAATTTCAACGTCAATTATCGTAACGTTAAAAATATTGATAATTCTGCGAATTAAGTTAATCATCGTAACATTAAAAACGATTAAACTATCGTTACGTTAATTATCGTAACATTAATAATCTCGCTAATTATACGAATCAACTTTAATTAATCTCAACCTCAATTACCGTAAAGTTCAAAATATTTAAAAACTTTACGAATCAATTTCAATTCCTTTCAACGTTAATTACCCCCACTTTAAAAACATTGCAAATTTCGCAAATATAACCGATACATTTTATTCAAGTTTTAAAATATTCCCATCTGCCATCACCGATAACGCCCACCAAATTCAACATATTAATCAGCGTATACCTTAACATCCTTACTTTCACGAATTCTCCTTTCTCACTTTCAACTTACAATACAATTAACAAAACTACTAATTAGTGAGTAGCAACAAAGATATCTAACCCAACATACGCCGTTCGTCAATCGAAAGGGTACCAACGAAGGAACAAAACAAAGGGGGGGTGGAGCTAGAATGGTTAAAGAGCAGACTACAAGGTCGTCGATTCACCCTACTTTAGTCGAGAAGGTCGCTTCGCGATGGCAACGATAACAGCAGCGGCGTTGACAGTGGGATAAGCCACCGACGAACTAACAAGAACAAAACCAACGGTTGGTGGCAAGGAGTTAAGGGGGGCAGGGGGGCAGGGGTGGCATAGACCCTCAAGCCCCTTTAGGGGAGTTGATTCTGTGCCGGAGACGGTGCTTTTCAAACCGGTAAAAGAGCCCTCTCAGACTACCGGCAGAGTTGAGTGAGCACTGTACAATCCCGACGAAGCCACCTTTACCCTTTGAATGACTCCGCGCACCTGTATATGTTTTTTTTTGTTCACCGTGGATTCATAGATGGATGCACACGCGGAGTCATACGCGTATATTTGCAAATGATTCCTGACGATGACTACGTCATTTCATGTCTGCCTTTTGCAATTTATTGTGGCATTGTGAACACGGCGTTTTAACAGTGAAACTACCGAATTTATACTTTGTTGTATTTATATATTTAATTGATAAAAATTGTGGCTGGAGGATCAGAGTTCATTATTGAATCGAATTATAGGCGTTACTTATATTAAAGTTTCGCCTACAATACCGTGTGAGACTCGTGGTAAGGAAATCGGGCGAAACATAAGAATCACGGGTGAGAGCCGTGGTACGTCGATCGGGCTAAACGTAAACAACACCTGCCAGGCACGTGGTTTGTAGATAGGACTCAACGTAAACAGCACGTGTCAGACTCGTAGTTAATTTTCGCCGATGTCTTTTTGTCTCGGTTACGTGTTATTCTCGACCGCATTCTTACGTTCAAATATATTTGATATCATAAGACGTGTGCGATTGGCATAACTCCGAACGCTCAGCCGCACCGTGAAATGGCTCGACGTGTGACCGACCTAGCTGTTGATTATGGCGCGCGCCATCGGAACTTAAATCGTAGGGCAAGGGGTTAAATTTCTATTGGTTGTACAAGTGTGTTTAACCCTTTTAGTGCCGGGCGAAAAAGAGGTGCCTATGCGAGAATAACCGGCCGAATTTCACGGTTTTACTAGGGTTTGGGAAAAGGCTCATAAAAATCAAACAAAAAATAATATTTACATAATTCAAAAAGCAGTGTATTAAGGACGAAATAGAGAACAAAACAATGACACTAATTTTTCTATATTCATTGAAAATTATATAAAGAACAAAGGTATAAAAGATCATAAAGAAAGTAAAAGTTGAGTTCCCTCTTACAAAACGTATTTGCACATACGAAACGTCATCTTTTCATCATAACTTTATATACACCATTTATTACAAAGTATATACTTTGCATTTCTAATATATTTTGTAACAAGATAAATAATATTGCATAACAAAAATAAAGAATAACTCGAAGGTACATGGCAAGCGCCGGACGGAGTATCTCTTCCGAAACAAGTAATTGTTATAGGTAATATAACATTGCTGAAACAAAATTATGTTGTCATAAATATATTTGTGATATAATGTATTTTGTATAAAAAGGGTGGTGGCAAAATTTTAGAAATCCTGTCTTGCTAATTATTGGTTCGTCAAAAACAAAACTGTTTGACACAAGCGGAAAACAACGGCAATAACAAAAATGACACTTTCAAACTGTTACTGGGACGAAATATACTGCTCACGACAACGATCAAGGAAAAACTAACTAGTCCTACGTCTCGCTGCCTCAATGCGATCTTATTTCGTGAGAGTCTTCAAAGAGTTGTTTATCAATAACAATTCAAAGAGCTCTCGACATGTCCCCATAAGGGGCCAACGCCACGACGATTCACGCCGCAGGTTGGATGGCGCCTGAGCGGCGACAATCGGTGTTTTTGTTAGATTTCGTTAGCTCCAAACGATAGGAACGCAGTATTGGTTCTTGAAAAGGTTCCTTAGCTGTTGATGTTCTTTCGTATGAAGTGTCAAATGACACATCGGAGATAAGGTAACTTGGTAATATAATTTATGTATAAGATCATTTGATTGTAAAAATAAGGCGCCCAATACATTCGCGAAAATCGCGTCGACCTGCCACCTCGCCCGGCCGAAAAAGTCGTCGTCCACAAAGGGTTAAAACGAAAAACTATTTTTTTTAATTCTCTCATAATGAAATTAGACCATTTAGAACGTATTATAAATTTATTTTGAGATAGAGTTCTCTCGCAATGCGAATAGTAAAGCGCTACAAGGTGCGGGCCGATATGTCGGCTCTGGCACTTCTCGCCAGTGCAGCACGGGCCGATATATCGGCCTCTGGCACTAAAAGGGTTAATCTGACTCCTTTTCTGCAATGAAACCTCGCTTTAATCCGGAAGGTATAATAAAACAAGTACGGATAAACAGAAGATGCGGATAAAAAAAGATCGACTAAATGTGGTACTCTAACCTAAAAGTGCAGTCTGTTCTGGCGAAAGTAGACTGGGATATTCATGCGCGACGCTGAGCCCATACGGATTAAGCGACGCCATATTTTCAATTCGCGATAGCAATAAGTTTAAATGCCGGCTCTCCCCAATTTATTTCACTGCTTAACCCTTTTTTTTGCCAACCCCTGCAATCTAGTTAGAGTCGTTTTCATTCGACAATTTTATCCCCCTTTATCTGGATCATTTCGCGCCTCGACAGTCTGAGGGAGAGATCCTCTCTGCGGCACTATTTTACCGACTCCCTCGCAAACGTAAGGATTGGAACTTCCCTTTCTCGAAGTCTACAGCAAACTTCAATTAGAACTTCGTTACGGTACATCGTATAAAATATAATGAGGGAACATTTCTAAAATTGCTTTCTGATTTCGCACAAATCGTTAAAAGATTTTATTGCAAGCCATTTCATTTTTGATATTTATTTATTATTTTATTTAGTTCCTAAAATACACGTTTTGGCTACTCATATATTATATCTGTTAGATTTTTTTGAGCTTTTCACGCAAATTTAATCGAGTATAATAATAATAAAATGGTGAATTTAATTTTGCAAAATGGTGAATTTGATCTGCAAAAGGGTGAATTTAATTTGCAAAAGGATAAAGTTGATCTGCAAAAGAGTGAATTTAATTTACCAAAACGGTGAAGTAGATTTGCAAAATGGTGAATTTAATATAGCAAAAGGGTGAAGTTGATTTGCAAAAGGGTGAATTTAATTTGCAAAAGGATGAAGTTGATCTGCAAAAGAGTGAATTTAATTTACCAAGCGGGTGAAATAGATTTGCAAAATGGTGAATTTAATTGACCAAAACGGTGAAATAGATTTGCAAACTGGTGATTTTAATTTAGCAAAACGGTGAAATTGATTTGCAAAAGGATGAATTTGGAGTGCGAACCCTGTACACTTAACCTCAAAATTATTGTAGTCAAGCGAGTTTCGATTCAAGAGAGCTACTATTCTTCCAATGAAAGCGTCGTTGATCGAAATAAGTAATGCAACAGAATAATATTTCTCGCGTCAAAGGGTGTATTAAAAGGAAAAGGAAGTTAATTTGCTGCAAATAACGTTAGAAATCCAGAGATTACACATTAATCTAGTAGACAGAGTGGATTCGAAGTATGCGGTACACATCTCTTGTGAGGGGCTTAGGTTTTGCGGCGATACGTTTCGAGTGGTAACTGCGGCACGAGCACTCGTTTAAAACGCATTAGGGAAGAACGGTGGTGGAAATTCGTGGCCGTACTATGCACCACAATTCCACAACCCTCGTAATTCTAGCTACCGCTTTTTGATTGCTCGCCATCAACGGCATAAAGGTAACCCTCGTATAACGCGGGAGTTAGGTTCCAGAGAAAGGTCGCATTATAAAAATTATGTTGTATTGAAATCGTATTATATAAGTTCCGCGTTATATCGAAGTCGTATTAAAAAAATTGCGTTACGTCGAAGTCGTATTATATAAGTTCCGCGTTATATCGAAGTCGCGTTATAAAAATCGCGTTATATCGAAGTTGCATTATATAAGTTCCACGTTATATCGAAGTCGCGTTATAAAAATCGCGTTATATCGAAGTTGCATTATATAAGTTCCGCGTTATATCGAAGTCGCGTTATATAAGTTCCGCTTTATACGAGTATCGCAAAAATTTGTGAAATTGTAGCGATCCAAAGCGTTATATCGAAGTCGCGTTATATAAGTTCCGCGTTATACGAGGATCATCACAGTTTTACAAATTGTAGCCATCCGAAGCGTTATATGGAAATCGCATTATATGAGCTCCGCGTTATACGAGGATCGCCAAAATTTGTAAAATTGTAGCGATCCAAAGCGTTATATGGAAGTCGCGTTATATAAGCTCCGCGTTATACGAAGATCGCCACAGTTTCACAAATTGTAGCAATCCGAAGCGCTATATCGAAGTCGCATTATACAAGTTCCGCGTTATACGAGTATCGCCACAGTTTCACAAATTGTAGCAATCCGAAGCGCTATATATCGAAGTCGCATTACACAAGCTCCGCGTTATACGAGGATCCCCACACTTCGTAAACCGCATCATATCGAAACCCCATTACACAAGTACCGCGTTATACCAGAATCGCCACAATTTGTAAACCGTGTTATATCGAAACAGCGTTGTACAAGAGTTACCTGTACAGTCAACTCCCGTATGACGCGGTTAATACGTTACGCATTGTATGAAATCGCGTTACAGGAAATTGGTGATAACAAGCTGTGCTTGTATAATAAAGTATTGCACAAAGCTTGTTTAATTTGAGGTTAATTAACAAGGTTTTCATAATAAAGTAAACGGGGAATACCCGCATTTTATTATATAGCGCGTTGCACAAGAATCGCATTACAGAAAAAGGTCGTCGCAGTATCTTCAAGCGTGTTGTAGGAACTCGCGTTATAAGGAGTTAGTGCATACGTATTCACATACCTTCTTTTTTCAATGTTTCAGTGAAACCGCTGAGTGTGACAATTCTGAGCAGTGAGCATGCGCCTTTGAGTGCAGATCGGAAATATGACATAAACTGCATGACCGTTGGATCAAGGCCCCCAGCAAAATTGTCGTGGTACATGGATGGCAAAAAACTTACCAACTACACAGAAAAGGTATGATTCTATTTTACCACCTGCGGCTATTTTCTAGATTACTCAAAATAGGGAAACGAGCGCTTACCACGTTTAGGAAACAAAATCAGAATTGCGAATTATTCGGCGCTAAATTCGCTTATAATTTTAAGAGTCATTCGTTCTTTCGTGAATCTCTGATATAGTTTCTTCAAGTTGGATTCAATGCCGTGGGAAGTATTTTGGAATGCAGTGCGAAATTCTATTGCGAGTAAATCACCAGTTTTTACAAGAGAACAATGTATAATGTGAGAATGTATGATTCTATTTTACCGCTGGCGGCTATTTTCTGTTTTACTCGAAATAGTCAGGGAAACGAGTGCTTACCACGTTTTGGAGAGAAATAGAATTGCGAATAGTTCGGCGCTAAATTTACGCTTTTAGATACATTCTATCTTTGCCGGGAATTTATCGGTTGCAGGAAGTCTGCATATATTGCACTTGTTACAGTTTCATAACCAAAATATTAGGTCAGCACATAATCAACCCTTATCGGAGGTCAATGCGACAGACCTAACCTGTTAGGTCGTCGCTTTACCTGGCGCTTACATGAAAAATGTAACACTACCATAATTACTGAAATATTACAATTCCAAATATCCAGCACTGAAAAAAAGCAGTGCAGAAAGCTGAATATGATTTGCAAAAGGGTTAATTTCGAGTTCAAAGAGGTGAATGTAATCTGCAAAATAATTAATTTCGAGTGCAAAGAGACGAATGTGATCTTCAAAATAATTAATTTCGAGTACAAAAAGGTGAATGTGATCTGCAAAACGATTAATTTCGAGTGCAAAAAGGTGAATGTGATCTGCAAAATGATTAATTTCGAGTGCAAAGAAGAAAATGTGATCTGCAAAATGATTAATTTCGAGTGCAAAGAAGAAAATGTGCTCTGCAAAATAATTAATTTTGAGTGCAAAGAAGAAAATGTGCTCTGCAAAATAATTAATTTTGAGTGCAAAGAAGAAAATGTGATCTACAAAATGATTAATTTTGAGTGCAAAGAAGAAAATGTGATCTGCAAAATAATTAATTTCGAGTGCAAAGAAGAAAATGTGATCTACAAAATGATTAATTTCGAGTGCAAAACCAAATATGTTACTCTGATTTGATTTAGTAAAAATGATACGGAAGCTGTAGTGTGAAGTAAGAAATAATAGATCCCGGGTTAACACGGAACCCAAGAGCACGTATTACACGTTATCTAACGATAAGCCACAGTATTTTCCCTCGGATTATTCTCCGCGAAATCATAGACATTAATGCTGATATCGGCATTTGTATCTTTGCCATTAAGCTCTTTGCTTGACACGCTAAAAAGCAATTATTGAGTGGATGGTATGTTTCGTGATCTACCTCGACTCCACTCTTCCCACTAGAAACACGATCTCTGTTTTACCCACCGAATCACCATACATCTCGCGTTTCACTCAATAATTGTATGTGAATCAATTCTACACTTTTATTATCTTTTCATTGCTCGTGATATGTTTGCTGTGTCAATTCTGTTTCGTGTCTACGAATAATGTTGGTATGTCGGACTCAAGGATCAATTTTCTATGTATATTCAAACAGATTTGTGCATGAAGATGTTTGCGAATATTTATTCAACAGAAGGAATCATTTATGTTCATTCGCTATTCCATTTTGCAAACAACAAAGGTTGATGTCGGGAAAATGGACGAAAAAGCTTAGCAGCAAGCAAGCAACTAGCGTGAATTTATGCAACAGCTTTCCTTCCTTGACACGAAATAAGTGTACATAATTCAATTAAAATCTCTTTAACCCATTCGAGACCGATTGCAATTGTTTTCCGAGGCTATAAGACGGCCTGCACACCGTGTGTGCAATAACAGTAATGTGCAATTATCAGTTATTCTGAGTAAACTAGTCGTCGAAATAAGATTTTTCTTGAACTAATGAAATCTGTAAAGTACAGGAAAACCAAATTTGGCATTGGTTTTACTGTGTACCAAAAAATCTCAAAATCTAAATCTAAAAATGCACCCGGTGTGCAATGATCTTATTTATGTGAATTCAATTACGAATTGGGTGTTTTCCATAGTAAACATGTTTTTTATTAAAAATGAACAATATAAAGAAAAAAAGAAATTTCGCACCTGGCGACCGTGTTCGAAAAAAATCGTCGTCTCGAATGGGTTAAATGAATTATACGAGTATATTATTGTTATAATGAATGTATACATATTATAATAACAAATATATTGGTCATCATATTTTAAATGTACCGCGGAAGATTAAGTACAGGTTGATGTACGCCGTGAGATAAAAAGGTTGAAAACACTGATCCATTGCGTAATATCTGCCTTCAATAATTTACACGAATTATAAATGTAATAAATATTACTTTTGCACTTTCTTTTTATATATACGTTTCCGAAGAACATGTGTACAAAATTCGTGTAAAAACATGTACTTATTTATGGAAACCCTAGAATTTCTATTTGATCATTTGCGGAATAAGAAGAATTTTATTTCGACTTTTATGAAATTGTTGTCAAAGATTCTTGTAAAAACAGAATTCGGTGTTTTTACTTTCCGCCGGTTTTTCAAATGAGATAAAACTGTAGGATATCAAGTTCGCATGAATTAGGGGGACCGGAAAGTAATCAATTATATTTCGCATACGTTATTAAACTCCATTTATGTTTACATATTAAACATTATTCTTAATAGAATATATATAGAATATATATATTATTTAATGATGATCCCCATCGTTATCTATGATTCTTGACCCACAATTCTGCAAAATCCTCCATAATTCCCTTTTCGAAAAAATCAAAGCCCCAAATTTCGATGTCAAAACATTCTCCACTCCCGAATTGGTTGCTTTCCGGTACCCCTAATATTATAAATACATAAATATTATATCAAGAATATAAATAAGAATACGAATAAGAAGATAAACGTTATATAAAGCAGAGATAACAAATATTAAATATTAAATATTGGTTATCTCTAAGTAAGTATTAAATATTTACAAAAAAAGAACAGATTCTTCACATTCTGGAAGAACTCAATAGAAATATGAACGAAGGAAACATTAAATTAATTGCGACACCCAGTATAACCGGCGAAGATGCACCCCTGATATTCAAAAACTATGCAAATCTGAAAATACATGGCAATCAAAAATAAATCTAAAAAATTCTTTTCTATCATTGCAGGTATCCCCGGACGGTAACATGACAAGTTCCATCCTAACCTTCAAGCCAACTTTACTGGATCACGATAAAGTAATAACATGTCGAGCGGAAAACGCTAAGATCCCAGGAGGCATAGTTGAAGATAATTGGAAATTAAATGTTTACTGTAAGTTCCAATGTTCCGATCTGGTAAACTATAAGCAATAATAAAAATAGAACAGTATATTAAAGGGTCCCTGCGAATAATATAACGGGTGTCTCAAACTTTGTGCGCAGAGGTGTGAAACCCTTTCATGTTAGAGGTCTGAGTTAATTCAGCTCTAATCAAATAAAGCGTAACATAACATAATTAAACGCGAACATGCATTCAAATTGATTTTGTTGGATAGTATTAACCCTTTCGCTGCGGAGTGCTCAGAAAAGAATTGCTCTCTCCGCAGCAGGCGCGATAGTAGAAGGTTGTCCGCGCGATAACATCGTTCCTAAAACGGTGTGCGGAGCCAATTTTGAATAACAATAATAATAGCCAAACAATAATAATAATAATAAGAACAATATTAGTAATTTTTAATAATCTTTAATAATCGAAGACAAACGAATTAATGGCCATTATTTTGCAGTTATTAATAGCAAAAATGCAAAATAAATGCACGCCGCCTATAGGCGCTGTTCGCTCAGGAGAAGCGTCTATAGTTGAGCGCCTAAAGGCGCTGTTCGCAGCGAAAGGGTTAATTCGCATTTCCAGTCAGCACCCCGTTTTTGATAAATAATCAAAACTACATCGGATATCGAGCGTGTCAAACCATATCCGACTGTAAGTTCGATCCATCAGCGTACCGAAATTCACAATTATTTCCACTGTCAGCACCCGTAAAATACCGGGATGTACCGGATCAAGTACACGTTTCTCGCTGCGGAAAAACAAGTTAAAAGTAATTTATCGGCTCGTAACTCACGGCCTGTTCTCATAGGTCGCCTTTTGCAAAAATTGACGTTCTGGAAAATCCCCATCCCTGTAGATCGCTATATCGTGCAGACTACATAGAACCGGTTTACCGTCTCTACCTTCTACGTACAGGGTGTCCACAATAACACTAGGCAGCCGTTTATTTCGTAAAGAAAATGTTCTCATAGAAACATTGCATGGTACAAGGATACTAATCTTTTGACGGAAATAAATTGTTTCTAACTTTATTAGTTAAGAAGATATGAAGGTGAAGATCGGTATTTTTAATGGAACTATATATTTTTCTTCCGATCGTTTGATATTACTTTTTAAGACGAATTTATTGACTTTTTGTTGCTCGACATTAAATCACCGACAACTTAAGTCAATTTTAATGTCGCCACTCGAATTTCCGTAATAAACTGTACAAATTTAAATTACTTCTAAAAACAGAACCGTTTAAGGGCCGTATGATACGTTAGTTACTTTACATTGTTATCGTAACATTAAAAATATAGAAAATTTTATAAATATTAGCCATATATTTGATTCATACATTTACGTTAATTCTCCCTTTTCTATAGTTGTCCCAATTCTGCATTTGGACCTGGGATCAAACATGAACCCGGAAGACATAGAGGAGGGTGACGACGTTTACTTCGAATGCAAGATTCACGCGAATCCAGCTGCGTATAAAGTCGTGTGGAAACACAACGTAAGTCAAAATAATCAAAACCTGTTTTTTCCTACCTCGCACAAAGCAAATAGAAAACAAAATCACGCTGACGCAGAGATTTTAAAAAAGTAAGTGAAATAAATCTTAATGTCGCCTCTCAGTCGCCGCTCGAATTACCGCAGGAAACTGAGTGGTGACTGAGAGTCGCGTTTCCAGTGGAAAGGGGTTAACATGGCGTCAGAAAGTGGTGGACCCGCGAAATTGGATTTCTCGCTTCTTTAAATATCTATTAATTTTTTTCACGGTTTGTGGAAGGTGATAATGTGTTTTATTGATATACTCGACGTTGGAATTGTTGCAGGGAAACGTGATACAGAATAATGCAAAGAATGGGGTGATAGTGCAACAATATGATCTCGCTTTAAGAGAGGTCAATCGTTCACAGGCCGGAAATTACAGTTGTGTCGCCAGCAATGTGGAAGGCGATGGCTACAGCAATAATGTCGAATTGAAGATCATGTGTGAGTATCTTAGTCAGGCATTCCTATCTGTTCGTATAAACTCGATTTAGGCCGATATGAAATCGATTTACTCTCTGCAGAGTGGTACCACTGCGCACGGTTACCTTACTGCCGTACGGTATTAACACTAGAACTACTAAAGAGGTTAAAATTACTTGTCCGCCATTTTTAGATGAATTATTCGAACATACCACGGCGCATTGTTTGGGATTCGATATACATTACAGAAATAATTGAATCCATTAATTAATTAACTCTTAACTGTTAACTTAACTTTTTTGCGAGTTCACTCAACCCTTTTGCAGATTATTTTCACCTTTTGCGAATCGGATTCACACTTGTTGCAAATCAAATTCGCCTTTTTGTCTATGAAATTCACCTTTTTGGAAATCAAGATTTTCTAGTGATTTCTTTTTGTAAACTTTTGTGATGAAAATCAAATCCTATGTTTTAGCTTGCCTGGAATTCTTACAATTTACCGGAAAGAATAGTTTCCTGTAAATATGTGATTTCAGGTGACTTTGGTTTACAAAAGTGTGATTTTGATTTGCGAAAGGGTGAAATTGGTCTGTAAAGGATTGAAATTTTAAGGGACTTCAATTGAAATTTGAAGTGCAAAGCCTGCACATTGGTACCTCGTATTTCAAGCACTTCCAACTTCGAACATTCCAAAGTTCAAACGCTTGAGAAATCGCGAAATTTCGTCTTCGTGACTTTTATATTAAAAAATTATTCCCCACTTCTATTTCTATGTTCTAATAATTAAAATTAATAAAGTAAACATCACATTCTTTTGTTTAATTTTATCTAACTTATTAACATTAGAAACCCCAAAATCTAAAACCTTTATTCGGATTTCGAACGATTAATAGCTCCAACGAGTTTCTGGAACAAATTATACCAAATCCCAGGAAACCTTTCCCCCTTCTCGCGCATTCCCCGCCTCCTTTTCTCCCCACCACTGCTTTATCCCCGCCTTCTGTGACGCCACAGTGGGACTAAGACCAATAGCGTGCTCGGAGCAGGGAATAATAGCGGGGACCTGCGCAGAACGAACGCAAACTCGTTCGTGCCGAGTGAAAGGTTTCCTGGGACGCGCTATATTTCTAAAAGGAACAACAGAGGAATCATAGACGGTAACCATTTTAACATTGTTCACAGATAAGCCCATTTGTGTGCCGGACCAGAAACGAATCTATGGTGTCGCACGGCACGAAGATGCGCGAGTGGTTTGCAGAGTGGAAGCATATCCACCTCCTGACAGCTTCCGGTGGACTTTTAACAACACCGAGGAAATGGTAGATGTGCCGCAAGCGCGATACAAGAATTCCACACGGCATACGCAAAGCGTTCTCACATATCGGCCGGTTACGGAAATGGATTATGGCACTGTACTCTGCTGGGCAAGCAACACCGCAGGCCAACAGAAGAATGCTTGTATATTTCACATCATTCCTGCAGGTATGTTTATGCAAAAAGAGTCAACCCTATTATCGACAACAATTGTTTTAACCCTTTGAGTGAAGAGCTCATCATATTTAGTGAGTGGTAACTGAAAGACGACATTAAAATTGACTCCAATTGCTGGCTACGTTTAATAACAAAATATAATTGGAGAAAATCCGTCGTCTGATCAGTTTTAATTGTGTCAAAAGCATATGCGTTCAGTCCCCCGCGATAATTTACGTCCGACGCATATATGCGCTCGTAGCACGCAAAGGGTTAATGGTGTATAATATAAGTACTGTAGCAGGAACTAATTATAAGAACGTTAGTTATCGCGCTGGGTTAATGCCTGTTCTAACGAAGATATTGTATAATTGGAACACGTCAGTTGGATCAAAACTTATTAATGAATGCGTAATAAAGATAACTTTAGCCACAAACTTTAACGAAGTTCACGTTCTAAGGAAAGTCGCATATTAAGTCGGGCAGCCATGACTTTGTATGTTGAAAGCATTTTGCGAATATCGTTCATTCCTGTACAAAATGAAGTACAAGAGTTTCGTCTCTGTCTCTCATTTTCGGGACATACAGTAAGTGTATTTTCATTGTTCATCCATTTTTTGTATATAAATATTCAGAATTTATTTTCATTCACAAAGAAGTCCTAAGAGGGTTTTATAATTTTTAATCTTTAATCTTTAATCGACAATCTTTAAAATAATCGATACGTAATTACACTGGCCAACGTACAGTAATTTCTGCGTTGAAGTCCCGAGAAGATTTTTCTCCTGTTGTCCCCCAAGCTATTCCTACGCCCCTGCAAAGTTAAGAAATCTTACTCCTGCACCTATGTATCTCTGTCGAGCGTGCGAACTAACCTAACCCGAGACCAAACCGATTCGCGTGGCGGTTCTTTCGAAGACAGTTCACAGTTTGATTATTCATAATACAAAAATATAACTTGTTTAACCTCACTTTTATTATCTATATTGCTCACAAGACAGTCGCGTATTATTTGAGGTTACAAATCAGTTAATTGCGAGCGTAATAAGACGAATATGATTTGCAAAAGGGTTCATTTGGAGTACGAAACCTGTAAACTGCCATCGTTTTGATGATAAAATGGTTTCCTTGCTATCATATCACTATAAATCGAAGTAGTACGCATGGAAAAGAAAGATACGACTTTTTATAGGGAAACCGGAATCTCCATACAACTGCACGCTGACCAACCAAACCACTGACTCCCTATCCGTGGAATGCACTGCTGGATTCGATGGCGGACAGCCCCAGCATTTTCTTCTTGAAGTGTTCGATCAGCACACTGGAATCTTGCAAGCAAACGTCACGTCTAGGGATAATGCAGCTTTTACGGTTCAAGGTTTGGAGCCTGGGAAGGTTGTCAACATGGTATTATACGCGGTAAACGCGAAAGGAAGAAGTGATCCAACACTCTTAGAGGGATTTACATTAAAAATCGCCGAGAAGCAGACTGGTAAGTTGTACTAGAAATGATTTCAATATTGCATTCGAACCATGTTATCATACTTGTCGAATTATTAGGTCTATCAGAAAATTCAGTCAGTTTCTTTAGTAAAAGAAAATAACAGAATCTTATGGTGTTTATTAATATTGAATTAACAATGTCATTTTCATTAACAATGTTAACTTCTTCGTAAAAAGGGACTTAAAAAATGTTGCCAAGAATATCATCATCCATCATGTAAGGTCTTCCAAAGCGTGGTTAGACTTTGAGGTTAAAGTCCTCGGTTTTCAATTTTTCGAACCATCTTTCGCGCGTTATTTTGTTGGCATTTGAACGGATTGGTATTTCTGTCAGTAAAAGAGCATCGTACGATATACATATGAAATCAATGAGTTATGTGTAATGAAATTCAGATAGCCAAGTGTGATTTTGCTGAGACCTCTTCCTTCGGCTCGTTCATTTCATGGATTCCTATTGGCTGGATCTTATTCGGTGATCCAGTAGAGATCCAGAATCCGCCCTGAACAGGTGTAATCAACCAAGGGTATATATCTGGAAAGGAAGGGCGAATTTACAAGTGAAATTGCTCTCGGTCTGTTTCCACAGTGCGATTCAGACAAGTGCAACCGCGCGATGTACCATAGACATACACATACACCTAGATACGTATACTCATCGAACTATACGTACACCTAGATACCTATATTCATCTGCTATACATATACATATACGTGAGATGTAGTTTATTTGAAAATCGATTCCATTTCGTGGACTCGTCAAGTATGAAACTTTAGTAATATTCTCCGACACATAGCGCCATACTCTTCTGCACTATGAAAAGCATGGGAAGGCAATGATTCCATCCCACAAAACTTTTCACTTCCCGCAACCGCCATTTTCGTTAATCCACTTTTTCCTGTTTTCTGCGTAAAAATGTCAACCGCGAGTTTTCTTGGAGCGAAATATGGAATCAAAATTTGGTCTTATTTTTTAATCTGGCATTCTCGGGGAACCAGTTTTCCGTGTAAATCGAGTGTTAGGTGTATAATATATGCTAAATTATACATATATATAATTTAATATTATTATATTATTATATATAATTTATATAGCTATAGATATATAGCGAATCTCACAGTGATATTAGTTATACAGGTTTTGCAATCCAAATTAATTCTTTTGCAGATCAAGCTTTTCTACAAATTTATTTTCTTAAGCTATTTCAGTAAAAATACAAATCCAATATGTCATAAAATTAACGTACAATGCATATTTCACGCGAAAAATATTTATAAATTTTATATTAATTTACATTTTTGCAAATAAAATTCACGTTCTCACTTGAAACTGGATTTTATTTTAATTATAGTAGCTTGAGAAAAGAAATTTTTAGAAAAGCTCGATTTACAGAAAAGGTGAAGTTGATCTGCAAAAGGGTGAAGTTGATTTGCAAAATGATAAATTTGATCTGCAAAATGGTGAATTTAATCTGCAAAAGGGTGAATTTGATTTGCAAAAAGGGTGAAGTTGATTTGCAAAATGGTGAATTTGATCTGCAAAAGGATGAAGTTGATTCGCAAAATGGTGAATTTGTTCTGCAAAATGGTGAATTTAATTTAGCAAAAGGTTGAAGTTGATTTGCAAAATGGTGAATTTGATTTGCAAAAAGGTTAATATGATCTGCAAAATGGTTAATTTCGAGTGCAAAACCTACATAAAAACATTGCCATCCACTTGAAAGAAGCTTTTACTTATTCCACACGTAAAATTATCTTCCAATCCATATTTTTATTCATACAATAATTATTAGCCTTGCAAATTAATAACATACTCTTAGCGCCCTCGAACTACATAAGTTGAAGTAACTTTCATCATCAAACCACTTGCCGTTAGTTGGAAATTCATAGATTCATAAAGCAAGAGGGATCTTAAGATGAGCCTAACTGTAAGTAATAATATCAGCTACGAAAACGTGGCGGGAAATATGAAAATCGGGCTCTTATAAATAAAAACGATGGTTGGATGAATGTAGAATCTCTTGGAGACGCAAAGATATTCTCTTTGCCTTTTCTTCCTTCGCTAGTCTACCTTCCTACAGCACTTTTAATACGAAACCGGTAGTTTTGCTGTTTTCTTGAAAAACCTATTAAATGTTCATACGCTTTCACCGTATCATGGTAGAACACGAAAAAGTACTGTAATCGAAATGGAATTCAATTAGGTTTCGAAAAAGGAGATGCTTAAGAATAAGTGGATACTTAAATATACGAGTAACCCTCGTATAACGCGGGGGTTAGGTTCCAGAGAAGGGTCAGATTATTAAGTGAAGTATTTCTGGGTTTTTTAATTTATCAACACCAATTCTTAAAAACCCGTTTTGTTTGACTTTGATTCTGCTTTGTGTGCTTCTTTTTAATTTTTAATTATTCTTTGAATATGGGTTAGGTTAGGTAGGTAGGGGTTAGGTAGTACCAGTATCTGCCAACTCTTAATTTGTTTATACTCGAATACTAGATAAACAGCTTAATACTAGATAATGCCAGGAACGTAAACGCACTTGCATTCGATCCGAGTGATTACACAATTTATTATTATACTGGAATAATATATAAAAATGGCTCGTCGGGCATAAATATAAGAGTAGAAATTACCCGTGATGCCCTTAAGGAGAGGAGTTTAAGGGAGGGTCGTAACAAGCGCAAGATGCAAGCAGGGAAGAGGAAACGACCAAACGCGTTATGAATATAGATGCTGTTTAGCTGTCTAGACGGCCATTTGCATGTATTCAAAATGAAAGCATTCCCACCGTCTAAAATACCAGCCTGCGGAAGAAGTATCTCTTGCTGTTCAAATATATTTTTCAAGAAAGGTTCTAAGTGTGTATACAGGATTTGCATTCCAAATTCATCCTTTTGCAAATCAAGTTCACCCTTTTGCAAATCAAATTCATCCTTTCGCAAATCAAATTCACCCTTTTGCATTCCAAATTCACCCTTTTGCATTCCAAATTCATCCTTTTGCAAATCAAATTCACCCTTTCGCAGATTAAATTCACCTTCTTGCAAATCAAATTCATGCTTTCGCAAATCAAATTCACCGTTTTGCAAATCAAATTCACCCACTTGCAAATCAAATTCACCTTCTTGCATTCCAAATTCATCCTTTTGCAAGTCAAATTCATCCTTTTGCAAGTCAAATTCACCCACTTGCAAATCAAATTCATCCTTTTACAAAATCAAATTCACCCTGTTTCTTTCCAAATTCACCGTTTCGCAGATCAAATTCACCCTTTTTCAAGTCAAATTCATCCTTTTGCAAGTCAAATTCACCCACTTGCAAATCAAATTCATCCTTTTACAAATCAAATTCATCTGCTGCAAAATCAAATTCACCCTGTTTCTTTCCAAATTCACCCTTTCGCACATCAAATTCACCCTTTTGCAAATCAAATTCACCCTTTCGCAGATCAAATTCACCATTTTGCAAATCAAATTCACTCTTTTGCAGATTAAATTCACCATTTTGCAGATCAAATTTATCATTTTGCAAATCAAATTCACCCTTTTGCAGATCAACTTCACCTTTTCTGTAAATCGAGCTTTTCTAAAAATTTCTTTTCTCAAGCTACTATAATTAAAATAAAATCCAGTTTCACGTGAGAACGTGAATTTTATTTGCAAAAAATGTAAATTAATATAAAATTTATAAATATTTTTCGCGTGAAATATGCATTGTATGGTATTCTAATAAAAAGAACATCCAATGTGAAGTAAAAGGATGAATTTGATTAGCATTAAACGCGTGGGGCAATCGCGCCAAAGAATGGTGTGCCATAGAATTAATTACGTCTCTATTACGTCTTTTCAAAAACTCGTTGGAAAATCTTACACAAAACATACAAATCTTTGTACGAACATCCTTATTTACGTGTTCTAAATTTGTTGCTCACCCTATAAATTAATAATAGTAGAAGAACAGTTCATCCCAACATGTTTTCAAGAGAGCAGTACGTGTTTTATTTACAGGTACTCCTGTGCAGTTTGAGATCACTCCGTTACTCGGAGGTTTGATAGGAGTGGTCACTGCGCTGCTGTTGGTCACGGTTGCCATCCTAGCAGCACTAAAAGTCCGTAGTGAAAGGAGAGCCCAGAGACCTGGCGACCTACCCTTGAAGAAAGCTACTGCTCCGAGTTCCGAGGATTTATATGACGCTGATGACAGAAATCCGGATGTTGTGCCAACTAATAAAGGTGCGTAAAGATTTTCTTTAATCCTAAACCATACTGACAAGTTTGTCGATTATCAAAAAGATCACATTCACCATTTCGCAAGTCAAATTCACCCTTTTTGTACTAGAAATTAATTAATATTAATACTTATACACTCCGCGTAAAATGAAATAAATCATTTCAATTAAAAGATTCAGATTACCAACTAACTGGGTCGACATCCGGGACACCTTTGGCAACGCAAAACACGCCGGATAGTCTGCAACCATGCTCACTTCCGGTTCAACAATCTAATCATCTGCAAGGACTTCCGACGTATTCGCATACCGATTACAACAATTATCCCACTCTTCCGGTAAGTATTTACTGAATTATAAATACTGATAGAAAATTAGAATTATAACAAAGTAATTATTTAATAGAATTGTAAAAATAACTCCAGATAGTCGTAAAAAAGTCGAATTATAAGAAAATAGAATTACTTTATAAGATAACAAGGTACTCTACTTTGTTATCAGAGTAATTTGTAACACGAATAACATAAATAAAATTAGCGATACATTTAATCCGAGTTTCAGTAATATTGGCAACTTCGGTCACCACGGCAGACAACGTAATAATACAAAAAGGTTCATTTTATTAATCGAATCAAAGCTAAGATACGATTCAATATTAAATCTAATATAAGAAGAATATAACTGAAAGTAATTAAAACACGTACGCAGAATCTTCCCCCGCCGTAAATCCTACTAAAGTAATTAAAACACGTGGTACATTAAAGAAGTAGTGACATATTTTTGATGCATTTAATGTCACTTATATCGAGACGAAGCGGTACTCACTTTTAACCTCGCACTAATTGGATTAGTCCTAGTTCTTTCTATGCGCGGGAAAATTGAAAACGGAAGGAACGTATTCCGTGAAATCAATGTATTGTTTGAATGCAGTGATTCCACAAAGAAATGAAGTTCGTCCAGAGAAACTCATCATTGTTGAACGAAATAAAGAATTACCTTTATATTAAAACCACATCGCCAACTTAACGGCATTGTATGTGTGAAAAGGGGGGTTTGCTATTAGCATGGAAGCCTTGGTGGATTTCATAGAACTAAATTTAACGAGCCGAAACCCTGAGGTTCCGTTGATTCCGTAGAGAGGACGTTTTAATAAGGTTAATAGGTTCACCGAATGAGATGGAAAACGCGCGAAGTGGGCTGAGATCAAGCGAAACGAGAAGAGGTTAGGTTACTCGATTCATTTCGCCCTTGCCCTCCTGACTCACCCTTCACCGCCTCATTGTATTGAAATTCACGAAGAAAGGATTTCCCAGGGAAATCTTCTGCCGAGGAAATGGAAATAACGGATTCTATCCAGAAATGTCATCCGTCGCTTGAGTAGTATTAAGGGTACCGGGAAGTAATCAATCATTTTTTGCATACTTTATTAATCGTGAGTTATTTTTTTCATTATTAGCCATTTGTAACTCAATTTTGTTTGTGTCTAAAAAGAAATCGTATAATCGATGCTAGACTTGCCGATGGGATTAAATTTAAAAGATAATAGTTTATAATTCATGTAGTATTAAAAAATATGTATTAACTTTTCTAATAAATTTGATTGAAACTGTTATGAAACCGATGCAAGAATATTTGGAAGAGAACTGGCTAGGAATTATACGAAGAAAGGCGTAACCTTTTGTAATACATACAAACCTCGTATTTGTTTAAAATGTTTTAGTAAAATTTATTGGAAAAGTGCAAATATATTTGTTAATACTACTTGAGTTATAGAGCATTGTTTTTTAAATTTGATATTGTCGGTCCCCAGGGATCACGCCACCTAAATGAAAAGTTCAGTGTTGGTCCCCATCGGTCCGCATCAGTCCGCATCAGTCCGCATCAGTCCGAATCAGTCCCCATCGGTCCGAATCAGTCCCCATCGGTCCCGCCGTAGCGTTGAACGTGTTAACGTCGTCTCAGACTCTCTAAATGAAAAGTTCAGTGATGGTCCGCGTTGGTCCGCATCAGTCCGCATTAGTCCCCATCGGTCCCGACGTAGCGTTTAACGTCTTAACGTCGTCCCTCAGGCGTCACTCGAATTCCCACGATAAAAACAGTGCGCAGATTTACGGAGTTCAAAATCCCACCGCATAAGAAGTTCAAACAATTCAAGAATTCGAACATAATGAAGAGTTTAAGTCGGGTTAAATGCGAAAAAACTCGGCAAGTAACATTTTTTCCTTGGCATTAAAAGTTTACGATGGTCATCCAGAGAACAATGCCTCGAAATTAGTCTGATTTAATTTAAAACGTTTTATCAGTGCTTGCTTTCACGTTTTCCATTCTCATTACCTTTCGTCATAGTTGAAACTTTCTTCCACGGAACTGCGGCCAATTTTTCGTCAGCGATGTCTGCCATTGAGAGTTTCTATTACTAAACTCTCTCCAAGAAACTCCCTCGGTTGAAAGTTTTCACGATACGATAAAGCCAACCCTCAGGGAACTTCAGTTTTGGAACTTAAATTTGTATTTTCCAGAGGTTTCCATAATCAGTTTTGCCTATGAATAAATTATTCGTTGTAGGATGTAGTGGTTATTAACAAAAGTAGCATAATACAGAAGCCATTCATTTAGGAACGACATTTTAATTAGTTTTTCGAAACAATACATCATATTTACTTGATATCGTGTGTTTATACGTGGTAATAATTCGCTTCGCCTCAAATATTATTTATTATGATATAATTTAATACAGGTTTTGCACTGGAAATTAATCACTCGGGAATGCATCGTCACTATTTTGCTATTGTCACCCTCAGTTTTCGAAAAAAAACAGTTTTGAAAAAGGAGACATTTTCGTCTCTTGAACAGGATTTGTGATGAACAGTTTAGACAGTTAGACAGTTAGACAGTTATACATTAAGATAGTTTGTATTAATTGCAAAACATTCTGTGGGCTTTTGCGAATGAAATAATGTGAATTACATTTGCAATATGAATTTGCAAATATGTTTAAACATTAGTTAAATTTGGCGAGACACATTCCGCGCATTCAATGTTCCAGACTCTTTTCAAGTTTGCATAAAAATTGTGACGTAATTATAGAAGATAGACAGTCTTCCTTTATTGCAAAAAATTCTTTGGACTTTTGCGAATAAAATCATATAAATCAGTTTCACAAAATGCATTTGCAAATATGTTTAAACATTAGTTAAAGTTGGCGAGACACATTCCGCGCGTTCCATGCTCGAGACTCATTTCCAGTTTGCATAAAAATTGTGACGTAATTATAGAAGCTAGATAGTCTTCCTTTATTGCAAAAAATTCTCTGGACTTTTGCGAATAAAATGACGTAAATTACATTTGCAAAATATATCTGCAAATATGTTTAAACATTAGTCAAAGTTGGCGAGACACATTCCGCGCGTTCCATGCTCGAGACTCTTTTCAAGTTTGCATAAAAATTGTGACGTAATTATAGAAGCTAGAAGATCTTCCTTTATTGCAAAAAATTCTTTGGACTTTTGCGAATAAAATCATATAAATCACTTTCGCAAAATGCATTTGCAAATATGTTTAAACATTAGTTAAAGTTGGCGAGACACATTCCGCGCGTTCCACGCTCGAGACTCTTTTCAAGTTTGCATAAAAATTGTGACGTAATTATAGAAGCTAGAAGATCTTCCTTTATTGCAAAAAATTCTTTGGACTTTTGCGAATAAAACCATATAAATCACTTTCGCAAAATGCATTTGCAAATATGTTTAAACATTAGTTAAAGTTGGCGAGACACATTCCGCGAGTTCAATGCTGGAGACTCTTTTCAAGTTTGCATAAAAATTGTGACGTAATTATAGAAGCTAGAAGATCTTCCTTTATTGCAAAAAATTCTTTGGACTTTTGCGAATAAAATCATATAAATCACTTTCGCAAAATGCATTTGCAAATATGTTTAAACATTAGTTAAAGTTGGCGTGACACGCAACGCGCGTTCATTTTTCGGGACTATTTGCAAATGTCCGTAAAAACATTTTAGAACAAAAGACACTCATAAAATATGCAAAAAAGGTTTTACTTTCATAAATAAAAGCCAAACAGTTGCGCATGTCGCGGAATGTCAGCCGAGATGAATACTTCAAAGAAAATTAATTCGACCTCTATAAATAGGTTGCTAGTTAAATAACAAATCATTTTTGTTTAAACACTTCCTTTCTATTTACTCTAATAATCGAGATATTTAAAGAAAACTATTTGCGTTTTTTATCGCTGAGTCCCCCCTCTATAAGGGCTGAATTCATGGGCCGAAAAACTGCCGTCCATCTAGCGGTGGAAAGTGGAACTAAAATCAATACTCTCCTGCTAAGAGTGCCCTTCTGTGAGGGTGAAATTCGTGGGCAGAAAACATACCCGCCATCTAGCGGTGGAAAGGTGGAACTAAATTCGGCTCAAACGCCAGGCGTAACGAGTTTAGTTCAACCTTTCCACCGCTAGATGGCGGTGGTGACATTTTCTGACGAATGAATTTCACCCTTATGGAAGGGTAATCATAGGAGGGAAGTAGCGACTTTAGTTCCACAAAATGTAACTACCCCCATCTAGCGGTGGAATGGTAGAACTAAACTCCTGGCGTTTGAGCCGAATTTAGTTCCACCTTTCCACCGCTAGATGGCGGGTATGTTTTCTGCCCACGAATTTCACCCTCACAGAAGGGCACTCTTAGCAGGAGAGTATTGATTTTAGTTCCACTTTCCACCGCTAGATGGACGGCAGTTTTTCGGCCCATGAATTCAGCCCTTATAGAGGGGGGACTCAGCGATAAAAAACGCAAATAGTTTTCTTTAAATATCTCGATTATTAGAGTAAATAGAAAGGAAGTGTTTAAACAAAAATGATTTGTTATTTAACTAGCCACATATTTATAGAGGTCGAATTAATTTTCTTTGAAGTATTCATCTCGGCTGACATTCCGCGACATGCGCAACTGTTTGGCTTTTATTTATGAAAGTAAAACCTTTTTTGCATATTTTATGAGTGTCTTTTGTTTTAAAATGTTTTTACGGACATTTGCAAATGGTCCCGAAAAATGAACGCGTGTTGCGTGTCACGCCAACTTTAACTAATGTTTAAACACATTTGCAAATATATTTTGCATATGTAATTCACGTAATTTTATTCGCAAAAGCCCAAAGAATTGTTTGCAATAAATAAAAATAGCCCGACTTTTATACTTACGTCACAATCTTTATGCAAATTTGAAAAGAGTTTGAACAAATAAACGTGCGGAAAGTGTCTCGCCAACTTCAACTAATGTTTAAACATATTTGCAGATATATTTTGCAAATGTAATTCACGTCATTTTATTCGCAAAAGTCCAAAGAATTTTTTGCAATAAATAAAAATAGCCCGACTTTTATACTTACGTCGCAATCTTTATGCAAATTTGAAAAGAGTTTCAAGAAATAAACGCGCGGAAAGTGTCTCGCCAACTTCAACTAATGTTTAAACATATTTGCAGATATATTTTGCAAATGTAATTCACGTCATTTTATTCGCAAAAGTCCAAAGAATTTTTTGCAATAAAGTAAGACTATCTAGCTTCTATAATTACGTCACAATTTTTATGCAAACTTGAAATGAGTCTCGAGCATGGAACGCGCGGAATGTGTCTCGCCAACTTTAACTAATGTTTAAACATCTTTGCAAATGCATTTTGCGAAAGTGATTAATATGATTTTATTCGCAAAAGTCAAAAGAATTTTTTGCAATAAAGGAAGACTGTCTATCTTCTATAATTACGTCACAATTTTTATGCAAACTTGAAAAGAGTCTCGAGCATTGAACGCGCAGAATGTGTCTCGCCAAATTTAACTAATGTTTAAACATATTTGCAAATGCATTTTGTGAAAGTGATTTATATGATTTTATTCGCAAAAGTCCAAAGAATTTTTTGCAATAAAGAAAGACTGTCTAATTATTATACTTACGCCACAATTTGTATGCAAACTTGAAAAGGTTCTCCAAAAATTAACGTGTGCAAAGTGTCTCGTCCACTTTAAATAATGTTTAAACATATTTGAAAGCTTATATTGCAAAAGTAATTCATATCATTTTATTCGCAAAAGTCCTCAGAATTTTTTGCAACCGACAGAAGCTCTTTCGCTTTTAAACTGACGTCACAAATCTTGTTCAAATGAGAAGGATTTTTCTACAAACGCAGTTGCGTAATGTGTCTTGCCATGTTTAAACATATTTGCGACTGTGCTGATAGTCCGATTGAAATCCTACGTTTCTAACATTTCCATTTAATATTTTCCCCGAAAATACTTGCTCTATCAAATATCTGACCAGTTCGTAGTCTTTTACAACACCCTGTATAATAAACATAAAAACCCCGTTATCTTTTTGATTCCAGTTATCCGGTGAGGTGACATACGCGGAGCTATGTTTAACGCGTCCAACGACTCTGTCGACTCTTGCAACTGATACGAAACTAGGTAACTTAGCGGGAGTTGGCAGCCTTGGTGGTCTCCATGGTTACGGTAGCGGCGTCGGTGTAATCGTGGGCGGAAAACCGTACACGAAAGAAGCAACGGTTTACGCTTGCATAGATCACAATGCAAGGCCAGCGAAAATCGATGTGACCAATGTATCATCATGTGTACCAACTTCATTACCAACGACAAATAACCTGCAAGATTTTGGTATCTCGTCGCTGAGCGGTAAACAACATCACGCAGCGAGGGAAGTTGTTACCGTACGCACACCCCTAATTTCGACGCAGGAGAGTTGCGTATAGGGGCGGGATTCCGACGCGCTCCACGTCAACGAATATTACGTCTGATTGGTTGCGTCGTGATGATCGTGCGCGTCTAGTAATTAATTGAGACTTATTCGTCATCTATCATTCCAAGTGGCCCACGTGCTTCTGGCATCGATAGACGACTGCGCAAACTAGTCGAATAAAAAAGTACGATGCGCGATGTCGATGCGCAATGCCGATGCGCAATGTCGATGCGCAATGTCGATGCGCGATGTCGATGCGCGGTGTCGATGCGCAATGTCGATGCGCGATGTCGATGCGCACTCACATCGAATATAAGTTGGACGACTGTGGGACTCAATGCATCGACCTGTTTCTTTCGATGCATTTCGTACTTTATTGCAAGTATTAACCGTTTAACACATCCACGCCGGCGTGTACCATCGGTGGTACAGCCGAGGTTATCTCTTGGGCGGAATGTACCAACGGTGGCTCAAACGGAGCTAATCAGATAGCTCATCTCAATATACAATATCGTTCTTGCTGGTAATAAATAGTCTTTAAATTATAATTCCGAGACGAATAAGAAGTGAAATCATTTTGAAACCACTATTCAGTTATTCATATCGATTTTGATCACGTTGAAAGTGGTTTTCGGATTTCGAACACAGTGCTGCCAGATGAAGAAAGATAGAATTAAACGAACCGCCCGATTCACGGTGAAATGTGAATTACAGAGCCGGCGTTAATGTGTTAAGAAATTCGGTCTCGTTATGACTTGAAAAGGAAGTGACCATAATCGGTTTCATTTTTGCTGAATTCTTAAGACTCGTAGAAAAGCGTTGACACGAATGTATAAGTCAATGTAAAATATGGGTTGGCAATGATAATCAGGAATATTGTCCTCTGTTAAAGGTATTTTTTACGCATACAATCTTCATTGTCAATACACGATGAATAGTCACGAAACATCCAAAGATCTAAGTAAAATATTCTTTCGAAATATGGTACTTATAAGTCTACGTATATCAACGGTGGAAAGTAACATTTCAGAAAACACGAAAACCACAACTTTGCAGTAGAAACAAAAACATATAAATTTCTTGAAAAAATGACTCTCTAAATATAATACTTGTTTTACCAAAAAATTGTTTTGGCAATGTAGATGTCAACTGCTGAAAGGATTATTATTAGAGCAATAAAAATCATTAATTGAAAAATTGCTTTCCATCGCCGATGTATTGAACTTGATATTCGTATAAAAAAATAACATCGACTGACGTAATCTACGAAGAAATATACTCATATAGATATTGATTCAAACAATTAACGTAATATTATTTTTCTTGAACATCGCAGATTCTTTATAATTACTTGAAAAACGATAACAATTGTTTAACCACTTTCACTCCAACTGTTTCGCGCGACTGTCGCCTGGCAACTCCATCTTATTCCCGGCATATACTTGCTTCCGAGTTTTTAACACCAAAACTACCACAATATATGAATTTATATTCGTTCTTAAAAAGTAATGGTGAATGGAAAAAAGAAATTACTCGATTCAATTATATCCATTACGTAACTTGAGCAGAAAACAATCTCAGAAAGCGAAACATTATGAATTCAAACATTTTTATTAACCTCTTAGCTACTGTACGCCACTATAGTGGCTTTCGCGCATGTCATCTTTTTGAACTTTTACGTTATATGAACTTTTCGGTATGTTATCTTATTACGTTTCTTTTTCGAGTTCTTTACATGAAAATTTATAAAGAAATGATAACTTATTCATCTCTAACTCTTTCCGATGTAATTTCATAGTGGAAAGCACCACCGGACACAAATCGCAGTGCTGTTTACATTATGTTGCGCGCGCAGTTCGCGTCGAACGTTGCCGTACAAAGATACAGCGCCGCGGATTGGCCAGCCGTCGGTAATCGTAAGAGGTTATGAAACAGCGGCTCCAATGAAACGCGGAGTATTGTACATAATGAGTGTGGTCAGTTTAGAAATATGGAAATAATAATTTAGCCGAATTATTGGAGGTTAAACAGCTGATATGAATACAGGACTGAGGTATTTAAATACGTATAATAATATTACAGGGATACCTTGTACTATACGAGATTGTTATCTATGTTCAAAAACACGTCTACGCGATGGATTATAAATATTAGTCAATAAAGAAAGGTTTTCAAAAAGGGAGAAATGTTATAAATCCGTTGAAGTACATAGAATGCCTGGTACTGTGTTTACTTTCATTTTCATTGAGTTACGTAGGGCATTAAATAAAACACTCGATACGTTTGGATATCACGTACGTTGTATAATGTACAAACGTGTGCGCATGCGCATGTGTGAATACACTCTGCGCCGAAGACAATGTATATATTCTGTAAATATTTAATAAGAAAGGGAAAGAATTTATTTGCCAACCAAACCAAAGGTATTCGTCATTCTTGGCGAAAGAAATCACGGAAACGAAGGATTGCCGTTGGTGGCGGCGGCAGCGGCCATGTTGAATTTTCGGCCATTTCTTATCCAAGCCGTGCTTGAAAGTTCACAACAAATTATTTCAATAATATTCTGTTATTTTTAATTATACTTTCTGCAAACTCGATGCTTTTCGCCAGAATATTCTTATTGTTAGATAAAGAAATCATTGTATAGGAGACTGATAATAAATTGTTTGAAATCGATTCGAAAATCGATTTCTTAGGAGAATCGATTCTCACGTTTCAATTCAGAATCGATTCGAAAATCGGTTTCTTAGGAGAATCGATTCACATGTTTCCATCAGAATTGATTCGATAATTGATTTTTTAGGGGAATCGATTCTGATGATTCGATTCGATAATCGATATCTTAGGAGAATCGATTCTCACGATTCAATTCAGAATCGATTCGAAAATCGATTTTTCAGGAGAATCGATTGACATGTTTCCATCAGAATCGATTCGATAATTGATTTTTTAAGGGAATCGATTCTCATGATTCGATTCAATAATCGATTTTTTAGGACAATCGATTCGAACACCCCTACTGAAAAGCGACATTAAGGTTTGCTCCGGTTAGTTTTTGTTACTGCACCTTAAATCAGTGACGATTGGCGTCAATCTTGATGGCGACTCTCAGTCGCCAACCGAATTGCCGTAATAATAAATAATCTCGAGTGCAAAGGATTAATAAGCATTACAATTATGTGGAATATGCGAGTATGATTTTGAATATGGCGCTTGTTTAATACGTTGACATTAATCCATTGCCAATGCTACATTCGCATTCTATTTCACTTGTAATTGTAGCATCCGTTAAAACTGTTCAGGCGCAAAAAGTTATTACGGAAAATATGAAATTCCTTCGCACACAGTATTTGTATATAATTATAAAAATATCGTACGCCACCATCGACGTCGGCTCAATAAAATGTACACGTATACATTGAGACCAAAAGACGTTCCTTCGTACGAAAACCCCTTATCTTATGTAAAATATCCACTTCGATGTACAGCACCAATATTTTTTCAGAGTGTACGTAAAACAATACCTCCGAATAATGTCAGTTAAGTAAGAGTTCTGGCATACCTCCGAAAGGTATCGAAATAGGATCGATCAACTATCAATATATTGGGTTGGCTAAAAAGTTCATACGCTTTCAACACCTTCAGCGCCATGACAGTCATCGGTGACCGTCGATACCAATATTACTAAAACTCGAATCAAATATATCGCTCATATTCGTAAAGTTTGCAATATTTTTAACGTTAACACAAATTAAACTGAATTCCTAAAATTTTCGATATTTGCAACGTTACAATAATTAACGTTAAAACGAAGTAAACTAAATTCGTAAAAGTTCAATATTTTTAATGTTACGATTACGATGTAAAGTAACCACGTCGTAGAGTGCTTAAACTGTTTTATTATCAGAGGTTATATGTACTTTACGGACGCGTATCGCGAGGGATCGCATAACACGGACTTCCGCCCGATGCTCAACATGTTAACGAATAAATAGAAAGCGATTTTTATTAAACTTTCTATATGTTTTCAGTTATCTTTATTCAATAACATATTGTCCGATTTTACCTTATAACATGTTATCTTCCCGGCAGCTTCGTAATCCCGCGTTCACAAATAACAACCCATGCAAAAAGGGATGCAAACCGCGCGAACTTTCTTGCCAACCTAATATAACTGAAAACCCCAATTGCAAATTGAGGCCAGAAAAGGGATAAAACGTATAATAATAAGTATGCGTACATGACCAGATATGTGAATATAACTTTCTTCCGAATATATGTATATGCGTATTGTAATTTCGAGGAAATTCATAACTTTGCGTCTAAACATCGTCCGAGAAGAAGCGGGGAGTTCAAATTTCCTTCGTTTATCTTTTTTATTATTAGGTCATCCCATAAGTAATGTCCTTTTCTTATTTACCATTTATAAACCATGTGATTACAGGAACTTCTCTTTTTGTGTCAAAAAGTATTCTTTCAACAGAATTTAACGTGCGTTCGACCTGGTGAGAAAAATATTTTTCATTTCAAAAGAAATTTGCGCTGATAGTTAAAGTCAAAGACGACATTTTTAATGGGATGACTTAACATTTTGACAAGATAAGTACAATAACTTCATTTTATTGAAGTTAATTCAATTTTAATTCATGTTTTAATTCAATTATCTTACTTCGATTATCGAGACAATGTTTTTTGCAAACATATTCAGTGTGAAACTAGAGAACACAGTTTTCGTGTTGGCAAAAATGAGTAATTTTTATTGAGACTGGTTTTTCTACAATTCACTCCTTGCTTCTTAATCGTACTTTCTCATCTAATTTCTTTGTTGAAAATAGCTCAAATAATACAATAAGTTCTAAGTTAAGTTATTGAGAACAATTCAGTTTCTGACGCTACTTTATTATTTTACAATATCGAACGAAATTATGGTCGCAGGACTTGTCATTAAAACTTGTGAGGAGACCATTATTATTGAAAATTTTATTAAAACTTACCATTAGTTTTTTTGACGACCAATTTCCGGTATCGAAAAACAGTGGAATCCGGTTATTATAATCGCGAATTATTGTCATAAAAAACTGGAAGTCCCAAAGTGCTCATATTAAGTGGATTCCACTGTACTTTGCTCGAAATGTGCAGCTCATTGTGTATACGAAACAAGGAAATGCAAATATTATAGTTATTTTGCGCTTTTTATGTTAGCCGTTGTATTTTATATCCGTCTGTTTGCAATGCTGCTTCCACGTATTCTTACATAGTTACATTGTAAGGCCTCAAATGCAAAACTGACTAGATTCAGTAAAATAGTCTCAAAAAGAAGCGCCTACACAAAACTTGCTCAGACTTATTAAATTTAAAAATCAATTTTTATTGCTACTCTATATGTACACGTATGTATGCTATTATACTTTGGAGATCTATATACATATCAAGCATTTTATTGAAAAAGATGGCGAGATATTGGGAATTATTAAAAATATTATTTTCGCAATAATCCACATAGTAGATTTATGAAAACTCTGAATGGCCGATGATTATTTGTTGGAAATTCATTATATATTTTATACGTGTTAAGTTGGCGAAAAAGTTCGCTGCGGTTTTTAATGTGTAAATAGGAAACGATTTATATTCAATTATGGATATTTCTTGTATTCTTATTATTCAATATATCGTCCATTTTGAGTTATAACATTTTTTAGCTTTCAGACAGCTTTGTAATTCCGTGTTAAATAAGTCCCTCGATTTTCCCGCGAAAAAGTAATTCAAACCGCACGAACTTATTGGTTAACCTAATATTTTAACACTCGAACTACCTAAATAATTGAATTCATTAATTAACTTAATTCCTGCAGCTATAATTTATATATAAATAAATGTTTAAACATTACTAAATATAACTCGAGTAGTTCTAGTGTTAAGCCAGTATACGAACTGCCATGTTGGCAACAGAAAAGGCCCGAAAGGAATGAGCTTTCAGTGAAATTCACAGAACTAATGTTACAAACTGCCATCATTTTAATTGTTACCAACATTCTTCATCGCTTCGCAAATACTTACAAAGGCGGGGAAAATAAAAGTTCTTCCCATTTCCGTGGGAATTTGAAAATGATTCAATATATCGAATATTTGTTGTGTTTTTTCTCATATTTATTGCGAGAAATAATTAAATATTAATCCGAAGAAGCATACGTACGTGTACGAACCGCATAATTATGCTATAAAACATGTCATATTGACAATCGCTAAGGAAATTAAAATTAACTTAATGAGCCGTGTGCTTGACTGTATTACACATAAAAAGAGAAAACTAACCTGAACACTGCAATATCATCTGTAATTATAAATTACCGTGGATTTTGCTTTCGAAGTGCATATTGGGTCGTCGGAAAAGTTCATGCCGATTTTCAGTAGTTTTTCAGCAAAAAACTTGAGAATTTCTGGGAGGATGAAATCTTCAAGTTATGTAAACATGGAGAAAGGTTATGGAACCAAAACGGTGCATACATAATTTAATAAATATATATCGACATATAAAAATGCTGTCTTCGAATTTCCTTAAAAATCGGTATGCAATTTTCTTAAAAATCGGCATCAATTTTCCTCAAAAATCGGCGCGAACTTTCCAGACAACCCAATAATTTCGCAGATGCTCTTACGTTGCTATCGTTAAGACTTATATTGCCATAAACAATTAATTAGTTCGTCGTCACGGGTTTAAGGGACGCCTAACATCATTGTGAATACAGACTAATTACTTAAATAATGTTATGATTAATCTCATTAATAATATTTTTTTACTTTCATCATCGTTTATATCGAATATCAAGCTTTTTTTACCGAAAGAAGAGAGAAGAGGTGGAAACGTCGAACATTGTGGAGAACCTTAGTTCATCGGCGAATAATTGTATATAATTACTTGTATGTGTGAGTGTCCATACACGTTCTCCTGTTTGTACAATTTATTGTGAAGGGTCAAATACATACAATACATGCGCGGTAAGGTTTGCGCGAACGAGTTTGTGAATATGTGTACGTTTGTTAAAAAATTTCGTCGCTCCAATTGGAGGTGTACAGGTTCGTAAAAAGTTGAATTTACGACGACCATGTTATATGTATTTACAATAATATAGAACTCTCCCCCCCACCCTCTCCCCCTCCGCCCCCACCCCTCTCTCTCTCTACATATATACACTCACGTAAACGTAATCTGAATAAACGTGTTGATATGAAAATTAATGTGTGTTTAAAGTTTATATCGATTGTTAGCTGACATGGACAAAATATCAAGCCAAAATTCGATCATTTTTAATCCTAGAACTACAAAAGGAGTCAAAATGACTTTTCCGCCATTTTGAGTCAAATTATACGAATATAACATTATATGTACATAACGCAGTTCATTGAATTCGTTAATTAACTTCGATTGTCCGACCGTAATTTATATATAAATCAATGCAAATAAGCATAACTGAGTTGATGTTCGGTAGTTCTTGTATTAAAATGATGTTTTTGGATTGAAATAATAATGAAGATATGTGATAACATAGTTTTAAAAGCTCCTGGAAGCTGTTATATTGATCACAAAAAGAGCAATTATATTAGATACAATTTGCATGAAATGATAATTAGTCGTACAATGTCAACTAACACTTCCCCGTGAATATTCTTCCGCAAAATTGCCAGGTAAAGTAAAATTACTATTCCCAGTAATAGGAATTCCAACTAGGAAATATTATAAATAAATAGATATACGAATTCATTTACTTATTTATTTTGTGACCAATATTTCACCGGTCACAAATACATACATGACGTTTGTACGCTTGTACGTGTACAAGACGTATCGTAATCGGTGGTATAATCAGGCAGAGGTCGATTCCTCGTTAAAAATTAACAATAAAATCAAGAATAAACGTTTTTGATATGCGGCTTCGTTATCGAGAAAAATTACTTTGAACGTACAGTACATCCGGTACGTGCGCACTTTCTTTGATTTATATTTTAAAGGAACATTGCGAAAAGGTAACTTGTGCCACTCTCAAAATCATAATAATTTCATTTTCTTTTCATGATGATGATAGAGTAATGGCGTATTTAATTAATAATTACACAATAAGGAAAAAATTATAACGCCACTAGGAGCCCACGTTCTTACGTCCCTGGTGTCACTTTGAAATGATCAGGCCCGGAATTCTGTTGCTACGTCAGTGGTGCTTCCAATCGTACGACGATCCTGAATGTAAACAAACCACGAATACAAGAGACCGAGCTCCGTCGACATGAAAACATTGAGATTTCTCAAAATTAATGTACTGGAAGTAATTTGTGCACGATTTTATTCTAAAAGCATGCAAAGTATAAGCGTAGTCTAAAATACTGTTAGAAAATCCTCGATTGTCTCATTTTCAGGTCTAAACGCGCAATGATTTCCAATTATCTCATTGTTTTTGATGATTACGATTTAGTTTTAATCAAATTCCGTAGAAACCAAGGATAAATATGCACTTATTTACAAGTGGGAGAACAATTTAATATTGTAAAGGATTGGAATTAATTTACGAATGTTCGCAATTCTAGATCATGAATACTTTAAACAATACATCGAATTACGTTATTAATGACTCTGCACGTCATTAACTTGTTTAATTGCTCGTTTCAATGTAAATCTCAATGATATTTCAAGGAAATCTTGCATTTTTTGTTAGGAATTGCGTCGTACATTCGTACTCTATTGTTTATTCCTAATTTGAGTATTATCTAACAATTTATTTCGGTAGATGATAATTAATGAAGCGTTAGACTGCAAGATTGTGTATAAATTAATAATTTATACGAATTTAAGTAATTAAATAGTTAATTAACATTCATTATATGGACAATTTTAGCTCTAGACATGCTTATTTTAAGTTTATACACATTACTTCAGTAAATAGGGGCATAATTTAAGGGATATTCATTAACAAATTATGTATTATTGGTTCATAAATCATTCAAATTAATTATTTAAGAAATATTCCCATGTGTGACGTCATTCTCTACATGCTCGACACGCCGGTTCCCACTCTACGAGCATGCGCGCTGCGCGTGGAGCATAGGCGCGGGGTGTGGTAAAGTCTCTCGCCGGTCGTTCCTCGAGTAGTGTAGACGTGCTTTCGGTGTGCTCCGATTTTCGGTTTTTATTTCTTAACAATTTCACTTTGTTGTTCCGAAACGTGTTTGCACAAGTGCCACGAAGCTTCCTCGGTCCGATTTTGTAATTGTTTAAATAATTAATTAGTGAATTTTCGAGATTTTCGTCATAGCGTCACTTTCTTCGCGACGTACTTCGCAAGCTTCGTGGTGCCGCGATCTTTCTCTTAGAATTTTCTCATATTTCCTTCGTTCTGATATCAATTAGAGTTCGAATTTCGTGAATATCGCGAAATTAATTACCGAATTTTCGTCCGGAAGAAACTTGTCGGGCAACTACGCAGTTCAACGAGGCGGTTTGGTTCGTATTGTTTCTTGACCTTTCAAAGTCAAAGCTTTTACGCGACGAGTCACGTACTCTCTCTTTCTAACTTTGATCCGTAATCAATAGTACTCTTATTTCCGACAATTAATTCAAATAATTCTCACTTCTTTGTACTAGCAGTGCACTAGTACTCGAATATTCGTTTTCTTTCAATTTGCGTATTTCACGTGGCTTTGCTTTCTCGTTACATTCTCAGGAATTGAACATTGATCATTGTTCATTGGATCAAGAGTCGCGAACTGATTTTTCAGTGAATGTTACTCGACTTTGCTCCTCTTTGTATCATCGAGATTTCACTCTCTTCAGGTATCGCGATATTTCATATCGTGTTTGTTAACTCCTTTCTTTCGTTGCTCGATATCCATTCATCCGTTATATAAACGTACAAAGGGCTTAACATTTCGCTCGAAGTTGTGTCTAATATGCAATTGCATTTTCGACTTGAATTTTTGGAAGTACATAAACCTAATTTCTGTACGTTTTCTCGAGAAACTTTGATCTTGCCAATTAAAGTTTCTTGAAAAACGAGGAAGTCGGTTTATTTCCTAAGATAAAACTTTGGCTTTATACTCGATTTTGGCTACGACGATAGTCATTCACCATGAATATTATAATATGTACAATACATTTTGTATTACACATATTATGACATTATATTATATTTTTATAATTATTGATCATATGAATTAAAATTTGTATTATGCTTGGTAGAACCGAACAAACGCTTGGCTTGAATATTTCTTGTGTTTAATATTTCTTCTTTCCAGCAATTTTTCGATCGCGCGCAATGCGATCTTAGAGTCACTTGCTTCCGAAAAAAAGTTCGCGGAAATTAGAGTCAGTGTTGTTCGCCGGAAATAAGTATACGGTCGCGATGTTAGTATTTAGAGTTATAAAAATCTTTTGCAATTTGCTCGTCCGCGATAATTAGAATCAAAAGGCGATTCCTGCGGAGAGGATCTCCATCGGGCATGGCTGCAGCGAAGGGACCGGTAAGTTTCAAAATTCACATTTAATTTGTATTTTTCAATTGTAATTTTCCAGTAATAAAATATTTGTTATTTCAGTCTTTCATTATATTTGGTATTTTTATGAACGTTGTCTCATGATGTATTTCTTCTCTCTTGTTACAGGATTCATCAGTGTGTGCATAAAATATCGCGAGATAGGGAGTGCATCTTTTTTCGCCGGAAAAAATTCAGTCGGTCGCGACTTATACCTTGCTGAATAATGGACTCTAAAATTCGTTTCGCGAGTGTTAACTTCAAGTCCGCAGGAGGTTCCAGATTCCAGCTTTTTGAGATTCGTATTTTATGATCGCGTGCAATGCGATCTTAGATAAAATTCGCGGAAATTAGAATCAGTGTTGTTCGCCGGAAATAAGTATACGGTCGCGATGTTAATATTTAGAGTTATAAAAATCTTTTGCAATTTGCTCGTCCGCGATAATTAGAGTCAAAAGGCGATTCCTGCGGAGAGGTCCTCCATCGGGCATGGCTGCAGCGAAGGGATCGGTAAGTTTCAAAATCCATATTTAATTTCTCTTTTTCAATTTTAATTTTCCAATAAAAAATATTTTTCAATTCAATCTTTCATCATATTTGGTATTTTGATGAACGTTGTCTTATGATGGATTTCTTCTTTCTTGTTACAGGATACAATATCGCGAGTGCATCTTTTTTCGCCGGAGAAAATTAAGTCGGCCGCGACTTAAAACTTGCTACATAATGGACTCTAAAATCCGTTTCGGGAGTGTTAAATTCACGCTCGTAAGTTCCAGCTGCTCCAGCATCATCTTCAACATCATCTTCAACACCATCTTCAACATCAACCTACTACAGGCAGTTTCAAGACATCTACCGAGTGAGTCACAAAGGTTTCAATATTTTTTATACCCTCTGACCCGATTTTCAATTTTCAAAGTTTTAAATTTAGAGTCTTGTCCCCCCGGTATCCTATGCCGTAGGACGATTGATCCGAATCGGTATGGGGTGCCGGTTATAATTGTTTCTAAATATTTGCGAGCATAGCGACCGCGAGCAGATTCTACTTGTGGAATCTGCTCGTGGGTAGCATCAACATTGAATGTGGTTTATATTTATTAGCTGAGGTAGGCCTTCTTGTCTTGTTTGTAGCTTCGCGGTTTCAATTATAATATGCATGCGCGGATTATTTCCGCCGATTGTAGAGTCTCGTTCCGTGGAATCGCGAATCGTGGATACGCGAGTCGCATGAATTAATTGCGACTTTATTTCACTTTATTCGATTAAAATTGGATCATGCTTCCGATTTCATATTATATATTAGTCCTTATTAATTTTATTATACATCAATATGTATTTATTAATGTGCATTTCGCTTCGTCCGATTTTCGTTCGTACGCTTGACGCAAAAAATGGTTTGTTGATATGAGCAAGAAGGCAATTCGCGACGAGTAGATTCCGGAGTCGAATGACGAATGTAATGTCTTCGATGAAGGGGTCGCCCGAGGTTATTTACAATTAGAGATTTCAATTTCCGTATGTACTTTTCAGTACGTACTTTCATATATATATTAGTTGAACTTGAATTTTTCTGAATATTAAATGAAATATTGTGATACCCCTTTGATACGCGTCACTGAAATAAAGAATACACCTTTCCCTACCCTCGTATAAATAAATTCTTCTGCCCTCCCTTTATGCAAATGATTTAAAGTAAAGTCAATTTAGTCCGCTCAGATACTTATTCTTCCACTCTGTTAAGTGGATTATTTAGTCAGGATTTTCAGCAAACCTCAAGCTCCTGTGTACTGTGTTCATTTATTTAGTCTTAAGGCATGCCCATTTTATTTAGCTCGCAATTATCCGTGGATCTTAGATGTGATACGGATGAATGCGGGCGGTGGGCATGGGTTAATTTTAATATTTGCTAATGATGTGTGGCGGCTGGCGGAGGATTTCGCGGTCCGTGCACGACGCATTTCCACACGTGTGTATGACCGGTTGTTTTCGTGGGATTGCGTCGGTTTTTAACTTTTAAGTAAAGCCATGAACTTCCTTGCGAGGTTGGCGAGCCCCGAGGGGTCCTTCTACCTCACTTGGACGTGATTCTCTTTACTTTTGCTATCCATAATGTCGTAATAGATTTTAAAATATAGTCATCTGCTATATTTTATACTTTGACGACCATGAATATTCATAGTCTTTAGACGCGAGTAGCTTCCTTTTATTCAAGTTAAATTAACTTGAGATAGAGTCAACTATCTTCCAGTTACTTCGTATAGTATCCCTCTCGACACAGCATTACCACGGGGCGCCGTCTTTCGGCATAAGTCGTCTCTTATGTGGTGACCCCTCCGAAAATACCTATTCCTAAAAAATAGCCTATACGAAGTAATTCTTGGAACGCGAGTTTATATTTGCATATATGCTCAGAGCATAAAAATGCGCAATGGAACGCAGCCTCTGTCAGTCGATTTCAGGAAAAATGGTACGTACATTTTCGTGGTATGAGTTGGTATCGAGTTCGGGTGTCGGAGGGGTCCCGGGACCCTCTCCCTAGTGTAGGCTTTGCACCCAGGGCTCGTGAATGAGAACCGTGGAGTGGGTTGATGCTGATTGTGTTGGTGTGCCTGATTTGCTTTTTGCCATTTTAAATATAGCTTGAGGGAGGCAGGTAGCATATCTTCTCTAACTTTGTGTGCTTGATCATGACTTAACTTTAAGTAAGTAGGGCCAGGACTGAGGACTCACCTTCGGTTTAGCATTGATAGGCGATCTTTGTAAAGGTGTGATCCCTCACCTGGGAACTGTTAATAAATTAGTATATCATCACGGATATGCTAAAGTATTAATGTATTCATAAGTATTAATCCTAGAACGCACGTAGTTTAACAGGCTGCAGTGGTTCTTAAACACCGGTTTCTGAATTCGCTGAGTCCTTAAATCACGGACTAGTAAGGTTGTTCTTTCAGCACGTGGATTGTATTCTGCTTGGACATTCGATTAAATGTGTACAGGTACGAGCATCCATTTCGTTAATATGAAATGGCTGGGCGTTGTCTGTGCTAGGATACCAGTAAACTTTTTAATATATCTAACTTCATATCTAATTTCTGTCGAAGTAAAGTCAATCTCAATATTATATTCATTATATTCATATTATATAATCAGGTTGATCCTATTAAATTGAATTAAATTCAAGTATTTTTCGGAGAATGCCACCGAAAATATTCTATTCGTGGGTACTCGAGAATGTTTCACCGCAGGATATTCCGGAGAACGTTCAATCTTTGAATGTTAAAGGGTATTCGACGGATGAATGTTCGCGGATATTCAAGAATAATTCAAGTTGTGTAAATATAGTAAATGTAGTTTATGAGCTGGTTTATTGCACCGGAACACTCGTCGTTTCTGTGGAACCACCAGTTCTTTGTACGAAAAGGGAATGTCCGAGCAAATACTTTTCACGCAACGCGGGATGAAGAGCCAAGTGCGAAGAGCCCAAGTGGCGAAGACCTATTTAATGACGATTCATCTTCGGATGGATCGTCATTCTTATGCTATTAAGTCGCTATGCTCGCTAATTATATTTTATTCTGACCACCCTGCCCCCATGCCCCCATACCCCCTTGTGAACCTGGGACGCAAACATCCGCGTCGCGAATCTTTAAGATTAAAGTTATATTTATTCCAATCATAGTTTCATATCCCTACAAAGTTTTTACTCTTTCAAGCAAACTTTTATTATAAATAACTTGAGATAGAGTCAATTATCTTCCAGTTGCTTCGTATAGTATCCCTCTCTACACAGCATTACCACGGGGCGCTGTCTTTCGGCATAAGTCGTCTCTTATGTGGTAACCCATAATGTCTGAAAAGACACCCTTCCTAAAAAATCCAAACTATACGAAGTAATTATTGGAACGCCATAAATATTATTAAAATCGGGTGAATTTTTATATTTCTAGATTACATAAATATTATTAGAATCGGGTCAGTTTTTATATTTCTAGGTAACATAAATATTATTGAAATCGAGTCAATTTTTATATTTATAGATTGTATGATTTGAAATCTTTTTCGAAGAAGTATATTATTTGAAATTAACTTTAGTATATTATGAGTAATTTTTATTGAACTAGTAGTGTTCGAACTCCATTGCCCCGCGTCCCCAGGGTTCACACACGGAAGCCGAATTATGGCTTTCAATATCTGAAATAGTCATATTATTGATATGACAAAATAGGCCTGAATTGGTCGGCCTGACTGAAAATGATTATCGATACTGGTTCCTTCATATGAAATATGAAATGAAATGATAAAACGGAACCAGTACGAACTCTTTCAACACGCATTATTATACGAATATTATATGAACGAACTATTAAACGTTTGTTATATAAAGGAATGAAACAATTTATTTAAATGAAGTATCAAATGTAGAGTTACATATTTCGAATCTTATTTCTGCCACATATTTTGCGGATAATGCAATTTTTAAGATCTCAAGAACGAAGACAATATTTATTATTGTATTATAGTATTTTTAAATTGAGAGTAACTAATTTTCATGAAGCGTGTTGAAGGAGTTCAAAGCCCAAATAGAGGCACTAAAAGGGACCCCCATGAGAATTTTGAACTCTCCGGAGAGTTGAGCCTTGTTTGCACAAAATCCTCTGGGGGGACGTAGGAGAACTGGTTCATTGCACGAGTATAAACTCCGAGGGCGGTTTGTCGTAGACTTCCAAGGTCTTGAACTGGATCGATTTAAACAATTGAGAGGGTTGTACGGAGTCCACTGTGGCAACTCTATCCGGATAGAGTTCGGACCGTCATTGCGAAAATTCTCGATGATTTGTTTGATCGAAACAGTTCGAGGTGCCGATGGGGTTGGAGCGATTGTAAAAGCTAACTGACGAGTCACTCGAACCAGTTCACTTAGCTCTTCAGAACAATCATTTTTTATAAAAGCAAGACAAGTAACAAGTAAACAAGACAGATTTTCTATCTGTAAAATTGAATTATAGTGATATGATGATTATATATTGATGAGAGAGAAGGTGTAATTAATTCCATATACATACATATATTTACTGATATTATTAATGAAATTAATTTTGATAATGGAAATTAAGTGAAATGTAAAGAAGCGTAAAAGGAGGTTCTGGAGAGTTAAGCTAGCTCAATGAATAATGATATAATCGTCAAAATGACGATATGTAAAAAGCCAAGCGTTTGTAAAAGGTTGATTTTCATTGCATAAGATTGTTGAAACATCTTATTATTGATGGTTTATAATGAAATTTTCTGTCTTTTGCACTTTCCGTGCTTTCATCAAATATTTACCAATCTTCAAGTAGTAAGGAAACACACCAATTTTTATTGATTTGTATCGATATTAAATGAGTTTGGTAAGAGTAAAATTGTGGACATGGTGATATTATCGTCAAGGTCAAAATCGAGTACAAAAGGCATTTTGATTTTCACTAGATTTCTTGCCTTCAGTACCTTTCATTGGCATTTATTAATATGTTTAAATTCGTTATATACGCGAGATTAGTTTGCAATAACTGAAGCCGGTGAAATATCGGGGAAACACGGTTTGCGAGTAAAGTCTGACATTTGCTCGAATGATCCAAGCGAGCTGAAAGTTTCCAGATGACGCATCGACGTAGCCATCGCAATGCTGAATGCATTTTGTCATATTATTTCGAGAGTTTGAATTGATTATATTTTCTAGAATCCCATTTCGTTTATTTAAACTTCCATTTCGAAATCGGTCCGGGATAAAAATCGTAGTCTGCGCCATGCCCATTTTGCCTGGTCCGCAGTCAGCCGTGGATCTCAGATGTGAATCGGATGGATGCGGACAGTGGGCATGGTTTAATTTTGGTATTTTAACCAATCACAATCAGCGCCTGGCAGGGGATTTTGCGGTCCATGCACGACGCATTTCCACATGTGTGCGTGTACGGTAATTTCTGTGGAATTGCGTCGGTTTTTTGAGTTTTGGTAAGGCGATAAATTTTCTTGCGAGGTTGGCGGCCCGAGGGCTTTGTCTACCCCGCTTGAAAGTGAATCTCTTTACTTCAGCCGGCCGATTTAGTCTACTAAACCATAGTCTACTTTTGACTATGTGTGTTTTTTCGACTATGAATATACATAGTCTTCGATCTCAAGTAGCTTCCTTTTAATCAAGTTATGTCAGCTTGATGTAGAGTCGATTTTCTTTCAGTTACTTCGTACAGAGAGCTCCTGTATGACGTAAATGGAATCGCGATCGTGGAATGTACCGCTAAAAGGTACCTGTAGTATACTTTTACATTTTTCAAATGCTTAAAGCATATTCGCAATGGATCGTAGCTTTATGCCAGTCGATTTCAAGAAAATTGGTAGGGTGTTTTTCCGTGGTATGAATTTTGTATCGAGTTCGGGTGACGGAGGGGTCCCGGGACCCTCTCCCTAGAGTAGGCTTTGCACCCAGGGCTCATGAATGAGAACCGTGGAGTGAAGTGTGTTGGTGTGATTGAGTTGTTTTTTTGCCATTTTTAAATATATCGTTACGTAGGCAGGTAGCATACCTTCTTTAGCTTTGTGTGCATGGTGTAGATTTAATTTTAATAGGGCCAGGGCAGAGGATTCACCTTCGGTCAGCACTCGGACGCGTTTTCGTAAAAGGTGATATCCCTCACCTGGGAACTGTTAATGCCTTAGTATATCACGGCCGATATGCTAATGTATTAATGTATTTCTAAGTTCATCGAAGTTCCTTTTTAATTCCGTTTTCTAATCGTTCGGGATGACGATTGTAGTGCTTGGAACGACCGACGAGACAATTCCCATTTTGTTTACAAATTGTGGTCCAATTGTTTCATATTTCCCGTGTATTTAATTTCGAGTTCAGCCTTAAACAAAATGCATTCTGGCAAAATTAAGTGCGCGATAACTTATCCTCGGGTAGGTCGAGTCGAGTACCTTTTTATAACTCGTGCAAATCGCTGTATTTGGCATTTTGCATTGGTATAAAAAGGGAATTTTGTTCAGTTCGCATATACTCGTTTATGCCGAATATAAATTAGAGTTTAAATTTGGTTGAAATGATTGGGAGGTAGGATCCTACCTCCCGCCCTGCGCAAAGGGCGGGTCTCGGTGCAGCCTCCTCCACGTGGTGGGACCTGGGCAATCGGAATTATTTCTCGTGTAATAATGCCAGGAACATTATTTTAAGGCATTATTATGTAGTATATAATTTATGCAGAATTGTAGTACCTAAAGCTCATACTATTTCGTATTCCTTTACGGAAGATGTATCAGCATTATAAATTAGTTGTCGGTCTTATTACACGATAAATAATCTCGAGCTAATCAGCTGCGGGTTATTTTACATTTATAAGTGGAATGCACGTTTGATTTATAAATGTAAAATAACCCATCCATAACATTGGTAAATTGTGGATTCGTTGTTGTAAACGCATTAGATTCAATACTTATCCACCATCTACCATCGATTTGGGTTATTTAGAAGCGATTTTGGCGACTTAATTTTTGGCAATGTTTGAAGGTATACCGCTTTACATTTTTGCGATTTTCGGTCGACCCGTTTTTTGCTCAAAACAAATTTTTAAACCACTTCTTTCGACCCAAAATCATCCTAGAATATGTTTATGCATCATTTACCATCGATTTGGGTCATTTAGAAGCGATTTTGGCGACTTTTAATTTTTGAGACTTTTTGAAGGTATACCCCTTCACATTTTTGCGATTCTGGGTCGACCCATTTTTTGCTTAAAAAAATTTTTTAACCGCTTCTTTCGACCAGAAATCGTCCTAGAATATGTTTATACATCATATACCATCGATTTGGACCATCTAGAATTGATTTTGGCGACTTTCAATTTTTGAGAATTTTTGAAGGTATACCCCTTCACATTTTTTCGATTTGGGTTCGACCATTTTTGACTAATAAAAATGTTGTAAACCACTTCTTCCGACCCAAAATCATCCTAGAATATGTTTATACATCATTTACCATCGATTTGGGTCATCTAGAATTGATTTTGGCGACTTTTAATTTTTGAGAATTTTTGAAGGTATACCCCTTCACATTTTTTCGATTTGGGTTCGACCATTTTTGACTAATAAAAATTTTTAAACCACTTCTTTCGACCCAAAATCATCCTAGAATATGTTTATGCATCATTTACCATCGATTTGGGTCATTTAGAAGCGATTTTGGCGACTTTTAATTTTTGAGAATTTTTGAAGGTATACCCCTTCACATTTTTGCGATTCTGGGTCGACCCATTTTTCGTTTAAAAAAATTTTTTAACCGCTTCTTTCGACCAGAAATCACCCTAGAATATGTTTATACATCATATACCATCGATTTGGACCATCTAGAATTGATTTTGGCGACTTTCAATTTTTGAGAATTTTTGAAGGTATACCCCTTCACATTTTTTCGATTTGGGTTCGACCATTTTTGACTAATAAAAATGTTGTAAACCACTTCCTCCGACCCAAAATCATCCTAGAATATGTTTATACATCATATACCATCGATTTGGACCATCTAGGAGTGATTTTGGCGACTTTTAATTTTTGAGAATTTTTGAAGGTATACCCCTTCACATTTTTTCGATTTGGGTTCGACCATTTTTGACTAATAAAAATTTTTTAAACCACTTCTTCCGACCCAAAATCATCCTAGAATATGTTTATGCATCATTTACCATCGATTTGGGTCATTTAGAAGCGATTTTGGCGACTTTTAATTTTTGAGAATTTTTGAAGGTATACCCCTTCACATTTTTGCGATTCTGGGTCGACCCATTTTTCGTTTAAAAAAATTTTTTAACCGCTTCTTTCGACCAGAAATCACCCTAGAATATGTTTATACATCATATACCATCGATTTGGACCATCTAGAATTGATTTTGGCGACTTTCAATTTTTGAGAATTTTTGAAGGTATACCCCTTCACATTTTTTCGATTTGGGTTCGACCATTTTTGACTAATAAAAATGTTGTAAACCACTTCCTCCGACCCAAAATCATCCTAGAATATGTTTATACATCATATACCATCGATTTGGACCATCTAGGAGTGATTTTGGCGACTTTTAATTTTTGAGAATTTTTGAAGGTATACCCCTTCACATTTTTTCGATTTGGGTTCGACCATTTTTGACTAATAAAAATTTTTTAAACCACTTCTTCCGACCCAAAATCATCCTAGAATATGTTTATGCATCATTTACCATCGATTTGGGTCATTTAGAAGCGATTTTGGCGACTTTTAATTTTTGAGAATTTTTGAAGGTATACCCCTTCACATTTTTGCGATTCTGGGTCGACCCATTTTTCGTTTAAAAAAATTTTTTAACCGCTTCTTTCGACCAGAAATCACCCTAGAATATGTTTATACATCATATACCATCGATTTGGACCATCTAGAATTGATTTTGGCGACTTTCAATTTTTGAGAATTTTTGAAGGTATACCCCTTCACATTTTTTCGATTTGGGTTCGACCATTTTTGACTAATAAAAATGTTGTAAACCACTTCTTCCGACCCAAAATCATCCTAGAATATGTTTATACATCATTTACCATCGATTTGGGTCATCTAGAATTGATTTTGGCGACTTTTAATTTTTGAGAATTTTTGAAGGTATACCCCTTCACATTTTTGCGATTTTGGGTCGACCCATTTTTTGCTTAAAAAAATTTTTTAACCACTTCTTCCGACCCAAAATCATCCTAGATTATGTTTATACATCATTTACCATCGATTTGGGTCATCTAGAATTGATTTTGGCGACTTTTAATTTTTGAAGGTATACCCCTTTACATTTCTGCGATTTTGGGTCGACCCATTTTTTGCTCAAAAACTTTTTTAAACCACTTCTTCCGACCCAAAATCGTCCTAGAATATGTTTATGCATCATATACCATCGATTCAAATCGTTCAGAAAGGCAATCGAGATATCGGAGAAATAATGAACGTCGTACTAATCAATATAAACGTCATCTTTATAAAATATTCTTTAACAATACAATATAAAGTGTACTAACTAATGTGCCATACAAAAATGAAGTCAACTACTTCTTACAAACCGTAGAATCATTTCTTATTCATCATGATATAAGCGATAACACAGTCCTATGTGAATCGTTAGCTTCGAAAAGAATGAACCCATAATTAATAATATTATACTGCATCTAACATATTGTCTGATATGTTAGTTTTCTTAATGCTAACAAAAAATAATTGAAATGAGTATAAAAATGACATGCTAGAGGCTCTAATCTCGACGGAAGTAAAAGAATCATATTCATTGCGTATTATGAAAATGGATGCTCGTACATAAAATTATACAGCGCTTACTGAGTTAAACACAATAAAGGTTTTGATTTAATCATGTACGTGTAGAATGCATTATATATTAGTTCATCAATCGAATCGAAAATTTCAAATATGCTTGTCACTATTGTGCCTAATACAGTAGTTATGCAAGCATTGTTTGGACTCGCAGACATAGTTATATTATTTACTTTCAAATTTGCCTTTGCATATGTCCATATGAAACGCATGGCTTCGAGCAATAAGCGTTCCGGTTCGTTACATCGTTGTAAAACCTTCGAAGCCATCGTAAACACTTTAATCAAAACATTGTCTCCGTCATTCATGTATTTGAGTTCCTGGAGGACGTCGTTGAATTCATTTATGTCCGGCATTGGGCTCGAATTACTATCAACACTGTTAATATATCCAGACAATAAGTCGGTCAGTAAGTTTCGTAGGTCAAGAATGAAATGTTGAACACATTTGTGTACTAAAGATGAGAGATTCAAGCTGCCTCCTGCGGCGGTTGAACCTAAAAGGCATACCACGAATTGTAGAGGATCCACCAAAGTCACGCTGTTCAGTTTTACTTTACCATCCACGAATTTCAGCGATAAGTTCTGGTTGCCCAGAATATTGCTTTTCGTTACACCGCCCATTAATTCAAGTTTACTTTTGATTTTCGTAACCTGCCGTACAATGCGCGAGCATATATTATTACTGGTTTGAGTATCGAAATTATTTATACGATTATATTCCTCGCGAAATCGGTTTGTACGCAAATTACTCTCGAATTCTTCGATAATCGTGCCGCGTGACGATCTGATTAATTCGCCGGCTAGTTTAGCATTTAATACTGCATTACTGAAAAACAATATGTGCGAAGCAAGAATGATTACATCGAGGGCATCGATTTCTTCGTTTTCGTGACATTTTAATATCAATCGGCAACCTTGGTATATGACGCCGATTCCATTCACCGTTAAATTGCCGATTATCAACGAATTATATGTTAATCTTGCAGCTAGGTTTATGGTTGCCCCTTTTGCGATAGCTCTGCTTAAAACCATACTTCCGCCGCTTGCTCCTACTCCTAAGGCACTTCCGGCTATACCGAGCCACGAACAAAATGCATTCTTGTTTGTAACACCAATTGACTGGTCGTGCTTCTTACGATCAATTAATTGCTGCGAACATCGGCCGATGGTCCAAACAGAGTTTATTCCGCCGGTTGCCAATCCTACAAGAATACGTACAATGATACACCGATCTATTATAGCATTCGAACTAAGCAAAGAATACAAAAGAAAGGGTGCAGTTAAGAGTCGAAAAAACAGCATTTATAATCGTTTCTGATTTCCTTTACATTTGTTAATAATTTTCGTTCGCATTACGAAAGTCGAATATTTATATTCATGGCAATGGACTGGTTTCTTGGGGGGTTTTCGTTGCTGTTAAAATTTTACCTGCAGCTATTAAAGGACCAGCAGGGGTCATAGATGCTGCTACGCCTAATCCAATTGCTGTTCCTACGCCTATTACAGTCGAAGCGGTATCAAGGACTTTAACAAATTTCTTAGCTGTCGAACACGCAGGTGACTTAGTTGCGTCTATCCATACTGTTGAGTACAATTCCGTTATTGGCAATGCTGGATTAGCCTGGTATATGCCATCCATTGGTAAAACCATAAAACACTTTGGCAATGTATTATTTGACTTGTAATCTGGCCAACTCTTGTATACTCTGCCATTATTATCAATATACCAGGTGTGATAATAAGTATGCTCTCTCCTTGTAAGGTACTTCCTAATCTTAAATACGGGTATAGTACACATGTGTTGCGATACTGAATTGGAATTGGATTGATTTGATTTTGGATTTTGTACATCTTCATCGCTGAATATTATATTGTATATAATGCCAAGATATATCACATCCGATGAGATCTCCTTTCCATGGTCTAGGACTTTCTTATATATTATTTCTATCACTTTATTGGATGGTTCATCGTATTGTAATGCATTAGTTATATCATTGTTGAGATTCTCAGATCTTTCGGGTGGGCCAAAAAGGCTAAATCCTATATTTTGCTTCAAATACTGATGTTCAGTGGAATCATATTTGTACCATCCAGGCAGTAATTCGTAGTATGTTTGTTGATAACTTTTTGCAATCTCCAACATTCTGTCCTGAATTATACATTAGTGATATTAATTTATAATGATTTGATAGTAGAATATCATACTGTAAATTGTATTGAATGATTTACATTCCATGTCATTGAATCAGCCATTTCTTCCGGGTTGCGTTTTATGTATGGAAGTGTATTTCATGTTGTAAAACAATCGCCATCGATGAAATAGAAAAGTTATTCTGCGAAAGTAAATGAAAATAAAGTCTGTAAACACTTTGAATTAATTAAGCAGGAGAGACGAGGATTTACAACAATAGTTGTATCTCAGGAAAAATTGGCCATTTATAAAACTTAAACAAAACAAAAGAATCCGGGAATATTATGAAATTTGAACTTCAACCCTGAAGTCTGTTACATTTCTTCGCATTCAGACCTTCAGCATAATATAGTAAACATAAAACTAGACAAAACAAAGCGGACTTTCTTAGCAAAACTCTCGGCTTTCCAATAAATTTTTTGATATCAAACTAAAGAATGTAATCTAATTAGATGCAAATTTATAAACGTAGGAAAATACAGAAAATTGTTTAACACTTTTGCACCCATTCACTTTATTAAAGTCACTTAAACATGAAATATTAAATTGAAGAGAAGCATTTGATGAAAACTTCGCACAGAATGTAACTTCATAAGAATATACATCGGTTGAGAAGAAGATTTTATTGCCAAAGTTTTAGGATCCAAAACATTTAGAAGCAAGAAAATGAATTTGATTTGAAGCAAGGCTTACATGAATTTACTTTTGCATTCACACAACGTATTGTTAATCAAGCGAATAAGACTCCTGCTAATTAAACACAGTCGGCTGTCTTTGGGGAACTGAAATCCCCGTTCACGCTTCGGTGCTCGCGAATTACTTATTCGCCAATTAAGTCTATATATAGGGGCTTCCCCTGCTTTGTTGAAAGTCGTTCTCTTATGTTGTTCCTACTGCAAGCACACCGTAGGTATTTTACATGTGTTTCTTTATATTATGTTTATAAAATGATATTAATGTTCAGTAACATCTCTGCATAAGAATACGTACAAAAATACGTATACATTTAAATTTACTTCTTTGATATTTCATGTAAACAGAATTCATTATCATGTTTCATTTGGGAAGATATTATTTTAAAGAGAATGATTAGGTGAAGGGTACAATGCATGGCTTATTTTGTGCGAGATACAACGATTGTTGTGCTTCTTCATATTTGCTTCTTGGTTACTTAAAGAAGATGAAGTTTAAAGTGAAAACGGAGGAAGAAGTTCTGCTATGTAATACCAGTTAAGCCAACTCCTGAGATGAATGAATGAAATGTATTCCGCTTGAATGCATTGCTGAAATATCTGCATAGATTTCAGCGTCGCATTTGACTTATTTTCAAGCAGAATACCGCAGTAAAATTATGACGCTATCAATTATTAAAATACACTCACAAATTGTTTGCTTCCTGTTCTGTGTATAAGGGAACATTTCTGTTATCCCTCGCAACAAAATGGTTGCCATCATACATCCATATATATATACACGCACTTACTATGTAAAGTATTGCTTCCTTAAACATAGATTACCAATACGACTTCAGGATAAGCTGTTTTTAAGGATTTTTAAATAATTGGAGTAGGTTTTCAACGGTTATAATAATCCCGATAGGTCGTCCTATCAAGGAGGCGTTCCGTAACCCTAAAGTACTCAAATTCCTTAAAAGTCTTTACAAGGTACATCTTTATTTATGGTCTCGAAGGACTACGTCAAAATGTGTACTCAAATATAAATAATGAGTTCGAAATATTATCGAAAGATATGACCAGTTGTTTCTGCAAAAGTTTGTTTTAAATTATGATATCCCGAGATAGTCGAATCTTTTCTGCTTTGTATGTCTCCGTAAAATACCCACCCCTTTGAACCCAAGGAGCAAACTATTCGTGTTAGCTGATGTGGAAGATAACATATCTAACATTAATGGAACCATAATGCTACAGAAACCACTTGTTTTAAAAAACAATGCATTATGGATAATTAGAAACGTTAACGACAGCCTGATTATATAATTTTCGAAAAGACTTTTACCAAATGAATCGAACTTGACATATAATCGCACAAAACAATTAAAACTTTGAACACATATCTCTGCATGTATATATATATATTTACATTATTATTCTGAACAATGTTAGTTAAAAATGCGTACTAAACTTATTATTAAATATATAACCCACCAACCAAATGCCTCAATAAGAAAAAGTTAGTACATCAATTTACGTAAATATTGTGCTGATTATATCGGTGACCCATTTTGAATCCAAAACGCATTGCTGTATATGAATATACAAAAGTCGGTTCAGATTATATTAAACCGTTTTATAACCCTTTGCACTCCGTTCCAGCAATTAACCCTTATCACTTCAATTTCGGAAGTTTTCAGTATAAAATTCATCGCTACTGTCCTTATTCATATTTCGCGCGGCCTTTTATATTAGATATTATATTTAAAGAATCCGATGCAGGTAAAATCAAATTGAACGAATCGGTGGTGGATCGCTGGCTTGTGATTGGCTGCATTACTGCCGGTTGCAGTGATAAGGGTTAATTGCAAACTCAAGTCTTCTATTTGATACCCACACTGAATTAACAAGTTTTGAAATATAAGATTTGTATTATAAAATTCATTTGACAATTTCTACGTAAAAAGGCCGCTTATAATTCATTAATCGGGGTCACAAAACGCCGTGGAATACGTTCTCGTTTACAACGGAAATATTCTTCGAGTGCAAAGGGTTAAATTACGCGTTTACATTGTTTAATGTTTATAAACATTAGATATATATAGTATATATAGATAATATAGCATATATTATAATAAGGCACGATAAACTAAGGCATTCTCTTTGTACGTCATAACGAAGATAATATGATTATGATTACGAGAATCGCATCTGATTTGTATCAATAATTTCAGATTCGTCCTTTTTTACAAAAACGCTGGTTCCTTACGGAACAAGAATATTAGAAAATATATTAATTTGCTCTTTACATAATTTAGATTTTGATCGATCATTCCGCATCTCTTATTTAATTAAAAATCTGGAAACCTGCACCGCTTCCTTATAAAATCCGCGCATTTCATTAAGCATTTTTCTTTTTTAAGAATACTTTTGGAAACGTTATTTCATGCGGTTTTATAGCAGTCAAAATGTCATTCAAATTATGTCTTCCACTTTTTCTTTATCCTTCGCCGTTAAATATATATGTATGTATATATATATATATATGTTTGCCGAAAGGGGAAGAAACCCTTTTTCTTCAATTGGTGTAATTCTTCCTCAAAACCGTTTTTTCACGGTCTACTTTCTTTCATCTCTTTTTTAAGATGACGAAAAAGTGTTCCTCGTTTTTACGCGGAACTACTCTCCATTTGTGCAAACCTTCAAGTTTTAAAAATTTCGCGTTACGCGATGTTTCTCGTCGCTCTTTTTACTCCGCATATATTTCTCGTGTACGAACTTCTTTGCTTTTCGCGGATTTCACCCTGTTAATTATTATTATGATTATGATCGCTGTTGTATAAAATATATGTATGCAATTTTTAATATGTTAACACATTCACGCCGAATAACGTACACGCGAATCTTTGGGATTTTCACCGGAATCCGGATAACTCAAATGTGAGTCTTTAAATGCGACATACTTCGGTCTTCAAATGTTTGAGTACCTTTTGACTAAGTTATGTGATAGTTTCCACAGTAGACTCCCGTATAACGCGGTTAATACGTTACGCGTTACGTTATGTGAAAACTGTAGTAGCAATATCTTTGGCGCCTTATACGAGAGTCTACTGTATAACATTCTTGTCGAAAATAACTTTATTTAGCAAAATTCCGCCAGCAAAGTTATTCCGTTCCGCTTGAAAATACTCCGCCGCCAATGTCTCGAAATCTATTTCTATAAACTCAGCATTCTGTGAGGCTCGCATTCCGATATGTACATTTTGAATGCCGGAAGTAATTGCGTAAATAGAACATCCCAAGCCTCAAACATAGCATTAACGATCTTTGACAAAACCATGTATATTTCATTGATTCTGCCAAAAGAATGTGCAGGGCCTGCAGTGAGGCTGCGTAAATTTGCTTTCGCGTACTTCCATACAAGGAAAAAAGCTTGCAATAAAAAGTCAGGCTGCTCAGCCTCTGTGATCAAATTCAGAGACAAGCGAAATAAGTTGCGCAGTTTGTTTTCGGGATCTAGTACATTTTGTAATTCTCTGATGACTGGCTCAAAGTCCGCTATGGTGGGGATGTTTGTCATAGGTAGAAAATTATTACCGTCAAACATATTTCTGAGCAAATTCAGCAGTACATCTTTCAGGGAACGATGTACATCCGGATCACGATTTAGTATCTCTGGGAGTTCATTGTTCCTCTCATTTCCCTGCTGTAATAATAGTCTACTGACGTATACCCTTGGGTCCATTAATACAGTGCCGTTAACAGTCATTTTGCCATTCGCAAATGAAAACTTGAAGTTATTTCCTACGGCGGGTGGTTCGATCGTGTCGGTGATACCGCGCGGGATATCGATACTAGTTTGTTTATAGACCTTCATCATATCATTCTTATTATTAATGAAACGTATTACTTCAGCATTTCCGGATACATCACTCGTATTGCCTGCAGCGGCATTTCTTTGGGCACGATTAAATGCTTTACGCATACGTTTCGATCGCAGATTCGACTTATAATCATCTAATATTTTGCCTTGCGTTGACTCGATCAGTTCGCCGGCTAAGTTTAAATTTACGACGGCATTGCCGAAGAATAGGACGTGACTGACGAGCAATAATATATCTAAAGTTTCAAAGTTTCCGCGTCTTTGATATTTTTCATACATGCAGTATCCCTGATATAGAATTCCGACGCCGGAGACACTTAAATTTCCGACGACTAGTGAATTGTACGCCGAACGTACTACAGGGCCTACTTTATCACCGCTGCGAACGGCGCCTGATATCCACATACTTCCGCCGCTGGCTGCTAGGCCCACTGTACTACCAGCTATCCCAAGCCAGGACGGAAATGCATTCTTATCCGCAATGCTGATACTTTCGTCGTGTGCCGAACGGTCCCATAAGTTTTGAGATGATCGCACGATTGTCCATAAGCCGTTTGCACCACTGGCAACTAGTCCTGTTTTAAAACATATACTTTGAGAACGAATTTCAACGGATAGAAAAGTAGACTTTCTAATGATTGAGTTGTATTATATTCGAAAGTAGGCAGGCAATACTCTGATACAGGAAACTCCTGTATAATGCGAATTCCTAAAACGTGCTCGAGATATTGCGACGAGCTTTTTTTCATAACGCGATTCTCGTGCAACGCGAGTGGCTATAACGCGAAATCCTGCAATGCGAATTCCTGCAACGTGAATTTCTGTAACGCGAAATCCTGCAACGCGAATTCCTGCAACGCGAAATCCTGCAAGGCGAATTCTTGCAATGCGAAATCCTGCAAGGCGAATTCCTGCAACGTGAATTTCTGTAACGCGAAATCCTGCAACGCGAATTCCTGCAACGCGAAATCCTGCAAGGCGAATTCTTGCAATGCGAATTCTTGCAATGCGAAATCCTGCAAGGCGAATTCCTGCAACGTGAATTTCTGTAACGCTAAATCTTAAAACGCTAAATCTTAAAACGCTAAATCTTAAAACGCGAAATCTTAGAACGCGAAATCCTCCAACGCGGAATCTTAGAACGCGAATTTCTGTAACGTGAATATTATCGTTCGATGAATGCAGTAGAAATGATAATTTTATTGTAATGTACCTGCTGTAAGTGCTGCAGGGCCAATAGGTGTGAGGAAAGATGCAGCTCCAAGTGCAATGCCAGCTAAACCTATTGCATTACTGGCTTTATCTGCTCCAGCAAGAACTTTGGTAATAGACCTATTTGCAGGGGAATCTAGAACTTCTATCCATACGCTTGAATACTCTTCCGTAGAATTATACATAGGGTCAGCTTGATAAATTCCATCTCTGGGGAGAACCATAGTACATTTAGGCAATGTATTATAATCTTTATAATCTTGCCAGCTTTGGTATACTCTGCCATTGAGATCTATGTACCAAGTATCATAAGGATACTTTTGTGCCAAGTGACGCTGGTACGGATCCTGCGTCTTGTATTTTTTAATTTTAAAAACAGGTTGCGCCCCAATTTGGTTGGGAGTATTTTCGTTATCATCATCATCATCCGTTCCGTCAGGTTTCTTTTGACCCTTTTCATTTCCTACATTCTCCGATTTAGGTTCACCTTTATTCTCCGATTTAGGTTTATCTTTATCCTCTGATTTAGGTTTATCTTTATCCTCCGATTTGGGTTTATCTTTATTCTCCGAGGTTTCCGGTGTAACGTCCACATTTTTAGGACGGAACATCACATTATATATGAGCCCATAATAAACATGTTCTTTGTCCCTCACCTCTTTGCCAAGTTCTAATATTTTGTTATAGACTTGATCAATTACTTCATTCTGTTCTTTGTTGTAATTTATCATTGCAGTAACATCTTGATTATTACAATAGTTGGGCTGCGATGCTTGTTCGGAACCTTGTAAACCATATATGGCACATCCAATGTTTTGCTTTAGATATTTGTATTCGCAAGGATTGTACAAAGTCCACTCCGGTAACAGCTCAAAATAATCCTGCTGATAGCGTTTGGCCACTCCTACATTAATGTCCTATGCATTATAGAGACAGAGACAAAAATACATCTTGTATCTATACATATATTTATATTTTAACAGTTGGTGACACCACATATCTGTGATTTATAGGAAAAATGTGGAAACGAGGAAGTCTTACTAGATTTATTAGGTTGTCCGGCAAGTTGGTGCCGATTTTCAGTAGCTTTTCGGCGAAAAAACTGAAAAGCTCTGGGAAGATGGAATGTTCAAGTTGCGTAAAAATGGCGGAGGGTGTGGAACACAAACGATGCGTGTATAATTGAATAAATATATAACGAGATATGAAAAATGTTGCCTTTGAATTCTACTTTAAAATCGGCACGAACTTTCCGGACAACCCGATATTAATTCGTGCATGAATTCTAGCAAAGTTTGATTTCGAGTATATTAAAAAATTGTATCCTATCAATTTTTAACATGAAGAACCCGTCACTGATGGAAGTTATGCTTGGAAATACTTGTTCATTATAATATTATTTTAATGCGAAAGTGTTAAGAATTTACAATTGTTTTTAATTGCAATAATTATTGCTGAAATTAAATCGGCAATGCTTGCTGTTAATGCAGTTAAAGAGAAGCCAGTTTCACAAGGAAATAAACATCATTTTTTTAAACTTACCCATTCAGTATCTGTGGCTGCCATTTCGCTGACAAGATTAGCTTGAAACAATCAGTCAAATATCTACATAAAGAGAAATATAAGCTTTACAAATATCTTATAAATAATGTGCGATGTTGTATGATGAAAGATATCAAATATAATAAACGTAAATTAATCGATAGTGTTAATCGATATGATTAAACACTATAATTTGGGGACGGAAAAAATGGACATTTATATGAATAATTATACATTAACGAAAGAGTTCGAAGTGTATACTTAATATACTTGCAGAAAGTTTTACATAAATCAAGTAAATAATACCTGAAAAGAGCTCAACGCAAAGTAGAAGAGGGTCGTAATAAGTAAAACAAATTTGCCGACGGTTTAATTGCACATCACTTATTACTTTCCAAATAAATTATGAAAACTGTGTTCAATTATACTATTTATGCACTTTGTAAGAAGCTTGAAATGAAGAAACGACTGCAAGGGGCTTTCATATAAGTAGGTGATGAACCTAAAATTCGGGGATTTCCCGAAAAATTATGCTTGAGTGACCAAGGAATCCAAAGGTACACGTTAATTGTGTAACAGAAAGGAAGAACAGTGTACCTGGAGACTCAAGTATTTTTTTGAGCAATCAGGGGGCTCTGAAAAACCCTATACCAAACGAGATATTGCATATGAATATGATTAATATTAATGTCTTTAAGAATACAATGAAATCATTGCAACTTAACATCTTTAAGTAGCTTATTTAACTGTCTGAGCCTGAATTCTAACAGTAAAGATTTTACGTTGGTGATGTTTTGTTCCTCGATTGATGACATTTGCATTCCGCGTGTCAATAATATTCGAGCTTCATAAACTATGAAATGAATAATTAAATATTTGAAATAAATAATTGAATTTAAGTTTGACTTCAGAGATATCTGTAAGAATTTGTTAATTGCACTGTTTCGATAGTTAGACCGACATAGGGATTTCTGGTAATTTCTTCAGCCGTACATTGTATTACTATTTAAATAATATCTAATTTCAAGAAATATGTATAGATTTATAAATAACGAACGTAACTTTTTAGGAAATATCGCTCGTTTGTAATTAATTGTTTATTATGAAACGATGTTTCAACGTTGGCTAGTTGAAACATCGACCTTTATTCATACGTGGTAAGGCGATGAGTAACACAGCCTACCAACCTTCGTCATGATATCATCAAAAAAGAATGTATAAAACTATCATTCTTATTATATTATTACTACGAATATTCAACTTCCAGTTATGTAATAATGGCGCGATAATATTAAAGCAAGCATCGTAATTAATTCACGTGTGTGTTACTGCGCATAATTGAATGCGTCCATCTTGATTCGGTAAATGAAACTGCGACGAGAATTAATGCGAACGATTTCTAGGTAGATTATTCTGTATCGAAAGGAAGCATAATTCTTGAAATGAACCAATCTCAATCTCGGACAATAAACTCTTCGGGAATGCGTGAAATAACCGCAGTATTTACCTACACATACAAAGTAAATACACAAAAGACATAAGCGCCCCTTGCGGGAGTGAAGAAAACGCGGTGCATCGCAGAGTACGTCCGCGAGGTGATGCATTTCATAGTATCCTAGTCAACGTCGAACATTGACGAAGCATTTCCGCTGGTTAATTACACGAGGAAACGCTGAAATCTGTACGGTGTTAGTTTCGTGGAGAAAACTTGATATCGCATCCCTGCCCTACGTTCGTAAAGTCGTACGAATTCCGCGTTGCGGATGATCCGCAATAGCCGCACTCTCGATAGGTCCATCGGAACTAGCGCCGAGGGGGTACAGTGGCAAGAATCGGCACTAGTTTCCCTAGCGAATCGATATTCCACTCAAATATTGACTTCGCGATTGTGCGTGGTGTCACAAGCGAGTCGTGCAGTAGGCGGTGATGCTCTTTTAAAAAAGGAATTCTCGCGAGTGATAAGCTAAGTGTTATCGGCCCAAGGACTGATAAATCGGAGTATCCTGAAGGCAGGAGCCAAGGGAAATGCTGCTGGCAGCAAGTGTTGTCCTTCTCGGGCTAACGCTCGGTGTCTCCCACGCGAGTATCCCAGCCTTTGAGTCGACACCGACCTCCTTCAACGATCATGGAGGTGAATTCATTTCTTCTTTCCCATGCCCTACATTTTCATGTTTGCTTCTAACGCTGGTTTTCTCTCTCTGATATGTTATTATACGATCGTTGCTTTCATATTCATCAATGAATTTTCCATTCGTTTCTTAAACGTGCTCGCTTGACAAACGGGGTTACTCGCAGGTGCAATTGTCCTACGGAGAGCACCTGCACTCACCGAAAACTGTTATGGCGAATTCATTGACTGAACCCAATAGCTGGTCTAATATGTGTTTCCACTGTAACTAAAAGCGGTCGATACGCCGTGTTAAACCCGGTGACGCTTTCTTTGCATGCTTAAAACATTATCCATTACGTATTCGTTGATGACGGGATTAGTCACCGCGACGATAACAAAATAGATATGAATCAGATCGCGCCTGCCTAGCATGAGACGAATCGACGGGATTCAACTTTTCCGAATATTCGTATATTTTGACAAGTCGATTCCATGTATCGCGATGTAAAGCTGACATTTTTATTATGCACGCATTCGTTGGAGACAAAAATGATAGGCGGAGGAGACGTAGAGGTTGCCATGTAATATCACCATGGCACAGTCACACGCATAATAAATTGCAATTCATATTCCAATATTGCTTCATTCTCTTCGAAAGGAATAATTGTATTCAAAAACCATTTCGCTGATAGTTTTGACCTCGCTAAATTCACACTTTTTTGGAAACAAGCAAATGTTTCGTAATGTGCGAGCATTAAAATCTTCACTTTTGTCAAGTTTCGAGTACATTTCGGTATTCCTTGAAAAATGTAACCTCTTAACGTGATAATCCGTTTTCATAACTTATTTCGAAGGAATACGAGAGACTCAATTTATTATAAAAAGCACGTGTTTTCTTTCATCTGGATTTTTCATTTTCGAATTATTATTATATTATTATTATAAAGTTCGAAATACGGATGTAAGAATCAAAAGATTTGAAACGTGTGCAGAACATTGCCAGTATTATTGTTCCGCGTTAATTTTGTAAGAAACAAGTCGGTGACAAAAATTGCAGAGGAAAGAGTTGAATTATTTCTTATTAAAAGTACGATCTTCCGAATATATTTCACATATTTCTCAAAATATCCGAATGATCTAACGAGCAATATTATTATGGTTTTGAAAAGTCATTATATTTCTAATAGTGCATAGTAAAATTGTTTACATATTCAGTTGGTAACAGTGCAGCAATTAATTCGGGCATCCGATGTCTGTTGAAACCATAAACCATGATATTCTTTTATGCCAGCATTAAACATTGAATATTATTATAATATGTCATTGAAAACATTCGCGGCTTGCTTCAAAATTATGCAAATTCCTTGCGTAATCTGACGTACTTTCTACTTTTAACGATGCAAAACACGGAGAATTGAAAACTCGCTTGAAAGCTTTGAACAACGTGTCCGCGAAAAATGAGGACATCGGGCATCATATAATATTTGAAAGCTCCCGTTTGCAATTATTCAAATAAACTTCCGGTAATTTGTTTATACTTATTTCGTTATTTAGACACTGCTTTTTTTGGTCTAATTAGTATTTGAATAAATATTCAAATTATAACATGCCGCGGTATCTGCGTCGGTATACAAGTGTTCGTTATTGGAAAATTATCGGGAAAAGTTAGGTTAGAATTGATTTCAGGTGAGATTCATGATTAACCCTTTGCACTCGAGATCGTTTATTATTATTTAGAGTTATCCCAGCAACTTGGGTGGCGACTGAGAGGCGACATTAAGATTTACTGCATTATTGGTGATAATTTAAAAGCAAATGACATAAAATAATAGGCGTCAATCTTATGGTTTCTTTCGAGTGCAAAGGGTTGAGGAATGTTTACTCGACTTATTACGAAGATATTCTCAGGTGTTCATATTTGTTAGTTGATTATTGCATATGTTGATATTCAAGGTTAACAGCTTTTGTTTATTGTATTTCGGGGTAATAATATGCAAATCTGTTATGGACAGTGATTTTAGCCTTTCGAAAGTGACTTAATTAAAACTCCGCTAAAAAGTGTCAGACTGCTTCTATTTCGTGGATGATAAGATGTTGTTATAAACAATATTAACAACCTGGCATGAATGGAACTAGATGTGTCGCTGAAAGGGTTTAAAAATATTAGGTTGGCAACTGAGTTTGCGTCCTTAATTAGAAAGTTCAATGAGGCGAATTTAATTATAGAAATAATAATCGTAGAAATGTGAACCCTCGAATGATATCGATCTACAAAAATAACCTATAAATATGGTTCATTTAAACGAGAAAAGAAGGCACGAAAGGAGAGGTCGAGAATTAAGTTACCAACCTAATATATGAAACGGAACAGTAGATATACAGGGAAACAAAGAAACCGGATATGAAATGAACAATCGAAGATCAGTTACGTATCGATACGCGCAGTAATGTTATTAGATCGCTTGAATAATTATAAGCAGTGCGGATACAATTACAATTATTTATCAAAGTAGTTTCAACAAATAACAATGTTTTTATCGACACTTTTAATCTTCGCTTTAAAGCATTTTCTCGTATTTTATTGCTGCGAATAGTATCAGCAAATATAAAGAACGATACTTGTCTCTTAATATTCATGGTTAACAGGGTTACCAACTGCCCTCGAATGAGACACCAATAAGACTTAAAACCTTCGACAAAACTATGTCGCACTGCGGGATAATTGTTAGAAATTAAGCTTTTTAAGCAAATATATTTTCATGAAAATGCAGCCGTTAATGAATTTCATGGAAATCAGACTTTAACTTTTATCACTGCCAGTACTGTCTGCGAGACTTTAAATTGCAACCTTTTATTATATTATCGTTCGAGGAATGCAGTGTTATCGTTTTGCACTCGAGTGGCGACTCTCCGTCGCTACTTAGTTCGTGGCTACCCAGAATCCGCATTGAAATTGACTCCAGTTGTTTCTTCGCATTGGATTTTCAATTCTCACCGACGATACAGTAAATCTTAATGTCTATCTTCATCTTAATGATAAGTTTCAATAATAATAAATAATGTCACGTGCGAAGGGTTAATGTCTAGTTCCTTTACGTTATCACAATGGCTGGTATTTTAGTGCAATAACATAAATTAAGTAATAAAGTAAATTTACGGAACCATCGCGCACAGGAAATAACGTCCCGCCGTGTAATATATTGCAGTCAGGTGTACCAGTTACTAGAATGTGTTCATTCCATACGTTCTCAGCTTTGCATACGCCATTTCTGAATTCCCTCCATCGATTTGTAAATAGAATTCCACTTTGTTTTTTACAGAAAACGCATGATTTTTATGTTTCACTTCGTAATTATTATTATTTAGAGTTATCGTGGCAACTCGGGTGGAGATTGAGAGGAAATATAGGGAATATAGGGAATATAGGATAACGTAAAGGAACTCGATATTTAACTCTTCACTCGGCGACTCTCACTCGCCTCTCGAGTGCAAAGGGTTAACGGAAGTCGGTTTTACGATTATATCGTTCTAGAAACGTTGATGTTTTACGCTCTTTCAACATGCATTGCAATTCCTATTACAGTTGCAATGCCATCTGCAGATACTGCACTCTTGATATTTTTATCTTGGATGCTTATCTCGCGAGTAGCACTTCCCACCGGATCTAACGACTTGGAAAATATTCTCGAAATCAGCTGTTTCTAAAAATAAGCGACCCTTTTTTACGACCGAAATAGAGACTTTCGACTATCAGGTGACAAGCCTTGATATAAATATAAAGGGAGCAGCTTGTTTATTGTCGTAAACTCTATCGAGTCATTAATTCCTATTGGATTTTTCTGCCCTCTTAGAAAACACTTATTCAAAATTGCCCAAAGTAGATTCGCGCTTCAAAGATTCATCGTTAATTATCTATAATCGAAGGATGTCTAAAGTTGGTACGAATCTAGTGACTTTACATTTTTTCCGATGGTATATTTATCAAATGTTAACCTCACTCGAAAGGCGACTCTCAGTCTCCACTCTGGTGGTCCACGAATGGTGGCATTAAGATTTGCACCACTTACTCTTTTTTTATTGAATTTTTCTTGAATTTTTCTTGAATTTTTCTTGAATTTTTCTTGAATTTTTTTTGAATTTTTCTTGAATTTTTATTGAATTAAATCGCCGAAAACTGGAGTAAATCTTAATGTCGCCTCTTAATCGCCGTGCGAATTATCGCCATAGTCTGAGTGGCGACTGAGAGTCGCCTCCGAGTGCAACGTGTCAATAGACGTATCTCTTTTAATACGGTAAATACGTTCCACCGAATTCTGCATAAAAAACCGACATAAAAAGTAAAAAAACGACTAATTTCACCAGAAAATATTTGCTCGTACGATTAAATATATAAAAAGCACATAACCTCGCTGTAGAAAATTCCTTGAAACACATGGAGCAGCAAAGCAGGAGGTTCGAAAAAAAGAATACGGTTTGTTTCTTAATGCGTTTCATACTCACAGGCTGTTTCTTTTTCTACTCTTTGTTTTACATTGCAATTAGAATTAACGGAATGAAAGCATTGACTTTGTTGCACAGCGGAATTCACGCGTTGCATGTTCTTGTTGGTAATACTGGTATTTTTAATCTCATTAATACTGAACTTTGCATGTTATTAATGTTTAAATATTAAACCAAAACTTTAAGCATTTAAAACGTTTCAAACATTTCTAATATCGCTCGCTTTTTTCTGATCCTGTTTCTTCAAATACATTTATTGGTCGAAATTCATGTTGACGAAAGATTTGACAAAGAAAACAGCCAATAAAATGGCGGAGATCATCATCGTGCAATTGCAATTATTGTTTGGCACGCATTACGTGAATAATTAGCGTTCTTAATGAGACTAGCCTAATTAAATGATATGCTTTCCGCGTCCATTAACCTATTAAGCTCGGAAGATAATTGGCTAAATACTTTCGCAGGATACAAGCTTGTTTAGATCATTCGAAAATATACCTGCATATAAGATAAACAATGTTCGCTTGTTCTTAACCCATTCGAGACGGCGCATTTTTTGGAGATCATCCACAGAAGCTGTAATTGCTTTCATTATCACTGCTCATTTCCTGCATTCCTGAAGGTCCTGGCTTTGGGTTACTCATTTTAGGGACTAAATTCCAAGCAATACCAAATTTTATGTTTACACACTTCTTAAATACTTTTTACTTTAAATCAGTCTTATCTCGATGGCTGCTTTTTCCATACTGACTGATAATTGCAATTCAATATCCGTCTCGAATGGGTTAAGAAGACTGCGCAATCCAAAAATGCGACGATGAAGGATTCAGTTACGTGAGGGAAGTTAATGTTACTGCTTTCTACGAAGTTTATACATTTATGTACAGTTCCGCGGCTCGATCTGGACAGTCCCGAAAGCGGTTATCATGGATTGGTCAAGGAAAACGAAACCCTGGTCGAAGTCACCCCACAAATACGTGCCCTAGGTGCAAAAGTCTGTTCATTTCGTATCGCGAACAAACATCATGGCGAGGCACCTTTCGAGATTGTTTTGAAAGAGAAAGGGATGGCAGAGCTGAGGGCACTTCGAGTGTTGAACTGCGAGAAACGGCGGAACTACAAGTTCGACATCGAAGCCGTCGGCTGCAATGGTGCTCTATCGGAAAAGTAAGTTCCTTCGTAAAAAGTAAGCTTGTCTCAAAAGTTACCATCTATCCGATAAACTAACGGGGTTAAAACAATAGAATCGCTTTATTTCAAAGTAAGTGCCACACAAAAGTAGAGATGTTCGGTGAGCAACTTCACGTTGCAACCGTTGGTATCTCTACAGTGTTTAACCGTTTGACTGCTACGCGGCGCAAAAGCGCTGCGTTCATTTGTCTCGAAAACCGCGACGCAGCGCTTTTGCGCTGCGAGTTTCAGTGTGTTTTTAACACCTTACGTCTTTAAAAAGAATTTAATGTTTATTTTGTCTTATTCACAATCACAATTAATATTGTTTCTTTATAATACGAAAAGAATTATTTAAATTGATTGATATTCGTCTAAATCAGAGTGTTTTATTTGACATCAAGTCAAAATATGTCCCGCAGTTTTCGTGCGTTCTTGCAAGAATTGCTTAGCAGTCAAACGGTTAAAGCGATGCGGTGTTATTACCTGAACACCGCCACTAAACGCTCTCGAAGTTCAACTACGTCTCGAATTTTACGAAACTTACGAAACTTCGCAAAATTCTCTCCAATTTCCGTGCATTTCATGTCTTTGATCTTACGTGTTACCACAAACAAACTCGTTCGTCCGTGGTCAGCATCGTGAAATGGGTTTTGAAATGGTAATCTTAACACTTTGACGGCCGCTGTCACGTGTACGTGATTTCGACAACCAGCGGTTATCGGCCGGTGTCACGTAAATGTGACTTCGCACTAGCAATCTAGGACAAGCATTATATAAATATTTCGAGATCGTAGATTCGACGTTTCTATATTAATCCATTTTAACTGTTTTTGAGTTACTGCTTTCCAATTCTTACGAGTTTATTGGCGTTTTTTAATTCTCAAATTATTGGTTTTGTGATGTTTTCGTATTTTAGTACGCGAGAGATGCCGGCGGTAGTAGCGCGATTTTGAGTTAAATGAGCGGCCGTCAAAGTGTTAAATTACGCGACATTTGAAATCAACGAAATAACTTTGTTTACGCGGATACATATCATTACGTCTACATGAAAGTATCTTTTGAAAAGACGCCTGTCGTCTTTCTTTGTAGTAGATTGTAACTTTTGGGACAACCTGTATTTGCTCTTCTATTCAAAACGTAATAAAAGTCACGCGGGATGCTGAATCGAGGCAACTCGGTGAAACAGCAATTTTTCTGTTGGCTGCGTCATTCTGTATGCGCTAATGCGACGTGTATCGACTAAATGAGGAAATGATTTGTAACTCGACTACTTCACCGAGCGAGCACTCGTTCCGCTGCTTCGCGAATTCATGCTTTCTTTCGAACGACATAATAAGTATGACTTTAGTTAGTCGCTCGACATTTTCAAACGAATCAGGTGCACCTGCTTTGGAAATAGATTTTCTTTGCAAGATTAAGGCGACTAAGGCCGTTGACATAATGTATTACACCAGAATGTTCCCACTAATTATTTTGTTGCGTTTAACGCACACGTGCGAAAACTGGGGTAAACAGAATATCGAGCGACGTAGCTTTTATTTTCCACCACCCATCCGGACTTTTTTAAGCTTGTCTCCTCGTTTCATGAACTAAATCACATTTCAACGTAACATGTTCCGCGAACTTTAGATTTATTTTGAATGGTAGCCATTTTAGAGCGAAAATATGTTTCTTTATCGGGGCAACTCGCTTACGTTGTTTTTGGAATATGATAACAGCGTAAGTTAATATTCATATTTGCAATCAATTGTTTAACGCAGAGTTCATCAGTTGGAATAATTGTTATTAATCAACCCTGAATTTTCCACGGATTTTCTTTTCTATCGGTTTTATTCACTTTGCTGACCGATCACGAGTATAATCGTGTTCTCGTTTCCGAGCGTTTCCTACCGGTTACGAGTTAACTTGTGCTCGCATTTATATTGGTTTATCTAGTTTTAAGCTTGGAATTATATTGCAATTATAATTTACAAGAATATATGGAATACGATGGATTCCTAGTAGAAATAATTATGGAATGGATAATTGTTATAATTCCACGGAATTCAGCACCAAACCTGGCATTTATTTCGACTTTATATTCAATTATATTCGACTTTATATTCAATTATATTCGACTTTATATTCAATTATATTCGACTTTATATTCGATTATATTCGACTTTATATTAAATTATATTCGACTTTATATTCAATTATATTCGACTTTATATTCAATTACATTCGACTTTATATTCAATTATATTCGACTTTATATTCAATTACATTCGACTTTATATTCAATTATATTCAATTATATTCGGCTATATATTCGACTTTATATTCGACTTTATATTCGACTTTATATTCAATTATATTCGACTTTATATTCAATTATATTCGACTTTATATTCAATTATATTCGACTTTATATTCAATTATATTCGACTTTATATTCAATTATATTCGACTTTATATACAATTATATTCGATTTTATATTTAATTATATTCGACTTTATATTTAATTATATTCGACTTTATATTCAATTATATTCGGCTTTATATTCGACTTTATATTCGGCTTTATATTCGACTTTATATTCGGCTTTATATTCGACTTTATATTCAATTATATTCGACTTTATATTCAATTATATTCGACTTTATATTCAATGATATTCGACTTTATATTCAATTATATTCGACTTTATATTCAATTACATTCGACTTTACATTCAATTATATTCGACTTTATATTCAATTACATTCGACTTTACATTCAATTGCACAAAAAAATAGCTGCACGGGACAATTTCAGCGTGAAATCATCGGTCAGCAAGGTGTTAAAGTGGAAGGATGCAAGAATCTCAGTGAACCTTGAAACTTATGCCATATTGAAGATAGTCACCGGAGTATATACGGTCTTATAATTTTATTCTAGTGCCACGGTGCATATTACTGTAGTGGATGTCAATGAATATGCACCACAGTTTCTGCAGCCGGCCTATGTCAGTACGGTGGACGAAGGTCGTTTGTACGAGGAAGTAGTAAGAGTCGAAGCATCCGACAGGGACTGTACACCAAAGTTCGGTGACGTGTGCAAATACGAAATCCTAACCGCCGACCAGCCCTTTATTATCGACAACGAAGGAGCAATCCGTAACACGGAACCATTGGATTACGAGCGGTCTCACAATTACATTTTGAGCGTAGTCGCATATGATTGTGGCATGAAGCAATCGGCACCAGCAATGGTGACCGTCAAAGTAAATCGGGTGTGTGCACCAGGTTGGAGAGGTATTCCTGAGAGGGTAGATTACGCTGCCGGCGTGGGTCCGCAACCTTTACTTCCCTCCGTTAGATTAGACCTTTGCGACGCACCATGCATATTGCGTAACATTAAAGCTACTCTAACCCTTGCCACCGATCACATAGGAAAGGGTTGCGACCGTGACACTTACGGTGTGCGTAGTCAACGTAAATTATGTGGCGCGTCTCGCGACAGTGTTGATCTACTACCGACACCTGGCCCTACAACAACCTGGACCGCTTCTCTATCAAGGGATGAAGGCAGAGAAGCAGATGAAATTTTTGAATTCGATGGTGTCGATTCCGCTGCTATGGTACCCAGTGATGTACTTGAACATACATTGGCACAGAAGTTCACTATTGGGGTCTGGGTGAAGCATCGACCAAGGCCACGACAGGATCCTCATGTTAAGGAACATATTCTGTGCGCTGCTGATGATCACAGTAAGTTTACTTGAACTGCGTTCTTGGTTTTGGACATCTTTATGAATCTCTCTTGATTGTGCTCATCTGTTTTGATGGCATATGCTGCGCAAGTGGTGAGCATTTGTAAGGATATGATATGATACGTGTTGATTTGCATTTGCAGAAATGAACAGGCATCACTATGCACTTTTCATAAGGAACTGCAGACTGATCTTGCTGCTCAGACGCGACTTCTCGGAAGGTGACCCCAACATTTTCCGTCCTGCTGAATGGCGTTGGAAGCTCGGTCAAGTGTGCGACGACAAATGGCATCATTATGCGATACAAGTCGACTTCCCGCACGTGAGTTTATACGTTGATGGCGAAGAATGGCGTACGGATGAGAAAAATCCAGAAGTAATCGATGATTGGCCATTGCATCCAGCGAAGGGTGTCAATACGACGCTCGTTGTTGGTGCTTGCTGGCAGGGATCCGACAATAAAACCAAACACCACTTCCGTGGTTATCTCGCTGGACTCTCTGTGTTAGTCGGTCGTAATGAGAAAGCCGATGTTCTGTCATGTCTACGTCGTTGCCAGGAAGGTATTCATGTACCATCCATGGATTTGTTACAACCAGGTACACAGCTGCTCACAAATTCCGATCTAACAGAGGTACGAATTGACGGCGATAATCGCACCAATGTCGAGACACTCCTTCGTCGTATCGGATATGCAAATTCACGGCGTTTCCCAACTCCAGGCCGTCGTAATTTCCGTTTAGACACATCGATCGTGTGCGAAGGAAGTGAGAACAATCCGTTGCCAGTTCCGACTGTTCAGTCATACGTTACAGTCTTACCACCACCGCGTCCTGGTATAACTGTCAATGGTACCGGATATGTAGCTAGGGAATACGCAGATTTCCGTCTTGGTGTGCGCGTTTTCCCTGATGCTCGCGTTACCGCTGGTTCTGCAGCCAGATTGGATGCATGCGCGGTCAGCGTTTATCCGGGACTTAATCCGGATCATGAAAGCTTAGGCTTGCCAGGCGATGCTCTACGTAGATTCCATTCGATTTCCGCTCGTGTAGATCGTGACGGTGTCGTTCTATCAGGAGCAGACAGTCCGTACAATTATCAGCAATTGATTCGCCTGATAATGTACACGAATCGTAAACCAGCTTATTATCTTGATCGCGTCTTCAAATTGACTTGCTCCGAATTGAGTGGTCGCTTTGCCAGTAACGAATACGTACAAACCTTAGCCGTAATTCATCCGAAAGAAAAGTCTACCACAACTCCTCATTCCACACCGGATGAGCCTCCAGTAGCTAGAATTCTCGAGCCAGTACCTGGACATGCACAACTCTCTCCTCATCACGCAGACTTACCTGAAGAGTATGCAACCGCTGCATTGCGCGAGGGTAATAGAACCATAGGTGGCACAGGTGGTAGCCATGCCGTTACAATTGTAGCAGCAGCATGCATCGGCTTTTTACTTTTGATGGCAGTGGTAGGAGCTGCTAGAGTCAGGGGTGCCGCAAGACGACGAAGATCTGCCGGCGATGAATTAGCTGCTGACACTGAAATGGCTTGGGATGATTCTGCTCTTGCCATTACTGTCAACCCCATGGACAGGTTGACGGAACACGATTCTCATCATCAGAGTCAGCGAGACGAAGATGCCGATGATTCGGGAAGTTCTGATTCGGAGGATGGTTCATTCAGGGATGATGATCTTGATAGTTCTGATTGCGAGAATGATTGCGAGCTAAGTACCGGTCGCCATCGCCGTACCTCACCTCATGATTTGGAATGGGATCATCGTGATGTTTAAATTTCTATTCTCTTGTATTCACTATCCTTTTCTTCGTATGGGGTGTTAAGTCGAGTACTAACATGTACTACTTTCCATCAGTTTCTTAAAGCAGTTGGCTTCGTTTCTTTTGTTTCCCTTGTGACGCTTCGCAGAATGAATCAATGTATTCTGTATCATGATCTGGTCTATTCATTAATAACTGGATGCATTCTAGTATGCCGAATGACGGTTCACGGTATCCGAACATAATTCTTGAGGAACAATATCAATTGTTCACCGCCTGTTTTCGTGTCCCTCGACAAACGCGAGCGCGTCATATTATATCCGTCCCCGTAGTTCATGTTGATGTCATAAAAGGATTGAGGCAGCAAATAGTTAGTACTCTTCTTAAAAACACCAAACAAATTTGTAAGAGTGCCGGACGCTGCATCGCGTAGTTAACACTCTTTTTACCTATGATATATTGCTGATCTTGGTAGATCAAAGAAGAGGTACATGCAAATGATACTTACGTTCGCTGCTAAGTTCCCGGGAAAATACTTGCAGCGATTTATTTATATTCGCCACCTATGATTATTGTTTAATTATTATTATTATTATTACCCCTATTAGTAGGACAAGGGAACCTTTTTATACTCTTAACTATCTTATCTTCGTTCGTTCTGTCTCCGCTATTTACTATTAGGACTATGATTTTTTACTAACGCTACAACTATATTTACCGTATCCAATTATTATTTTCTACGATACACAGGACGGCCCGTGATGCTGTTAGGGTAGCCATATTTGTTTGTGGGTTACATCCACAAATCCTACTCTATTCTGAACAAAAGTTACTTGTTGACATTTGATCGTCTCGAATATATATTCTTCCGCATTAATACGGTCTTTCATCATTCGAACAAAAGGAACACGCTTTTAAAACCAAGTATAATGCCGGTCAGTTCGGTAAGTTTACCGATTTCGAACAAACAATGAAATTCATACGCATTTTTAGTGCGTAAAACGGGCTGCGCCTGGAGCATATTAATCTCCGTTTCAAATAAGATTGCCAAGAGGTCGCGCAGCTCCGCCTACTTTTTCCCTCCCACCGCTCTAGCCCCGCCTTCTGTTTCGTCGCAGTGGGAGTAAGACCAATACGCGTGTCGGAACAGGGAACGGTAGTGGGGGATCCTGCGCACAACGCACGAAACTCGTCCTAGCTCTTGGCAATTTTATTCCGCACGGAGTATATACTTGCCCAATATTTCCATTTTGAGTTTTTTTAAGACCATCGATAATTTTGCACAATGTTCCTTTCTAATTAATCTACAAACTCTTAGCTCTTAGCAAGGACATTGCCGCGCATCTTACAATAGTGCTTCACCATTAAGTACGGTATAATATCATATCCGTATACATGAATGCGCATGCATATAGATTTGTATGCGAGTGCAATGCAATGTATACAGACTGTATGGGAGTACATGTGTATGTGCATGAGGACACACTGTACTTACATATACATACCGAGCATCCGATCATTATTCTGTGGTGAGCAATCCACTCGTGTGGTTAAACAACAAGAAACATGAAAGAATCTAAACAATGCGCAGCGATCAACCTCGGGAGAGTGTCGTTTGTTATTCTTTTTTGAAGAATCTCATTGTGCAATCCACTCATTTAATAGAGAAACTGAGTTTTATGTGCCTTTATGCAGCTAGTACGTTGAATTCTGCTCTAGATTTTAAATACAGAATCTCAATAATGATTTTTCGTCGATGTCTTGCTAATGTTAGTCGACTGCTCGAGGAACCTACTCTACTGTTGTTGTATTTTAGACATTACTGTTATAAATGGTATAGGAATTAAGTGAAACCGAATGCATAGAAATGTCGGGCGTTTTATTGGCGGCGATTCACTTAGGTTGGTATCATGGACGGTGTCGTGTTTTATACGAGGTAGTAGTTTTCGAAAGAACTATACTTCTGGTTTCCCTTGATACTAGGTTGGCACTGGAAATTCATCCCTTTGCAGATCAAATTCCCCTTTTTTGCCAATCAAGTTCACCCCTCTGTAGATATAATTCATCTTTCTGTAAATGAAATTCTTCCGTTTGCAAATCAAATTGACTTCTCCGTAGATCAAATTTCTCCGCAGATTTATCTTCACAAACTTTTAAACGTACTCAAAATAACATCCGATGTCAATTTATTGTTCAGAAATTCGACGTTTCGTTGCTTGTAAGAACGAACGTGAAATACTTATTTCGTTAGAAAGAGACATTATTTCGTGTGGAGATGTGATTTGAGGTTAATTTGATACGCAAATGGGTGAATGTCGTCTGAAAAAGGATGAATTCGATCAGAAAAAGTTGTGCATATCATCTGAAAAAGGAGAATTTGATCTGAAAAGGGGTGAATTTGGTGTGCAACCACCTTTTTTTTACGTGCAATGATCCGCAGGGTATTCGTTTGTTGAACCGATCTCGTAACGCCTGCGCATTCGATACTCGCTGCGAAGTAATGAGAGGATATTATGTATGTATTTATGTATTTATGTATTTCGGAGTTACACCGACCCGATCGGATATACTTCGTACTGGAAATTTGTGTACGGATATCTATATTCATAGAAACTATATGAACAATTTATTTTTCCAACGAGCATATCATATCATTTTTATAAGAGATTTGTCAGAACTTTTTGTAAGACCTCCTACATAGCGTTTCAGCTATCGTGATGTTACTTGCCATAATCGCGATTTATTTCTTATACAATTAATTCGGTGGTCGGGAGGCGGGGAGGGGTCAGGGGCAGGGGACGACTAAGTTTCTTGTTTTATCGCGTTAAAATGAATAAATCAGCACGCTACTTTCACTGCACGTTTCACGGGTAGAAAGTGAAAATGGAAAAGGACACTTGATTGGAACAATCGAAGTGTCGCAAAAATAACGGAAGGGACACCAAGGAATTGTTGAAATGAAACAATGTGAACAGAATGCTATTTATAATCTTGTTTTTTCCTTGGTTTCGTATCACGCGCGCGCATGTGGCGCCCTCTCTTCGTAACTTCCGCCCAATAAATCATTGTGAAGATTTTGTGTGGTCGTGAATTACGTTTGTATTTTTGCTCCGATCAGTTTCTTTGTTGTTCCGACGTGTAAGCGTTTAAAGCAAACATCATTTTGTAACGTCATCTATCAGATTCGTGTAAGTTCTGCTTGTGTTCGGTAAAACACACACGAGAGATTGATTACACACTCGTTCAATTCTCAGACTCGCTGAAAATCTTACCTGATCGAGACATACAAGATCGGGATTAAACTTGTTTCGGTCGCACAAAAATCTGGCGAGATCCTTGCTCGAGTATCTTGCACGACGTATGTATAAAATCTAGAAGCAAACAAGAAAGCAAGAAATCTGCGTAAACAGTGATCGGGTTTTCGAGACATTCGATCGGTGAAGATCGATGAATCGCGCGGAGGACAGTCTGCGCCGGAAGTCGTCTTGGATGATTGTAACGATCTTCGAATGAACGGTGAGGATAAAAAATAAACAGGAAGCACTCTTCTGTTACGCGGTCTAACGAGACATTTGAAATAAGATATCAGGATGATTCCTTGTTTTGTTCGATCGATAAGATAAAGAAAAGGGAGAGAAAGGAATCAGTAAAAATGCAAGCGAAAGGAGACGGCAAACCTAAACTAGGTGTACGCACCTGCTCTAAAGATGTACTTAACTATTAATTAATGGAAAAGAATGGAAACTATGCAGAACAAAACCAACTAGATGATACTATTATATAATATATATTATACATAAAAATATATCTAAGCTGTTTGCAAATGATGATATAAGAAAACAAGAGAGAAGAGAAGGTATGAATTTGTAATGTACTATTGTATTTTATAGGCAGCTAGTGTGTGTACGTACACGTATGTACATCGTCCGGTGTATGTGTGTTTTACATATACCAATGTATATGTATACATACACACACACAGGCAGAAATTTGCATTAACATTAAACGAACAATCGCACGAAATGTTTTCGACTCAAAGTATCCTCAAAATTCGAGATTATTGAAGACTCCTCGTAGACAATATTAAGCGCCAAAATTCAAATTTTTCAAGAGGTATCAGTGGTACGAACTTTCAGCATTATTATTAACCCTTTGACTAAGAGGTTATATCAAAATTGACTACACTGTCGGTGGTAATTCGAAATCTAATAACAAGAAATAATTAGAGTTACGATATTACAAGTATTGACACTGGTACGTGGCACATTAATCGATTACGAGAACGGTTTTTTAAATTTGGCGCTTCCATTGCTTCCTACGAAGAGTTTCGATCGCTTGTTAAAATGGGGGTCCATTATCAAAGCACACGTTGACTCTCTTATCATTTTCCTTTGAAGATATGCTTGTTAATATTCTGCGATTACTTCGGAATGTATGCGCTTACATTTGTCCGTTTATTCGTATTGAAATTTCGCATATTTATATCTCGATAATTTACCAATGACCGGATGTACGTACGTCGTATACATACACACACGCGACACACACGATTGTCACACTACTGTAATATCTACGGACATAAAAAGAGAGAGACAGAGGAAGCAGTGGAACGTTGAAAGGAAACACGGTGAGAACAAAGAAACAGTTGAATTGTACGACGACGGTTGTAATGAATTTCAATAATCGACTACCGACTAGATGGGCCGTAAAGTATTATTACTGGCCGACTAAAAATTCCCTCCCACTCGCAGATTGATTGTGTGTTAACTAATAAGATTAAGTAACGATATAGTACAGTTAAGGAATTTAATTATTATGAGTAATGATACTATCTACGTACGCTAAAGCACGTTCCGACGACGTAAACGTGCCGTATTTGCTAAGATAATTGTTTATGACACAATGAGTCTTTAATTCTACGCGACACACTGAGTTACTCGGCGCGTCTGCACGCGACGCACAGAAACGTCAAATTACCTTATCGTTCGTTGCAAAACCTGATAACAAACAAAAACAAAAGTCGTTCGACAGATGAAATATTTAGCAATAGTACTGTAAACGGAGAGACAGACCGACACACGTACACGCATTACAAATGAGGAAAAACACACAAAAAAAGAACACACGCGGCCGCATATACACGCTGCACAGGCTAGGAAAAATGAAATACTATCTATAATGACATATTATAAATAATATTAAGACGTCAACTGTATTTGTTTAATAAAGATGTACATTCGAAAAGTGAGAAACAACGCTCTCGGACCTGTAAATCATAGTTTCCTTGACGATTGAAGTAACTTGTTTTTAATAATATTCTCAGTTGATTATCACGCGTTGTGATCGGCATTTGTTTTTATCAGTTAAGGTTTAACTTGTGATGACTGAAATTGTCACCAACGATGAAGGGAATCTTCATGTCGCGTCTCAGTCGCCATCCGAGTTGCCGCGATAAGTTTAAATATCGATAAAATTAATTTAACTTTGAAGGATTTTGATGATTTTAATTTTGAAGGATTTTCATCGTCTTAATTTTGATGGATTTTGCTCATTTCAATTTCGAAGGATTTTGATAATTTTTATTTTGAAAGTTAAATCCATAATGAAGTGAAAATATCGAGGATTTAGCATTGTTTTAACGATAATCAAATATGGATAATGTCCTTCGAAGTATTTATTCGTAAGTTGGTAAAAGGGAACGGCATTGTTTATAAATATCAGAACTTTTTATTTGGTATATATTATAAATTAAAATGATTTGCAACGTTGACAGCGTAACATGTATTTTTATACAAATTTCGCTGTGTTACGAACTTCCTAGTTTCATAAATCTTCATTAAATAAGTGTCAACTTAATATCTCTTGCATGCACTTGATATAAATATATATTTACAAGAATTAAATACGTGAAATATTTGGAACGCAGACAAATCAGATTTCGGCAAATTGCACAAATAAATAAGAAATTAATACACTGGTACTTTGATGAAGCCGTGTTGATGCTTATATATATATGTGTGTATATATACTTCAAAATTGTGGATGCTGAAACCATATGTTTCAACGAATCTTGTATTTTGTTTCAGTTTTAGTGATAAAAAACGGTGTAATACAGAATATTATTTGTCGAATTAAAGCATTAATCCGCGTGTCGATGTATTTAGCGTTAACAATGTCCTGTAGTGAATATCCAATCAGAAGTCCATGTTGTTATTAACACTGGAACTATGGAAAATATATTCAATTATATTAATATATTCACTTAAAAGTGTCTCAAAAATAAGAATAGAAAAAAAACAAATTAAGCGATTTAATGACGTCTATTATGCAACTTGACCCGCAAAAAATCTCTGAAAGTGGGATCTTATAAATTTGAATGTTTCTATTATATTCCGCGGACCCGCCATTTTGACGGCTTCCGTAGTTGCAGTGTTAAGGTTGTTTACATTCCACGGTAAAACTTGTTCTCTTCCTCTTTAATTCGTTCTGCTGTTTATTCCAAGAAAATGTATGTTCGCGAAGATGCTTCGTGTGAAGTCTTATTACAGTAAACTCCCGTAAAACGCGAGTTCCTACAACGCGCTAAAGATATTGCGTCGGCTGTTTTCTATAACGCGATTCTCGTACAGCTCGCTGTATAATGGAATGCAGGAACTCCCGTAAAACGCGAGTTCCTACAACGCGCTAAAGATATTGCGTCGGCTGTTTTCTATAACGCGATTCTCGTACAGCTCGCTGTATAATGGAATGCAGGAATTCCCGATAACACGATGTCATACAACGCGTATCGTATTAACCGCGTTATACAAGAGTCTACTGCATACGTTTTTGTTGTTTTTGTACACGAACCAATTTCACAATATAAGACAATATCCTGCGCATTCAATGCCCAATCATAATTCGAGTAGTTACTGCACGCAGCAGCTTTCTTCCTGTTATCAGCAAACAATGATTGTCGTTTGTTCGCCACTACTTGGTGAAAAGAGTTTTATATTCTCTGCGTTCCAATGTAACAGTGCTCCTTGACATACTACGCTCCACACGTATGGAATAAAGAACTCCTCTGGTTGCTCCTCCTCTACGTACTTGAATTTTAACTCTGGGAATTTCTGCAAATGCAAATGCAATACAATATTAAAAGTAACGCGTGGTAAACGCATTTTGAAAAGCGAGTGGCGCGTTTTAATGAACCCTTTGCACTCGAAGATGTCGGCTATAAACGAGTTCTTATTCTAAGACGTTTTGTGACACCGATTAACGAATTATAAACGGTATTTTTATGTGACAATTCACGAATGAATCTTATGATCTCAATCTTATATGTTTAATTTGTTAATTCAGTTTGCGCGACAAATAAATGACTTCGGAATTGATTGCTGCGCGCGCATGTCGGCTGCCTACATGTAGGCGGGCTGCCTACGGAGTGCAAAGGGTTATGTTGACTGTAATTAATCAAACAGGAAGTTAGTAATTGTGAGATTAATGTAGGATACCCTCAAACGATCCCGTGGCCATTCAGTGGTGCCTTGTTGTATAGTTGCTAATACTTGACTAACACCGATCTGCGATTGGTCCTTTTGTTCCAATTTATAAGAAAAGAAATTGATGACCTAAAACACAATGCATCATCGTCAGTCCTCGATTTACACGGCATTCGAATTGCGCGATTTCGGTTTAACACGCTTGAAGAAGTGCGGATGGAAATATGTACTTTTCAATGCACCTTTCTTTTTATTTCAAAATATGTTCTCTAATTTGTTGAAAAATCACGTGATACTGTTTTGTATCGATTTGTTGAATTTATTACGGATTTAGTTTCAATGTGAACTTGCGGATTCGAGTTGCACGATTTCAAATTACGCGGCTTTTTCGGGGAACCAATCTACCGTGTACATCGAGAGTCATGCGTAGTTTGTTTGAAAGAATGATAAGGACAAGTCTATTGTTTAGTATAAAAGACGGAAACAATTGGATAACTTACTGAATCAATATTTTGCACAATATCTTGGAACGCGGAATGCGTTCTGAATGGTTGAAATATGTCTTTTTTGTATAAAAGAGTGTATATCAAGTTTGGATTATGCGCAAGTCTATGCGTTAAACAGCTGTTTATGATTTCTAATACCATTCTCAGAACCTCTTCGAGTATAGTTAAGTCTTGAATCTGAAATTGCGTAAACAATTAATGAACAAAATCGAGCGGAACATCGTTCTCGACGAATCTTAAGAAACATATTAAAGTTATTCACTACGAAAAATGATGTTTACGTCATAATGAGTATATAAATATTGAACAGAGTAAAAATCTGGAAAGTTTGAAAGTCAGTTAAAAATGTCGTTTTCGAATCCTAAACTGCTTTGCAAAGGTTTCAACCATTTTTTGGAATCTATGTTTCTTAGGTAATATGTTTTATATTCTTACCAAGTCCGTATTTGCGATAGTTCCGTTAACAGTAACAGTCGTGCTATCCGAGGAAACGGAAGGCTGAGTGCGAATTTTGGTTTCAAGCCTCGCGTGTTTTTTGGCGAGTGTCTCAAATAAACTTAATAACCTTTGACTAACGTAAGGATGTAACGACGTGAATTGGGCGGACATATTTGCCAAAGCTGCCAAACAATTCGTATGGAGATATTTATCCTATTTGGAGTAGTTAAACTGTTAATATTAATATTCAGATTATATCTTAACACGTTGAATTCCGTGGGGGTCACCGGTTACTGCCGATGCCAATACAGTAAACTACCGTATGATGCGAGTTCTTACAATGCGCTAAAGATATTACGACGATTGTTTTTATATAACGCGATTCTTGTACAACGCGTAATCCTGGACGCGAAATCTTAGAACGAGAATTTTTATAACGCGAAATCCTCCAACGCGAATTTCTGGAACGCAAATTTCTGTAACGCGAAATTCTGTAAAGCGAATTTCTGTAACGCGAAATTCTGTAACGCGAATTTCTGAAACTCAAAATTTTAGAACGCGAATTTCTGTAACTCGAAATCTTAGAACGCGAATTTCTGTAACTCGAAATCTTAGAACGCGAATTTCTGTAATTCGAAATCTTAGAACGCGAATTTCTGTAAATCGAAATCTTAGAACGCGAATTTCTGTAACGCGAAATCCATCAACGCGAATTTCTGTAACTCAAAATTTTAGAACGCGAATTTCTGTAACTCGAAATCTTAGAACGCGAATTTCTGTAACTCAAAATTTTAGAACGCGAATTTCTGTAACTCGAAATCTTAGAACGCGAATTACTGTAACTCGAAATCTTAGAACGCGAATTTCTGTAACTCGAAATCTTAGAACGCGAATTTCTGTAACTCGAAATCTTAGAACGCGAATTTCTGTAATTCGAAATCTTAGAACGCGAATTTCTGTAATTCGAAATCTTAGAACGCGAATTTCTGTAACTCGAAATCTTAGAACGCGAATTTCTGTAACGCCAAATCCTCCAACGCGAATTTCTATAACGCGAATTTCTATAACGCGAAATCCTCCAACGCGCCAAAGATATTGCAACGACTCGTTTTATATAACGTGATTCTCGTACAACGCGCCACACAATAAAATACGGGGATTCCCCGTTTACTTTAGTCGAGCATATCATAGCTTGTTATCTCCAATTTCCTATTACGCGATTTCGTACAACGCCAAACGTATTAACCGCCTTATACAGGAGTTTACTGCATTACTAAACCTCGAATTAAATACATCGCTAATATTCCTCAAATTTTCAATATTTTTACGAGGTATCATAAACCACGGATTTCCGCCTGGCACTCAACGTGTTAATCATTCGTTAAGTACGTAAAATATGAATAACAATGACATCAATTTACCCTCATTTTAAACATATTATATTGTATCGTTCGGATGACAACAAGTATTAGGAGACCACCTAACGATATTTCACTTATCGATCTTTCCGTGTACCAAGTGATCCCCTTGAGATTCTAAAAAACAACGAATTCCAAATAAAAAATGATTGACTTCTGCCAATCTTATCAATAATATTAAGTTCTGTATTAAAAAGGAACAACTTACAATTTCATGTATTCTCTTATTAAACGTTTCATCTTCACTAAGAATTAGGAGGATAATGAGAGACATATAAATATGATGCGATGTGTTATTCGGTGCATGATATAATATTTGAAGTATCGGTGTAACCTAAAAGAATATTTTAATGCATATTTAAACAGCAGTTACTTATTTGGTGATATTTGCCATTATTAACACTAGAACTACCGAACATGTACACAGTTATGCTTACACATTTATTTATATATAAATTATGGCTGGAAGATTGAAATTCATAAGTTAATTCAATTATTTTCGTTATGTATTGTATTCAAATGAATGTATATTCGATCGCAAAGCATGCGCTGTAATTTAATTATAATTTAAGTATAAATGGCGGACAAGTTGTTTTGACCGGTTTTGTAGTTCTAGTGTTAATGTCTTCTTTTATGGATACAATGAATTCTGGACTTACCAATAATTGTATGTCCGGTCTTTTCATTATATCTTGTTTAACACTAGAATTTCTGTGCAACAGCATGTACAACAATAACGTGACTTCATCAGTGTTTGGTATTTTACATATAGTATTATACAACTTGTTCAGATTAAATCGAAAGACACTGATGCCTTTTGATTGTGGCGACGTATAATCTTCTGTAAAAGACAAAAATCGGATTTACATATTGCTGGAATGTTTATGTATACAGTAGACTCCCGAATAACGCGGTTAATATGTTAGGCGTTGTATGAAATCGCTTTGTAGGAAATTGGAGAAGCTGTGATATGCTCGACTAAAGTAAACGGGGAATTCCTGCATTTTATTATATAGAGGGTTGTAAGAGAATCGCGTTGTAGGAATTCGCGTTACAGAAATTCCTGTTGTAGGATTTCGCGTTACAGAAATTCGAGTTCTAAGATTTTGCGTTACAGAAATTCGCGTTCTAAGATTTCGAGTTACAGAAATTCGCGTTCTAAGATTTCGAGTTACAGAAATTCGCGTTTTAAGATTTCGAGTTACAGAAATTCGCGTTTTAAGATTTCGGGTTACAGAAATTCGCGTTCTAAGATTTCGAGTTACAGAAATTCGCGTTCTAAGATTTCGGGTTACAGAAATTCGCGTTCTAAGATTTTGCGTTACAGAAATTCGCGTTCTAAGATTTCGAGTTACAGAAATTCGCGTTCTAAGATTTCGAGTTACAGAAATTCGCGTTTTAAGATTTCGGGTTACAGAAATTCGCGTTTTAAGATTTCGGGTTACAGAAATTCGCGTTCTAAGATTTTGCGTTACAGAAATTCGCGTTCTAAGATTTAGAGTTACAGAAATTCGCGTTCTAAAATTTCGAGTTACAGAAATTCGCGTTCTAAGATTTCGAGTTACAGAAATTCGCGTTCTAAGATTTCGAGTTACAGAAATTCGCGTAACAGAAATTTGCGTTGTAGGATTTCGCCTTCCAGAAATTCGCGGTACAGAAATTCACGTTGTAGGATTTCGTCTTCCAGAAATTCACGTTACAGAAATTCACGTTGTCGGATTTCGCGTTCCAAGATTTCACGTTACAGTAATTCGCGTTGCACAACAAATATCGTCGCAGCATCTTTAGCGCGTTGTAGGAACTCGCGTTATACGGAAGTTTACTGTATAATCACCGCTAGTTTTACTAACCCGACATATTCACAAATGTAAACAGTGCACCCCGATAAGGATTTTGCGTTGCGGTGCAATGGTTTGTCAGAACCAATAATAACAATAAAGATTGACTAGCAAGCGGTGTTTCCGTGTCCCGCTTTTTCTCTTCTTCTTCAGCCGTACCATTGTTTGCAACTTGTACATTTTTTAAACTACTACCCATTCCCATTGTTATAACATTCCATAATCCAGCTGGAATAATTGGTGACATCGTTTTGTATCCACACTCTTGATATGCATTGTTATTGTACTTAGTTTCTCAGACTTACCAGCTATACTAAAAACAATACTGCCGCCGGGTTGTTGCGTTAGCAAGCCTGGTGGTGCATGTTCCTGTTGTACAAAGTTACGTAATAGTGTGCACACCACAGCAGGTGCACGTTCACTGGAATGCGAATGCATTGCTATTCTGTACACAGAACTATACTCGGCGGCGGTTTGTGAAAAGAGTTGCACAGAAAGCAACACGAGTAGACAGTTTATTGCCTCCAGATGAACAACGTATGTGAATTCACTGTTGAGTAATAATATGTTTGTTAGGAAATGGTTTTGGTATGATACTCTATTTCTAAGGTGTACAGTAAACTCTCGTACAACGCGAGTTCCTATAATTCGAATTCCTACAACACTAAATCGGAGAATGCCAATTTCTAGGACGTGAAATCCTGGAACGACGATTTTTATAAGGCGAAATCCTGGAACGACGATTTCTAAAACGCGAAATCCTAGAACGCCGATTTCTATAACGCGAAATCCAGAACGTCGATTTCTATAACGCGAAATCCTAGAACGTCGATTTCCATAACTCGAAATCCTAGAACGCCGATTTCCATAACGCGAAATCCTAGAACGCCGATTTCCATAACGCGAAATCCTAGAACGTCGATTTCTATAACGCGAAATCCTAGAACGCCGATTTCCATAACGCGAAATTCTAGAACGCGAAATCCTAGAACGCCGATTTCCATAACGCGAAATCCTGGAACGACGATTTTCATAACGCGAAATCCTAGAACGTCGATTTCTAAAACGCGAAATCCTAGAACGCCGATTTCTATAACGCGAAATCCTAGAACGCCGATTTCCATAACTCGAAATCCTAGAACGCCGATTTCCATAACGCGAAATCCTAGAACGTCGATTTCCATAACTCGAAATCCTAGAACGCCGATTTCCATAACGCGAAATCCTAGAACGTCGATTTCTATAACGCGAAATCCTAGAACGTCGATTTCTATAACGCGCAATCCTAGAACGCCGATTTCTATAACGCGAAATCCTAGAACGTCGATTTCTATAACGCGAAATCCTAGAACGCCGATTTCTATAACGCGAAATCTTAGAACCCGAAATCTTAGAACGCGAAATCCTACAACCCGTTAAAGATATAGTTACGACTTTTTTTATGCAACGCGTTCTCGTACCACGCGCTACATGATAAAATACGGGTATTCCCCGATAATGCGATTTCATAGATCTCGTAACTTATTAATCGCGTTATACGGGAGTCTACTGTAATTGAGTTGGTATTACTGTCTTCTTACCACAGAGGTACATCTGTGATAACTTCAACGAGGGCTTCAAACAAGTCTTCTAATCTGTAGGATGAGGTTGATTGCGTTTGCACCGGTAATTGGGGTGCTTCGATATGCTTTATCATCTCCTCTTCGCCAACTATTTCTATCAGATATTTTAATATGCATCTTACTGCGAATAACGTATTATACGTTTGCCAGGCTGATATTATGCTGCAATGAAAGTATATATAATTACGATAATAATTAATCGTATGAAACCTTGTCATGGAATAATAAATCATACTTTTGATTTTGTATTGGAGCAATGAGTTCATTAACTCTCATAAGAGCAACCTTTATCAAAGTACCAAAGTTGCCTGTTGACAAATTATTAGCGAGCAACTGTTGGCACGACGCGTCCAAGCGTGAATCTAATTCAATCTGATCATTCCGTGTTATCGGAGGGCGCATATTGTAAGAGAGAAACGTATTCCAAAATGGATCACTGGGAAGAATACTTTGCTTTCCACAAAACCTCTCTAGGTGTATGTTTTTTGAAAGATCTTCATATCTGCTTGGCGTTGTACCCATTGCCTTTCCTTAAATTGCTAAAATAATTATTTGCATATTTTTGTTATATTAATATAAAACAAGCACTTATTTAGTATTATAACTATTTATAATTCTGTCGATACAGTATGTATAGTGGGTTCCCAACTTAGCAAATTATATTTTAAACGTTTTTGTTTGTTGGTTTAGCTGTTGTTTTAACCCTTTGCACTCGAGAGCCGACTCCCAATCGCCACTCGGTTTATTACGGCAATCCGAAAGGCGACTCTCAATCGCCACTCGGTTTATTACGGCAATTTGAAAGGGGACTCTCAATTGCCACTCGGTTTATTACGGCAATTTGAAAGGGGACTCTCAATTGCCACTCGGTTTATTACGGCAATTTGAAAGGCGACTCTCAATCGCCACTCGGTTTATTACGGCAATCCGAAAGGTGACTTTCTATCGGCACGCATTTTATTACGGCAATTCGAGAGGCGCCGCTTAGTCGCCGCTTAGTCGCCACACAGTCTGCCGCGGTACTCTATAGGCGATTTTCAGTCGCCATTCAGTTTGTTGCGGTACTCTATAGGCGATTTTCAGTCGCCATTCAGTTTGTTACCGTACTCTAGAGCGATTTTTGGTCGCCATTCAGTTTGTTGCGGTACTTTAGAGGCGATTTTTGGTCGCCATTCAGTTTGTTGCGGTACTTTAGAGGCGATTTACAGTCGCCATTCAGTTTATTGCGGTACTCTACAGGCGATTTTCAGTCGCCATTCAGTTTGTTACCGTACTCTAGAGCGATTTTTGATCGCCATTCAGTTTGTTGCGGTACTTTAGAGGCGATTTTCAGTCGCCATTCAGTTTATTGCGGTACTCTAGAGGCGATTTTCAGTCGCCATTTAGTTTGTTGCGGTACTCTACAGGCGATTTTCAGTCGCCATTCAGTTTATTGCGGTACTCTACAGGCGATTTTCAGTCGCCATTCAGTTTGTTACCGTACTCTAGAGCGATTTTTGATCGCCATTCAGTTTGTTGCGGTACTTTAGAGGCGATTTTCAGTCGCCATTCAGTTTATTGCGGTACTCTAGAGGCGATTTTCAGTCGCCATTTAGTTTGTTGCGGTACTCTAGAGGCAATTTTTGGTCGCCATTCAGTTTATTGCGGTACTCTAGAGGCGATTTACAGTCGCCATTCAGTTTACCGCGGCAACTCTCAGTAGCCACTCAGTTTGTCGCGGCGACTGGCGGTCGCCTATCGAGTGCAAAGAGTTAATCCTGCGTTATTTCCATAATACGAATAATGCGATTTTCGAAAGATTGACGAAGGTAACCTTTAACCAAAATAATTGCAAAACTTTAACTTTTGAAAGAACTTGCATTTGCATATGAAATGATTTTTCGCCATAGATATGGCAGCAAAAATAAGGCAAGCACAGTTTACAAACGATGCTTTAAATTACAACGTTTCTTCAGAATTTTACATAGCCTCCACTTACAGCAGTTAAAGATCCAAAAAAATCACAAGTTTGGAGCCCACTGTACATAAAAAGAGGATCATTTCTAAGCAGCACATTCCAAAGTAAATAAATATTAGTATTACATCAAGTATACTAATATAAAGAATGCAACTTTCATTTGAAACAGAACTACTTTCTGATAAGCAAAAACCTAGATATTCTCTTTGGATATTAAGATATGCCAAATGACAGCCTACTTTGACAATCTACTGTCACAGAAGTTAGTTGATGCGATGATAAGTGCTGATTAGTGCATTCGATCCCATTTTCCGAACCTTCCGTATCTCGGTATACCTTCGTCGCACGAAATGATCATAAATCCGTCTTTGAAGTGCGCGTATTGCGACAGAATTATTGTCACGTATAAAACGAAGGAAAATAACCTCTTTACATGTTAAACGGACCAGTCTGCCGACGTATAGAACAAATCAAAATGAGCGACATCTTCGCGTTATTTTAACGCCGCATAAAACTGATATTCATCCTTCATTATTTGCCAATCGACCGACGGTACCCTTTCGCGGAAACGATAAATCACGAAGAGTACCAAAACTAGAACGAATCTATCTTCGAAAAACGACAAGTAGACTAAAAACTATACTAGCAAGAGTTATTCACTGTGACAACGTTGGTATTCAACATTTATATTAATAATTACTCGCAAAAGATATTTATCGGGGTGCAACTGTTACCCGTGATTCAGTTCTAAGCTGCGTAAAGAAACCATTTTAGTTCGAAACGTTATAATATCTTGTTCGGACTACTTTTTAAACATTACTAATAACTTTGTAAATGCATAATGTGTAATTCAAACGGCGAAACGGTTTGATATTGTTTAGTTTCATGTTGTATTTTTATTATTAAGTTGGGTTTCGCGATTCAGAACATACCGACGCAATGAAACTGGACGCAGCAAAGGGTGCCCTCTGCAGAAATTACACAAAAAATCTGTGAACTACGAGCACTTGAGATATTAGACATCTTTTTTAGTGAATAAATGAGAAATATCGGTTTAGATATCGCTCGACTATCATTTTCATTATCATCACTTATCAGTTTTTCGGAATGCTCCGAAATTTGGTGCTCGTAATTCACACATTTTTGTTTCATTTCTGCAAAGGGTTTTTGTCGTTTTCATTTTCACCGCGTCGATCATTTCGGAGATTCGCGTTCATTTATTTCTCCTCCTAATTTCACGAATATTTTGAAATATCAAGAATCATTTTCATCGCTGTCTTTTCGGACAAAACTAGAATCTAAAAAGTGTACTTAAATGTGTGCACAATGAATTGCAACAAACAACTGCACGACGAAGACTTGTATATCCAGTGTGGGGAGATCATAATTAAAAACATCGCCGCAATACAAAATCAAATTTCTTCGTTACGAAGACATATCGGTGATCAGAAAAGGAATATTGTCAAAGAATTGAAGTAAGCTGAGTTATCATTTTTACCGACTTCGGGAAAGTCGGTGGCCTCACGTGGATCAATATACGAGCTGTTTCCATTATTTTCTCCATTTTCTTGCCATTTCACTTGCCCTTTAACAGATTAAAGGGCCCAAATCAAGATGCTGATACTTTAAAAACAGCACGGAAGCTGCACGAGAATGCTTTGCAGGAATTAATGCAATTAGAGCAGTTATGCGAGGAATATCTTCTGCAGATTAAAACTAACTTATCAGTGGAAGCGAAACACCGATTGCAGCCGGAATCCTATATTTCTTTTATGGAAATACGAAAGGCTTACGAAACTTTGCGCTGTTCATTGGTTCAAATCGATCCCTCGAAAGAACATTGCCATTGTGCCTGGAGCAACGTATTTGATTGGCTGCTAGACGATACGCGGGACATTTTGAATCGGCCGAGAAACATTGCGCCGACGGAGTTCGACGAATCTGACTTAAAGTTCAAACAAGATATCATAGCGCTTCGAACTGCGATGTTTTCTTCGCATAGGCGTAGAACGGAATCTTTTGCGACTAATTGTTAGTATAATACTTGTAATACAAGACTTTGACGGCCGCTGTCACGTGTACGTGATTTCGACAGGCAGCGGTTATCGGCCGGTGTCACGTAAATGTGACTTCGCACTAGCAATCTTGGACCAGCATTATGTAAATATTTCGAGGTCGTAGATCTGACGTTTGTATGTTAATCCATTTTAACTGTTTTTGAGTTACTGCCTTTCAATTCTTACGAGTATATTGGCGTTTTTCAATTCTGAAAATATTGGTTTTGTGAACTTTCCGTATTTCGGTACGCGAGAGATGCCGGCGGTAGTCGCGAGACTTTGCGTCAAATTAGCGGCCGTCAAAGTGTTAACACATTAAGGACCGCTCACGAGTTTTCTCGTGTTTCGCGTCCCATCTGTTACGGACCGCTCACGAGTTCTCTCGTGTTTCGCGTTCCGTCTATTTCGTACAAATTAAATTTTTAAGTAAAAAAGTTATTATAATTATTAAAAAACATAATTTTTTTCAGTAATACATAGAATGCATCTTATTATACAATTTCTGAAAGTTTCACAAAAATTGCTTCATAAATAACAAAGTTATGATGATTTTAGAACGTACAAGTTTGCCCAAAAACGTGCGGTGCCAGGCGTATGCCTTACAGATTTCTTTGCGGTCCTTAATGTGTTAACACTTTGGATTGAACAGAAATGGATCGTTAGAACAAACTTTAACAAATCGGGCTTTAATTAAAGGGGAAACCCCGGAAACTCTCGTCAGCAATGAATTAGCTCAACGAAAGACGATGAAACTGCGCAGCCTGAAATTTATGGACGGCGAGTTTTCAAGCGATATCTGGAGTAGGATTTTAGATGTTCACGGAAACCAATTACGATCTAAGTGGCACTTTGTATTATATCCTCAAATCACGAGGATTGTAAACAAACGACGAATTCCTGTGATTCATTTTGATCCAGAAAGCACTCTTAAGTTCCTAGCAAATATTAAAGAGAACGGTTTCAACTTTATATTAACCAAAGAGAATTTAATAGATTTGCTGGAATTTGAATCGGAAAGAATGTGGTTAAAGAGTTGGAAACTACAATTGCTGGCTGTGGATAGGGAAAATGTTGCTGCGGTGTTAATACAAGCATACTGGCGTGGTTTTTGGGTGATTATTATTTAAGCATTAACTTATTTATAACTAATATATTTACTATCTAACAAGAAACATTCGCGAAGTTGTCCAGCATCGATTTTTACGAAACCTGACGCATTTGTCGATGAAACGAAATTGAGAAATATGTGTTTCTCAAAATGCGAACAAGTATCTTAAACAAACGTGTCATACTTTTGTATACAGAATAACATCGTATACTTTTTGACGTAAATCTTGACCGGAAATGCCAAAACTCAGAGCTTCTGAGAGCATAGTCATGATAAACAATACTTAAGACTAATAATAAGTCCTAAAAAGCAGGAAGTTAACCCTTTGACTGCTAAAGGTGTATATATACGCCCTAACAAATCCATCAATATATACGAAAAGCGTATATATACGCCCTCACAAATCCAACAATATATACGAAAAGCGTATATATACTCCCTCTGTAAATTAAAATAGCTTAAAAAGTTACTTAATATAAATACAAAAAGTTAATATTTTTAATTTTTTTGCCATTATTATTTTTTAAACCCTAAGAATGGCATCAAATTTCCGGGTACTGTTTTGGTCACTGTCAGTGGACAACTAGTCGCAGCGACTGACAAGCGAAAAACGCGCCGTCCATATAGATGGATTCGTCCGAGAGCGCGCCGCAGTCAAAGGGTTAATAAAAGATTAATCCCTGCGATTATCCAACGTCATTCTAAAAGAACACCTATCATCATCCAGATACGAAAAAGGATCTGGGAATCGAAACGCCTCTACATAGCAGCCAGTGTTATCTGGATCGCCTGGATTAGTCTGTTAAAAAAGCGCGAGATGCGCCAACGTTACCAGAACAAAGTAACATCACTTCGTCACGTGATCCGCGAGAAATCCTGGAAACTCAGCGTGGATTTCGCGGAATTCATCGAGGAACCTCACGTGATCATACATTTGACGTCCTTCGGATATCCCGGCGAAATACGGCATAGCTTGGACCCCGACATATTCGCAATACATCAAAACACGATGAGTCTACGAATATCATTGGTCAGAAATCCAATGGCGGACGTGGTTTACGTGCTCGCTGTGAAACCGACCCAAGACTTGCTAACGATGTACAGCGACCTCATCGAATCAGTGGCAGCGGACGCAAACAACGCGAAGCGAATCACGTTTATCGCTGTTTCTCAACGCGACATCTTTCAACATCGTAGCTTTAACTTGTCCAGGCTTCTCCATTGTTCCGAGGACTCTCAGAAAGAGTTAAAGAAACAAATCCAAGGAAAACCAGCGTACATCTTGCCACTAATCTTGGATGAATGTGATATGATATTAGCTGGAAACCTTGGCATCCCAATGTTGAGTCCGGATATCCAACTTCAGCAGGAATTATTGAATCTATCCAGGATAACCAGGATAATTCAGGACTTAGGGATTTTGCAACCAGCGTATTCGAAGGGCATAAAGGATTACGCAACCCTGTGTTCACGTCTGGCGGAATTAATAGTCGTGAATACTGAGATCTGCAGCTGGCTGATCAGATTAAATTGCGGAATGAGGGATAAACACCGGGCTACCTTTTTAATTAATCATATTAGCGTGCCGTTTATGCCTATCTTGAGGAGGGAAAGTGGAAAGTATGGCGATGATTGGAAGGTTTCTCCTAACTTGCATAAAGAATTTCTTAAAAGCCTGATGGAACAACTGCCGAAAGTAGTTCGTTGTGTGACCAAGTATCCGAGTGCGTTTAATTCGTGGAAGCAGTTCAGTGATTATATTCAGAAGTTCGGATGTGTTATACAAGCAGTTCCGGTTGAGAAAGATTCCAATACCGTCGCGGTGTCCCTCTTTTTGCCGGGAAAAGCAACCGGAAATAAACCGAGGTGGTTGGGAACTGCCGATAAGTTAGCTTTAGGTATTTTATTACCTTATTGTTTTTAATTCTTGCATTTTATTTTAACCCCGCCCTTCACCCGTCTTTTGTTAAACTCGAGGACCATCGCATTTAAAAATGGCACGCTATACAATTTGTTATATATAATAATTCATAATAATTAATAATAATTGTCGTGACAGAGTGCAATCCTACAACGCGTTTGTATTTGATGCCTGAGACCTCGGTAAACATTTCGAAGTTGGTACCCGTGGTTGAGAAATTTGCTGAAGCTATGCAAAAAAATGGCTACTTTGGTTATCTGACCCTCGACCTCTACTGTTATCCCCATCAATTCGAGGACAAATTGATAGTGTTACTTTTGAACGTACACCCCTTTTATACCCATCTGCAGAGCTACATCGACTGGTTGAAATTCGCGACTGGAGGATACTACGAGTAAATGAATCTTAGAATTAAATCTGCATAAATCGAAATCTACATAAATCGGAATCAACATGGGAATACAATTCATGTTACCCTCTACATGATTATATGGTTTCGGGCAGCGGCAATTCGAACAGATTTCTCGCGGACATTATCGTGATGCCGGAAGTCCGGAAGGAAGCGTCGTATATGCTACCGGCGAAAGCACCTAAATGGAACGAAACTAGAGAACGTTATTCGTTGGCTGTCTCACAATTACATCACACTAGATTTGCTTCTTATCAGTGGTCCAAATTAAAGATGATACTCGAACATTGTGGGGTACGTTTCCGATTTTATTGTGGGGACTGTTTTTCTTTTAATATATAAATATAGCTGATTATATTGTGCGTAGAATTCGCGTTTGAATCGATTAAAAGATGCTAATAAAGGCCAACTATCTAGGGAATTAAGTATTAACATATGTGAATTCGTTATTTTTATACTCTCATGATAAACAGTCCATGTAGTGGCACCCGGTTATTAATAGCCTCGTAAATTCACTGTTATTTAAATTCAATATGGCTGCTCTTCGTAACAGATTACGTACGACGCAACTATGAAGCAGGGTTCACATGTAATATTGCATGACGGCGAAGTGAAGGAATTCGGGCTGATGATAAATATCGGCTCGAGTATGATAACTACATTAACGGTAGCGCAGAGTGCTTTGAAGAAACTCCATCGATCTCTCGCTACGAAATCAAACGTAAAGGCTGATACGAATGTGCGAGACATCGGCGATTATTTGAAGAAATTGTCGCAGTCTTATGAGTATGTTCTCGGTGATCAGTGTCCGTAATTGCGGAGCAAACAGCTTTAGAATTTAGTATTGTTGCTATGTGAGTAATGCAATTTTAGTTTTTCCCGCTCTCTAATTAAATCTACCATTTTGCCTGAATGTTTCCATTTTTGCGATTTTGCGTCGACCACATTTTTGACCGGAAAACATTTTTAATCCAATTCTTTCGACCCAAGACGGTTCTAGAACATCATTAGAAATGATATACCATCGATTTAGAGCATCTAGAAGTGAAATTGGCGACTTTGATTTTTTGAGAATTTTTGAAGGTATACCCCTTTACATTTTTGCGATTTTGGGTCGACCGATTTTTGACCGGAAAAAATTTTTAAACCACTTCTTTCGACCAGAAATCGTCCTAGAATATGTTTATACATCATATAGCATCGATTTGGGTCATTTAGAATTGATTTTGGCGACTTTTAATTTTTGGCGATTTTTGAAGGTATACCCCTTTACATTTTTTCGATTTTGGGTCGACCCATTTTTGACCAGAAAAAATTTTTAAACCACTTCTTTCGACCCAAAATCACCCTAGAATATGTTTATACATCATTTACCATCGATTTGGGTCATTTAGAATTGATTTTGTCGACTTTTAATTTTTTGCGATTTTTGAAGGTATACCCCTTTACATTTTTTCGACTTTGGGTCGACCCATTTTTGACCAGAAAAAATTTTTAAACCACTTCTTCCGACCCAAAATCGTCCTAGAATATGTTTATACATCATTTACCATCGATTTGGGTCATTTAGAATTGATTTTGTCGACTTTTAATTTTTGGCGATTTTTGAAGGTATACCCCTTCACATTTTTTCGATTTTGGGTCGACCCATTTTTACCCAGAAAAAATTTTTAAACCACTTCTTTCGACCAGAAATCGTCCTAGAATATGTTTATACATCATTTACCATCGATTTGGGTCATTTAGAATTGATTTTGTCGACTTTTAATTTTTTGCGATTTTTGAAGGTATACCCCTTCACATTTTTTCGATTTTGGGTCGACCCATTTTTTGCTGAAAAAAATTTTTAAACCACTTCTTTCGACCAGAAATCGTCCTAGAATATGTTTATACATCATTTACCATCGATTTGGGTCATTTAGAATTGATTTTGGCGACTTTTAATTTTTGGCGATTTTTGAAGGTATACCCCTTCACATTTTTTCGATTTTGGGTCGACCCATTTTTGACCAGAAAAAATTTTTAAACCACTTCTTTCGACCCAAAATCACCCTAGAATATGTTTATACATCAATTACCATCGATTTGGGTCATTTAGAATTGATTTTGGCGACTTTTAATTTTTGGCGATTTTTGAAGGTATACCCCTTCACATTTTTTCGATTTTGGGTCGACCCATTTTTGACCAGAAAAAATTTTTAAACCACTTCTTTCGACCCAAAATCACCCTAGAATATGTTTATACATCATTTACCATCGATTTGGGTCATTTAGAATTGATTTTGGCGACTTTTAATTTTTGGCGATTTTTGAAGGTATACCCTTCACATTTTTTCGATTTGGGTTCGACAATTTTTGACTAATAAAAATGTTGTAAACCACTTCTTCCGACCCAAAATCATCCTAGAATATGTTTATACATCATATACCATCGATTTGGACCATCTAGGAGTGATTTTGGCGACTTTTAATTTTTGACAATTTTTGAAGGTATACCCCTTCACATTTTTGCGACTTGGGTTTGACCCATTTTTGACCAATAAAAATTTTTTAACCGCTTCTTTCGACCAGAAATTGTCCTAGAATATGTTTATACATCATATAGCATCGATTTGGGTCATTTAGAATTGATTTTGGCGACTTTTAATTTTTGGCGATTTTTGAAGGTATACCCCTTCACATTTTTTCGATTTTGGGTCGACCCATTTTTGCCCAGAAAAAATTTTTAAACCACTTCTTTCGACCAGAAATCGTCCTAGAATATGTTTATACATCATTTACCATCGATTTGGGTCATTTAGAATTGATTTTGTCGACTTTTAATTTTTTGCGATTTTTGAAGGTATACCCCTTCACATTTTTTCGATTTTGGGTCGACCCATTTTTTGCTGAAAAAAATTTTTAAACCACTTCTTTCGACCAGAAATCGTCCTAGAATATGTTTATACATCATTTACCATCGATTTGGGTCATTTAGAATTGATTTTGGCGACTTTTAATTTTTGGCGATTTTTGAAGGTATACCCCTTCACATTTTTTCGATTTTGGGTCGACCCATTTTTGACCAGAAAAAATTTTTAAACCACTTCTTTCGACCAGAAATCGTCCTAGAATATGTTTATATATCATATACCATCGATTTGGGTCATTTGGAATTGATTTTGGCGACTTTTAATTTTTGACGATTTTTGAAGGTATACCCCTTTACATTTTTTAGATTTTGGGTCGACCCCTTTTTGACCAGAAAAAATTTTTAAACCACTTCTTTCGACCCAAAATCACCCTAGAATATGTTTATACATCATTTACCATCGATTTGGGTCATTTAGAAGCACAATTGGCAACTTTGATTTTTTGCCGATTTTTGAAGGTACACCAGAATACATTGCGCTATATTTGTTGCTTTGCATTGGTGTAAACTGAGAACTGTGTTCAGTTCAGCATATCCCTTTTTATGCCGAATACAAATTAGAGTTTAAATATTGTTGAAATAATTGGGAGGTAGGATCCTACCTCCCGCCCTTCGCGTAGGGTGGGTCTCGACGCAGCCTCCTCCACGTGGTGAGACCTGGGCAATCGGAATTATTTCTCGTGTAATAATGACACGAACATTATTTTAACACATTATTATGTAGTATACAATTTATGCAGAATTGTCGTACCTAAAGCTCGTATTATTTCGTATTCATTTACGACAGAAATACCAGCGTTATAATTTAGTTGTCGCTCTTATTACACGATAAATAATTTCGAGCTAATCAGCTGCGGGTTATTTTACATTTATAAGTGGAATGCACCTTTTATTTATAAATGTAAAATAACCCATCCATAACATTGGTAAATTGTGGATTCGTTATTATAAACAAATGAAGTTTAATATTTATCCACCATCTACCATCGATTTGGATCATTTAGGTTCAAAAAAGGGAACTTCAACTGGTTTACGATTTTTCAAGGTTCTTCATAGTTTCAGTGATTCACAGATTCACTGGTTCTCAAATAAATAAAAATGATTTCTGAATATAATAATGTCAGGTTTTATTATGGAATTCGGTGGGTTTCTGATTACGAATACAATAATATACAGATGTTTGGATATCAGTTAATGAACTCATTTCAAGTAATATTTTCTATACAGATTTGCAAATTGTTCGTTGGCAATGAGTGTCAGAACTGTATGGGGACCAACTCTGCAATAAGTTGGCCAAAAACCTTTCCAAAGTGCTGGCACGCCCTCTGTCTTTGCTATTGTCACTATCATAGATAACATACCGGGTGTCTTCCCTTCGCTCTTCATGTTTTGTATTCTAAGAAAGTCAACAAAACTTATTATGATCATTAAATTCTGAACGATTAAAGTTACGTGGCATCTTCGATCTGGGAGTTTTCACCCAGAAATGGGGTTTGTGTTTCCGAGAACGTGTTTCATGAACGCTTTAACCGGGGAGTCCCCTAAAAGCGACATCTCGCGGGAAGATTCGAACTTTGAGTTATCCGGAAAGTTCCCACTGTTTTTTAAGGGAAATTCGTCGGCAATATTTATATATGTCGATATATATTTATCAATTATGTGTGCATCGTTTTGTTCCCTAACTTTTCTCCATTTTTAAACAACTTGAAGATACCATCCTCTCAGAAATACTCGGTTTTTTCGCGGAAAAGCTACTGAAAATTGGTAGGAACTTTTCGTGACGATCCAATGGTAATAAAATAAATCCGTGTAATGAAATAATATTAGAAATAATATAGTAATAAAATACATCCGATATATTTATAATTAAAACATATATATGCGTTTGAGTATCCGTTACTTTTAAGTAAAGCACGCGTTTCATTAATTGTTATGTAAATATCTAAAATATACGCATAATTCTACCTGGTTTTTGTGACGTCAAACGGCATTGAATTAAATGTCGTAATGAATCCCGACATCATGGATGCATAAAAATGGAGTCCTATTCCTTCCACGACTTGCACTGCATAATAAATTACGCAATTAGTTGTATCGCACTAAACGAATCACTATAATACTATAATAATAATAATAATAATAATAATAACACTAAATATTTTATTAATTGACGATAATGAAAACCGTGTGCTGCGGTTTTCATTCATTTTTTAGCAAATTCAAGGTTTATGTCGATTATATAACGACAAAGGTACTCACATCTCGAAGATAACATCATCTTTGCTTCGCTATACGTTGCCAACTGTGAAACATTTACTATGACAGCCCTTCCCATGGTTGCTATGCTACCCCTCCAGAGAGTGGTAACCCCTTCTTCCTTGACGATTCTCGCAAACGCGTCAAATACATTTTTGTAGTTTCTTCTTTGATCTATGTTTCACGAGGAATAATTTAGATTTCATGGAACAGGGTTTTGGAAATGGTGGCTTTACTTTTAAATTCGACTTACTATACTTTTCTATTTTATTTACTGCTAGTAGTTCATTGTGTTTCTTTACGTGGAAATAATCTTGAATAATTTTAGTTCTTAACCCTTTCGCTGCGGAGTGCTCAGAAAAGAATTGCTCTCTCCGCAGCAGGCGCGATAGTAGAAGGTTGTCCGCGCGATAACATCGTTCCTAAAACGGTGTGCGGAGCCAATTTTGAATAACAATAATATTAGCCAAACAATAATAATAATAATAATAAGAACAATATTAGTAATTTTTCATAATCTTTAATAATCGAAGACAAACGAATTAATGGCCATTATTTTGCAGTTAGTAATAGCAAAAATGCAAAATAAATGCACGGCGCCTATAGGCGCTGTTCGCTCAGGAGAAGCGTCTATAGTTGACCGCCTAAAGGCGCTGTTCGCAGCGAAAGGGTTAATGATCTTTTCTGTCCTGGTTTTCTAATTATTACCCACCTTTTGGTAATCTGCCATCGGCAGTCATTCTGACCAACGCAACGTCAGCAGGGGTGCCAATAAAAGCACCAATGGCGCCCGCTGTTCCCGCCATTAGAGCCGTGACATGAAATCGCGGTGCACCCTCGTGGTTTTCTCTTTTGAAATATGCATAAAATGTATCATTTCAAATGTCATTATGCAAGCATTTCTATCTACTTATAAGTATGCAAGTATAAACAATGCTTTTTGTAAACAATATGCACCGGAACTCGCATCTCGTTAAGCTTTTTATTAAAGAAAAGTGATATTGAAATCTTAATTTAAATCAAATTTGAATCTGCTATAGTTACGCCACCGAGTAACGTAAATAAATTAAATGTCATTTATTTTAAGTAGTTTTTATTGTAGACACTTAATTATTATGTTTTCATGGAGAAGAATATTCATCATGAATATTATGCTGTTTAGATTACCACCAATCACAAACGTGGCTTTATAGTACTTTCAAACTTACCGCCAATAATCTTGCAACTGATTGTATATTCCAAGCCTTACAGTCGTGTACGTCGCTTGACGCACGAGCCCTGCACTCAGACCAGAATAAAATTTCAAAATCCCCTCATTTCGAAAAATGGAGCCAACTATATTGCCAATCGAGCTTTTTTCCTTCTGTACCTGCATTCGGTTTTTAATTACGTCCATTGGATGCACTACGCAAGTGGCCGCCATTCTGAGAACCATTTTGAATGATATTTCGGAGATATATTTGAAATTATAAAATTCACAAATAATGCAGTATAAACTATTTTTCGTTTACTTTCTTTGCAATTAATATTAATGTTGTGAAATATATTTGACGAGTAAATATGACTTTCATGAATTAGAGATACACAGTTGACATAATTAAGAAATGTGTTAATAAATGTATAAATGTTTAGAATTCTCAGTTTTAATTACCCAGATACACCGGCGTTTAGAAAATTGATCACAGGCGGCAAGGGTTGCTTCTTTTTCGGAGGAGGTTGTTCACCCTTTTCCGCCATTTTCGTTGTTGACTAATACTTCGAAACGACGGCGAAATTCGAAAATAATCCAATTTTCAATTCCACCTTTGAATCAGTGCTGTAAGAGTTGTTCGAACAGTAATAATAAAATAAATATAACCTTTGAAAGATTACTATGTCATATTCCTTGGAATCTGATGTTAATCTATCAGTTTATAATCGATTCGCAGACAAGTTCAGACAGTATAAACACACGTGAATGTAAATATGGCACTCTTTAACAACTTCAAGCGGTCAAATGAAACAGTTTAAGTTCCCTTTAAATCGAAACTCTTTAAATTAATTATTTTCGAAATGACATATCGCCGTTTTCTTTTTCAAATCGAATAACTTAACAAACTTAAATTCACTAGACAGTACAGGAAGATATATAAATGATATAAATGAAGATATATTCAAATATTTTATTTCAGAAAAAATCATGTAGAACTGTTTACATAGAATTGAGTTTTTTTTAAAGATAACAGATTTCATGCTCCGGCACGGGTTTCGTACAAACACGACGACTTTTCTGTTTTCTTTTTGGTTTTGTTTCAACAACTTGTCCCAGTTTTTTCACAGGTTTAAGGCCCATTTCCTTCTCGCATTCCTGGAATTATTTGTATATGTAAATTTCGTATAACGCGGGTGTTAGGTTCCAGGGAATGGTCGGGTTATAAAAATCGTATTATGGGAGACACGGATTACATAGACACGTTATATCGAAATCGCATTATATAAGTGCCGCGTTATAAGAGGATCGTCACAATTTGTGAACCGCGTTATATAGGAACTGCGTTATATCGGAACCGCGTTATTTCGAAACCGCGTTATATCGGAACCGCGGTTTATGAGTACCGCGTTATATCGGAACCGCGTTTTATCGGAACCGCGTTATATCGGAACCGCGTTATATCGGAACCGCGTTATATCGGAACCGCGTTATATCGGAATCGCGTTATATCGGAACCGCGTTATATCGGCATCGCGTTATATCGGAACCGCGTTATATCGAAACCGCGTTATATCGAAACCGCTTTATATCGGAACCGCGGTTTATGAGTACCGCGTTGTATAAGTACCGCGTTATATTGGAAACGCCGTTTATAAACACCGCGTTACATCGAAACCGCGTTGTACCAATACCGCGTTATATCGGAACCGCATTGTTTTTTTAAATACATCATCCGTAATAAATATTTTTACCTGAATAGCTTTCAAAATAGGATACAATGGCCTCACACCCTTTGAACTTTCGAGCACTTCGTTTCCGTACTCAAGGATTTTTTGGTTCATTTCTTCAATATGGGTTTTTGGGCACTTAGCCAATTCTTCTAACGCTTTTTCCCGCAATTCTTCGGCTTCTTTCTCTTCCTGGAAGTATATATATATATATATACGAAGAGTGTATTTTACCAAAAATATTATTCATCCATATTTTGTATGAAAATGTTAAGAAAATTTGATGTAGCTTCAAACATTTCGAGAATAAATACTGTGACCGCCGTTATACCATAAACAGTAAAACACTTAAGATGCACCATACGTGTACTTTTCATGCATCACAAAAATATCGATATTAAATCTGTATTAAGAATGATTTTACTAATTGTAAGAAAGACCTTACCAAGTGTTTCTGTAAAACATTAGCGTATTCCATCTTTTTCTTCTTCTCTCTAATTCTCTCTTGAAGTTCTATTTCCTTATCATGCTCGTTCCTTTTAAATCGTTGCATCATTTCCCAACCTCTCAGTTCTTTCTTCTCCTGCTCTTGTTTGTCTTTCGCGGCTTCCGTTTGAATTCTGATACGGCGCATCTCTTCGCGCATCGCGCTATCCTTTTTTATTCGCGCTGCCCGCTTCTCCTTTTCCGCTGCTTCCTGCTCCTCGATCGCTTTCATTAAGATTGCCGCCGCCATCTTGTCATCAGGCTGTTTGTTTCCGCCGAGGATGTTTGCTATTTAATTAATTCTTTATATAGTAACTTGAAGTTGCAAAGTGACAAACAACTTATATTATTGTTAGTAATTGTTGTACACGTGGTTTTTATTAGTATTCACTGCCGTACGTATACTTTTTACACTCACTGTACCTGCAAGCTCTGCTTTCTCTTCCCTTTCTTCTTTTTCCCTGCGTTCCACTGCTTTGTGCATTTTTCTTATTCGAGCTTTCGTCGCGCGATAAACTTCCAAAGCTTTGTCCTCGAATTCCTCTTCGAGCTTCATTTCGAGGGCGGACTGACTTTTCTTTGCAATGTCTTCTTTGAAAGATTGCTCCAACTTCTTCTTGTTCTTTAACATCTGCACAAAATGGCGGTACTCAGGGAAATGTTACGCGTTCGGAAAAGTGTGTAATAATTGTGAATAATTATATGTGGAACGTTCTTTTTCAAAACCATCAGTTTTCGCCGGTCAAATTTTGACTTCTTTCAATACTTTTGATACTCGATTTCGTGTGTTACTTGAAGTAACATCTTTTATAGTGATTTTTATGATTATTGTCAACATAATAATAATAAATCAACCGAAAAGTATAAAAAGAATATGATATGCTTGATGGTTAAGAAACACGAATCTAAATGACTTCGTTGACCACCTAGTCGCCTTTTATAATTTAATTCATAATTATTCATTTTAATTTCGAATCATATTTTTATTATTCTAAATATTCTGATTTTAAATCTGTTAAAAAAGGAAAACTAACCTCCTCCATTTCGTATTCCTTTATAAGTTGCAAGTATCGGGACATGTTTGCTTGTTCTTGCTTTTCGCTCTCAAGTTCCGCCATCTTGCTTGCTTTCCTCTCAGCTTCGTTTTCTTCGATTCTAAAAAAGACAGACTTCTTTCAATAGAAGGGCCGATGTTAAATCTAATGCAACATCCGGTCCGGAAATGGAAAACCTCGGTATTGCATATTAATAGTAACATTTATTAAATATGCAATACTTCTTAATTAATGGTTATTTAAAAATTGGTTGCATTAATTCGTAAACTGAAATGAATTTGTGAAAAGAAGTTGCAGGGTATTGAAAAACTTACTGGTTTTTAAGTGCCATATTATATTTGATCATCTTCTTACGCTTTTCTTCTGCCTTTTCATGTTCTTCCATTTCATATTTCATGCTATCTGATTTTAATAAATCTACGTATTTCATTTCCACTTCTTTATCGAGCGCTTTAATAGTTTTATGGAGTTCTACTTGATCTTCGAGTTCCCTCAGACACTAAAACAGTGTTTCACCACATAATTTTTCATCGAGCAAATAAATACTTTTACAGAATAATAAAAATTACCTTACATCGATATATTAAAGAAAAAGTATTTTAATTAAATTTCGTATTCAAGTCAATTTAATGAAACGATTCCAAACATTTCATACGACGACTGTGCTGTATATTTCGAATTTTATTAAATTCATTATTTTGACAAAATATTTCATCAAAAATGCCCCGAAAAAATCGTTTTTGAGTGCATCATATGCGGTGTTTTTGTTTTTGTTTATATGTTTTACGAACGGAATATAATGATTGTAAAAATTAGAACTAAAAACTGAAGTTCGACGGGATGAAACGTTTTTTGGGGAAGAAATATTTCGTAAAAAGTACCTCCGAAACTAGCAGAGCTTGATTGATTCGTCTGCATAAGGGTTTCCTTTGAAACATTACTTTTTTAGCTTGTTCTATTATTCTCGATTGTTCAAGTGCCTTCTTCTCCGCCATTTCTTTGACAAACCGTTCTCTTTCCGCATCCTCCTGCGCCTTTCTTGCTAAGTACTCTTCTTGCTTCCGCTTCCGCACTTCCTGTTGCGCGATACATTTATGTATTTTCTTATTTCAGAGAATCGTTTAATATTTCGTGAATTCACCCCCAAATGTTTCTCCTCTTTTTTCTTTGTCTCGGAAGGTTCCTTCATTGTTTCTGCAGCCGGTGAAGATATAGGTTTCACGGATTATTTTTCTGCAAAACAATGTTATTTTAGAAAAAGAATAAACGCATATTTAAAAAATATGAAATCTATACTGGTATCCCTCGTATAACGCGAGAGTTAGGTTCCAGTGGAAGGTCGCGTTATGGGAGACACGGATTACATAGACACGTTATATCGAAATCGCATTATATAAGTGCCGCGTTATAAGAGGATTCACGTTATATCAAAACCGCGTTATATCGGAACCGCGTTATATCGAAACCGCGTTATGTCGGAACCGCGTTATATCGGAACCGCGTTATATCGGAACCGCGTTATATCGGAAACGCGTTATATCGGAACCGCGTTATATCGGAACCGCGTTATATCGAAACCGCGTTATATCGAAACCGCGTTATATCGGAACCGCGTTATATCGAAACCGCGTTATGCGAGATTGGAATTACAGTAAACTCTCGTATAATACGCGTTCTTACAACGCGCTAAAGTTATTGCGACGCCTATTTTTTGTATAAGTGCCGCGTTATAAGAGTACCTCCACAATTTGTGAACCGCGTTGTGTAAGTACCGCGTTCTACGAGGGTTACCTGAATACTACTGATATTGAAAGTGCACTGAAAGGCTAAGAAATTTAGTTCCTGCCAATATTACAAATACATGTGCTCCAAATGTCAGTGGTACTAACTTTCGGAAATAGAGTCGTAGCTATGGAAACCATATTGGATTGGTCAATACGATGTGCAAGACATACGTTTTTTAATGTTTTGACATCAATATTTCTGTCTGATATTCCGAAGACTTCAAATTACTGCAAATAAAGAATCATAAAAATTTGTAGGTTAATAAGCCTCCTTGTTGTTAATTATTCCGTAATTAATTTCTAAGAGCACGCAGAAAGTGGTTAAACGAACGAAAACGAAAGAAAGATGTAAATCGATTCCCAAATTGAATGACTACTTTTAATGATACACATTGTACATCGAATTTTATAAGTTTTATCAATTTTATTATTAATATAAAACAATAAAACAAATTAATACATTAATACATTCATAAATGCATACATTGCACATTAATTTAACCCGTTTTATGATTGTGCAATATAATTATATGGAAATAGTTATAGTTACAACTTGTAATTATATCATAATAATTCGATGAAATTCATTTATTCTTAGAATGCTGGAATTCATAGATATGTCATCATTTATTTACTGGTTTGTTTCTCTCATAATAAACGAAAAAGTCATATTTTTCGATGCACCGAACGAAGATTTTTATGATATTGAATATAACTTCAGACAGAACTAAAGATAATAATATCAATAAGAGAGTGTTTTGCAGTTTGGAATGTTGGTAACTCGTTTCCAAAATGTCGGTAACATATTAAAATGGGAACTGACACTTGTCGCCCTAAATTTGTTGCAAAACATACGATAAAGATGCCTTGCGTCGGTTCTGCAGTCATCTTTTTTATCCCATTAATTTCCGGTAAATTCTTTGACCAGTTTTAAAGTAATTTAACATAATTTCAGGTATTAAATAATTCCTAGAGTTATAATAAACTGAATTGTGTTCTTTCGACTTCCCTTTGGCCGGCATTGAATGTCTAAATACCAACCGTCTGCCACAATACCAACTAAAGCAATGTATTATTAAAACGTACTTAAAGTTGGCTGGACTGTAAACCATTAATCCGAATACTGTTAAAATAAGAAAACTGGTATATATTTAAATTGATTATAGAAACATAAGATCGAATTAACAAATATAACCCAACTCTACTTAAGCGCCTCATAACAATTCATTCTAAAACCATTAAAACATTCGAAATTAATATTCCCATTCTTGTCGTTCGATTATTAAATACTACCATTAACATTCTCTTAGAAATATACATTGAATAAATACATATTTTGATGTAAACTACATATTTAAATGTTCGATAACTTCCAGCCATCGGCGGTTTATCTATCACGAATTCAAAGGTCTCTGAAGTAAGTCGCAAGATGGCCGCGTGGCGCGTCCGTGCACCTGTAGTGACAGCACGTGTTACAGCTGAGTGGCGGTTTCGTTCTCGAAAAAGTGAGTATAATCGTGTTGTAAGGGTGTTCCGAAGTTTCCTAGGGCTACCTGCGTGCCCAATAATGTCCCCCCGAAACCACTGTTACCACTAATGACCCATAAATCTCCAGCGTATTACGAATCCACTCGTAACAGTGTTCTATTTATACGACGCTGGCACGTGTGCCGCCAATGTGATCATAATCAATTTCTGATCGCTAATTAATCGCTGGTGATACGATAGTGCTAATTGCTAAGAGCTACTGAGTTACAGTGTACAAAAATGCATGACATCCGGCCCGATTTTGTGTAAACAATACCCTTTTCGGTGGCGATCTAAGGGCATTGTATTCTTAATGTTGATACTAACCTAACCCTTTGCAATCGGACTGGAAACCATATCCGATAAAGAGAAGTGCATTTTTATCGTTGACGTGTGTAATGCGAGCAACGTGCAGTAAAACACGGAGAATATAAATGTTAATTAAGTGATGTTATAAAAATAATCATTGATATCAGCATAAAAACAATAAACTTGTTAAAACGAAGTTGTTTACAATGAAATTATATTATTTTCGGTGATTCTAGTACGTCGTAATACTAGAACTACCGGACGGGTTAAGTAACTTAAGTAAGTCTGCCATTTTTAGTTTAATTATTCGAACACACCACGGCGCATTGTTTGATATATTTTTATTTTGTGTACATAACGGAAATAATTTAATCCAATAATGAACTTAAATCCGACGGGCATCATTTATGTATTAATTAATGTGTAAGCAGAACTGAGTACATGTTCCGGGAGTTCTAGTGTTAATTATATCTATTGATCAAAGTAATTATGCAGTGAGACACCGAAGAGGTTAACGGCCATTGAAAAGAAATAATAGATCTACGCAAGTACGATAATCGATAACTGTTATCTATAGATCATTCGTAATCAATCTGATGCAATTCTCGTGAAATATTATATTCTCTTCGTAGTTTTATTTCTAACAAAGTTTTCGGGAATTAAAAGTTTCAGTCGGGGCTATTAACATTATTGAACATCGTAAGTTTGATTAGACTACCGCAAAGAATTTGTTTTCACGAATTTTTGCTAAGTCGAGTTGGTATTTATATGTTTTATAATTAATGCTAAATGTTCATCTCTATATTCTTCGATCTGTATATGATATAATATGTTGTTATAATAGTTAATTAAAATAATTAATTATTGTATCTCGTCGAGATCGATATGCAGTTTGAACGACTTTTGAACCCTGCGTCTGACAATTCTTTAATTTATTTAAAATAAACGATATAGTGATTCCGATAAAGGCACTACTGCTGTTTAAAAAATGGCGCCATTTTTCGAATCCATTAGACGAACGGATAATTGTTTTCACTGCTATATGAAAACAGTTACTGTAATACTTTCACGTACTGAATAATTTTTCACCATTTATAGCTTCCTGCAACTTTGAAGTCACATCTTTCATTTCATTTAATCTTGTTGTTGTAATAATAATTACATTTCTTGAGTGTTGAAGTTGCCCGTAATATTGTTAATATATAGTGTATACTTTCTGCGGCTATTGATCAGACCAACAAATTAGATGAAAACGTCTTTATTTAAATATGTCGACGAAACTTTTCAGTAACACAATCGTTACCCTCTTCAGTCGAGGATTGTTTACAAGAAGTCCTACGATTTACTCCTTTACATTATTTTCGCCCTAGGTGCTAGCGTCTTAATTGTTATATTAAGACTCTTGTAATAATAATAATAAAAGTAACGAAATTATAATTTCGCTACTATTTTCATGTAACGTACCTTCCTTAGAATCGCGTTTAATTGGATTTACGTCATACGATTTCCGTTTAGACCCAAAACATTGCGTCCACAGAGTGTGAACAACTTCTCGTTATAATATTCTATATATTTATTTGAAGAAACATTCCGAATACTTTGCGCATGCTCGCATTACTCCAAAACTCGACGAAATAATCAACATGTGGCTAAAAAAGTCACATTACGAATATCAACCTTGAACCCTTTGGCATTTATGGCAGATAATGCTTAAAGTAATTTGAATTAACGACCCATTCTTTGTGTCGCCGCATAATACTATATTTATTGCTTATGAAATTTAATACCGGAACTAAATGTCAGTTTTCCATCACTAACAAACAGCGAACATTATTCTCTAATACGAGCGATTACCATGTTACCATTGTATGCAAATTAACCTCACTAAAATGAGTGTTCGCCGAAATCGTAATCGACTCGATTTTAATATGAATAATGAATATTAAACGTCCAGCACATTTAGTTTAACATCATACTGGATATTCCAGGTGAAAGTGATAAAAAGACGAGGCATGAACAGACTTGATTTCCGAAGTGGACGTTAAGGGGTGAGTGTATCATAACCTCAAACTCAATGGTCCTTTAATTGAATACATTTCCATGGAGAACAGTACTTTCAAACTTATTGTGATTCAATTCAGTTACGAATTATATTAACCCTTTGCACTAGAGATTATTTATTACTACATCATTGAAAATAATCACCAATAATAAACAATGACTGGAGTATAAATCTTAATCTCTCTTGGTAGCCTTAATAAATTGAGTGGCGACTGAGAATCGCCACCGGGTGCTACGGGTTAATAATGAAGTAGAAATAAATGGAAGGAGCAGGGATGGTTGAATCGACGAGAGTCATATTTATCAATGGAACATATTTATTAAAAAATCTAGCATCATTTCCCTACATCTACAGTAAATATCACAGGTACACGTTTCTCTATCACAAGAATCTCCGCACGGTCATTATCCGGTTGACAATTGAAACAATTGGATACAAGATCGTTGAATGATCACTAAACAAAAACTTACTATCATTGACCGGGGAGCATACGCACATAACAACGTTTATTTTTTAGCGCGAGAAAACAATGTTCTTCCGCGCGCCGATTCAAGGCTTAAACTCCACCTATCGGGTTCGGCGCGAGGAAGAAATGAATAGAGACGCATGGTGTTCTCGCGCCAAAATAGACAAAATAAAAAGAGAAAATTCTCGATAAAATTATGAAATAAACAATAGAAATATCTAACTGTCGACTAAATTAAAGCTTCGAGACCTTAGTGCGTACACGCAGGCTCATCATTTACATCGAGATCCTAATACTTCTGACTTATTAACGTTACTACGTAAATCAAGTTACAAAATTCCGTGGTTATATTATAGGAGAACATAGTCCGATCATTCCTCTCGTTTCGTTTCACTCTGTCTCGAGCAACTGGAACATCTTAAACTAGTCCTCTAGTCTTCACGAATTTGTCGTTGCACATCCCGCGAGCGATGTAAATATCCTTCTTCTTCGTTATTCTTGGAATGAACAAGATTTCTTCATGAAACATAGGCTTCTTCTTCTTCTTCTTCTTCTTCTGAGGTCCTCCAGTCATCCGTTCAAATCACAGACGAAATTGCAACACCGGCATTGCTTTCCCGCAGAGGGAATACTTAGACTTTCAGTCACAACAACAAGACGTTAGTCTTCTTCGTGTTCTGTTTCGTGACAGAAAGTCTGTTGGTTGGGTTCTTAACCAGAACCTTGAGCTCCACTTCTCTGACTTCAAATCCATCCCATTACCATGGTCTCCAGACGGGTTCGTTAGGTTTTGCTACTTGCAGAAGACCTTGGTGGGTTTGTGACATTCCTTCGATATCCGTTCTGACCGGAGATGGTTGGCTGGATGCTGGTGTCAGAGGCATGGAGTATTCATCCGAGCTTAATTCGCTGCTGGAGGATGGTGAGGATTGTGGTGCAGCCACATGGATGGTCAAAGGGCCAGTCTTATCCATGGAATTCAATTTGTGTCCAAGATGTGTCATCAGTTTGGTACCCAGAGCAACGTCGACGCCGGGAGTGGCAGCAAGACAACGGCTCACTTCATTGGCACAATGTGTGTAACCTGCTCGGAACCGATCAGCATCGATCACTGGGTTTGCAGAAAGCCGTTGTTGTCGCTGGAGTTTGTTAAGATGGCGAACTGTGAGTTCCAGGATGTCAGCCTTCTCTAACTTGGCAACATTTTCACCGTCACCAGCCAAGGCTGTCACCATGAGGTCCTTAAGTTCGTCTAGGCAACGATTGATGCGTGCTCTGCGTTTGCGTTCAAGCATTGGTTTCATCACCTGGAAATTAAAAAGAGCAAAACATTATAGGCATTGCTTTCTCAAACTATATTGGTAATTAATCAATTTGATTGAATAGGGTGCAAAGTGTGGTTGAATTTACATACTCGATTAAGTACTGAAAGCACTTTTAATCGAGAACACTAGGTTGGCATTAGCTTTTGATAAGGTTATTGATGCCTACCTTTCTGTATTGATAAGTCCTGGAGATTGGTTGCTCCTGTCCATCGACCATCATGATCTGCTCGTGCATCTGCATGGTTAATCCTTTATCGAGAGTAGCTTCACACACCGATAACAATATAACTTCACTGGTATTTGCTTATCGCAGCACACTTTGCGCTAGGTATCCCAGATCGCACAGGTTCTTGTTGAACACGAAAAACTCGTGGTTTTGACTTGGAAATAGTTCACTCGATCCGACGGAAACGTATCGTACTGTATCTCCGACGCGTTTGCTAGTCGAGCTTCCTGAACGTTCAGCGTGATTGTGGTGGCTGTCGGGCGAGGCTACAGCTTATATAGGCAAGGCCCTTCGGTAAGGCGGGGCGAGGGGTCGCATGCGGTAGCTTGGTGGGGGACAGGCCTTCCGTGGGAACGGTCCGTAGAGGTTGGTTCCCAAGCAAGCACACCACCTGTAAGCGGCAGCTGCCAGACACGCGCCCACACCAAGCCATCGTCACCGTTTCTTCATCTTCGTTCCACCAATTCCTCGCACCTATGCCTTCTATCTCTTCTGATCCTCCTCGGGTAAGTCGTGCCACGGTATGCACGGCTTAACTTTTCCTCTCTTTCTCTTTTCTTCTCTTAGCCTGCTCTTTCACGAGCGCGCGCTCCTACAGAAGGACCCCGATATCATCGTGCTCTCCTTGTCTCCCGGCAAAATAGGAAAAGAGTTGTCCTCGTTCAACCCTGCTCTTTCTTCTTTTTCTACGTTGCTCTACTCACCGCCAGTACACTCGTGCTGCTTCTTCTTATCGTACTTCAGCCCTCCCTCTCTGTCTTCCCTTCCTATAAACATGTTGCGCCGTCCTTCTCGATATACCGGCTTCGAGGAGCGTGCTGGGCACAAGTCCGCCGTTCTCCTTGTGATTGCAATCCCACCGGTTACACGTTACTGAATCACGGAACGTGTATCTATGATACCAACTCACGAGGCACTGCCACCGCGAAATGATACCACATCTTCTCTCCTCTCAACCCACCAATTGATCAATCATTTTCTTCGTGTATCAACCACTCGCGTGAGAGACAAATATTGTGCGATAAAAAATGACACTATGAAAGGGATATGATGAATCGTTTGTTACGGCATCGCGTGGGCGCGGGTCTCGCGCAAGCATTGTACTACGCTGTGATCATAATTAATTATCACGGTCGGCTTGTAATCTTTTTACATGCAAACACTGTTCTGCGGGGTTTTCTAGGACGGAGATAAACAAGGATATTTTTGTATTCATTTAGATATATTTATTTATGTATATATATGTGTGTTTATGTTGGTAATTTCATTTATATTTGTATTTTTATTAGTTTAATATTTATAGACGTACTAAACTAAACGGAGTGAAATTCACTTCTATGATGTGAATACAGTTACTAATTGAAAGAGTATTATTTTTATAATCGGAATACCTTGCATTGTTAAATTGATATTTTTCCGTACAACACTCTTCCGCGAAAACCGAAAATTCGGAGTCATAATTTTCGCGCACCAAAGTGCAACAAACGAGGCGTAAAAGTGTACCGTTGTTTACGTTTTATTGCATATCTCCGTAAATAACGTGAAATTTGTAACACCACATCGAGAAAAAGGCGTTTCGGATTTTCATTTCGGCTAACTTCTCGCCGTTGAAAATTGGCCCAAAGTAGCCCCCTGATACGCGGCCTTGCAGGAGGTTTAATTTCACGAAGACGCTCGTAAAGTTGTCTCACTTTTTATGTAGTCATCGTTGCTGAAGAATCAGCCATCTTGTTTGAAGTGTATCCTGTTGGTACCCTGGGAGCACTTCGAATTACTAATTTCGTCGAGACTCCTTGAATAATATTCTTCCGTAGCCCTCCGAACTTCTATCTTCTTCGTGTAATGTAATCTCGCATTCTTCTTCCTCTTCGTCTTCTTCTTCGTGGTACGTCGGTTATTTCGCCGGGGATACTTAAACGTCGTTCGCACCGAATAATTACGCACGCTCGTTTCATCCTTCCTCTCTTTTTCTCTTTTTCTCTTTTCATGCTACTTCATCTTTACGAGATCCTTTTTTCCCTCCTCTTCCACCACATCTATTCCACTCTTCTTCCTCCTTATTCGGTGGTTTCGTTTTTGCCGCGCTCGCGGTGGCCAATTGCACCGTGTCCCCAACCAGTACTGCCACCTTCGTAAAATCTTGAGCGATGTCAAGCTAACTAATCGTAAATCTTCGTTTCTCTTTATACCTTTTTCTCATCGTAATGTTGATTCTGCTCGTTCTCAACTCTTTCCAGTTTCTCTCGTTTCTTAGCATGGGGCCCAATTATCTCGATATTGCGGGGCCTTCTGCATCTCGGAGACGTAGCGTGTGTAGACCTAATTACAATTCATTCCATTCGATTAAAGGAATTATTTATATCGTACGAAAATGTTAATAATTACATTCGATGTTAAAACTTCATTCTCAATATATACTTCGTATAACTCGTCAAGTATGCGAATAATTAAGGGACAGATATTTCAAACGATGTTCGCATATCATGTATCTATATACATCCGATTAACGAGGACAGTTTGTCTAAAAACTGGAATTGTTTTACTAAAAAGTCGTTCAAAATTAGACGCGATTTCCATACATTAATCTATCCTACTCTGTGCGACCTGAAGTTAGCGGAATTCGGGTGCGCGCGCAGTAACCCCGGATCATCACGCGTTCCGCTAACCTCGCATTATACAATGAAATTGCGTCTAATTTGAACCCCTTTTTTGAAAAACGCTTGAACCTTCGCACCTAAAAATGGCGCGCAACATAATTACTTGTGTCTGTACTACGTCTCTTCACAATCTCATTAAAAAATCTCACACACAACTGACAAACTCTCCTCGTAAATATAATTATAGATATTAATGAACTTGCATCATTAATATTAATACTGTATTATGACGGAGAGAGAATATTCTTTGATTAGAGGTTAATATTGATGTAATATAACTTGGACAGTAGTACTATCAATGGGAGTCCATTAAAGTGATAGACAGTCAGTGTCGCCACGTGGCTGCGCGCGCCGAAGTCAGTTTCCTCTCACGTGCCGTTATTGTTCCCTATTTTCCTATGATCTGCCCCGATAATATAAAGTTCCGTTTCCATCGGTGTACAATATGAACTTAATTCCCTTGCGACGATTAGTCCACGTGCCGCTTACACGCGTTACAGCCTTTATATGACGACAGCACGTGTTACAATACCATGTGGGACATTTCGACGTAATGCGTTTGCGCGGAAGGAAGCAGATACGTACATTCGAAAGAGTTCCGGGGAAAAATATATCACGTGACACTTTATTTATTCCTGCTTTCATAATTCTTGCGAATTAAGAGTTATTGCGATTTTCATGTTTTATATGGGAACCAATCAACCGTATTTCACTAATAATTACGAACGTCAGAATGTTCACTTATTTATAATTACTTGTTTTTTTCATTAGAAATAAGAAAATGGAACCTGGTCACAGTAAAATTGCATTTTTCCGTCACGTGCGACAGTCAACAACTTTTCTCACACTCAACCATGACCTTTCCAGTTTCCCATGTTTTAGCGGTGTTGTATCGCGTGCCTGACGCGGCAGCAGGGTGGGGGGGAGTTATTAGTAAGTACATCAGCTGTCCTGGAACATATGTCGCGGGCCGTTTGGCTCGTGCCAACGAAATCATGATCCCGCTTCCCCTAACAGGGGTATCAACCCCCCCGTGAGATTGGTTCGCACGCGCCGATATGTGGGCATCAGAGTTATATCAGGGGAGGGTTGAAATTGTTGGAACGCTAGTAGTATTCCCTATTTAGAATAATTTCACTGGAGTTTCCGTGTGAAGCTGTTTCCTCCCTTTGAACCCCCTCCAACAATATTAATTTTTAATTGAGATTCTTTACTTCAAATGTGAGTCTTTAGATACGTCGCACGTCGGTCTCAAAATGTTTGACTAAATATCTCGGTTTTATAGCGATATTAATTTCTAATTGAGATTCTTTACTTCAAATGTGAGTTTTTAGATACGTCTCTCAAAATGTTTGACTAAATATCTCGGTTTTATAGCGATATTAATTTCTAATTGATATTCTTTACTTCAAATGTGAGTTTTTAGATACGTCTCTCAAAATGTTTGACTAAATATCTCGGTTTTATAGCGATATTAATTTCTAATTGAGATTCTTTACTTCAAATGTGAGTTTTTAGATACGTCTCTCAAAATGTTCGACTAAATATCTCGGTTTTATAGCGATATTAATTTCTAATTGAAATTCTTTACTTCAAATGTGAGTTTTTAGATACGTCTCTCAAAATGTTTGACTAAATATCTCGGTTTTATAGCGATATTAATTTCTAATTGAAATTCTTTACTTCAAATGTGAGTTTTTAGATACGTCTCTCAAAATGTTTGACTAAATATCTCGGTTTTATAGCGATATTAATTTCTAATTGAAATTCTTTACTTCAAATGTGAGTTTTTAGATACGTCTCTCAAAATGTTTGACTAAATATCTCGGTTTTATAGCGATATTAATTTCTAATTGATATTCTTTACTTCAAATTCGAGTCTTTAGATACGTCACACCTCGGTCTCAAAATGTTTGACTAAATATCTCGGTTTTATAGCGATATTAATTTCTAATTGAGATTCTTTACTTCAAATGTGAGTCTTTAGCTACGTCACAAAATGTTTAACCAAATATCTCGGTTTCGTATCATTCTTTTCTCAATACAATTCGATTAAAACACCCTAACCCTAAGAACGTTGATACAAAAAGTTACTAGGATACCTATTCCACAGATATCCCACAATCATCACACTAACCGAACCTTCCACGTTAAAACTATACAACACATTTAATCTTATCATAAGCGCGGCATCGTTATCACAACAAAATTGTGGTCGACCCAAGGAACACAGGGAACCCTGTGACCTATAGAAGGAGCAATGTAACCGTAAAGAAGAGGAGGAAGAAGAATTCTCACGGAGTGTCGGGTTCACCTGGCGCCGTGAGCACATGCCTCATGCACTTCGCCCTATTTAAATGGCCTTTCTCCCCTCTTTAACTTCCTCCTATCCTTTTTTTCCCTTTTTGTCTTTAATTGAATACCGCCTCGTGGCACGTGCTCACAATGCCGACGAAACCAACGCCACTTCCGCGTACACGCTACCGAAGAACTTCCGGTAAAACCTGAATCGGTCAACTTTCCGTGACCTTCAAGCATTCATTTATACCTAGGCTTTCAACTCGTTGTTTACGTTTAATGGCGTGCCTCCTTGTGTTGTCGACTGGCATTTCCTAATCCATTGTTGCACACCCTGGCTACGAGGTCAAAGGGTTACCTTGACCTACTTCTCCGCCAGTTCCGGATTAACGAATGCCACCGGATATCCTAACATCCATTTCGACTCCCCGGCACTTTCAGGTATCAGGAATCTTAATTGCCGCTGTAAACGAGTTTATACGTCGGAGAATTAAATATGCGTGACTTATGCGATGGCTAGTTATGTTTTGCTACCGTGAAGTTCTTTGTGGTAGCATTGTATGATTTGTTTTTATGGACGAGATTATCTCTGATCACGGAATGAAGTTGTTTTGGGAAAAGATGAGCATGAAAGGGTGGAATGTTTTACATTCTTAGGATGTTTAATTAAGTGAGGGATTATAATTATCATTTTCGGGGAAATCAAGATAATATTGTTTGCTGTGTGATTAATAATTTGCAATCGAACAATGATTAAGACTATTTGTACTATTAAGGGTCATTACCCGTAAAATCAATTAAATTAAATTAATTCAATTAAATTAAAGATGACGATATTAAGATTTACTCCAATTGTCGGTGATTTAATATTCGTTGCGAAGAAATAAGTGGCGCAAATCTTAGCTCGGTTTCTTGATGGAATTCCTGTGGCGACTGAGAGGCGCCTTTCGAGTGCAAAGGGTTGAAACTGTGACGGTGAAAGGAAATATTAGGCAGACCGATTAGTTCGTGCTGTTTTAACACGCGAATTGGAAGCGATTTTGATGCAACTTTCTATATTTTTGAAAATTTCTTTATAAGATAATGTTTGTTTGTTTTGAATTACCTGTAATGTTTTCCTATCTTTGGAAACTTTTCATTATTTCGTGTTATTATTTCGAAAAACAATCTGATTTGTTCGCAAAATAATGACGCAAAGGCAGGGAATTTCTGGCCAACCCAATATTTATAAAATACGGTAGAATTACGGAAGTTTATTACGGGATAATCCAGTGTCAGGTTGGTGTCAGTGATCCGTGGTGTGATCCTTTTGGCACGTGCTTTACCGCTTTAGATAATGGGCCTGTTCACTCGTTTATGGGCCTCACAAACACCTCAGATATTCACCGTTTTCATTTGCGGACAACTTCATACTGCACCTTTCAAATGATTACATATTATTCTTACAATCAGTATCAATATACTACGCATGATTCGTTCCAATTAATATTAACTCCTCAAAGAATAGTGTTAAGTTACCGCTATACATATGTTGCCAACTTAATAATAACAACTTAATCAATAACTTAATTAACTTCATTATATTAACACAATTAATTAAAATCACAATTGACCCGCGATTAATTAAACCCGCGAAATAAATTAATTAAATCCGCGACATTCCTTTCCAAACATCCACCATTTACAAATCGCATAAATACACTATTGGAATATATATAGGGGTGATGTTAATAACTAATACAAGTTATTTAAAGCGAGTATTCTTTTATTGAATGAATGCTAGCTGAAGGTACGTCTAACTTCCATCAAAGATTCTAACGAACTCAAAACTGAATCAGACATCTTTATAATATAAGCAATGCGGTTCGGTTCTCTCGACAGTTCCAAGAAAAAGAATTGATAACTTTTGTAACTAAGAACCTTTCTGTAAATCAATCCACCATACACATATGTTTATTAACATAAATAATTCCATATTCCCTGGATATTTATAAACATTGAATGAATTCCTCGCGACGATCACCGATTCCGTTTACACGGAGATTGAAATGTGTTAACAGGGATGTAAAGGAACACGTGTCGAATTAGGGGGTTAAAATCGGTACAGGACGTTCCTTCAGGACGCTGGTCGAAGTTCTTTGAGTTCGTTTCAGTTTGGGTTAAGGGAGACGGGGGAGAGACGGGCCCGATAGGACCCAGAATGGCGTCCTTTGTGGGGTCTTAAGGCTCAAGATTGCGCACGTGCTCGGGTTTCCCACGCGTATAGCACGCAGCCGGTCCTCCTCTCCGATCCCATGGAAGGAGGACACCGAAGTTGAAAAGGGACGGGTTGCATTGTGTCGAGCACGGGTCTGAGACACTGGAAATTAAACTCTTCCCTCTCTCTTCTTCTCTTCTTTTTTCTTCCGTTTTCTCCCTCCTACGGCAAATACCGGTCGACACAAATTGCCGGTGGTGTGAGAATAAAAGGAAACGATTTCGAGACAGCTTCTTGCTTTTTTTCACTGCACCCAACAACCCCCGGGGAACCTGTTAATGGAATGTCCGCTGTGTTGACTGCCAGCTATGCTGATGTGACGTGTATCAATTATCAAATTGCATAATTCTAGGAATACTGACTTAAAGGGTTTTTACATCTCTGTGGAAGAAACGAACTAAATCAATTTATGATTTCAATGTTTATGCATTATTTTAGTGCACTCTTCGAGCATAGGAAGATGTTTAACACTGGAACTATCAAAACAAAATTTTGGGCTAATTGATCAAATCAAATTTTTGTTGATTCCTCAATTCAGAAAATGATTTTTCATACCAATTCTTCTTCCGACTTTTCACGTATTCCGAGCTTTTCGGTAAGAAATGTTACGCGAGGAATGTGAGACGAAAACGCATCGTAGCCTGGGAAAATGAAAATGCAAATAATGATGACAGTAAGACATTTCGAAATCAGATTTTGAATACGTCACGACGAGAAGGACGAAGAGGGTTTTTCTTGTCTGGCATTGGTCGTGACGCAGCTTTCTGAAATGTTAGTAAGGACCACCTATGCTGGATATGTGGACAGATATGTCTGATGGACGTGTTCCTTTCTTATCCCGAAATTCCAGGCGACGCTGACTCACCGTGCTCGTAATTTCCTTCGAAATTAAGACGATCCCACGTGGCTGTCGTTTTAACCCTTTTCGGAAGACCGGCGATGAACTCACGAAGAGAGTTTCTAGGTTATTTGCGAGATTTTTCTATTCGATTTTGAACAGACGTTGTGTAACAGAACTTACTTCATACTTTTATGCATCTTTCGCTGTACAACGTGAAGTTGGCGGAATGCGGTTGCGCGTGCTGCGAGCCGGATATTTCATGCTTTTCCGCTAACTTCGCATTGTACATATTTCTTGTTGATTTGTATCAATGTTGATTTATCATTGATATACCTTTTGCATTGCATAATTCTTTACAGGTATCATACACATATTAACCCTTTGACTGCGGCGTGCTCTCGGACGAATCCATCTATATGGACGGCGTGTTTTTCGCATGTCAGTCGCTGCGACTAGTTGTCCACTGACAGTGACCAAAACAGTACCCGGAAATTTGATGCCATTCTTAGGGTTTAAAAAATAATAATGGCAAAAAAATTAAAAATATCAATTTTTTAAATTTATATTAAGTAACTTTTTAAGCTATTTTAATTTACAGAGGGCATATATATATATACGCTTTTCGTATATATTGATGGATTTGTTAGGGCGTATATATACGCCTTTAGCAGTGAAAGGGTTAATTACGGCAAGCTTAGTGATATGTTTATTAAACATTTAAGACTTACATCGATTGAAAAATAGAGAAATATAACGTGACAAAAAATCTTAATCCACGTACATAAATGATATTGAAATGATCACGAATTTCTCAAGCATTAAATCTGATATCTTAATGAAATCTTCCCTCGGCATATCATTCAGGGAGGAATGTTTTCGAAGTGCAATCGAAATTCCTTGGTTTCCATGGTGATATAAATTCATTTCCCCCTACGGGGACTTATTAACTCAGTCTTTACCATGAACGGGGCGTAAAGAGGCGTCACCGAGACCCTCGTGATTTCGGTTTAATGGAGCCGGAAGCCCTCGTTAAGGCGCACCCGTTAATTGGTCCTGGTGCTTGGACATCGAATAAAAATACGTACTGGGCCCCCCTTCATCGATAGGCCTCTTTCATCTCTTATAAAACCCATCCCTACGTGGTGTGTGCGCACACCTATAGTACTCACATAGTGACGCACACTACGAGGTTATAATATACCCGCGTCGAATGAATGGCGCTGCTGGTCGAAGAGGCACATCTCTCTTCCTCAACTCCAAGATCTAACTACCACCTGCCTCATTTTCCCACGAGAGGCCCCGAGCGAACCACTTCGAATACCGATGAGATAGACAAGGACAGAGTACTTCGTAGGGACGACGAGTTTCGAAGGACAGTGGTGCCACTGGTGGGACGAAGACAGAGAAGGAGGATTCAAGCACGTAAGAGAAGGATAGAATCGACCGATTGAAATGAGTCGGAGTGAGAGAGGGAGAAAGGTGGATAGACGAAATCAAAGGTAAAAAGGAGAAACAGGATATCAAACGATGGAAAAATAAGAGACGGAGGAACGTAGGGTTGTTGAAAAAGAAAGGATAACGTGATCTTAGCGAGGGAAGATGGCGATGGTAAGTGTATGGGATTTAGTTGCGCGTGTGTACCCACGTGTGACCACGTGTGACCACGTGTGTGAAGGGGTAGATGCGGAGAACGAGATCCGAAGGCGGGCAGGTAGAACACGTGCTAGCATTGAGGTGAATCAGACACGCGGGAATATCGGAACGTTGTCCTTTTCCTTTCTTTCTCCTTTTTTACCTTCTCTCTTGCACTCCTTGGCAGTATTTCTTTTTTCTTTTTTGCCCAGAAATCTCATCGTCAAACTCTTTTTGGGAACTTTGATTCGCTGAACGTACGATGTCGGTTTCTTCCACGTAAACCGTGGGGTGGCTCATTTTTCTGGCCCTCGAATGTTTTGCATTCCTTTTACCTTATCTTCATTGTTTTCTTTTTTTAAACGAAATCAGATAACTCGAGTTTAAATATGTTATTGGCGAACCGGTCTACCGAATGCCAGTTGGAAGAATATAATTTAATGAATACGATAATACTAATCGGGGGCGAGCCAAATTTAATGAAAGGGAACGGGGTCCTGTTTAAGATACATATTAATTGCATTACAAATATATCATTTGATTGTAATTAATTGACGCTTGACGTAGCTAATATAATTTAATTCATAAAAGAAGATATCAGTATTTCGTGGAAAGTTCTGTTTAATTCAATTCGATTTATTAGTTTATTAGATTTATCAGTTGGATTTATTAGTTTATTAGATTTATCAGTTTGATTTATTAATCGCGTTTCTTTTTCAACGTAATTTCTTTTTCCAATTAATCTGTGAGGTTAGGTATGTCGTAACACTACTTCGAAATGATAGCCAGCCGCCATCTTGAATTCCTCGGAGCCGATTAAGGCGCAAACTCATTAAGAAGACCATCAAGTATAATTTGTTTATTATTAAACTAAACCACAGACTCTTTTATGCACACCAATTCGTGTGCCAAGAGATGAAATGAATTTCGAGTACAGTGAAGCAGCGCATAAAAAATTGGGAGGTAACTCGTCGAAGTAATACGTGTTATTTTGAAACACGATAGCCAACCGAAGTATTTCAGCTACCGAATATAACATGGCGTACCATGTACTCTTCAATTTTGAAGTCAACGAGTTCGGGAGAACTTGACAGGTGGATTATTTCTCTGAATGACGTGCCTGAGAATTCTTCATTGCACGTAATATTTGCATGCGTCTGCATAGGAATATTTGCGTAATAATGGAAGGTAATTGTCCTCCAATTACTTTCCCCACGATATCCTGCCTCCGTTCTACACGATCTCTTTTTTACACGAACCTGTTGTTTTGCTTGTAACACAGAAGTTATTGATATTACTTATTTCAATATGCGAGCGTTAAGCGTCTTGTTATTTAGGAACGTTTGCGCGGGAATTTCAATTTTCACGAAGTATACTTCGATCGTTATCGAATATAATGGCGGTTTTATTTGTGTTGTCAGAAAAGACACGTCAACCTTTCTATGTATTTCGGAATTACAGTATATTCGGAAGAAACGTGTACGCGTTTGAAGAATACAATTAGTTAACATTTATCAAGTTACTTTGTTACTGTTATAAACGTGAATTATAAACTTGCTTGTTTTGAAAAATGAAGTTAGGCAAGAAATGGTAAAATGATGCGCCCATAAATGACGTCATGCCTGTAGACTCTCGACATTCATCTTTTTTTCTTAGATCAGACCAGTTTTCGTGGATTAGAAACGGTTCGTTCGGTTCTGATTTATCTTTGGAACTCTTTTATGGTTGCTTTTAGGACGGGAAGTTACTAAAGATGGGATTCAATTCTGGTGATTTACTGTACGTTTTTACCACCGGATCAACTAATTTTATTGCTTAATATCCGAGGTTTGTGACACTGGTTAGATGTGTATTTTGTGTCACGGACGAAAACGATTCCTGTTTCATTAACAAGTCAATTTCAAGGCACAAATTCAAACTGGTTTGTGTTAGCTCGTTAGAGTTCATGTTTCGTGAACATGATTGAGTGTAATTCATTCTTATACTTGCGCATTTACTTGTTTATTTGTAACATACCGATAAATAGTTCTACGCGATGTTGATTTAACCTTTTGGACTCGCAGGCGACTCTGAGTCGCCATTCAGCTTATTGCGGCAACTCGAGTGGCGATCGAAATACGACATTAAGATCTTCTCGAGTTATATTTTGTTATTAGACGTTAAATCACCGACGGTTGGAGTCAATTTTATGTCGCTTCTCAGTCGCCACTCGAATTTCCGCGATAAACTGAATGGCGACTGAGAGTCGCTATTAAAATTTTCTCGGGTTATATTTTCTTGTCAGACGTTAAATCACCGACGGTTGGAGTCAATTTTATGTCGCTTCTCAGTCGCCACTCGAATTTCCGCGATAAACTGAATGGCGACTGAGAGTCGGCGAGAGAGACGGTTGGAGTAAAATTTTATGACGCGTCTCAGTCGCCACTCGAATTTCCGCGATAAACTGAATGGCGACTGAGAGTCGCCGACAAGATTTTTTCCAGTTATATTATCTTATCAGACATTAAATCGCCAACAGTTGGAATCCATTGTATGTCGCCTCTCAGTCGCCACTCGAATTTCCGCGATAAACTAAACGGCGACTGAGAGTCGCCATTAAGATTTTCTCGAGTTACATTTTGTTATTAGACGTTAAATCACCGACAACTGAAGTCAATTTCAATGTCGCCTCTCAGTCGCCATTCAGTTTATCGCGGTAATTCGAGTGGCGACTGAGGGGCGCCGCTTCAATTGATAATCCGTTGCAACGATTGTGAAATAAAAAGGGCGTTAGAACCCGACGAAAAGAAGTTCTTTATTATCTCACATTATCAGAATTAATAAACTATTTTTATATAAAAAAGATATCGTCAACGCAGGGAAACAATTAATCGTCAAATCATTACCAACTACTGAAAATAATAATTATTTTTCGACACCGACAATTATTATCGGTATTCAAACAGGAAATGAAACATAAAAAGAACGGAAATCGGTTCATTCAAAAAGTACAACCTGCAGTCAAATGAAGTTGCGCGCGTCGATTCCGACGGTGATTAATCGCTTCACTTATACCGGGATCAATTCTTCCTGATGCAATCGAGAACTTGTTCCGCGGTGTACACGTCCAGTTTGTTGGCTGCACTGAGCACAGATATTGCAGAGTGCCTCCGTTCTTTATCACTGATACAGTGACTTACAAAAGTATTTATGCAGCAGTGAATTCTAACAAACCTCGTAGAACCAGGTTTTATAAAAAGTAGAATTATGAATCGAAGACAACTTCATGGAACCAAAACCATCCAATTCTCACGTAGAATGATCCTCTAAATAAAACCTTTGGGACTTACGTGAGTAATGCACTGCACTTAATGCACTTAGAAGTCACATTTGCAGTCCTCGGAAAGTACAAGTGCCACTTGAGAATGTTTGGAAACTGCTGCTTTGTATCTCGGTTGACTACATACACATTTAGCTTCTTTTTTACGATAAGTTTGTTTCGATAACACGTGTTTTTTATTCCTTGTATATTTTCAGAGTTTTTTACGTGGCACATACAAATATTCAATTCCGACTAAAGTGTTTAAAAGATTTTGGAAGATATGGGAATTTCGCCGAGAATATTTGAAAATTAGGCTTCCTAACCTATAATTATAAACGCATGCGCAAAGCGATTATGTAGATTGCGCAAAATATTCGAAGACTTGAACGATGGCATAAGATAAGTTTTATCAAATATTTTATACGAATTTGATTGCTACTCGTCAGGTTTATTGAAAGAATTGCTATTCATTTTTGAATGGCATTTCAAAAAAGATAAAAACAATGATTACGATGCATCGCAACGTTGAGTGACGCCATTTTTGTTTGCTGCGTGCAAACGCAATGCTGGTAGTTCTTTTTTACCCCAAAGGTGCGAAACTTATTGTAAAGATGTCGAAAAATGTCGACAAATCCACGGAATAGAATAAAACCTAAATAACCCTTTGAAATTCGAATATGTAGTTATTTAGGATTAATCACGTAAGAAGTACCGTGGGAAAGTCATAAAGTGGATTCCGCGAGCTAAATCTGAAGACAGTCTTCATGTATTATTATCACGTGGATGCTGAAGAACTTAAGGACGAAACTAGGAAGATTAATTCAAGTGAAATATTGAATGGGTTGGCAGCATTGTAACATGGCTGTAATGAATACGGAGACAGAATCGGTTGAACGACCGTGAAACGCACTTTTCCCGACTCGTTAATCAGTCTGAAAACAGTAATACGAAGAGTTGTGCGTTTGTCAAAGAGGTAGGATTCGCCACGTATAAGCGCCTCGAAAGCATCCTAATTAGGCAATGAAAGGACTCTTTGTGGTCCTCGAAAGAAGACTGTCGAAAAAGGCGCCGGGTAACACGTGCGTTGGACTTTCAAGAGGAGCCGAATAACGAAGTCCTTCCGAACGTTTCACACGAGACAAACGTCGAATTATGAATGGGGCTTTGTGACATGCCGCTCGTCGAATCACGCCTGAACCACCATGTGGATCACGTTGACTTCTGTCGCCAACAAAATCACGATCATTAATAATTTCTGTAATACATAGCAATGGTATAATAACGGGATTACAATAAGTCGCGACTCATCGTCAGTTGCGTGCGGTGATTGAAGTGGTGATTGTGATTTTTAATTGCTATTTAGATTTACTCCACTTAGGTTTTGTTGTTGAACGTTGAATGAGTGATAACTGGAGTATGTCTAGATGTTGAGTCTTCATTGTCGTTCGAATTGTTGCAGTAAACTGAGTGGCGACTGAGAGTCGCCTACCGAGTGGAAAGGCTTTAAACTCTTGTCGAAGAAAGTCAAGCCGCGTGATTGCGTTTCTATAATTCCAAGTTGAAAAATAGCAAGCGACGCAATTGCGTTTCTGTAATTCCAAGTTGAAAAATGCTAAGCGACGCAATTGCGTTTCTCCAATTCCAAGTTGAAAAATAGCAAGCGACGCAATTGCGTTTCTGTAATTCCAAGTTGAAAAATGCTAAGGGACGCAATTGCGTTTCTCCAATTCCAAATTGAAAAATAGCAAGCGACGCAATTGCGTTTCTCTAATTCCCTGTCGAAAAATGCTAGGCGACGCAATTGCGTTTCTCCAATTCCAAGTTGAAAAATGCTAAGCGACGTAATTGCGTTTCTCTAACTCCAACTTGAAAAATGGCAAGCAACGCAATTGCGTTTCTCCAATTCCATGTCGAAAAATACCAAGCAACGCAATTGCGCAGATTTTCTTAGTACAACCTCGACAACTAGTAACAGTAAAAATCCGCATCTACAAAATCCGAGCGTGCAATCAGTGCAATCGACTCTACGGACCAATGGGCTGCGACTTTTATGCATTGACCAGGAGAAGCGCGATCGCGATGTCCGGCGTTCAAACGGTTCAAACCCGCGGTTTCCTTGTTCGATGTGAATACGGCATCTTAGCACGAGCCCCCCCATAAATGTAACAGGATCCTATACGGGTGTTCTACGGGCCGTTTCTTGTGCGGCTACGTTCCCACACTTTCTGCCCCATTGAAAGGGCACACCAGAAGAATTCACCCCTATACATGCCACGAGGGTGAGAGCAAGAGGCTCCAGAACCCATAGAAATTAAGAACGTCCTCCTTTCAGGAAGTCTTTCAGTCGAAAGCGTGCAATGCACGAGCTTCTCTGGAAATTGTATGACCGAACCGTTTCCGCATTTACTAAACTTGACCCTGTTACAAACAGGAATTCTTTTCCCTTTCCTCCCCCTCCCCCTCCGGTCACCGATAATGTTTTGTTTTCAACTTTTGTATCAGGAAGCAGAATGATTCATCAGATTAATTTTTATCTATTACATAAGTATGGAAATTTAATTAACAACACAATAGTCGTTGCCTTTTATACTTCTTTTTATTCCTCAAATAATAAAAGCACAAGATTGTAATATCCCTAGAAATGAATCAATAACTGTTCATCTATTAAATGAACTTGCAAATTATTATTCTAATTCACCTTCGTCGTCTTTAATGTATAGAACTTATCAGGAACAACACTTTCCACCACTTTGTCTTCCATTAAAAAAAGCAGCTTCCAATGCATACCTTTTCACGCCTTTCCATCCCCGAGAAAGATCTGTCATCCGATTGGTCTGTCAGGGGGATGATGACCCTGGGAAAATCGGTGCGGATTCCTCTATTTGCATTGGTCGATGGGGTCGGTCACACGAAAAAGTCCTTTCGCATTCCAGGGGGTTCCCCGCAGGTGTCCCGGGAAAATTGAAGCCGGGTTAGAACTGCACGTGTGCGGTGAACGGTGCATTCAACAGGTAGTCCACCGTGGACTAGAATCCATTTAGGACACACCCCACCCACGCACCAAGTTTTTATACTCGGAAGAGGTAAAAGCCGTTAGGGGTTGCGGCAAGGGGATGATGGTCTTTCATCGGAATGCATGTGCAATGCATATTTTACTACCCCCGTTTGACAGACCTCGTGGAATTCTGGTAACAAATGAAGTACTGTTTGGTATTCATTGTTCCTCTGCTTGTTTTCATTTAGCTCTCTTTTAGTGTCTTTTCAATTTATATATTAACCCTTTGCGGTCGGTGTCCCCGTAGCGGGGACATTTTTAAATAGTCGTAGAAGTCAATAACCCCGCAGCGGGAACCTTACGCATTATAAGTAGTATTAAATGCAACAAATCAGTTTCAACAAATTCTGTGTGTTTTAATATCCATATATTGACTTTAAATCCTGTACGGAAAAGTAATTGCGAAACGATAGATTTGCTCCGACCTACTGGTACTCCCAAAAGCGAAATCTGCCGATCGCAAAGGGTTAACACTAGAACTACCGAGCATATTCTCAGTTATCCTTATAAATTTATTTCTACATAAATTATGGCTCAAGGATGTATGTTAATTAATGGATTTAATTATGTACATTATGTACATCAAACAAAGGTATATAAAATCGCAAACAATGTTGAGCTGTACATTCGAATAACTTTAGACAAAATTGCGAACCAGTCACTTTGACTGCGTTGGTAGTTAGTGTTAACACAGATCAATGAATTATTTATTAATTTGATTACGTGGAAATGGCAATTATTAATATTTACGATATGGAACAATCGCAATTGTTATTCGTTTTTATATATAAGTACTAAAGGGGTAATAATAAAGGATCGACTAATGACCACGAAAACTAACAGTCCCAAAAATCCTACCTCATTAGGATGCAGACTAATATCCTCGTCAATTAGGAAATTCTTAAAATGCAGTTAAATTAGTCCCTCCCATAATCAGATCAATTATGCCGCAGGTCATTAGAACATGATTATACAATTATCCCAATTAATTCCTCATTGTTCCCCTGCTTGTTTTCATTTAGCTCTCTTTTACGTAGACCAATGAATTATTTATTAATTTGATTACATGGAAATGGCAATTATTAATATTCACGATATGGAACAATCGCAATTGTTATTCGTTTTTATATATAAGTACTAAAGGGGTAATAATAAAGGATCGACTAATGACCACGAAAACCAACAGTCCCAAAAATCCTACCTCATTAGGACGCAGACTAATATCCTCGTCAATTATGAAATTCTTAAAATGCAGTTAAATTAGTCCCTCCCATAATCAGATCAATTATGCCGCAGGTCATTAGAACATGATTATACAATTATCCCAATCAATCCCACCGGAAGTCCGCGAAGAACGTGTCCCTAGTCGAGGACCCAAGTTCCTGTCAAGGACCCATCGTTAAGAATCAGTGTCATTGAAACGCGTGTATTGCACGTGGTCAACACGAGACACACCATGGGTCCTTGGTCCCATATTAATCGAAGAGTAGAGTCTTACTTGTTAGAGGCAGAAGTGGATTGGGTCCTGAGGGTAAGAATCGAGGAAAAATCATGGCGGAAAGGGAGATAGAAACTCGTGGTGCGCCACGGGGCAGAGTTTAACACACCTAGTTGCGAATAAGTGTGCAAGACGCGCATTTAGCGCCTGAAGGTTCTTTCACGATACACGCTTATACGAAGATATCGGCAGCTGGCCTGGAATCGTGAGAGACTCGGGCAGATGGTCTGCCATGAAACTCCTCCACGGCACTCGCGTGTACGTGCACACGACCACTAAGGATACCTACACGCCTTCCTAAGGATGGAACCACCGAGGATGTTTCCCACGGACTCCTGCAGCCTCTCATCTGCCGTATTACTACACCACTCTGCTCTGGATTCCCTTTCCCTTTACCTTTCCCTTTCGCGCTTTTGCTCGTCTCCTTATTCCTACCGTATCAAAAGTTTAACGTGAGATCAAGGGAAAGTCCCTTTCCCCCCTGACGGATTACTCGCTCATCGATTTTTACTGGAATTTCGTTAATTCTTTTTGTTCGCTGACAAGGTCTCCAATTTTATTGATTTCCTGCTGGAATATAGTCAGCCTTTATTAGTCGGAGATGAAGAAGTTAATAAACCTAGAATCTGATTTCTGTGTACTCAATTAAAAGCTCAATTGAATTCGTTCAGATATATGTTCATTCATCTTTCTTCGTCAGAAATGGATCTAACTAGATCCAAACACGTAACGCTGCATGGTTCGCCAGCAATGCGTTAAATCACACCGCAAAGGCTTAATCGGAACCTGTTGCGCGTCGAGCAACGAGGGAATGGACGTCGCGCATGCGTGCACTCGGGAGGGGGACACGTGTCAGTGTTGTACATGTGTAAGCTCGTGCTGGAGAGTCAGGAATCGCCATTAAGTGGGTGGCTAAGATTGCCTCCCGTTTACTTTTCTCTTTATCCTTTTCCATCTTATTTTTCTCCTTTTTAGCCCTCTCTCTTTCTCTCTCTCTCCGTGTATCTCCATGGTCAATTCCCCCCACTCCACTGTTTTCACGTGGGTGGGAGGATGCAAGGAGTGTCGGCCGATTAAGAGAAATGATAGCGTGTAGTGGGGAGATGAAACGTGATACCACGTTGGACATACCGCTTAATGAATGACGCGCACACCTACTAAGGTTGTACCTAATCATTCTTACTCTGTTGGCACTGCTGGTTGCGATTCATGATTTACATGGACATCCGTGGTTTCCATGTGTCGTCTGTCCGGTGATGTCCAGCTCGCTCGAGTTAATTCAGAGGAAGAGAGACCGCTGATTTACGTACTATTTTAGTAATCACCGTACGTTGACCATGTGAGCCTTTTAGAAGTCTAAATTGATCAACTCCACTTCGTGCAAATTTCGCAATGCTAACGTCCGGCACATTTGCGACGCGTACCTTCTGAGCTCGTCGTCGTAATAAATTGAATGGCGACTGAGGGTCGCCACCGAGTGCAAAAGATTAAATAATGAATACGTAGAAGAATTAGACTCGGCTAGCATTAATGTCTCGGAAGTAGGGGACACACGTGTTTGTAAAGAAAGAAAAAACATCGGGAGTACTAAGGCTGTTTTGAAAGGCGAGGGCTCCTGCGCAGGGTCGAGAAAGCGCGGCAAAATGCGCGCACGTGAGTGCGCGTGACAGTCCTTCGTCCCCCTACTATATTCACGTAAGTTAAAAGCGTGTATGTTATATACGGTAGCATTGGGGTTCCATGGCACATCCTTCGTCTTTTCTCGTGGCTCTCCCACAAGGTGACGGCAATGCCTGGGGACTTGGGACCCAGGACTGTGGGAATTTGGGACATGTGCGTGCCTACACACGCCGGGACTCGTGGTGCGCACACGATGGGGGGAAATCTGACGGTGTTTGGAAAGAGAGGAGTAGAAGCCTGGCCGAAAAAAGGGAAGGGGAAGAAGAAGAAGAAGAAGACCGGACCTATGCTATCCGCGCGACCACCGTCGACCGCCATAAGGCAAGGAATCCATGGGAATATCGAGCATGTGCAGCGTTTCGCTCGTGTGCTGCACGAGTATGGGGTGCGTCACTATCCCTTTCTTTACTTTTCTCCCTTTTTTTTCCCCCGCCCTCCTTCTCACTCTCCCTTACACGGGATTCCGTGACCTGGCGCATTTCGGGATCTCTTAACCACGTGGCTGCATAAGGAATTACTTTAGGGTGGTTTCATCACGCGACTTACCCCCTGGTTCGTGCTCCCCCTTTCTTTTACGACTTAACGACTTCGATCGGTGACTTACGATTAGATTTAACGGTTAGACTTAGCGTGAGTTACCTTTTTCGAGTAATTACTTTAGTTTTATATCGTTTTGGAGATACTTGAGTGTCTTCAAATTGGTGAGATTACTTAAGGGTTTAACCCATTGACTGCCACGCAAATTCAGCGCGGCTTGCCCTGGGTGGCACGGTTTTATTTTAAAGGAAACATGAAGTTTTACCAAATATAATAATATTAAGTTACTGATATAATATTGCAATGGCATTTACAGTATTTTTATTGACAAAGAAGCAGTACGTGATCTAATCGTCTAAGTTATAATTTGAATAGTTTTAATCATAATTTTAATCATAAGAATTGATAATCAATATGTTCTCTACACTATATACATTTTTCATTCATCCTTTCTAATAGTTCCTAACTCAAATAGCTATTTGTAGCCAATCTAAACTTGCAGCACCCACTACGAGATATCTCGTAGTTGGCAGTCAATGGGTTAAAGTTGCGGGCAAAATAAAAGATCGACATTTATGGATTTCCGTTGGAAATATTAACTGTGGCAGTGGAAGTATAAAGAAGCAACAATTACAAGTTATTTCGAGTCGTTCGGGGATGCAGCTTGCAGAAGCAATGAATTTTTAACGGAACGTTTTCAAATCACCGGGATTTTTTTATTTCACTGTATTTCATACAGAATGCAGAGAGTCGTGAGATTGCAGTTCGCCAAATTACATGTTGCCAACCACGCAAAACATGCAATCGTACACGAGATGCTTGAGTTCTGGGCGAGCTCGCTAATTTTCGTGGATACTTTGTTTTCCTTCCGCCTCGAGGAGAACGCGTCAACACATTGGAAAAGAATGGTCCCTTTTTTTACTGGGACCTTTTGTACATACAAATCTGAAGTCAATAATGTATCGATTAATCTGTGCTAATTATGCGAATTCAAACACAATTAATCACGGAACGATGAAAGGCGATCCCCATTAACCCATTGACTGCCAACTACGAGTTGGAATTCGAGTTGGAGTGCGTTTAAAGAAACGCAATTGCGTCGCTTGGCATTTTTTGATATGGAATTAAAGAGATGCAATTGCGTCGCTTGGCATTTTTTGATATGGAATTAGAGAAACGCAATTGCGTCGCTTGGCATTTTTCGATATGGAATTAGAGAAACGCAATTGCGTCGCTTGGCATTTTTCGATATGGAATTAGAGAAACGCAATTGCGTCGCTTGGCATTTTTCGATATGGAATTAGAGAAACGCAATTGCGTCGCTTGGCATTTTTTGATATGGAATTAAAGAAACGCAATTCCGTCGCTTGGCATCTTTTGATATGGAATTAAAGAATCGCAATTGCGTCGCTTGGCATTTTTTGATATGGAATTAGAGAAACGCAATTGCGTTGCTTGGCATTTTTTGATATGGAATTAGAAAAACGTCGTCGGCGATCTTTTATTTTGCCCGCAACTTTTACCTGTAATTCAACCGACGTACCTGTGTCACGTTCCTTCCAATTGCTTTCGTTACCGGAATACACTCCTTTAACCCTTTAACCCATTGACTGCCAACTACGAGATATCTCGTAGTATGCGTCTGTACCAAAACTGCCAGCTACGAGATATCTCGTAGTGGGTGCTGCAAGTTTAGATTGGCTACAAATAGCTATTTGAGTTAGGAACTATTAGAAAGGATGAATGAAAAATGTATATAGTGTAGAGAACATATTGATTATCAATTCTTATGATTAAAATTATTATTAAAACTATTCAAATTATAACTTAGACGATTAGATCACGTACTGTTGTTTTTTTCAATAAAAATACTGTAAATGCGATTGCAATATTATATCAGTTACTTAATATTATTATATTTTGTAAAGCTTCATGTTTCCTTTAAAATAAACCGTGCCACCCAGGGCAAGACGCGCTAAATTTGCGTGGCAGTCAATGGGTTAACACCAACGGGTTAATCTTGGTGGTTTCACACTGTTTTCATGAAAAGTGATAGACTCCTTTGGTAGTTTAGTGTTAAAAGAGTCACTGAAAACCTTTTCGAGTCGATTCTTCGTGGTACTTACATCGCAAGATTAATTCCTAAGTCAACGGTACTTCCGCCGTAAGTCCCGTAGCCGGAGGCGGAAGTGAACGGTCGCTACTTAATCCGAAAAGCTGGCGGGCCCAAAGTTACACCTACTTAGTCTCAGGTGCCTGGAGGTAAAGTGGGCTGGATGGAATACGAAGCGCATAAAAAAAGCTCTTGGATCTTCGCACATCAGCCGAAGCGTGGATAACAGAGTGAATGGACACCGGATAACCCGTTCCTACCGATCTTACTCGTTCGATCGATGAAAGGCCACGAGTATCGGATGAAACTTGGAAAGCCTGCCATGTTTAATCAACCGTACATCCGTAACTTTAATGCTCGACTACCGAGATACCATCAGATCTTTACCGATATCAGTATTACTGGAGTGCCGATCGAAATCTGGTAACCCTTTGCTACTCGGAGGCGATTCTCAGTCGCCATTTAATTTATAGCAGCAACTCGAGTGGCTATTGAAAGAGGATATTAAAATTGACTCCAATTGTCGGCGATTTAACGACTAATAAGAAAATATAACTCGAGGAAATCATAATGGCGACCCTCGGTCGCCAGTAACGTGAATGGCGACTGAGAGGCGACATTAAAATTGACTTCAGTCGTCGGCGATTTAAGGTCTAATAAGAAAATCTAACTCGAGGAAATCATAATTGCGATCCTCAGTCGCGAGTAAAGTGAATGGCGACTGAGAGGCGACATTAAAATTGACTTCAGTCGTCGGCGATTTAAGGTCTAATAAGAAAATATAACTCGAGGAAATCATAATGTCGCCTCTCAGTCGCCACTCAGTTTACTGCGGCAACTCGAGTGGCGAGATGCGACATTAAGATTTCCTCGAGTTATGTTTTCTTATCAGACGTTAAATCGCCGACAATTGGAATGAATTTTATGTCGCCTCTCAGTCGCCACTCGCAATACCGCCTTAAAATGAATCGCGACTGAGAATCGCCTCCGATTTCAAAGGGTTAATAGATTTTATCTCTTATGTCTCCAACGCTACATTTTTTAGTACATGTTTTGTACTCTCTCCTGTAAAATTGGACTTTTGGAATTCCCTATGTTTTTCTACAAAGAGTCTTCAGTTATTTCGTCCCACGGTTGGTATTTTGCATCGGAATGAATCGAATTCGTTCACTTTCGTGCTCATTACGGGTCACTGTGTCCCACAATAAAAGTCAGTAAGGATTGCTGGCGTATAACAGTGCCGGGTATATTTCTCCGAGAAAGGAGGCCACGTTCGAAACGAATGTTTATCTTTTTATCTTTATCGAGAAATATCAGTTTCTCTCTCATTACACGCGAACATAATCAGATATGTCAGTGCAGTACGAAGTGTCGACGAAGATCGTTACCGGTAACAAGTAATTACCGAGTAATGACCCGCCGCCATTTGTAACCGGCGTAATAACTCGTCATCCGTCGCGTCCGCTGATTGCCTTTCGATACGTTCTCTTAATCTATTCGACCTTTTTTTAATTCAACATTGCCTGCAGGTAGATCAGTTGATTTCATTCGAGAATGCTCTGCGCGAAAGAATTGATTTCCTTTTTTTTATGAATTAACTGTTTCATCGTTCATAGTTGGTCCCCCTGCGAATCTATCTCTGACCGGGTGGCGGCGCCATGTTTGAAACGAGGGTAATGAACGACGGAGAAATGATTTCGCAAATGAAAGTAGAAAATAACTAGATTGTAAAGTAACTGAAAGAAATGTTAAGTGAAAATACAAATAGTACGTGAAAACTAAAGTATTTTTTAATAATAAAATTCTAATAATTCTAATAATAAAATATAACTAGAGAAAATCTTAATATCCGAGTGTAAAGGGTTAAATTTTGATAATGAACGTGTTGCATTTCGGTAAGACAGAAATAACATTTTTATTGCGCGTACTTTATATCAGTAACATGTTTACAATTAGTACAACAAAATTATGATTACATTAATGAGAAACTTGTTTACATATTTTTTAATGTTGTTTCAAATTCCCATAAAAACCGATATATAAGTGTCGGCGCTTTTCAATAATGAATAATAAATAGAAGTTTATTGGACAGGCGTAAAAGTTTAACTGGCCGTAAAAAAGAGCGCGGAATATATATAATTTCAAATTGCACCAGGCTTTCATATCGTAATTCATATTTATTTTTCTTCCCGGTGTCTGGAGTACCTCCTACTTTATAGGTTCTAGGGAATTTATTCTCTTAGATTGTCACTTTCAGTGCATTAAATCGGGGCTCGAGATTGGTTGATTCTTTGAAAGTTATATCTTGGGAAAACATCTAGAATGCTCGTAAATTTTTATACGCCGTTTCCAATTATATCAACATTTTATTACTTCTTTCGAATGTTATTTCCTTCGCATCAACACGCCGCCATTCAAGATGGCTTCCATCCCGAAGAATAAATGCAGTGCAGACAAATTATTATAATTAAAAACTGGCGCACCTCGTATAACGCAGCACTTATATATATTAAATATATTCAAAATTCAAAGTCGAATTTCTCAAAAACAGCGCTCCGTATGAAAAAATTGTATTCCATATTTTCGACTTATTCTTTCTTTACCATAACTTACCGAACACCCTGTATAACGCGACTTCAGTATAACCCATCTACGTAATCCGAGTCTCGCATACGCGACTTTAATAACACACCCTTTCTCAACACCTAACTTCCGTGTTATATTGGGTTGTTCAGAAAGTAATTTCGTTTTTCTTTGTGAAAATGTCAGACAATTTTCGTATAATAAATAAATACTTTATTAACTGATATATTAGCCATTCTTTTCCAATACTTTTTGCCATCTTTCTGGCAGTAGCATGATTCCACGTTCATAAAATTGTTGTATAAAAATATATTCATAAAATCCTCTGTCGGGGAAACGAAATTACTTTAGGAACAACCCAATACAAAGGGTTACCCGTATTCAAATAACGCGCGCGAGTGGAAAGATTACGGGTCCAGAATTATCGATTGGTTGCGCGAAGCAGGGATCTCGTTAGAGGTTAGTGTGCGGTTAACGATCGTCATCGGTCTCGGAAACGCGGTGGAAGAAAAGGTAACACGAAGAAAAGAGCCACGTTCCGTACACGTTCCGTGCACACGCCTTACCGATGTATACCTATATTACAATCGCGACCAATGGAGTGGTGGCGCGAGTGTGCGAGAGAGATGAAGAGTAGGAACGATGAAGTAAGGCGGGAAGAGGAAGAAGGAAATTGATCAGGGTCCCGTAAAGAAGTGGGAAAGAGACACGTGTAGTAAGCGTGTTTAGAGTAGAGTTGAAGCATATAACATTCGACCGATATGTCCTACACGTACACCTACACGCGAGCGTCTTATAAATATGAGGCAGTGCGTGGCGCACCCGAGAGAAGGTGCGTAAGTCCGCATCTGCCCGAGATTCTCACGCGCGACGCATCTGTCTCAGGTTCCCACGAGAGAACGGGCCCCGGAGAACCCGTGGCGGACTCCGCGCTCGAGAAAGTTTCGTCCGCCATCAAAGGCCCATACACGTGGCTGAGACGTGCCAAGATTCGCCACTGTCTTTTCTGCCTTCGATTAGGGAGATCTACGGGGAATCTAAGCACCGAATCAATATTGTGTGATTCCCTTCGCTGCACGCTTGCGATGATCTTTACCTGTTGACTCATGCTGTTGGTAAATACAGAGTGTTTCGATTAGTTGAGTGCCGGGTATCGCAGTTGCGCTTCTTTTAATGAGTAATTAATAGGGGCAGCTCAATGGTGCGCAGTCTGACTGACTGCACGCTCGGATTTTGTCGATGCGTATCTTTACTGTTAGTCTTTATTGAGGGTGCGCTAAGAAACGCAATTGCGTCGCTTGGCATTTTTTTATATGGAATTGGAGAAACGCAATTGCGTCGCTTGGCATTTTTGGATATGGAATTGGAGAAACGCAATTGCGTCGCTTGGTATTTTTTGATGTGGAATTGGAGAAACGCAATTGCGTTGCTTGGCATTTTTTGATATGGAATTGGAGAAACGCAATTGCGTCGCTTGGCATTTTTTGATATGGAATTGGAGAAACGCAATTGCGTCTCTTGGCATTTTTTCATATGGAATTAAAGAAACGCAATTGCGTCGCTTGGCATTTTTCGATATGGAATTAAAAAAACCCAATTGCGTCGCTTGGCATCTTTCGATATGGAATTAGAGAAACGCAATTGCGTTGCTTGGCATTCTTCGATATGGAATTAGAGAAACGCAATTGCGTCGCTTGGCATTTTTAGAAATGGAATTGGAGAAACGCAATTGCGTCGCTTGGCATTTTTCGATATGGAATTAAAAAAATCCAATTGCGTCGCTTGGCATCTTTTGATATGGAATTAGAGAAACGCAATTGCGTTGCTTGGCATTTTTAGAAATGGAATTAGAGAAACGCAATTCCGTCGCTTGGCATCTTTCGATATGGAATTAGAGAAACGCAATTGCGTCGCTTGGCATTTTTAAACATGGAATTAAAGAAACGCAATTGCGTCGCCTGGCATATTTGCATAAACGCAATATTATTTAGACTTATGGCAGAAATAACAAACAATAACTGAAGTAAGTCTTAATGTCGCTTCTCGGTAGCCACAATGAAATGAGTGGCGACTGAGAGTCGCCTCTCGAGGGCAAAGGGTTAAATCCTTTCATCATTACTGTGTTACATTCCCACTTTCCGATTTATGGTTCGCCTCAAGAATGTAGGATACACTTAAAATAATGATCGTAGAATTGGTTAGAATAATGGTACTTTCACCAATCCTTACGGTAAATTACCTTCTAATAGCCCATTGTTACATCAATCAGACTTTGCATTGGAATTATTTCGTTATTATGTCAGGCAAATTTTGTAATAAAAATAAAATTATACCGTGAAATTCGAAGGCTTACCGTACCTCGATTTAAATTCTAAAACATGCATTAATCAAAATAATCTTATCATTTACTTATTTAAGCAACAAATATAAATAACAACATATTATAACAAATATAAATAGTAGAACAAGCTCAAAACAATTTACATTTCCCACATTCGTGTAAAATATTCCCAAAATATTTACACAAAATGTTATTTTACTTAACATTTACTCCAGATTTATTAACAATATAATCCCCATCATTATTAATAATCTACCATTTCCGCGGCAGACATTGAATTCCTAATGTCAATAAACTATTTAGTATATAGGTTATGTAAGAACAAATCACGTCCCCGAGAAAGGTGGCGCTGCTTACTCAATCCGAAAGAAAACATTACTTATTGGTACCCCTGACATAAATCAAGGAATATCCATGGAGAAACTTCCACGATCGTAATCATTGCAATTAGTACGTTACAACCAGGGATTCCCATAAAGCAGAATAAGTTTGATTCCTTTATAGGATCCTAAAACCATGGGTGGTTAATTCCAATTAATAAAAGAAAGGTAATAAAAAAGAGAAAATACAGATAAGGCATTATCGGCCAGTGAAATCAAAGAAGGCAAAGAATACCGTATCGGATCTCGGAATCTGGAAAGTGCCAGTTACAAAAATCGCTTCTGGTTTCCCCGAATTCTTTATTCGTCTAGGAATTTTTGACAGCAACGAACACGACTTCTTTTCGATGCTCTTTTCGGAAAATAAAGGTATAATTCTTTCAAGATACATTTATTTAAATCCGATTATCGTGACTTCGTTGTGTCACATTGTTCCCGCTTCTTCCATCGTTTCGCCTGTTTTAAGTCTCGCGCCTTTTTTATGTGCTTTCGGTCATTTTATGAGTCGCCACCGAGTTTACGGGTGTCTCCGGGGGGCACTGAAAGGGGAATGACCCGCGGGCGCCATTGCATTCCTTCCAGGGATGATTAGTTATTTTTACAGCGCGGCCCACTGATTCGTCCTTTTCTACTGAACGGTAGCACTGCACGAATTTATGCTCTCCACCATTCAGAAGAGAGTTTGTCATTTTCCAACGCGATTTTAAAGAGACGTAGTATAGAAACAATTAATTCTATGCTATAATTCTTGTTTTTTCAAAAAAGAGATTTAAAATTGCACGCAATTTCCATACATTTATGCGTCTAATTTTAAACCCCTTTTCAGAAGAATTCGTGAAACATCGCAGGTTAACGTTTAAACTTTAATATTCCAATATTTCTTGATAACATCCTAGGAATAAAGAAGTTTTCTTTGAAATTTTGGGCCTTATAAATAGCCGCCTAAAAACTATATAGTACATATTAACAATATTACAGCCAACCTTAACATTCAAGAAAATTAATCCTTATTTCATTAATTACAAAACTATTAAATCGTATAATATGAAATGTCTGTTTATTCAAAGAGATGGAAAAATTAGTTTTTTAATTCAAGTAAACATTTTATTACTCGAATTACACACAATTTACAATAAAGAAATTCTTCTTTAATAAAGTCACATATAACATAGTCATATTACACGAGCTAATATTAATCATTCATATTGAATTTATCTAACAATGATACGAATCATTATCTCTGGCGTCAGACATTTAATAATTTAATTGGCAAGATAATAAATTCCACGGAAATTTATTTTAATAATAGCCTCGAGATTATAGGACATAATTCGCACGGTCAGATCACCGGGTTCTTCTTTCGTACTCCTCTAACGGGCCGTGACAAAATCATTTATGAACGGTATCATTAAATGGAGGCCTTGAGACCCGCAACGAAGTCAGGTTGATCGATGTAGCAAGGTCCGCCAACTGACATTGTCAAAAGATCAAAATTACCGAACTGTCGTATTCAAATCGTGTTCTCCTTCTGGATCACGTCACGATTGTAAAAGGATCAAGGTCCTGGAGACAAGTCTAAGTGGTTTAGACTAGTGGCTTGCATTACACGATAAACATATTCGAAATTTCGTATAACAATCTGCATTAACGAATTATTAATTTAGACAAGATTTAAAAGGAAGGAATTAAAGTTTAAAGGTTAATTTGTGTTCGTGGAGTTCCTTTAAAGTACTACTTCATATGGAAACTTGTATTAATTTAACGGTAATAATAAATTAATAATAAATTTAATAAAATAATAAAATAATAAGATTAATAATCCTACTCACATCCTAGGACTTCTTGGAACAATTTAATCGACTGAAGAGGAAACAACCTTGTTATTGAAACGTTTCGTCGAACCATTGGAATAAAGAAGTTTTCTTTGAAATTCTTGGCCTTATAAATAGCCGCCTAAAAACTATATAGTACATATTAGAAATAAGGATTAGTATTTATTACAATTTCAAGGATTATGGATTTTGAGATATTCTCATGTTTATTTTATTATCGTGTAATATAAAGACGCAGGAAAATTCATTTCGAATGCATAATGCGTCGGGAAGCTTGGCAGAAATTAGCGCGATATTCGAACTCCGATAAAAAAGGTCCAGGATAAAAAAGATCTTATCTCGATGGAAATATTATCTGAATAATTATCTGAATCCTTCCAATCGGGTACGATTTTGGTCAGCTACCAAAATGGCCTAACAAATCCTTGAAATACCGTGAATTAATTGTTCCTACGTGCGGAGGATATAGATCCACGAGGATGATGTAGGAACGAAGATGCGTGCGCCGGTACCCGGCACCTTTGAATCTTCTTCCTTTTTCTGGCGCGACTTCCGGTGCTAGGGCTCAATTTGCGCGCTTGGTCTGACGATGGAAAAGGAGAAAAGAATGTATCAAAGCGAGGAATAAAACCTGCGAAGGACAGTCCTTGCGAGAAGTCCTTCCACCGGGTTCTCAACCCTTTTCGCCTGTCCGTAACAGTGAAACTTATATCGAATAATTTCTCACATAATCAAAATAAACAATTTTTATATTTAAACATTAAAATGAAAAGTGCCCTAAATGAAATAGACTTTAATCAATTTTTCCGAACTTATATCAGTTGCATAAACGAATTCATTTAAGAACGAGATTTAACCCTTTGCGATCGGCAGATTTCGCTTTTGGGAGTACCAGTAGGTCGGAGCAAATCTATCGTTTCGCAATTACTTTTCCGTACAGGATTTAAAGTCAATATATGGATATTAAAACACAGAATTTGGGGAAACTGATTTGTTGTATTTAATACTACTTATAATACGTAAGGTTCCCGAAGGTTCCCGCTGCGGGGACACCGACTTCTACGACGATTTGAAAATGTCCCCGCTACGGGGACACCGACCGCAAAGGGTTAAATAAATACGCGCACACCATATCCATATTCTGTACAAAAATTGGAAATAGATATTAAATATTGTATTACATGACGTAAAATTAAAATGATACGAATTCACGAATTAGAAAGATGGCACTCGTCTGATTCCAAGTAAATGCTCTATCACGAGACCGCGTTTGATATCTATCGATTACATTAAAGAAAGGATTAAATTAATCGCAAGAAAATGGTAGACACGTGAACCCAGGTATTCTTACATAAACGCTACGAGTAGTAAATAGAATCGACGGAAATATGCGGGGAAAAAGTGGCATATAAATGTGTGCTCAAATAACGATAAAAAAGCGACTTGCCGGTGACTTCGACCGTTTCTACTTCGTGAAGTCGTGCGCTACAAATCGTTGGCCAGAGCACGTGCCCTGGCCTTCTCCGCTCGTTCTTGACTGTACCGAGCATCTACGCAGCCAGTGCTACCAACACTTACCGGAATTGGTTCGAGCGCAACTAGTATCACCGGTTCTAACATCTTGATTTTATTCGGTGCATGCAGACCTTTTTCTTCGCTACAATTTCACTGAGATCGTCGTCGTCCGCTTGATACTTTTCATTCTCTTTTTACCGTGTCCCTTTGTGGTTATTATTTTTGCTCGTTAACTCGCGCTGCTTTGAGAGAAATTAAACGCGCGTCAAGTTGGGAACTCTGTTTCTCTGATACGTAGTGAGGTTCAAAGGTTTCCGGTGGAAACAAGCAGTTTTGGAATGATTTTAAAAAGAAACTTTCGGATTACCTTTTCAGAAATATGGAAAAGTTAATCAGCCGTTTTGGAATGATTTTAAAAAGAAACTTTCGGATTACCTTTTCAGAGATATGGAAAAGTTAATCAGCCGTTTTGGAATGATTTTAAAAAGAAACTTTCGGATTACCTTTTCAGTGATATGGAAAAGTTAATCAGCCGTTTTGGAATGATTTTAAAAAGAAACTTTCGGATTACCTTTTCAGAGATATGGAAAAGTTAATCAGCCGTTTTGGAATGATTTTAAAAAGAAACTTTCGGATTACCTTTTCAGAGATATGGAAAAGTTAATCAGCCGTTTTGGAATGATTTTAAAAAGAAACTTTCGGATTACCTTTTCAGAGATATGGAAAAGTTAATCAGCCGTTTTGGAATGATTTTAAAAAGAAACTTTCGGATTACCTTTTCAGTGATATGGAAAAGTTAATCAGCCGTTTTGGAATGATTTTAAAAAGAAACTTTCGGATTACCTTTTCAGTGATATGGAAAAGTTAATCAGCCGTTTTGAACAATGAATTTAAATAAAAAGGGATTATATTGAAAAATAAAAATGAGCCTGATTCGATTACCACTTTAATGCCTTTCGACCGAAGATAAGATATAATTAGTAGATCTTAACTCTTAAATTTGAGTAATTAATTAGGATAATAATAATTCAGCCGATTCGCTAAACGAGATATTAAGATACTAAGATACTAAGATACTAGAATCTATTAGTATATTAAATCTATTTTACTGTTCCTTGCAATTATAAACGTACAAGGATGTATCAGTCCCATCCGCACTTTTATTATTTCGTTTCCTGAAACATCGAAACGATCTGTGAATAAATAGAAGCTCATCGTCCTGGTTTTTCATTTCCACCGTCATTACAGTCGAGGATACTCGCACACCAGAAGCTACACACGCGAAGCCTGTACACAGCGCGTGCGCACGTGTGTGTGTAGCGTGCGCGCATGGCTGTACAGCGCGTGCGCATGTGTATAGCGTGGTGCGCGTGTACGCGGGTATTTATGCAGTATTCTCGGGGCCGTGGGAATGAGCAAGTACCACGAGTGTTCTGGCACGAGCGACATGAGAAGGATAGATACACACGGGATCTTTGTATCAAGAGAAAGATAGTGAATGTACGATTACCGTACTCGCGCGAAGGAAGTGGAAGCCAATCGCTGATTCCGCGACACGTGCTTTTCCTCGAGCCGTAAATTGCACGGAGAAATGTTGCCGAGAAAGTAAGCTGCGCTCGAGGAAACCGACTTTTCCCTGGAATCGTGCATAAACCGATCTATTCTTGGAAATTTCCTAATCGTTAATTCCTGCTTTTCCGTTCCTAGCCGCGGTAAATGTCAACTGGTAAGGTTTCAGGAGATCGGAGATCGGTTCGACGGAATTACCGATCTCTTACTACTTTTGGATATGCAATTTTTCATACATTTCACAGTATTTATGTGTCATATCGGGGTATTTTACTAACACATCGTTGACCGGCAATTTGATGCAAAGAAATCGGTATGCGTGTCACCGATTATCGAATATTAAAATTCCGATTGCAAAGCTAATTGTCCAGGAAAATAATTCATAATATAATAACATAAACACTGTTCAATACAATCAACGTTTTAACGGAAACATTAAATTAAATTAAAAACTACATTCTTTAGAGACTTAATCGATGCGTCTACAAACACGAGTTAATTCGTTATCACTTAACAATATATTAAATAAATAATCGTAGTTATTCTATTTTATGGATACGCAGTTTTTTATGACTCGCATGTTAAAATGTTATAAACAAAGTTCTAACAAGGTTTTTGTTTAAACTCAGTGTCGCACGAATACTTTTGGCATTCACTGTATTTGTTGGAATGGAATGACGTCGATATCTTGGTATGTTTTTTACATCAGTCAAAAAGATCGTTCCAATTCTGACTTATTCAGAAATAAACCACACGTTTCGACTGATCGCAGAAAGGGTTTTAATTTTCTTCTTTGTATCGCGGATATTACTTCGCATTCCTGCCATTCAGCCGTACAAAGACGATCAGTGGCTTTCGGATGAAAAATGATGAGAGTATCAATTTACAGACATTTTTACGAAAGCGAATTGAGCAATCAACTTTCTCACTGTCCGACCACTTCTGAGAACGAAATAACGCACGGGACATTGTATTATAAGTAATAATTTGTCTTTCTCATACAATTATCGTAATATTTATGTCACATTGAAACACACACGGCATCCACGGACATATTTTACCGAACCTTCAAAAAGGTATTTCAAAAACCAGTTGCGCTCTTGAAAATTCATATTCTACGGAATACATAAATTTCACTCTTTATAGCGACATGTAAATTTGAAGTCAGATACTCGTCTATCCGTATCTGTCGTTTCATTTTATTTGTTCGTTGTAATCATAATTAGGAAACTTACTATTCGTTGCTAGTTTCACGTAATACATATATATTATACGATTTTATTTTAGACACGAAAAACAAATTGGACCAAAGAGGTTAAGGGTCTACTCGTTCCGCAACGAGTCTAATTTCTCTCGATAATATTTTCATGTTATTAAGTTACCAAATTGATCATTTCGACGCTGGGAATTTGTTCTTCAGATATTTTTTTATATTACCACGAATGATACAGAATTTGTTAGTCGTGTTTATACGTCAGTTTAATATTTTTAGTAAGTTTAAGTAATATTTGCGTTACTCGTACTGTGAGCCGGGAGCGTTAAGTGTGCGGCTAACTTCACGTTGTTCAGTGAAAGACGCATGAATGTATGGAAGCGTCTGATTTAAACCCCTTTTTCGAAAAACGCGTGGATCATTGTATAAAAAATGGCGTGCTATGGAATTAGTTGTGTCTGTACTGTGGCTCTTGAAAATTTCGTTGAAAAATCACGCGCATATCTGACGGACTCTCCTGATTGGTTGTTCGAAGAAGACGTGCCCCTTCGGGAATTCTCGTTCGTTGCACGCGATACAGGGTTGTTCGTAGGGCTGCCTACCCCATGGGTTTCGTTTCCTATTTCCGGTTTTTCTCTCTTTTTAACGGATAATAAGACCTGGTCTTATTATTGGAAACACTGAGGTGTTTATTGAACAAATATTTTCGAAAATAAGACCCAAAAGACGGGTCTTATTTTTGGAAGAATAGGTAATAATGAGAAATGGAAATGAAAGCTTTAAGGAAAGCTTAAATCCTTAATAAATCTTAATAAATCTAATTCATAATTAAAAATAAAACCATGATACTACTTTTTTTCATTTTTGTTTGCCTTGTTTCGTATGACAGCCATAAATACACGCTTTTTAAACAGTTGAAGAATGGTGACATCGGTGAAACAAAATGCGGCGAAACTACTTTTGTTAACCAAAATTCAACGTGCTAGCGGAAGATCTATGCTGCATTTTCACCTTTAACCCTTTGCTGACGGAACGGTTCGAAGTTCAGCGCTCTGAGGAATCGTAATAATCGTCTTGTGGATTTGCAAAGAAAGTTTGAATATTTTGCTTGTATCAAAATCGCAAACTAAACGTTGACTTAATCAACATATAAGTGGTTCGTCTTCGTCGATTGTTTTTGTCGAATGCATATCTGAGTTTATTGGCGTCGTTGATGTTTCACACTGAACGCATATATGCGTCGGTCGTCCGCAAAGGGTTAAACAATATGTCGCACAAACTGCGCATACAAAAAGTGCGAATTTCCAGAATCTAAAAGAAAGAAACAAACATCGAATACTTTCAAAATTCGATCATAATCGAATCACCTTCAAATTAGAATGTTACTCTTTCCAGTGCGCTGCTGTTACTTTACTGGAATATTAATTACTTAACAATTAACTTAGAATTTCGAGAAGCCATAAGAAAAAGCAGCTTCCAGGAATTCAATAAAACCGGTTCGATCGATCATTTTCCCGTTATTTTCTATATGTTCCTTTATCACTTTGCGGCTCACTTCGCAACGTTGAATGGCACGTCCGGTTGGAACACACGGCGTTCTAACCGTTAAACAAACAAAAACTAGAGTTAACCCTATCGTGTCGTCCTTAAATTATTCACCCCCCCTCCCCCTCTGGAATATTGTGTTATTATCTGATACAGGAGCACTGGGCGTACTATTATCTTTTGTTATTTTGGGTGTCGAGGGGGTAACTTACCCTCTGACCAACCTATGGAAAATCATGTGAATTCGAGCACCCTGCTTACTCCCCCCCCGCTGAACGCACATGTCCTGGCCACATATGGACGACACGTGTGCCAACTTTCCGCGTACGTTTCAAAGGCGGCCTTCGATAAGTGCACCTTTATTATTCATTATTATCATTATTCTTTACGCGTATACGTTTGTAAGTATCGCTTCGTACTTTTGTAACATTACTTTCGTGAATTATTATGATATTTGTTTTTATGAGGGAATCCTGTGATTTCAGTATTGATTGGGATTATTATTATTTGTATTGTCGTTGTATAGTGATAATTATGATACTAATGACTGCTATATATATATAGTGTATATAACAGTCATTAGTATTTTAAATATTATCAAATTCAAAATTTATTATTATTATTGTTATTATTATTATTTATATATATATAATATATATAATAATGATACTAATGACTGCTATATATATATATATATCGTGATAATTATTATTATAATATTGTTATTATATATATAGTGTATATAACAGTCATTAGTATTTTAAATATTATCAAATACAAAATTTATTATTATTATTATTATTATTTATATATATAAATTACCATGCGTGAAATATTAAGTTGCGCTGAATTGAGTTGGAAATCTGAGACTAATTAATTTGTTATTGCGTGGTAATTTATATTTATATTTATATAATAATAATAATATATATTACAGTATATAATAATAATAATAACGTAAAGCTGAAATGTTGAACATAATAATTGTTTATTAGCATTTTCCCAGACACATCGGACCGTAATAATAGTAATAATAATATAACTAATAACTGCTATATATTTAGCTATATATTATGAGTAAATAATAGTAATATATATAAATTGCCGCGTGTAAAAAATTAATTAGTGTAAGAATTTCAACTGAGTTTCTTAAATCATTGAAATGGCGTTAAACGAGAACATAACCGTTACAAGTTACGACTACATAAATCACCCCAAGGAACTTTTCCGGCTAAGTCAATATCTCTTAGAAAAGCAATGGTTTCGGGAAACTTTCTCACGATCCTCCTAAAAGCTTCCCAACGAGAATATGTTGTCGGTGAATTGCACCCTAAAGGTCCCTTTTCCGACAAAACTTCTTTGGGTTCTCGAACATTGAAATCCTTCAGGGACTTTTCGAATATCCTCTGACAGAGTGAGGGGACTAAAAAGGGACCCAAAACTTGCCGGAACCAGTTTCGCCTTTGAATAAGCCCCCCTGAATGGAGCGAAAATCTTTGTCAAAAATTCCGTTGGATACACCGGCTTAACAATTTTGAAAAATCGACAGGTTGATTGCCGTTAGAACGAAATCAAATTTCTCCAAAGGACTCATTTCGTAATTATCTTTGTGAGAAAATTTGAAGTGTATTAACGACGATTGTCAAATGTATGATAAGATGAACTAGACAAACTAGATGTCTAGATAATATTGAATATGAATTACACTAATGATTATTAACTTAATTGCTAAGTGTGGAAGGGTGGTTGATGACGACACAGAATATTCGTTTCAAAAGTATATTTCTTTAATATAAAATTGGAAGACCATAGGAAAGTTTCATCGGCACACACCGATGACATTAAAGCCAATATCACAATCTAGATATTATCCTAATTATATATCTATGTAGTAGGTACAAATATCACATTAGCGATCAGTCTATCGTCGCAAGTATTCAACAACAGAAACAGTTTCAAACATCTCTCTAATTGGCCCCTGCACTGAAGTGTACTCTCCGTACAAGTTGATCAGTCAGGAAACAATTATAAATTATAATCTATCTATCACAGTTTTGAAATAGTCTTATCTAAGCCTAGTCTGGCACGATAAGTTATCTTCGTGTATCTTCAGCCTCAAATTGTCAGGTTCAACGTGAACCAAGACATTTGGAGTTCCCCGTAATTCGGGAAACTCGAACACAGTATCTTCCTCGTTTCATGGGCCCGATAATGATATCAGGACACGGAAGGTCATCCAGGAAGTTGTAGAAGTCCCAAAGTTGAAGTCCAAGGACTATGAGGTAGACGACGTTCACCAACTTCTTTCAGGAACAATGTTTCTTACGCGACTTGCATCTCAGGTGTTTGATGCTGCGAGAAAGCCCGCTCTTTGTAGCACAGGTCGCTGTCAGCCAAACTCAGTGTTGTCCAGTAGAAGTCCCCTGCGTGGGTGTGGGCGAAGTGTACCGGAACATAACACTGACCAGGTACAACCGGAACTACTGTCATTTGACCATCCAAGCAGACAGTGATGGCAGCACCTTCTTCAGCATCCTGGAGTCCCGCAAGGAGTCTCCTTTCCAATGCCTCATTGGCATTGTTTTGATTGTCGACTTCCTCGGTGAAGATCTCCACTTGGGGCACTGCTTTCTGGCTCTTTCCAGTCTTGCTCTTCGTGGTTCTCTTCCTGAGAAGACGGAGGAGAGGCTTCAAGACACTCCTGGCCTTCTTGGTGACACTGGTAGTCTTTCCAGACATCTTCAGGTTGTAGAGATTGTCGTTAAGCTCGTTCTCGTACTCGAACACGTGGCTCATAGTTGTGGCAGACATGTTTCTTTGCGTTTCTTCTGCTTCCTCTTATTCCTCGACTTGGAACTTCGCACTGAACCGGTTGTTTTTATTGGTGATTCACCGTACGTACAAACTCGGAACACGTTGTGTACAATCGTTTGAACTTGGAGGGATATTCTCAAAAATCGTATACTACGAGATTTGCGAGAGAGTGTGAGATCGTGGATTGGAAGAGATGCTTTGCTACGAAGCGCTAGTGAGCGAATGATGCCTTAAACGAGCAACCCCAGGCCTTATATACTGCTGTGAAGCAGTACAGGGTAAAAGAGTGGGGAGGGCAGGTGCACTCTGGCTGTGGGAACTTGGAGAATTCGGAGCTTCCCACGTCGGGGTCCACGCCGACCATCTGCCGATCTTCTCCCTACTCCGTCACCCTTCGCACACCAACTCAACTTACCACCCCGACGTAAACCTTCAACCTTCTTCACCCACCCCCGCGATCACCCCCTCGTTTCTCGACCTTCCTCAGTGGATCCTTCCTTCCCTTCACCCTGATCTCCGCTTTCCAAACCAGAGAGAATCCATTGGGGTTCTTTGCTTGAGTCTACGCCTACATAGACCAGTCTAGATCAAAAGGGTGAATTCTATACCGATACCGATTTTCCAAGACGACCGGTTGGAACCTGTTAAAACGCGTCTCTCCATAACACGCCTGATCGTGTTGTACCAGATTGATATATACTTGACATGCTTTTCATGTAATGCATCGACATCGGACATCTTTTGTTGCCTCACTTTCCTGCTCGGACAGTTAATTGTTTCCTTAGAAGATCAGACTTGATTAGATAATTGTACTTGATGAATATAATTGGCCCGGTTTTGATTGTATCGACATGATGTACTTTGATAAGGTATCGGTAATTAATAGATTATGTATTACGTCGAGCTAAAAAGACTTGATCCACTGATCGTATGACCCCATTTCTGCAACCCTACGCATTTAAGGGTTAAAAACACCAGTTATATTCCTTCATAGTTAGCAAACACTAGTTGCCAACTTTGCAAAGTGCCCTGGTATTACATTCCATCGTATAATCTCATATTATTCTCCACATGGCGAGGGTTAATTCGAACCTCTTCCTTTCCCAAGGAAAATCATTGCTTCCCCATTTGAGTTTGGAATCAACAGGTAACCGCGTGCATGTTAATGCAATTAATGCACCGTAATAACGTTCCATGGCTTCCTCCATTACAGCACGGTGGTCGAGAGATTTAGAGTCGGGTGTCTAGACACGTCGAGAGAGCCATGGCACCCCTCGAAGTCATTAACTGTGCCACAGACGTAGCTTTTTTTATTTGTGGAGCCGAAACTACCGACAACGTAACCCTGCACTCGACACACCCTCCCATAAGAGTTCTATCTCTGTCTGCCATTGGCGACATAAAAACTACTGTTTTTCTATGCAGCCTAAGCTTGCTTTTTTTAGAAACCCTCGGCTTGCTTGGCAATGGAATCATCTCGTAAGTCGTAGGGATTTTTTCCTGGCAACCTGTATCATCGTTGAATCAGGTGAATCTGTGAAGACTTGTTGATTCATCTTTTCTCATCTCCGTTGATGTCGCATTAATTACAGTATCAGGAAACTCTAAGGGGAATATTTGTTGCTAGGGAATTAATTAAAGTTTTTGGAGTCAGAAGGAACTGTTTAGGAGATAACGTAAAATATAGTATTAATTACAAATATAAGTTTCTTTTCTTGAATGTTAAGGTTGGCCGAAATATTGTTAATATGTACTATATAGTTTTTAGGCGGCTATTTATAAGGCCAAGAATTTAAAGAAAATTTTTTCTTTTAAATTCTTGGCTTTATAAATAGAAAAGGAAATTTTAATAATTTTAATAGAACTTATGAAGAGAAGAAAATTTTCATAAATTTTAATAGAACTTATAAAGAGAAGAAAATTTTAATAAATTTTAATAGAACTTATAAAGAGAAGAAAATTTTTTCTTTTAAATTCTTGGCCTTATAAATAGAAAAGGAAATTTTAATAATTTTAATAGAACTTATAAAGAGAAGAAAATTGTTTCTTTTAAATTCTTGGCCTTATAAATAGAAAAGGAATTTTAATAAATTTTAATAGAACTTATAAAGAGAAGAAAATTGTTTCTTTTAAATTCTTGCCCTTATAAATAGAAAAGAAAATTTTAATAAATTTTAATAGAACTTGTAAAGAGAAGAAAATTTTTTCTTTTAAATTCTTGGCCTTATAAATAGAAAAGAAAATTTTAATAAATTTTAATAGAACTTATAAAAAGAAGAAAATTTTTTCTTTTAAATTCTTGGCCTTATAAATAGCCGCCTAAAAACTATATAGTACAAATATAATTTTCTATATGTTTTCTTGGAATTGTATAGGAAGGTAGTGCTGGATGAAATTCGACCTAATATTTTTTCCGAATATTTCCCGGGATCTTTTTTCCCCGAGATGGACTTTACTTAGGAACAGGTAGATGTTGGTTCACGTGCTGATGTATTTCGGTACCTGTCTGCCTCCCAAGAAGATGGCCCACCGATTTTACGGGGTTTCTCGTCTCGTGGAAGAATGGAAAATATATTCGAACACATCCTTCCGAAAGATGGGATATTCTTTCCTTCAGGAACTCCTCCTTTTCCGCTTTCCTTCTACTCAATGTATCCTAACGAACCAGTCCCGCCAATATTCTTTGAGCATTTCTTTGGCGAGGCAAGTGGATGCTCTCAAATGCTTATTCTTTGGGATGCTTGAGAATTAGGAAATATATACAAGTCTAGTGCTTTCTAGTGCTTTAGTTGGCAAAGATGTAGATTCAGCATTTCCTTTTACGATGCTTTATTTTTATTCCGAAGTATACGGCGTGGAATATTACATTTGTTTTCCTGTATTTCGAAATCGTTTATTTCAATTATTTATGAACTAATTTTACTATAATATTAACTAATTATTAGTAGTAACAACTATCTGTCTACGCGGTCTACGTAGATTAATTATTTATTATCTCATACTAATTATCATCATTTTTCATGGAAACTAAGAAAATCACAATGTTCTACGGAACACAGTTTGCCAAACGCTGATCTAAATTATACAAATATTACAGAAACATATATAAACACAAAGATATATGTCTCCTCCGAAAAGTTCATTTCGACAACATCTCGTAAAATTGTAAGACAAGCTTTCCATCGCTTGAAAGACATCTAAAAATAGTTCAGAACCTGCCATACGATTCTCATAATATCGAACAGTAATGGCGGCGTAGACACTTGGCGGGAACCTGCTCGGGTCGACTGAGTTCAGGCAGGTTATGCTAGGTTCCGTAAAGGCTGGAATGGGTGCAATATGGGGTGCAGTCCCTCGGAGAACAGGTACATCGGGGCTATTTGTTTTCACTTGCATTGGAGTTGGAGACAGGTAAAGTAAAGGTACCCACTTAACCTGTACCCTGAGTCTACCTGCGACAGGAAATAATGTTACTTTCATGAAGATCCTTGCACTTGTTGCTTCACGCTAGTACGCCGCTGTTAGCGTTCATGTTTCCTTCGCTCCTTTGCTTCCCATTTGCGAGTCTTCGAGTCTTCGAGTGTTCGAACAGAGTGGGTTGAAACCTTAAGGCGCATTCCTTGTCGTGTTTTGGAGATGAACGTAAGTCCGCATGTTTTTACGCTGTCTAATGACAATCAAATGTATGGAGATCTTTTTGCACGTTTGATTGTCGGTAATTTATCTGCTCGCTTTTTATCCCAGCGGCAACTCGAGTGGCGACTGAGAATCGACATTAAAATTTAATCTAAGGTTTAGTAACGAAATATAATTAAAGAAAATCTTAGTGTCATCTTTCAGTCGTCACTTCAGTTGGAGGAATAAATTGAGTGGCGACTGAGGATCGCTTCGGGTGCAAAGGGTTATATTGGAAGGGGTTAGGTATTACATATATATGTCATATATTAGTTTCTTTTCTACAAGGCAAATATTATATTTCATATTGCAATTGGAAAAAAACTTATTATAATATTACAATAATGATCGGCCATACTGAAATGGCAGGGAATTTTAATGCGCATACTTTATGGCGCACGTAAAACAATGTCTTCCATATTCCGCTGTAACCAAGTCCAGTTTCCATTAGTGGACGGGGGACAGTAGATTATGCAAATCACGAAAGCAGAACAAATTCCCTAGGACGTTGATCAGATAAGGCGTTTCTCCACGAAGGAACGATTCTGACACTGCCAACGTTTAGGTGACCAATGTGACACGATCTTGATTAAAACACTACCCTCGGATACTGATTCTATCTTTCCATGCTTGTTTTTGGGCACGTTTTAAACGGTAATCTGAAAGGGATTCCATCGTGCATTCGTATTATCAGACTTAATAAAAAAATGGCCCCAACGTGATACAGAAGTAGGAAACATACCACAATTTAGTGATTTATTTATTAACATTCCATTCTTCATATCGTAACAAAAGTACAGTAATTATTCCGTTCGTAATTAATATACTTCGGGCATAATTTAGTAGGCATGTAATAAACAAGAATATAAAACAACATTCATTTCGGATACTCCAAAGAGTTGTTTAGTATTTATTTATCATGCGCTACTTTTAGGTTAGTTTTTGCGATACATTGTCAGAAATCGAAGTTGGATTTATGTAAAGGATATCTTCTATAATTACATTAAAAGTCTGTGAAGGTGGCTTCATAATAATTCGTTGTTTATTAGATATATAATTATTTCTTATAAATGCATTCATATTTTATATTTTATTTCATCCACTACATATTCTCTTTGAGAATTATTCTAGATTCTATTATAATAAGATATCATAACGCACTTTATAATTATGATTACACGAATACTAAAATAAACATTCAAATAAAAAGCGTTTATTTAACGCATAACATATTTGCAAAACCGCGGCAATTACAACTTCCTTAATTTCCGGAAACTTAACTATGAATATATCTGAATAACATTACGAACAATATTCCGAAGCAGTTATTAATTAATCAATGCCATTACCGGACAAATCTTACAATCAAGTTCACCTAACTGTACCCGAAAGGTGTCCCAAAAGTCCCTAGAAACGGTACCTCCATAATCGCGCACCAATTGCAGCATTCCCAAATGAAAGACAGTGCTCTGCACACGCGCATTGAATTCGACCGAAAGTGGCATTTCGCGTGCGCGTATCAATAAAGATTAATAACGCCTTTTTCCCCAGACTTTTCATTAGCATATAAATAATACACGTGCAATAAGAGCCAGTCCCGGTGAGGGTTCGAACCAGCCAGAAAAGAAATGAAGAGAAGTTGCGGTGATCTTAAAACAGTAGTAGTAGACCCCCGGGGCCGTGGCATCACCAAACAAGAAGTCCCTAGTGACGTCACCGGCAGGTGCACCAATCTCTCCCTCTCTTTTCACTCCTATCTTTTCTCTCACTCGTTTCTTCCCTCTCTTTTTATCCTTCGTAACTTCTTCGTTTAACCTTCTTCCGCTCGAGCGTGTAATCGTACTGATTTCATGATCTGGGTACCAGGTTTCTCTCCTCACAGCACGGATTTGGTTACCGGCTTACATGGCGATGACTGTTTACGTGTTTCTTTTATCCCCAGAAAGTACGAACTCGTGCAACAGTTTACTAGAATCTTGGAATTTTTAATACTAGAATTACCGAACTTATATTGGGTTATAATTAGCGTTTATTCAAACAGAAATTATGACCGATGGATGTAAGTTAATTAATGGATTTAATTTTACGTGGTATGGACATAAAATGGCAAACAATACGCCGTTAGTTAGACATATATTCCAACAATTATATCAAAACCGTGGACCAGTAGTTTTTACTGCTTTGGTAGTAATAGTGTTAATATGAATTTTAATTCTCTATATCCTCGATTTCATTTTTTGATTTTTTCTTTGCAGTAATAATTCGGTCGTAGAATATGGTAACAAGTATAAAATAAAGAAGTTTTAATTTGACATTTGGTCTATATACAGCCGATATTCATCAAACACATAGAAGTTATTATTGGACCAACAAATAAACTATTGATTACGGTAACAAATATAGTAATAAATTATGGTAATAAAATATGGTAGTAAATTACGGGAAATTGATTGTAAACTTTGGAGTTTAATCGGCCGCGACTTACCGTAACTTAATACCAACCTTCACGTCGATCTTAATACCAACTTTCTTTTAAAAAGTAAACATTCTTAAAAACTGACGAACTTTGAAGGTTATCTTCTACTTGTTCGTATAACTTTAATTCGAGTGACGACTGAGAGTCAGCATTAAGATTTACTCTACTTGTTTTTAGTTACGGAATTTGATCGCATTCAATTGACTCTCAATTGGCGATTGAGAGTCGCCACCGTGTGCAAAGGGTTAAATTCCATAAATACATAATGCTTCGTCTCTAGGACTACTTTCCTTGATAATAATTATCGGTTCTTCGAGATGTTTTAAGGGTCGACGTATCGCGACACTCTTCGTGGCAAACATCTTTATCGGAAAGTAAATCTTTGTATCGCTGCGAATTCCTTAGGCTGTTTATTTAGGATTGCACACAGAAACCGTTCCGAACGTGTGAACGAGTGAGTTCCGGAGTCGACAAGTCTTTCAGGAACACTTTAAACTTTAAACCAATCAGATTCGGTTTGGCTGGATTACAAATTTTGGAGTTTTTTATCTACGTCTTCCGATTTTGGAAGCCCGGGATTAGTCGATAATCATCTTTGACAACATATTTTCACTAACATCGAGAATAGTATTTATTTATTAATACTCGCACTTTTGAGTCTTTGGGAACTTTTACCTGAACCCGGATTACTCAAATGTGAGTCTTTAGATATGTCACACTTCAGGCCCAAATTCGAGGTCCCCAATAAACTGAATGGCGACTGAGAATCGCCTTCGAGGGCAAAGGATTAATAGTTACATCACATCCATTATTTCTGTGAGCGGATAAAAAGTTCGACAAAAAGGGGGCCCCTTTTGGGGTCGGAAGAAGAAGTGGTCTAAGCGCTACCGTATTCCTTTTTTGTTTCTTCTTTTTATGGGACTCATCGTATTCTACGGGTAGACTGGGCCCTTAGATAAAGATCTTCGTAATTGGAATTTTATGTTTTCCAGGGTGAATTCATAGTAGTCCCAAACTATGATGGGGTTTTTTTTTGTCGAGGTTATTAAATATATTTTTCGGGGCCCGGCTCGGATTCGATGCGAATTTCTATTATTAACTCGGCGTTCTGTGTAATTTCGGTGAATTATTGGAACCGTGAATAAAATAATGAGTTTTCTTATTATTCGAATTTATCAATTTGATAAAAGAGGCCCATTTCGAAATTGTCGGTGCGCCTTTTAAAACCACAATTTTATTATGGATATAAAATAATAAAAATACTTGAAAAATTGATGAATGAAATTTATTATGAATATTGAAAAAGGACTTTCTTACGTATGGCATTTATATTCGATGTTTATTATGAACATTGTCGAATATTTTTATTAATCTTTCTGAAATGTTTGCAGGTGAATCCTAACTGCTTTTTGATTGGATAGCTTGTTCCAGTGGGCGTGTCGGTGAGTGATGAATTTTGTATTAAAACCCGATATTTCTGCGTAACTTTTGATCAGATTCCAATATTATCAATTTTATTAATTGATGCCGATATCAATTTATCCGTAATTATAATTTTATATAAATTCGATTCGAATACTGCTAATCGATTAAAAACCTAGGAAAACCGATAATCGAATGAAGACAAATAAGTTCGATTTTCAATATAAATTTATTCGTCAATAAAATGAACTACAAGGGACTTCAACCCTTTGAACTCGAGAGGCGACTGAGAGACGGCGTTAAGATTCCCTCCACTAATTTCTTAATAAATTTTGAATCACCAAAAATCGGAGTAAATTTCAATGTCGCCTGTTAATCGCCACTCAAGTTACCGGAAGTAAATTGATTGGTGACTAAGACTCGCCCCGAGTGCAAAGGGTTAATTCAATACATTCGTTGTCGTTTAATTAATTAATCACTTCTTGTCAATCTGACACACAACTTGTTGATTCCCTTTCCGTAAAACTGGCGGGTTTCAATAAAAAAAAAACCTGCACGAACGGAACTTATTTATGACTTAACCCAATACTTCCAAGTATATTCCGTGCGTGTGAACTCTTTTACATAAGAAACGTTGGTTTTCCATCATCATGATTTTTCGCGGATAAATTCTTGATACGCTTCCCCTTTTACTGTCCGACCATCGAACCCTATGGATGGACCCCTTTGTCCCTTGGACCGGTCCAAGAAAAATTCTTTCGTGGGCCTTAATAATAAAGGGAGAATGGTCGAGTTGGTACGCGGACCCTTTCGATCCATTCTGAAAGGTTTGGCAGCAGTGAAAGGGGGATGTAATATTATTCAAAATCACGAAAATCTCCGATGGAATTTCGTTAGTTTTCGGGGCATTCAGGCCCCGTAGATGCATATCTTATATTCAATGGACCACCGTACGGGGTAAAGGATCGGGGTGTTTGTTCGTCGTTCCCCTACCGCACACCCTCGTTGTGCACTGCTTTCCGAGCCTATAAGATTCAGGTAAAAAGGGACAAACCTGCACAAAGGACACACGTGCATCAGAAGATACGTGGTGCGTGAACCAACCAACTCTATTGGACGCAATTATAATGAGGGACATTTTGATCGGGTGGACCGAATCCAACGAGTCTATCCTCAAAGAGATTTCTGAATCTGCTTCAAGGGTTACTTCTCCTTTTCCTGATTCTTTCTCCCCCCTTTCTTTTTTATTGAAAACCTGCTAAACTGAAATCATTTCACTTCGTGTTCCATGGAAAATACACTTTTCGCAGCTGCACACCATGTGCAGCCTTTCTCCTGATTCACGGAGAAGACCAGGTGCAATTGCACCTCGATTTTGATTAAGTTTCATGCGAATGTGAATACTGCTTTTTAATCGACGAGATTGAATGTTATGTTGGTACTGTTTTACTGCACTTGTCGCGAAGTAACGTTTCGAGGAGCCAATCTATTGTTAGGGTTCAACCCTTTCACAGGTGAATCCTTTCTACTCGGGCTAACCCTTTTCCCCGTTGTCCCTGCGTTTCCGCTAACCCTTTCCACTTTTCGAGCAGGTAAAAGGGTTGAGATTCTGGGTTAGGATATCGTGACCTATTGGCGGCTTTCCTTTTTTAACGGGATATAGAATTTTAGTATTCTTTTGACTTTTCGTACGGGAAACCCTTTGCTGGCTAATGGTGTGTCAAACCTTAACTTGAAACTCTGAACTTCAGATCGAATTTTGTTATAGTGAAAGTTGTACAGGTAACCCTCGTACAACGCTTGCTGCATAACGCGGTACTTATATAACACGCGCACTGCATGACGCGGTACTTATACAACACGGTTTCGATATAAGGTGGCAGTTGTACAACGCAGTTTCTATACAACGCGGTACTTATACAACGCCGTTTCTATATAACGCGGTACTTATACAACGCGGTACTTATACAACGCGGTTTTAATATAGCGCTGTAGTTATACAACGCAGTTTTTATATAACGCGGTTTTAATATAGTGCGGTACTTATACAATGCCGTTTCTATATAACGCGGTTTTAATATAGCGCGGTACTTATACAACGCAGTTTCTATATAACGCGGTGCTTATACAACACGGTTTCGATATAACGCGGTTTTAATATCGCGCGGTACTTATACAACGCAGTTTCTATATAGCGCGGTACTTATACAACGCCGTTTCGATATAACGCGGTACTTATACATCGCAGTTTCTATATAACGCGGTACTTATACATCGCAGTTTCTACATAACACGGTACTTATACATCGCAGTTTCTACATAACACGGTACTTATACATCGCAGTTTCTACATAACACGATACTTATATAACGCGGTTGCAATATAACGCCGTACTTAGACAACGCGATTTCAATATAACGCGGGACTTATACAACGCAGTTTCTACATAACACGGTACTTATACATCGCAGTTTCTACATAACACGGTACTTATATAACGCGGTTGCAATATAACGCCATACTTAGACAACGCGATTTCAATATAACGCGGTACTTATACATCGCAGTTTCTACATAACACGTTTCTACTCCAGCTAAAAATAAGACAAAAATCAAGAAAAAGAATAAGAAAGTGTTGGAAGTTTCATTTCCGAGGAAAGTGGATTTCAAAATCAACTCGGTACACGTGCACCATACTGATAGCTCGCGTTACGGATTTCACTACACACCGTTGCCGTGACTGTTTTTGTACGGCATACAATGTCGGGCGCTGTTTACTATCAGGATCCTCATTTAGACTACCAACATAAACGCTAGTTTTACGAATATTTCTTACGTTCGTACATATCTCCACAGAGACGCGTCAAAATTTAAAAACAGCATTTTACTTAAAATTAATAATTAACATTTAATAACATTTAATTTAATTATTTAATTTAAAAAGAACATAGAATCTTTAACCTAGGACTTCTTTAACCTATTGTTTAGACTGAAGAGGGTACAAAACTGTGCCGAAACGTTTCTACTTGAAAAATAAAGAAGCTTAAATTGTTACATTTGGTCTATTAACAGCCGAAACCCAAAATTACACATACAAGTTATTATTGGACCAATAAATAAACCATTGATTACTATACAATTAACAGTATACTATAATACATTATATTTCCGCAATGTTTCGTGCGAAATTCGAAATGCATCAGACAATTTAGAATCAGTCAGACAATCGAAGTATTCAAATCAAAAGAAATATAGTGTATTATTGCTCTTCTTTCATAAGAGCCTTTCTTCGCGGCGGATTGCGCAAAGGTAAAAGGTTCCATTTCGAATGGGCTTCTTTCTTTCTCGATGCAGGTTCAAACCTGCAACCCACGCACAATTCCCTCCATTCCCTCCATCGAGACTTTTTAGGTCGAACTGGAACAAGTTCGAACTTGTTGGAACCTGTACGCGGGGATGGCAGCCTGTAAAAAATGGGTACATCTTTCAAATTATATCTTCGGATCGCTCCCTTTTCACAATGCATTATATATTTGATTTGTGCGAAACTGTTGCACGTTTTTGGTTTGTACAGACTTTGCACTCGAAATGAACTCTTTTACAGATCGTATTCACCCTTTCACTTTACCTTGGATTTGATTTTGATTACAATAGCTTAAGTAAACCGAGGAAGATGACAATTGTTGTGCGCACTTTATAATTATTATTACAACGAAGAAAAAGAAGACCAAACAAAAGATATGGATGGATGAGTGTTTGACTTGAAAGTTACATACAAAGTTAGAGCTAAACATTGTACAAGCAGCACATAAGAAGTGCGGTGGAATTTCGGGCACGTTTTCTTTCTTGATTTTCTGAAAGTCAATTTTTCGCGGCGGATTAAATCGGTTCTAGGCATCGAAGGACAGCGTATCAAATCGCGCCGCGCATTCTCGGCGCGCAGCTTCTAACCTGTCCCCGTAATTCGTTTCGTCGGATATACATCCTCCTCGCGTTAAAGCGAAATGGAACTTGCGTTTAAACTTGTTGGAAGATGCACATAGATCACCATTTCAGTCGTCCGAAAGTCTTCAAGTAAAGGAAATGGTTTCCTTTTCGGATGCTAAGATCCTCGGAACCTGCCGCATCGTTTTCAAAGGCAAATCCCGCCGTGGGTGATTCCAGTCCTCAAGAATTTCATGAAAAAAAACTCCTCAAAGAACGCATCCTAATTCCCTGACTCGATGCAACGACACGTTGCCTTCAATAGCCATTTTCCTATTCCGCATGCGCAGTGAGAAATGGGAAGACACCCTTCTCCTTTGTAATTGATTGTGTCCTTCGAAAAGGACATTGTTCGGTTAATCCTGAGCTAACGATGTCGTACTGGTTGTAAAGGATTCCGTTATCAAACGGTATCAAACGGTTTTAAATAAGATTTGTTGCAATTGAGATGTGCAAATTTATGAGAGATATTTATGCTGTTATATCAATTTGAAAACGCTTATTTTGAAATGCGTTTTTGTAATATATATGAATTGTAGGCGTAAGTGTGTTAAAATACGTTATACAGGGGACTCCCCGTATAATGCTGTTAATATGTTACGCTTTGTATGAAATCACTTTGTCGGGGAATCCCCGCATTTTATTATATTGCGTGCTCTACGAGAATCGTGTTATATAAACAATGTCGTCTCAGTATCTTGCGCGTTGTAGGAATTCGCGTTATAAGAGAGTTTACTGTACAGTAGATTCTGATATAACGCGGTTAATATGTTACGCTTTGTATGAAATTATTTTATCGGGGAATCCCCGCGTTTTATTATATTGCGCGCTCTGCGAGAATCGTGTTATATGAACAATGTCGTGTCAGTATCTTGCGCGTTGCAGAAATTCGCGTTGTACGAGAGTTTACTGTACAGTAGATTCCCATATAACGCGGTTAATATGTTACGCTTTGTATGAAATCACTTTATCGGGGAATCCCCGCATTTTATTATATTGCGCGCTCTGCAAGAATCGTGTTATATAAACAATGTCGTCTCAGTATCTTGGCGTTGCGGAAATTCGCGTTGCAAAAATTCGCGTTATACAAGAATTTACTGTACAATAGATTCCCATATAACGCGGTTAATATGTTACGCTTTGTATGAAACAACTTTACCGGGGAATCCCCGCATTTTATTATACACAGTTTTAGTGTAATAATATTGGCATTCGTGATCACCGGTGACCGCCATGGCATTCAAGGTATTAAGTGTTATCTACTTCATCAATAATTCACTGGCAAGGCAATCATGGGTACCACCAGTAGGCAAATTTACCAAGTACAAACAGAACTATATCACAAAGGATGATTCGATTCTTCGGATTCCCCGAGTCAATATAACTCAGAAGGCAGTATTAAAACCCACTTGATACACCAAATCATAGAATCGAGTCCATCAGTGTTACTCAAGTTCGAAATCAACAAAATCCCTATACTCGAAAGTCAACAGACAACGAAGTGTTATCCTAATATCAAACTTTACTCTGTACACCCTGCTGTAGAGTATCAGCAAACGTCTCTGAATAGTTGCGACGAGCAGTTCAGCCAACTATGATCCACCAGGATGATCATTAGAAACTCCAAGATGAAAGATCCCTAGACCGGCAAGGTTCCCTCGTTTAACCAAAGATCCATTTCCATTTACGAGATTCCATTATGTTCCTAAGTAAACAGGATCGCGAGTCTTGCACCTATGTAAACACGAGCTGCCGAAGAAAGTCCCTAGCGTAGAGGATCTATCGATCCAAGATTTTATTCAGGGGTTAGCTAAAAAAAAAAGGAGAGGACGAGGGTGGACTTTGAAAAGAACGTATAGGAGACATAGAAATAAGGCGTAGAGGGGGTGGGCACCGTTGGTACATTGGGACTCGTAGGACCGTGAATTTGGCTGCGGGGCACGGACCCATTCTTAAAGGATTATCGTTATAAATTATACATTTCCCGTCTGCCCTTTTCGTATCCTCCCGCGTCCTTCGGGATGACCGGTAGCAGCTTAAAGATTTCTATCGGTGGATTAACGCGTACCGTGTCATCGTGGTATCCTGTCTATTCGAGTTCGTCCTTCGTTCTACCACCATGAAGAAAAGGAACTCGCGATCGACCCTTTTAAGTCTCGCACATTCTCTTTTTTTCTCATCTAATTTTCTTCGGATCTCTTGGACATTCAGGGGGACACCGCTGTTTTATTGGAAATCCGAGCCAACGGCCGGCTGTTACGATTTTCTTTGTACAAATCATATTCTTTTTGTATACAGTTGAGCCAGTTTTTATGCATTCGATTCATTCCACAGAATTCTGCATAAAAATAAACGCACAAAACGATATGACTTTCTTTATTTTGTTTGGGAATTATTCCCAGGAAAACAAGAAAAGATCAAAATAAATGAAGAAGCACTTTACGTTGTTCAAACTTTCTAGATTTCTTGGATTACTTATTTTTCCTTGCTATTTACGTGTTCGTACAGCAGCGAATATAAACAGAAAGCTGTTGTTCCGAGAACATTTCATGAAATCATTTATACAGAATGCAGTAGGGCGCATGCGCGAGCAGAGTACAGCGGGCTATTTGAATACCGCGGAGTCACATCTACTGCTTCAGTAGTTCCAGCGTTAACTCGGCGCAACGCAATTCGAAGAATATCTTCGAATACATCGATCCTCCTTGTTCCTCTGAACTTGTATTTCTCCAAGACTCAAATCGATTTCTCGCGGCGCCATTTACGGTGGGAAATGGTGATCTTTGAGTGTCGGGCCCACAAAACGCCCGACACATCCCCTTCGTTGATTTCTTTCCTTGACTTTGCCACGTTAAAGTGCCGCCGCCCAGTTCCACCTCCGCTTCGAAACGAACGATAACAATTATTTCAAACCAGCCGGCAGTCTCATTCACCTCTCCATAACGCGTTTAGATAGAACCATCGAAGTTACAATGACTTTTTTGCAAGAGAGAAATTGAATTGGCTATAGTTTCTCTTTTCCTTCCTGGTTCTTTTTTTTGTATGCGTTAGTGGAAGCAGTTTGATGGGTCTTTCTAGGCGGACGATCCTTTTCTTGGACCCGAGAAGGGTCTTGTGGGCGGAGCGGTGTGCCAAGAAAGGGGGCCTCGTTCGGGTCCAGTAAAGATTCGGGAGGTTTCTGACCAGCGGGATAAGAAACTTTGAAAAGGGACTGAAATTGAACACGTGCAAGGGTGAGTCAGAGGGAGATTCTTTTAGTCTGAGGGAGAGGGTGTGCTGGATATGATGGAGCACACTAGTGCAACAAGGAAGAAGGACTCGTACGACGGACCTTCCTAGATTTCTGTATCAGATAGCGATGCCCTTTTTCAACCTTTATTTTTATGTTTTCTACGGATACCAGTCTACCATCGAAATATTTTTACTACGGTGCCTTCGTGTTTCGAACTAACAGATCCTCTGTTTTAGGATAATTACGTTGGTAACCGTGAAAGTGGCCTAAGTCAATTTTTGTCTACTCACGTTGAAATATATGTTTACAATTCCGGTTAATATGCAAAACTTATATATATATATATATATATATATCATGAAATAAAATATATATAAAGTGACCTTATATTAAAGATAACCTAAAGTTTTTTAGGTTATAAATAGATACAGTATATATATACTGTATCTATTTTATTTCAATATATATATATATAATATATATATATATATATAATATATTTTATTTCATGATATACAGGGTGTTTAAAAAGTCTGGAAACAGTAAAGTATTTCGTAGGGAAAGCATTTTCGCCGAAAACATTAAACAGCAAAGTGTTAGGATTTTAATTGGAGTGTCAGATGAGTTCATTGATTTTGGGCCCATTGGGTCCAACACACACATCATTCATTTGTCAAGATAAAGTATTATTTAAAGAGCAACAACTTCGATAATACCTATATAATATATACAACAATATTTACAAAAATGTATACAATTCGGGATATTTTGGAAACGAATCACTTCATTGGGTACCCGTAGAGCGAATCAAACGATGCGTCGCTAAATGTCTTTCAAAGCGGAAATTGCTTCGAGTCCCCGAAAAAAGGAAGCGCTGAGTGGTTAAATGGCGGAAAGAAAATTACGGTGGCTTCAATGACGTTGGAACTATTCTGCAAACTGATATGCTTATTCATAACTAGCAGAAAAAGTCCCATTAGAAACTACGTTTTCTCGAAGCGGAAGTACTTACGTGATCCCGGGGGCCTCTTTGAACACGCAATCCGTGTATGCGTGTATCCGGTTGAATAAGTACCCCGTCAAGTGTACAACTCGTTAACAATAATGGATTAGAAATGTTCGTTTCGCATCAGATTACCAGGAATAATATAAGTCAAGTTAAATAAATGGAATTATAAACAAATTATAATATATAATTGTAGTATACAATTTAATATAATAATGTAAATAACTCTTAATGATTTACTAAACGATTTATTGGTTAGTCTTCGACCCATTTTCAGTGAAAATATAATAAACTTAATTTTGTCAATCAAACAAATAGCATATTTCAATGGTTCTAACATTTATATTTAATTAGCAGAATTATTTAATATCGAAGAGAACCATCAGCAATTTTGTCGAAGAACTTATACTAGAAAATATATTAAATATAATAATACAGACAATATAGAAAATATATTTAAAAATCTTAGGCTACCGGAAAGTAATCAATTATTTTTCATATACTTCCTGAAACTCTATTTTATCATATTAAATATTATTCTATTAAATAAATCCCATCGTTATCTATGATCCTTAACCAACGATCCACCAATGCCATAATTCCTTTTTCCAAAAATCAAATTCCCATCGTTCGATGGCACAAAATTCTCCATTCCCGAATTAATTACTTTCCGGTACCCCTAATATATTATACTATAATTTTAATATGAAAATGATTACATTTACGACTTATCATACCAAAGAAACTAATTCAAGCTTTCCCAGCCTCCCAAAGAATCTTTAAAAAAAAACAATACACCTGAAATACTTTCCAAGTTCCAACTAATCAAATTCCACCTAATATTTCTAGCATAGAAGTCGATCTAATAAGTGGATCAAAGAAAGAAATCCAGTGGCACCGTCTTTTTCGGAAGTCTAGCGCAGTCATTAGCTCATTTCGAACACAAGAGACTTTTTTCTCCGTTTCTCTTCAGGGCTTTTTTTCGTTTATGGGTTTTATAGCGTGGACGGGGCACTTGTTGTGGCGGCAGTGGTTGCACGTGTTCTAATGGATGGGATGCGCAGGGTTTCCTGCGCAGGAGAGAGGTATATGGGGGAGAAAAAGAGAAGACAAAACGTGAGTTCCGTAGGGTGCCTCTTAAAAAAAGTCGAGAGTACTGGATAGATGAGATAGATAGATGATGAGTTTCGAGTGGAAAGGAACACAGTGAATCTGACGAAATGTATATTCCTGGACCACAGTTTTATAACCTTAAAAAGCCAATTTAATTTAATCATATTATATTATTAAAAACTCTAATTATTGTATATATTAACCGTTTGACTGCTACGCGGCGCAAAAGCGCTGCGTTCATTTGTCTCGAAAACCGCGACGCAGCGCTTTTGCGCTGCGAGTTTCAGTTTGTCTTTAACACCTTACGTCTTTGAAAACAATTTAATGTTTACTTTTTCTTATTCACAATCACAATTAATATTGTTTCTTTATAATACGAAAAGAATTATTAAAATTGATTGATATTTGTCTAAATGAGAGTGTTTTATTTGACATCAAGTCAAAATATGTCCCGCAGTTTTCGTGCGTTCTTGCAAGAATTGCTTAGCAGTCAAACGGTTAATCATCGAAAAGCATAAAGAATGTGTCTTTTTTTTAAATCTTGCGAATTATTTTGCTAATTTTGATTCCGATTTTGAATAAACTTTAGATGATTATATTTTCTGTTCATGTAAGGCAACCTAGCCGCACAAATATGGCAACTAAACAAACTACGAGATAACTCGTAGTTGGCAGTCAACCTGTTAACCTGTGTTTTCAAACAGAAACCTCATTCATTAACCCCTTGACATACAAATAAAACGGAATTTCATGGGTCCAAAAAATACTATTTAATTTGGCTCAACTAAACGGTTATGTAAGCTTAGAAACAGAACGGAATATTTATAATGTTAAATATCATTTAATAAGATTGATACACAATATTAATGGACAATAATGAAATAATATTATTAAATAATAGATAAGTAGTTCCGTAAAATATGACATTTTTCCCGTCCACGGGAGACAGTTCTTGCGTCCCGGAGACGTCAACGTTTACAATGACACGTGAAACAAATGACGTCTCGCAGACGTAATTGTATGCCAAGGGGATAATTCTCGTAGACTGGCGACATATTTGAAATCCGTTTTCTTGCGTTCGCGCCTTAATTTGTACCACGAATCAACTCCTGCTAATAGCAAAAGAGTATTTTAATAAAACCCGACTTTTTTCCGTGTAAAATTCAAAATGCACGACATTCGTAACCCAGAAATTACGCCGAGTAACTCCGGTAACGTGAAACGCATTTGTGAGAGAATATCGGCCGATAATTCCTGCAAGAATAAGTAAAAGCTGGTCTCCTTAGACGTGACAGAGGTCATCAAAGTAAAGCTCGTTATAAATAACGCTTAACTGGTTTCAAAGAGCAGGGAGAATGCTTGGAAGCAACAGTAGAAGAAGCAGGAGTGACCTGTCTTCACGGAATATTAGGATGGCAGTCACCGAGTTGAAAGGAAGGTTAGGTTGCGACAAAAGGTGGTGCGCGGCGCTGTCGGAAATGCCACCGTAAAGAAGTAGTGGGAGCGAGTAAGAAAGCGTGGGCGAAGGAAGACGGAGAATGAACGTAGGGTAGCCATTGAAGAAAGGAAAAGGGAGCGAAGTTCGTAATCGGCGTATCGATCGTTTTCAAAGGTCGAGACGAGAGAAACGAGAGAGAAAAGGACTAACTTAACACGGCGGAACGGGTGGTCCATTGGTCGATGTGTCGCGCTAGCCATGTTCCCTTTTTACATTCTCCTCCGAAAGACTCTTCAAGAACGTTTCTGATGCTGGCCAAGAATCTCGCGGAAATCGGCGTGACGCGTTATTCCATTCGAAGGCGCAGATCTTTTTTTTTTCATTCTCTCTGCGTCCCTCGAAATGTCCTTCTCGCCGTTTTCCCTTGAAGAGACACCTTGATTCGTGAATGAGAATGGAGAATCGTCGAATATAAATCCTTCAAAGAATCCGGGAAACCGTGGAGAATCGTGTAACCGTATGCAGCTGGTTGCACGGGCTTTTTGAATGCACCGCGGAAAACAGCCGCGCAAATCTTGTGGCGCACCGTGTCGACTTAGCCGAAGAGAATTATTTCGATCTAGAACCGATGCCGGTTAATTTTCTTATTCGATTTCTAGTACGTGTTTGTATCCCGGACGATCGAGAAGTACCGAGGAGAATGATACGGTGTTCAAGGAAATCGGATGCCTCGTTACATCGTCATGGTACTCCTTAGGGGGAACCGATTTCTGTTTGTTGTCGTGGTACGCTGGGATTCGACAATTTCATCCGTCATTTCTAATTCGAGGACTTTCTCGACGAATTACTTGGCCGATTTTCGGTAGGAAATACCTCGCAGGGAATTCGGGACTTATTAGATTATAGTAAGATGTTTGTGATGCCCCAAATTAATGTTTCATGAGGCACAAGCAGAAGTACAAAGTTTTAATATGTATACTTTGTAAGACATTATTTAACCCTTTCGAGACTATTGGGATATACATTACTGGTTAAAAGTTAGGGATCACTTGCCTTGTTTTTATTCTAACTTTTACTTTATAGGTTAGAATGAACATTCAAAGTAAATAGAATATAAAACCATTGTCCAGTTGATAATTTTACCATTAATATTAAACTATTTTCAGGCCATGCAGACACATATTGTATTGGCACCTGGGTGTAATTAGATTTTGTTACCTTTAAAATCGTTCGGCTCCGTTTATTGCTATCGCTCGGTTTTTAGTTTCCCCGCAAGAAATGACTTTACTACAAGAAGGTTGGCGAACTATGCAGCGAGAAACATTACGCAAACTTGTCGGGGTATGTCGGAAATATGTAAAATAGCAATAATGAAAAAAGGGGGATACTTCGACGAATCGCGTATTAAGCGAAATGTATAATTAATATAGAATCAAATATACGACATTTATACGACTCTTCTATCTTATAATATCAACATACATCAACCTACAGATATACCCGAAGAAAAGTATGCCATTCCATTTTATAGACAAGATATTTAATAATTTATTTAACGATAGTAAGTCATGCCAAACTTATGACCGGTAGTGTACATCACGTGCAGATAGAAAATAATAATTAGAAGCTGCTTAACACTGGAACTACCGAATGCAGTCAAAATAACTTGTCTCCAATTTTTAATAGAATTATTTCAATATAAAACGATGGTTATTTGAGATTTCGTATACCTTTATTTTATTAATTAACGCTCATAATTGAATCCATTAATTACATTACGCCCAGCAGCCATGATTTAAATACAAATAGTGTAAAATTATAACCTTATAAACAGTGGCGTGCAATTCTTTCAAGTTTGCAATTTGTCTCCCAAAAGAAAAGCTTTAAGAAATTTTAATTAATATTATATCATATATAAGAAAATATTACGTGAAAGAATACTATAAAAGAATCACCGCTATTTATTCTTCATACATGTTTATTTATAGCGCGTCACTGTATATTATATATATAATATAATAATGATAAAGTTATAAGTATGTGTTCGATAGTTCTAATATAACTGTGCTACGAGTTCTAAACAATTTAACATAATAATATTAACATAATAATGCCGTGTTTCAAAGTACTAAAACATATTAATTTTCTTCAATAATTTGCAATATATTTTTAGAATCCCACACAATGAGAACTCTAATGAGAACCACCTTTAACTTCTTTTCTGCCACCTCACTTCGTCTCCAGAAATACTGTAACTCGAGAACTCCGCCTAAGATTTCTACCCCAAAACATATACAAAGATCTCCCCCTTTTAATTCCATTGTACGAAATTGTTGATGTTTTTTTTTCCCGTTGGCACACCCTAGGATTCTCGTCACGTGGTCGATCATGCGTTGAGGCCCACACCTCGTAAGACCTCCGGTACCAACCTTTGTAAATCGTATCATTAAATTTCTCCGTTGGCGCGTGAAGATCTTCGAGGTACGTGGAGCGTGTTTTTTTTGAAAATCGACGTTTCTGCGAGGTCCAGTTTCGAAATTCCTGGCATAATCTGCTTCTAATCTTCGATGTTGTGCAAAGAAACGTTGCATCGAATAAGAGATCATCTTTAAGGGGTTTAAAAAGCATTCCAACACAGACGAGATATTGGAAGATCGAGTACTGAATAGGTTTTCGTGATTTCAGCTAGAAATTATGGATGCTGTGTGGAATGCAATGCAACAAAAGGTGGCTCTTCCAGAAATGTGGAAAAGAATTGTTGTACTCTGCGCAGCCTGAAAAGAACACCATCGTTAGCAGATTTCTGGAAACAAATGCAAATTTATGGCAGCTTGTTTACAAGTGTATATTTAGTTTATATATTTATATATTGATATTTATTATATTACAATACTTGTAAGTAAAGTTCTTGAGTAATGTAGTTGGTCTTAGTATTATTAATGTATAGTGGTTATTTTTGGACCTATTTAAATAAAGTTTTCAGGTAATTTTTGGTCTGATTAATAGCCGCAAAAAATAACCACTATATATTAATAATACTTGTAAGGGCATAATATTGTATAAAAATTGTACATTATGGAATTAGCAACTTTAATAAACAATTTTATTAAGAACTTACTGTGTTGTATTTTATATACCCTCCTATATACCAAATATTCACAATCAGATGTGTTATAAGAATGCCCAAGTTTGTATATTTCTTGGAAATACTCGTGAATTGCTAGGAATTGAAGATTTTTGGGGGTTTTCGAGCCAAATTTTGAGTTCCAAGCAATTCCCGTTATTCACTTTTCATTTAAATGGCGACCGAGAGTCGCCATTCCGTTAGAAAGCAAAAATCCGTTGGCGACCGAGAACCGTTACGAATAACGTTCGTGGCGACTGGCCGGCGCCATTCAAAAGAAAAGTGAAATCCACATATTTTTGGGGGTTTTCGGGCCAAATTTTGAGTTCCAAGCAATTCCCGTTATTCACTTTGCATTTAAATGGCGACCAAGAGTCGCCATTCCGTTAAAATGAAAAAATCCGTTGGCGACCGAGAACCGTTACGAATAACGTTCGTGGCGACTGGCCGGCGCCATTCAAAAGAAAAGTGAAATCCACATATTTTTAGGGGTTTTCGGGCCAAATTTTGAGTTCCAAGCAATTCCCGTTATTCACTTTTCATTTAAATGGCGACCGAGAGTCGCCATTCCGTTAGAAAGCAAAAATCCGTTGGCGACCGAGAACCGTTACGAATAACGTTCGTGGCGACTGGCCGGCGCCATTCAAAAGAAAAGTGAAATACACATATTTTTGGGGGTTTTCGGGCCAAATTTTGAGTTCCAAGCAATTCCCGTTATTCACTTTTCATTTAAATGGCGACCGAGAGTCGCCATTCCGTTAGAAAGCAAAAATCCGTTGGCGACCGAGAACCGTTACGAATAACGTTCGTGGCGACTGGCCGGCGCCATTCAAAAGAAAAGTGAAATCCACATATTTTTAGGGGTTTTCGGGCCAAATGTTGAGTTCCAAGCAATTCCCGTTATTCACTTTGCATTTAAATGGCGACCAAGAGTCGCCATTCCGTTAAAATGAAAAAATCCGTTGGCGACCGAGAACCGTTACGACTAACGTTCGTGGCGACTGGCCGGCGCCATTCAAAAGAAAAGTGAAATCCACATATTTTTAGGGGTTTTCGGGCCAAATTTGGAGTTCCAAGCAATTCCCGTTATTCACTTTTCATTTAAATGGCGACCGAGAGTCGCCATTCCGTTAGAAAGCAAAAATCCGTTGGCGACCGAGAACCGTTACGAATAACGTTCGTGGCGACTGGCCGGCGCCATTCAAAAGAAAAGTGAAATACACATATTTTTGGGGGTTTTCGGGCCAAATTTTGAGTTCCAAGCAATTCCCGTTATTCACTGTTCATTTAAATGGCGACCGAGAGTCGCCATTCCGTTAGAAAGCAAAAATCCGTTGGCGACCGAGAACCGTTACGAATAACGTTCGTGGCGACTGGCCGGCGCCATTCAAAAGAAAAGTGAAATCCACATATTTTTGGGGGTTTTCGGGCCAAATTTTGAGTTCCAAGCAATTCCCGTTATTCACTTTGCATTTAAATGGCGACCAAGAGTCGCCATTCCGTTAAAATGAAAAAATCCGTTGGCGACCGAGAACCGTTACGAATAACGTTCGTGGCGACTGGCCGGCGCCATTCAAAAGAAAAGTGAAATCCACATATTTTTAGGGGTTTTCGGGCCAAATTTGGAGTTCCAAGCAATTCCCGTTATTCACTTTCCATTTAAATGGCGACCGAGAGTCGCCATTCCGTTAGAAAGCAAAAATCCGTTGGCGACCGAGAACCGTTACGAATAACGTTCGTGGCGACTGGCCGGCGCCATTCAAAAGAAAAGTGAAATCCACATATTTTTGGGGGTTTTCGGGCCAAATTTTGAGTTCCAAGCAATTCCCGTTATTCACTTTGCATTTAAATGGCGACCAAGAGTCGCCATTCCGTTAAAATGAAAAAATCCGTTGGCGACCGAGAACCGTTACGAATAACGTTCGTGGCGACTGGCCGGCGCCATTCAAAAGAAAAGTGAAATCCACATATTTTTAGGGGTTTTCGGGCCAAATTTGGAGTTCCAAGCAATTCCCGTTATTCACTTTCCATTTAAATGGCGACCGAGAGTCGCCATTCCGTTAAAATGAAAAAATCCGTTGGCGACCGAGAACCGTTACGAATAACGTTCGTGGCGACTGGCCGGCGCCATTCAAAAGAAAAGTGAAATCCTCATAATTTTGGTTGTGCAATTTCTGAATTTGTGCCGTAAAATCGAGAAAATGTATCAGGAGAACATGATGTGCGAGGAGGTATTCGATTCGCACATTTCTTGGAATTTGACGTCATTTCTTGGAACCGGAAAGTTCTTCTGAAATTCTGAAATTTTGCCGAAAAATCGAGGAAATGTATCAGGAGAACATGATGTGCGAGGAGGTATTCGATTCGCACAATTCCTGGAATTTGACGTCATTTCTTGGAACTGAAAAGTTCTTCCGAAATTCTGAAATTTTGCCGAAAAATCGAGGAAATGTATCAGGAGAACATGATGTGCGAGGAGGTATTCGATTCGCACAATTCTTGGAATTTGACGTCATTTCTTGGAACCGGAAAGTTATTCTGAAATTCTGAAATTTTGCCGAAAAATCGAGGAAATGTATCAGGAGAACATGATGTGCGAGGAGGTATTCGATTCGCACAATTCCTGGAATTTGACGTCATTTCTTGGAACTGAAAAGTTCTTCCGAAATTCTGAAATTTTGCCGAAAAATCGAGGAAATGTATCAGGAGAACATGATGTGCGAGGAGGTATTCGATTCGCACAATTCTTGGAATTTGACGTCATTTCTTGGAACCGGAAAGTTATTCTGAAATTCTGAAATTTTGCCGAAAAATCGAGGAAATGTATCAGGAGAACATGATGTGCGAGGAGGTATTCGATTCGCACAATTCCTGGAATTTGACGTCATTTCTTGGAACTGAAAAGTTCTTCCGAAATTCTGAAATTTTGCCGAAAAATCGAGGAAATGTATCAGGAGAACATGATGTGCGAGGAGGTATTCGATTCGCACAATTCTTGGAATTTGACGTCATTTCTTGGAACCGGAAAGTTATTCTGAAATTCTGAAATTTTGCCGAAAAATCGAGGAAATGTATCAGGAGAACATGATGTGCGAGGAGGTATTCGATTCGCACAATTCCTGGAATTTGACGTCATTTCTTGGAACTGAAAAGTTCTTCCGAAATTCTGAAATTTTGCCGAAAAATCGAGGAAATGTATCAGGAGAACATGATGTGCGAGGAGGTATTCGATTCGCACAATTCTTGGAATTTGACGTCATTTCTTGGAACCGGAAAGTTATTCCGAAATTCTGAAATTTTGCCGAAAAATCGAGGAAATGTATCAGGAGAACATGATGTGCGAGGAGGTATTCGATTCGCACAATTCCTGGAATTTGACGTCATTTCTTGGAACCGGAAAGTTATTCTGAAATTCTGAAATTTTGCCGAAAAATCGAGGAAATGTATCAGGAGAACATGATGTGCGAGGAGGTATTCGATTCGCACAATTCCTGGAATTTGACGTCATTTCTTGGAACTGAAAAGTTCTTCCGAAATTCTGAAATTTTGCCGAAAAATCGAGGAAATGTATCAGGAGAACATGATGTGCGAGGAGGTATTCGATTCGCACAATTCTCGGAATTTGACGTCATTTCTTGGAATCGGACAGTTATTCAGAAAATCTGAAATTTTGCCGTAAAATCGAGAGAATGTATCAGGAGAACATGATGTGCGAGGAGGTATTCGATTCTTACAATTCCTGGAATTTGACGTCATTTCTTGGAATCCGCGAAATTCTTGAAATCAAAGGAATGGAAATGAGAGGTTTCATTTGAAAAGTCAGTCTTTTGCGTTTATTTCTATTTATTGCATCTCAAAAACTTTCTATACATTAATCTTACATCTAAAATTATAATACAATATATAATATAATATAATATAATATAATATAATATAATATAATATAATATATAGAGAGTACTAACATTCTATACATTAATCTCACATCTAAAATTATAATACAATATATAATATAATATAATATATAGAGAGTGTATTCGCGTATACACTAATATATGCAAACACACGCACACCCACACACACACACACACACACACGATGCTTTTACAATCTGCTTAATTACAGTATATACTCTTATTATAATATATACATACAGTATATACATATACATACACAGTACAGTATACAGTATATACATACATATATAAGAGTATAAAGATGAATATATACAAATACATAACTATGTGATACATAAACATACAAATACGTAATGTCTGTTATATATAAATATACAAATACGTAATGTATGTTATATATAAATATACAAGTATGTAATGTATGTGATATATAAATATACAAATATGTAATGTATATGATATATAAATATACAAATATGTAATGTCTGTGATATATAAATATACAAATATGTAATGTCTGTGATATATAAATATACAAATACATAAGTATGTGATATATAAATATACAAATACATAAGTATGTGATATATAAATATACAAATATGTAATGTATATGATATATAAACATACAAATATGTAATGTATATGATATATAAACATACAAATATGTAATGTATATAACAGTAATTAAACAGATATCAAAGAGCACTAACACTGATGCATAATAACAAAAAAAACCTAATTGAACAAGTATAATAAACCCCTAAAAGCATTCGGTCGCAGACGAAATACATATACGTAGAAAGCCTAACCTCTAAGTGGGCTTTCATAACCTAAAAACTAGTAACTGTTGAAATACATCATATTCATATAAATGATATCCATCATTCACCCACCGCTTTCACGAGGAACGTAATATCGTGCTGTATTTTGGGGGAAGGGAATCTTTGGAAAATTCGAACACCTGCACACCCTCTTTTTCGAGTTGGCGTTAGTTAGCCCGGAATCCCGCATTCGGTCCCTGGATCCTTTCTCTCGGTTACCCGAGGCAGGTCCCCGCCCACAAGTCCGTGGGGCCCCCATAGAAATCGTTCAGTGGTCCCAATTTACGAGGTCCCCCATCTTTTTTTTCTTAGGAGGGGGATTCCATCCTTCTTCGTTCCTTATCTCGTTCCTCTTTTCACAAGAGACGAGATTACCGTTGGAAACTAATTGCCACACCGGAAGTCGATGCCAGGACATTTGGAAAGCACCGATCGCCATGGTGGATCATAACCTCCCTAGCCAATTAGGGAGATGTATCACTAAATGACGTGACTTTGCTGGATTTTTACATGGTTTTAATTTACCCTTCGTGTAGGTGCTTCGTGATTGCTTCTGAGTCATGTTGGGGGAAAGGGATGCCTTTTTATACCTGATTCGCTTTAATACGGGAATTTGTTTACCTGGTTGATAAGTGTTTTGGAAATCATTTTGGACGTTTGAAACGTTTGAAAATGACTTCTGAAACGTGCAGCACTGAAATCGTGTAAAAAAGTAACGCGTAAATCTGATCGTCGAGTAAAAAAATGTAAGTCTTATCTCTGTAATTTTCAATTACATTTTGACAGTTTAAAATTAAACGTTTAAAAATGTTAAGATCTTAAAATTAAACGTGTTGAAGTTTTAACATCTTAGAATTGAACGCCTAAAAATGTTAACGTTTTAAAAATAAACGTTTTAAGATTTTAACATTTTAGAAAGAAGCGTTTAAAAATGTTAACATTCTAAAATTGAACACTTTAATATGTTAACATTCTAGAATTAAACGCTTTAAAATGTTAATATTCTAAAATTAAACGCTTTAAAATGTTAACATTCTAAAATTAAACGCTTTAAAATGTTAACATCTTTAAATTAAACGTTTTAAAGTTTTAACATGTTAGAATTAAACGCCTAAAAATGTTAACGTTGTAAAAAGAAACGTTTTAAGATTTTAACATTTTAGAAAGAAGCGTTTAAAAATGTTAACATTCTAAAATTGAACGCTTTAAAATGTTAACATTTTAAAATGACTCGTTTAAAAATGTTAACATCTTAGAATTAAACGTTTAAAAATGTTAACATCTTAAAATTAAACGTTTTAAAGTTTTAACATCTTAGAATTAAACGCCTAAAAATGTTAACGTTTAAAAAATAAACGTTTTAAGATTTTAACATCTTAGAATTAAACGTTTAAAAATGTTAACATCTTAAAATTAAACGTTTTAAAGTTTTAACATCTTAGAATTAAACGCCTAAAAATGTTAACGTTTAAAAAATAAACGTTTTAAGATTTTAACATCTTAGAATTAAACGTTTAAAAATGTTAACATCTTAAAATTAAACGTTTTAAAGTTTTAACATGTTAGAATTAAACGCCTAAAAATGTTAACGTTTAAAAAATAAACGTTTTAAGATTTTAACATCTTAGAATTAAACGTTTAAAAATGTTAACATTCTAATATTAAACTTATTTTTAAAGACACCTGTGAGAAGTGTCGGAAATATCGTACTTCACGTGCTGTTTTACGTATGAAAATTAAACCTGCGCCGCCATCTTGTCACTGTGAATATGCATATCTATTTATACCCAAGAATTCATGAATGTCACGATAAAAGGATCGTTCCAGTTTAACCGTTTTTTGTGTTCGATGGCGTGTAAAATGCATTCTCGAAAAAAAACGAACGCTTCAGTGATATTATCCAGATTAGTGAGTGAGTGGGACTTAAAGGGCCCTTCACGCTTCCCTTCGAATCAAGGCATGACACTCCGCTATCCAAATAAGTGGAACTTCGAAAGTAGTAAAGGCATTCTGCTTTCTTTATCTTCGCTTGAGTGAGACGCCGACATTCTCCTCGGCGGGGAGATTTTAACGCCTGGAGACTTTTTACGGGCGAGATTACCTTTGCCGTTGAAGGGCGGCTTGTTTTCCTCCTCCAAAGGGCTTATTACGTGCACGCCGACAGATTATAATGATACTTAACACTAGAACTACCGACAATATGCTAAGCTACATTTTGATACCTACGTGTATGCCTTGAGACACTCTAGAGGCGATTCTCAGTCGCCATTCAATTTGTTACGGTACTCTAGAGGTGAGTCTCAGTCGCCATTCAATTTGTTACGGTACTCTAGAGGCGATTATCAGTCGCCGTTCAATTTGTTACGGTACTCTAGAGGCGATTTTCAGTCGCCATTCAATTTGTTACGGTACTCTAAATGCGATTCTCAGTCGCCATTCAATTTGTTACGGTACTCTAGAGGTGAGTCTCAGTCGCCATTCAATTTGTTACGGTACTCTAGAGGTGAGTCTCAGTCGCCATTCAATTTGTTACGGTACTCTAGATGCGATTCTCAGTCGCCATTCAATTTGTTACGGTACTCTATATGCGATTCTCAGTCGCCACTTAATTGTTACGGTACCCTAAATGCGATTCTCAGTCGCCACTTAATTGTTACGGTACTCTAACTGCGATTCTCAGTCGCCACTTAATTGTTACGGTACCCTAAATACGATTCTCAGTCGCTACTTAATTGTTACGGTATCCTAAATGCGATTCTCAGTCGCCATTCAATTTGTTACGGTACTCTAGAAGCGATTCTCAGTCGCCACTTAATTGTTACACTACTCTAAATGCGATTCTCAGTCGCCACTTAATTATTTCGGTACTCCAAATCCAATTCTCAGTCGCCACTTAATTGTTACGGTACTCTAAATCCAATTCTCAGTCGCCACTTAATTGTTACGATACTCTAGAAGCGATTCTCAGTCGCCACTTAATTATTTCGGTACTCTAGAAGCGATTCTCAGTCGCCACTATTAATCGCAGCGACTAAAGGTCGCTCCTAAATCTCAAAGACTTAAAGTACAACCCACTGCAAAAGTATAACTACAAAGAATGAACCCCACATTTGACACCCTCCAGTACCTACTACTAGTTTTAACACCAACCAGATCTATATTAAGACCACCATTCCCGTTTCCAATGATCCAAAAGAACACAATAACTCACAGCCCTAATAAATTGAGTGGGTTCGAAAGTAACCAAGCTACACTCTCCTTTGAGATCTGTTGGTGCAAGATTCTGGTTCCTGAAACTTCGTATCAATTCCTGACCTACTTATACCCTCTCTTGCATCATCGCCCTCCTTATACAAGGGTACTTTTTTCAGTGCCCTGTGTTCAGATTGCCACACCTCGATGTGGCAATCTGAACAACACAAGGGCCAGCCTGTTTTCACCGATGAAAAGTGCCGCCCTTCACGCGATACAAACCCGAAGACGGTAAACTGGGCTCTCGTGAGAATTACCGCGACAGACCGGGATGTAATTGGGTATTTTACCTTTTACGTTTACCATACTGCTGAACATTTCGTAGGTTTCGACTTTCTTACTCGACACAGTGTTCACCGGTAACGAGTTAACTCGTGTTCCTCCACGCATCAGCTTGTGCGGTGATTAAACTTCAAAGCAAGTACGTTTCCATTATTCCGTTGTTTATTGTGTTGGATAGTATCTACTTTATTATATCATTCAATTGCATTCAATTATTATATCAATTGCAATTTTATTAGGTTTTTTTAGAAGATTTACTGCGGAATTTTGATTAGTTATTGTTAATATTTATTGTAGATTTAATAACACGCGTTTATTGTAAGACATATACGTTGTGTTTTCAATGCAAAATACACGAAATGCTTCTATTATTTATATCTCTTGTTATTATCAAGATAATCACCGAACCCGAAGAAATCATTTTCTCTTCGAGGGATTATTTATACTAGTTATTTATTTATTTTATTTCGCCTTGATCTCCAACGATTCTAAACATTTAGAAATCTACGAATATATTTTAGTTTTGCTAAAATTGCAATTTAAATAGCAAATGGTAATTACATTTCACGAATAACGGATATAGTCGTCGTGACGTAAGATACTGCCGTTTCTCCATGACGGATATACTCGTCAAACACAGTCGACTGGTTATAATATTTGTGCACACCATTGAAAAATAGTTTCGTAATTAAGACGAAGTGCTTTATATTTATGCAAACCTTATGAAATTCTTCAGATTCCGAGTTCCCGACATTTATTTGTGTGCGGAAGAAAGTCTACTGCGCAACTCGGCTGTTTCGTCAACAAGGTTGACACTTAAGTGCACGAAGTCAAGCAAATAGTGAATTTGTTAGGACAGGAATGCGAACTAGTCAATTTAGGAAACTCCGCGGGAAGAAGTCCGTTCATCGTAGGTGGTATTTCGGAAAGGCTTTCAAAACGTCCACTAAAAGCACACCATGCGATTACAAAAGTACCAGGTACGTTTTAAATAATACGTAACAAGTCTGGAAGTATGAATCCATAGAACAGCGAGGTCTCAGAGGGTAAACTTTGGTCGAGAAAACAGCAGGCTGCTGGCAAACTGTGCGCGCGCATTCAAACCGTTCCAGGATTGGACAATGGTGCAATTTCACGAGGGAACGATACTTGATCTATTCACTGTGTCTACGTGTAACAAAGTGAGTTGCTGTTCAATATTTTCGTTGGCGAAGACATCTTTGTGAACGCGTGGTGCGCCTTCCAACGGAATATCCGGATAATGGACGGTCGGTAAAAAGTACCTCGTTACATCCCGGAGAGTTGGTATCATTCGTTCGAAGCTATGCGATCTAACACAATTGGCAATTTCTTGGCGGAAGACCTCGAGTGGTCAGACTGCCTTGAGATGCAACTGTTCGACGTAATATTAGGACAACAGAATATTCGTTTACTTAGAAACAATCTTGACAGTGTTGCCAACTAATATTCGCACTTTCTGAACTACTTTCATGGAGAAACGAGTGAATAACATTTGGGAATACGAATATATTACGTTATCGAATATGGAATTTGTGTTGCTAAATGTTATTCATTTTATCGGTGTTTACCGTAATTCTGAAAGTGCGAATATTGATTCTGATCCACCTAATCGATCTTAAACTGGGCAGCAGTCTAAATAGCTTAGACTGAATAGTGAAAGAAGGAATTGAGGCCGGATATAAATTTCTAAGACGACAAAGAGATGTCAGGGATGGTTGGAGGGGTCGAAAGATATGACTGTGCCCCGTTCGTGCCCCGTTTACACCCCCGTAGGAGAGCAAACAAGACAAGACCAGTCAGGGTATCCTACGGGTAACCATAACAACCACCGTGGGCTGCCACAATGGCGACCATGTACCACTGTTGGCCCATAGTCTGAATGGATTTTCCGCGGGATTGAGCAAACACAACCAAATACAGGACCCCTTCGTCCTTCCCCTTTGCCCTTTCTACTCAACGAACCTTCCACCTTTCCCTTCCACTTCTTCTTCTCCTTCTTCTTCTTCTTTCTCTACTTCAAAGAGTCATCCATTGTATCCACCTACAAGGGGACAACTGACAACTGTGTCACTCGCAAACACGTGTAAAGCTAAAAATCTATGTATGCACCCACTGACGAATAAAGTAGTGCCACGGGACAAATGTTCGGATAAATGTGCCACTTCCGAACCCGTGATGCTTCTTTTAACACGATCGACATAATCACCAGAAGCTTGACACCTTTGCTGTTCCGAATATTCTCGGAAACCGAGACAGTATTCTCTTTTATTGGTTTGAGTCATAAATAAGTCCCGTTTCGTCCAGGATTTTTTTTATTCAAAATCACGAATTTTTACGGATGAAGAATCATCAAGTTGCCTCAGAAATAGCAAGAAGTTATTAATAATAACGAGTTCTAATAAAACGGTTTAAGTCCATTTTCAACAAAATCAAGATAACGTTTATAAAGTTACCAAGACAAAATTATTTATGCAAACATTTGGAATCGGATTCATACGGAAACAAAGTTGCACGAGGTTTTTGTTTAAAACAAAGATCGCTATTATACAAATACTTGGAGAGCAAAGAGAAGGGGCTCCACCTGTTGCGGCAGAGCAATCCTTCTTTTTTCTAATCTGACGTAAAAAAGGGCTGGTCGATTCACACATTAGCCTTGCTACCACCGTTACACCAATCAGGGTGTCAGATTTTTTTACAGGTAATATTATACGTGCACGCACCTGCGTGGCTCTCTCGTGTCACACGAAACGAAAGAGCCGAGGGAAAGAGATAGGTGTCGGAGAAGTCCTAAGTAGACGCGGCCATTTTAAACGTTACCACTCGGATTACTATAATTTTTTCCAGTAATCTTCCTTCTCCGGCGTCGTGTCTCCTCGTCTTTTTCTTCTTTTTTCCCTTTCTTTTTTATTCTACTTCAGCCAGTTCGATGCCACTGGACAGGAAATGTTATACAATACAAATGCAATGCTTTCCTCCTTTATCCTCGTTACCGTCTGACGATGGATCTCGCACAAATGTGTAATCCCAGCATCCGGTTTCACGTTTCTTCCTTGCCAACCGATTCTATATTGTATACCTAACCTTCGTACTCTCGACCAATGACTCATCAGATCACCCCCCGGAGCTAGTCCCGGGGCCAATATATGTCGAGCTGAAAGATACGACGCAGAAACCATTTAAAATACCTTCCTCGAAATGAAGGCAATTCTATGGGTGAGAATTAATGGATTTGGAATCTTCCGGAAAACACGAGATAAATGCAGTGCAAATAGATAAGTGGGACTCATTGGAATATTTAGTTACCTCGGGAATAATCATTTCTTAATAAAGCATCTTGATTACTCGATATTATTTATATTTATATTATTATCGAATTTTATTTGGAGGAGGTTTTGGATAATTATATAAAGTTCTTGCTATGTTCTTGTTCGTGTTAGTTCTTGTTATTAATCTTAGAATTCTTGTTAATGTTCTTTTATATAAAACGCGGGGATTCCCTGATAAAGCAACTTGGTTAGATTTGATTTTCGAACTTAGATTTTAGTTCTTACGAGAAATAGGAAAGTATAAGTCGTTCCTGGTTTTGACAACTGTGGCTAACCAATTTTTGATTGATATATTACAAATGGCGGATATACTAGTCTGAGTAGTTACGCAGTAAGAAAGATATTAATAATACTTTAATACAGTAAATGTTCGGAATCCGTGTGAGATTTTGATTTAAATCGCAGTTGCGCGGCTGTAATTCGAACGCGCAATCGGCCCGCCGTAAATTCATCCGGAATATACAGTTTCATCGTTAAAAACTTAAATTGGAAGAAACCTTTCCATTCTCAAATTGCGATAGGCAGGTAAATATCAGGTTTCACGGGTTATCATTCAGATGAAACCTCACCTCGCAACCCCGTGAAACTGAACTCACGATTTATTCCACCGAATCCTCAACCGCTGCGACACATTGCAGGCGTGCCACTATCAAAGCTTTACAAAGCACGATGATTTATATTTATTGTTTGCCGGATGATTAATTTCGTCGGAAATTTTCGAGCGGTGAATGAAACTTAAAAAACGAATTGTCCCTAAAGAATGAAAATCAATACTCTCGTTATACTTGTTTACTGGAATTAGAAATTATTATTGCGAAATATGGAAAACCGAAAATCAAATGATAAACGATTAATTTGATCTTAAATAGGATTATCAAAGTAAAAAGATTACAAGATGGATTATAGCAGTCGTGAATCGCGTTGGGAAATTTCGAAGCCATTGACGTATAATAAAAGTCGGCTTTTTGGGGGAAAAAAGAGGGGACGAGGTATGATTTAATCTCGAGATTTGGATCGTGATGATGGTTACATTGGCGCCGTCAAGCTCGGTTTCTTCAGGAAATTTTTTTTACCGGGTCTTCCCCTTTCCCACGACATCACGTGTACGGCTGCACGTGGTCAACCACTTTTTTCGTCGGTTAAGGTTCTTCCTAGAGGCTTTTTTTTTATAGGAACGTGTAGCTGGAAGAGATTATCTATTAATAGACATGAGCGTGCTCTGTTCTCGTTTTATGGTCTTTTTTCTTGGATTTAGGCCAATACCACCTAAATACACACCACTCCGTTAGTTACTGATGGAATTCGATTATCCATCTTCCTTCCTGAATTCCGTTTGGAATTCAGGTTCAAAAACGCAGGTTCAATTATTAAGCCGACTCTCAGTCGCCTCTCAGTCGACTCTCAATCGCTTCTCGGTCGCCTCTCAGTCGCCTCTCAATCGCCTCTCAGTCGCCTCTCAATCGCCTCCAAATCGCCTCCAAATCGCCTCTCAATCGCCTCTCAATCGCCTCTCAGTCGCCGTATAAACTGAGTGACGACGAATCGCTTCCAAGTTACCCCACAAAACTAAGTGGCGACTAAGAATCGCGTCCAAATCACCGCATAAACTAAGCAGCGACTAAGAATCGCCCCCGAAAACAAAGGGTTAATATTTCCAAGCATTCCAAATACAGTCAATCACACTTCTCAACATTACCACAGAATCACTCAAACTTGTAGACATTAATCAGAATTCCAAATATATTGATTTCAAGTTCATCGATTAAAATTAACTTACGCCACTTTCACAATTACCGACGGATATCTAAATTACCAGTGCAAAGGGAAACCTGAAGGGTTCAACTGATTTCACGCTTAACGAACTAAACCTGTCAATGTGACAACTGCGCATAGCTTCGAGATTTATTTTCCACTTGTACCTTCCGAGTTCGTCGCAGTAATTAGTCATGCGCACACCATGTGTTACTCATAAAGATGCCGGGGGAACCACCGACCAAAGAACTCGGCTTTAATCACTTATGCTCTTAGTTTCGTAATTGCTTACACCGCGGACAGAAACCTGATGGATCTCTGGTACAGGCAGCCATCTTTAACTCTGCTGTCTACGGATTTAGAAGCATGGGAACAGATAAGACATACAATGATAAGTAACTTCTATATATCAGAACCCTGGGTTTAAAACCAGGTTTTAATAAAAAGACCCGCAACAACGTCGAAATATGAACATTATGTAATTCCCTATAAAAGTCAGTTCACTAGACGAAGTATATGTGTCGGAACTAGTAACTTTTTGCTTATCATACCCAATATTGGCTTGCTAATTATCTTACAATCTCGATAAAATTAGATATCGAGCTTTTCACGAGCAACTTGTAGAACTTCGTAAAGGGTGGTAATAAGGAAACACGAAATCTCATCGGTGAAAAAAAAGGGTGATATCATCTTACGATTGAGAGTCACGTGAGGGAGGGGTGACTCGGGGAAACGGAAGTGGTCATTCGAGGCGAATAATTGGTCCTTGAAGTATAGAAGGAGTAGAGACACGTGGTGTGTGTTCAGGCATGTGCGCGAAATTTCAGGAGCTCAGGGAAAGAAAGTGCTTCACGTCCGTAATACGAGACACACGTGGTCGAAAGTTGAAACTCCTTTGGTTCGTCTTCCCTCCCCTTCCTCGCTTCATCCCCCTCCGCCACTTTTCACTTCAACCTCGACAAATATACTATCCATTGATACTTGCATCGTGCAAGAAATAGGGGCGTTTATTGCGCCCCCTTTTCAAATATATTGTTTATAACATTACGAGTCACCTGAGCCGCTCAAAATTGCAAGGTAATTGACTCCACTTTTTGATAGTATTCTTCCCAATATTCTGCACTCCCGAATTGATTACTTTCCGGTAAACCTAATAAATTCTTGCATCTGGGCGCCTAGCACCCTATCGCCTGCCCTGGCGGAAGCTGGGTTGTTTCTAGGTTATGTGTTCCCGCGTATATTTAGGGAAGTCGTTGAAAACATTTGGACGAGTGGTTTTAACGAAAGATCGTATTTCTTTTACTGCGTTCTCGTCTGATATGCGTTTAGCAGACTTCGTGTTAGAAACACGAGAAGTCACCGTGCTTTCGAGGGCGCCATAATTAATGATTAAGTATGGATAATGATGGATCGACGTGGCTCCGCTAGCCATGTTTTTCTCCGACTGAAACGGAAGAGTGTTTACTTTACCAACCGAAAATGTGTCACCTTGTGTTACACACACTCTGCGTTGTCGATCGTTTCACCGTATTCGTTGTACTGCGGAATTAATAGTAGAACTACGGAATATATACTGTTATGATTACATATTTATTTATATATAAATTATGGCTGTAGGATTTAAGTTGATTAATGGATTCAATTACTTGTGTTATGTATATGAAATCAAAGTGTCGAATGTCGAACAATTCGACGGGGTATATTTGAATGATTTAATTGAAAATGGAGGACAAGTCATTTTGACTCGTTTTGGTGGTTCTAGTTTTAAAAAGATAATATCAATTTCGTCATAAAAATATGAAAATTGAGATAATTACTTTCAAGCAAATTACAGTAAAACTCCACGGAATTTTAGGGGACTATGAATTTAATGGAATGCGGGAAAGCTCGTATTTCGAAGGATGTTTCCTCGACCTTCGTCTAATACGCGTTTAGCAGCCAATGAGTGTGAAGTATGAGGGGATCCTATTTCTATTGGGCTACCATTAACTCCCCACAACCCAATTTAACGCGAAACTAGTTGATCCCAGCAGTTCCAAATTCGAAATAGACACCAAGAATTTAGTTCACTTTGCCATTTTAATTATCTTTAAATCATTAATCTTTAAAATACACGAATCTAAGGAAGCTGTGTATCATAAAAATATTCGGGGTACCAAAAGTAATCAATTCTTTGATTATGACGATTATCTACTAGAATAATGTTTAATATAACAAAAGCATACGTTTAATAAACCTCATTATTTATATAACCGTTTCAAGTGCGATCTGAAATGGTTAATGCTAAACATTATAATAATAAGAATAATAATCAAATCGAGTTTCCTAAAACATACAAGAAACGATTGCTTACATTCCAAGACCCCTAATACCTCAAATTATTCTTGAAACTCCCTAAAAAAGGTGACATTACAACGAAAGAATAAAACGCACAAAGAAAACAATCTAAAAGTATCTATCAGTATTAAAAAGATCAAGTATCAAGTATCAATAATCCAAAATCCGCCGTTGAAGTAGTTCAAATCCAAGGTGTTCTCGAGGTAAAAAAGATAACCAGCATATTCTCCTCAAGTATTTCCCCAAAGTGTACTCGAGACTTAGTAGATCCATGGTGTGCGAAGATACAAATATTTCTATCACTCAGCCGCTTTGTACAATAACTGCGTTTGACAATGGGCCCTCAGACTGGCGAGTTTAGTGGTCCCTGAGATTCCGAACTCCTGGCATGGGCGTAAGGGGTCGCGATATCATGGTTACAAATACTACGTTATACCCTGTCGGAGTAAACTGTATGGAAGTGGTGCGCCAATGGCCTATTATCCACTTAGTATAGGTTTCTCTCGAGCCCTTGTATATGGGTGTGCCATAAGTATCAAGAGTTGGGTCTCCTCATTCTTCCTTGTCCGTATTCTACGAGGGTTTTCCTTCCAGTTAGATTTACGATTCCTTGTGCACGTGTTCACAAAGGAATCGGACTCCATCTTGGGTAAAAAAAAAAGAAGCTAGAAGACCATTCGATTCGAGGATGTGTAGCCAAATGCGAAGGGGTCCGATTCTTCGGAGTTTTTCTTCCGTATCGATTGTCTGGTATACGTGGGAGGGTGGCTGTATGGAAAAGGGCTCGTCACTGGGCGATGCACGAAACGATTGTCGTGAAACGCAAGAAAAATCGTTACCTAAGTGGCGAGAATATTCTTTGATCATCCGTGCTCTTTCCCTCCGTTAAATTGTGTCTTCTGACATTAAGTGCCTTCGTATATTTTCGAACGCCTGGAAACATTCGATCTGGCAGCGCCATCTTGCTTTCTACATTCTTTGGGGCTCGGTAGTTGAATGTAATGCGACTTGGATCGATATTATTTGACGATACAATTGATATTTTGTTTAATATAAAATTGATATGTTTTTACTATAAAGTCGATATTTTTTGACGACACAATTAATATTTTTTGGTGATAAATTGATATGTTTTGACGTCACAATCGACACGCACGATTAGAACACATTTTCAAATCGCTTATTCATTTCTTAGAATGTTTATATCATATTGCAAAATTAACCGGCACACACATTTTGCAAAAATGGGGTTTAAAACACAATTCCATACATTTATACATATTTCACTGTACAATGTGAAGTTAGCTCTCATCTGTCTACACTTTTCTGACGGGGCACTGAAAAAGCAGATTTTCTTTAAATTGATATGTTTTGACGTCACAATCGACACGCACGATTAGAACACATTTTCAAATCGCTTATTCATTTCTTAGAATGTTTATATCATATTGCAAAATTAACCGGCACACATATTTTGCAAAAATGGGGTTTAAAATTAAACACAATTCCATAAACACATTTCATTTATGCATATTTCACTGTACAATGTGAAGTTAGCTCTCATCTGTCTACACTTTTCTGACGGGGCACTGAAAAAGCAGATTTTCTTTACCCAGAAAATACCTCGCGTTTTATAAAATTATAGGATAAAGGTTTCGTAGATTTTGAAAATTGTACATTTGACAATAGAATCATCGTAGACTCAGTTATCACACTATTGGATAGAAATTTTCCGCAAAGTTAAGCTGTCTCGGTTTAGAGAATCTTAAAGGAGTTTATTCAGCCAATAGCGCGAGGGAGGGGAGAATAAGGTGAATGTCGAGTGTGACTTAATATGTCTATTATTAAAAGCAATAAGCCGAAGAAGCACCTGGTCGAAACGCGGTTCGCTCGATCCTTTATTTCGAAAATATTTCCGTCGCTCTAAGTAAGAATAACATTTCGATGTGAATTTTTGCTCCTCGACTTGATCCTTTGAAAAATCATCTTTTCCATGCAGCCGCTTCATCCAATCCGTGGCAAGTCTTTAAGTTCGTTTCTCGAAGCTTAAACGCCGTCAAATAATACAATAATTGTCCCTTTTAAGAGTCGAAAAGGTACATTTTTCCGAAATTTGTCGCCCTATAATATTGTAGTCGGGGAAACGGCTTGTTGAGCCCCAAGTCACTTTGTCCCCGGTGTCTCGACCCAATGGCGTAGGAAGTCATAAAACTTTCCATCGGAAAATTCAGTTTAAAACACCGTGATATCATCTTCTGATTTCATTAATGAACTTTCATTAATGAACATTATTTATTGGAAATTATACACTGTTTTATCATTCATCCGGATACTTGATTTTTATATATTACATTTAATTAATATTTGATTTCTAACAAGAATATTATTAGTTGAAACATGCCGTTCACTTTGACCAACGCGTATTTATTTGTTCCGTTGTTTATTATAAAATTGAACGATTCCGTAGATCTCGGAAATTCTTAAAGTTTTTTGTGGCAGTGTCGACGCCACTGCTCAGAAACTGTTACAATAGAGATCCGCCACTGAGTTAGCCTCTTCTATAGAAGTCGGAATAACTCGAAAATCACTCCATAATTTTGGGATTCCTGACAATGAAACGGTGCTTTAGAAACGTCACAAAGTCCCGACTATCGAAAGGACTCAAAATGTATTCATCGCCTCGGCGAAAATGGCAGCACTGAAAGGAAACTTGGACATTCTCGCGTGCTTCGCATTGTGAAATGCAAGGAACCCGAAGAATGATCCAAATTCGAAATAGACACCCATTCAGTTTACTTCGCCATTTTGTTACCAATTGTTTGCATTAACTCAAATTAAATTAAATGATACGTAAAGTGTAAGTGGAGTGGAACGTCGATTAACCGAAGTAATTGAGAGTAAGATGGTTATGTTGATTAAATAGTTAGGATGATTAAACATTGAGGAACCTACTCAGTTTATAACTGCAATTAAAGCTAAAATTAATTATGAAATGTTTGTATAACGCGAGAGTTAGGTTGCAGAGAAAGATCGTGTTGTAAAAATCGCGTTATGCGAGACGCGAATTATATACAGGCGTTATATTGGCCGCAATTTGCGAACCACGTTATATTGAAACCGCGTTCTATAAGTACGCATTATATCGAAACTGTATTGTATAAGTGCCGCGTTGTATAAATACCTCGTGAAATCGGAACCGCGGACTGTAAATACCGCGTTATATCGGAATCGCGTTGTATCGAAACCGCATTGTATAAGTACCGCGTTATTTCGAAACCGCGTTATATCTATGCCGCGTTAAATCGGAACCGCGTTATATCCGAATCGCGTTGTATCGACACCGCGTTATATCGGAATCGCGTTGTATCGAAACCGCGTTATATCGAAACCGCATTGTATAAGTACCGCGTTATTTCGAAACCGCGTTATATCTATGCCGCGTTAAATCGGAAGCGCGTTATATCGGAATCGCGTTGTATCGAAACCGCGTTATATCGGAATCGCGGTGTATCGAAACCGCGTTATATCGGAATCGTGTTGTATCGAAACCGCATTGTATAAGTACCGCGTTATTTCGAAACCGCGTTATATCTATGCCGCGTTAAATCGGAAGCGCGTTATATCGGAATCGCGTTGTATCGAAACCGCGTTATATCGGAATCGCGGTGTATCGAAACCGCGTTATATCGGAATCGCGTTGTATCGAAACCGCATTGTATAAGTACCGCGTTATTTCGAAACCGCGTTATATCTATGCCGCGTTAAATCGGAACCGCGTTATATCGGAATCGCGGTGTATCGAAACCGCGTTATATCGGAATCGCGTTGTATCGAAACCGCGTTATATCGGAATCGCGTTGTATAAGTACCGCGTTATTTCGAAACCGCGTTATATCTATGCCGCGTTAAATCGGAATCGGGTTGTATCGAAACCGCGTTATATCTAAGCCGCATTGAATAAATACCGCGTTCCATAAGTGCCGCGTTAAATCGGAATCGCGTTGTATCGAAACCGCATTGTATAAGTACCGCGTTATTTCGAAACCGCGTTATATCTAAGCCGCGTTGCATAAATACCGCGTTCCATAAGTGCCGCGTTAAATCGGGCCCGCGGTGAAAAACTACTACATTACATCCAAACCGTGTTGTACAAACACCGCGTTATATCGTGACCGTGTTGTACAAATACCTTTGTGGTACGAGGGTCAGCCGCATTAAAAAATAGAAGCTAAAAATTGGTTGGCCTGAGTGGTTAGATTAAGCGCTTAGGACACCAAAGCTTTGCGACACGGCATCAACGGAACACATGAAAAGCTTCCTTTCTAGAGGAGCATCAAATATTTGACAATATTTTCAAAAGTTTCGAAAACGTAACCTAATACTTCGGCGTTTTGGGTCGAGATTAGGGTCCAGGGAAAGAAATGGAATTCCTTTATGGGCCGCAAAATCTTCTTTGGGTTAAGACATTCTTCTTTTCGGGGATTCCCCGGTTGATCGTATCACGTTGCGTTTCCTGCGAGGGCAGCGCAACAGGTTAGATCCGCGCAGATCAGCGCGATAATCTAAATGGAAAGTTGTATTCAATCGTGGAAGGCATAATGAACGCCCTCAGGTAGTTGGCTACCCATATAATGACAGCAGTTAATGCTCGTAATCTGATACGCGCCACCTATTTTTTTCGATCCCCTCGCCTAGAACTCAATTCTTTTCAATTCCCCATTGTCATACGACTGCTAAAGAATAACCTCCAATTCCTAGGCCCCTATTTCGAGGTTATTATATTATATACAATAATATGGTACTGGAAACATCATTTCTACGGGTCCCATGATTTTGCAGAATTGATTTCATTCTTAGATCCCTGATTTAGGATTTTTCTAAGATCTCATCTTGCACCTAAATAGCTTTCATTTCGATTATCTATGGCTTTATATTTTCACGCCAGAAATGCTGGTATCTTATGAATTATGGAATGCATATAGCTTTCGAACCAACTTCTATTATATTATTATAATTGCTTACTGAAGATTAATATAATCATATTTTATAAATCTATCTATTTTATAAAATGCAAAAATAAGGGTTATTAATAAGTAAATTAATTACTTTTAACACTGTCCGTGTTGTTTATCTATTTTCGATTCACTTATACTATTAATACTCGAACAACAAAATATAATCGTTCACAGTTTTTTAATGTGTGCAAACTTGGAAAACTTGTAACTGAACTTACAAATATTCTTCTAACGTGATGGTATAACTGCTTAGAGATTGCTGTTGGAGTAAATATCGATCTCTCTCATTGATTTTCATTTAATATTATCTTTCGCACGCGAAAATTTGTTGCATTTTCTTTTTGCTGCACAGATCTTGCGCGTAAAAATTGGAACGCTGAAAAAATGGTGGCGAAGTTTCGGGGCTGCCATCTCTCGCTGGAGGGCCAAACCCTACATTTAGGGGAAGTTGAAAGGGCTATTAATAGATGGTGCGTTTTCGCACACTAAATCATAAAGCACCCCTGCGAAAAATTATAAATTATAGTAACAAGTCCATATAATGTATAAAATACTTCTGTTACTCTTTCTAACTTAGTTCCAGCGAGTTCTTCTATTTTATTAATTGATTATTAATAAATTTGAAATATGGATTCCAATTTTCTGTTAATAAATCATATATTCCATCTTTTTAAGTGAAATTAATTTGGTCGAATATGATTTGAAACTAGTTTCAGTTACGGTTCAATGTCATGTATTGTTGTTTAAATACAGTAGAGCCTCGTATAACGCGGTTAATACGTTACGCGTTATACAAAACCGCGTTATAGGGAATTGGAGACAACAAGCTGTGCTATACGGGACTAAAGTAAACAGGGAATCCCCGAATTGTATTAAATACCGCTTTCAACGGGAATCGGGTTATATAAACAATGTCGACGCAATATCTTTATCGTGTTGTAGGAATTCGCGTTATACGGGAGTTTGCTGAATTACAATCAACACTTTTAATATTTTCATGAATTATTATATCGCATTCGATTAGAAATAATGTTATATTTATATTACTTTAAAATCCTGAAATCGACAGGTTGTTGAAATTTTCGAGGAAAATTCATATAAAATATTAATTTCTGAAGTAACTTGTTTATAATCAACGCTAATTGCAACTCAGCGTGTTTCGAAGGGTTCCATTATAAAAAGTATCATATTTTATGTATTTATTTTATTTATGTGCACCGATTGATATCTTGTTTATGATCAAATATAAAAGATACTATCATATTTAATTAAAAACCACCATTTTTTAGCGTTGCAATTTGAAACCGTAAATAAATAAATCCGTGGTGTGGCGCAGTATTGTTCGCCGATATTTTTTCAAAAACGAACAATTTCATCGAAATTCTATCTGTATATTTATCTATATATTTACGGAAACACGAGAAATTAAATGACGGAGGAATTGTGGGGAGTTATATACTTAATCGATGTCATAATTTATGTTAAGTTCACACAGTTTATTCGTAAAATGTGAATATATAGTAAGTTACACCTAAAAAGCCAGTATTGGATCATGCGGTCCAAGAACGCAACTGAGAGACGAAGAAGAATGCAACACAAGAAGACAAAGATAAAAGTGCGAAATACAACTAAAGATACGAATCAGAGTGCACAGCAAAACAAACGAAGACGACAAAAGACCCGTTACAAGAATGTTATCGAGAACAAGCGAAGGAAAACGAATTTTGAACACACGACATTAAATTTGAATAAACAAGAGGAAGAACGCAATTACGAATATCAGTCAGAACGATCGCAATCTATTCTGCGCGGACATTGTTCAATGACATATCACAAAGTATCGCTCGAGCTGTGATTTGATTATTCTAACCTAACTTACGAATAACCATAATCTACCATTACGAACGATTATCACAGTTTCCATGTTTCGCGGAATCTTTCATATATCAATCTTCTTAGAAACTAATATTGCAACATGCCTGGAAGACACTTATTGAGATCATATCACATTTTCGCAAGTCTAACTCTAACCTTAAAGCCTCTGTATCACAATTTCGGTAACTTAATAACTAATATCGCAGATGGATTGTTTACTCGCTAATATCACAGATTTCTTGGAAAGAATTGTCTCCCAAATGTATCACAGTTTCGGCGCACGCGAATCTTTTTTTGTTTGTTTTTCTTTTCTTTTTCTTTCTTTTTAGAGTTGGGCTGATTATAATATAATATGTCGAATTTGTCTCATCACGTATCACAGATGTTTATATTATAAAATATGCACTGGGCGGCCTATGTTCTCGAACGATGTTCGATGCTACTAAATCTACCATCAAATCTAGTCTCATATCTTTAAATTATATCTAATATCACAGTTTAAGTCAGGCTATGAACCTTTTCTAACTTAAAGTGCTCTTACATCGTTAATATTGCATCCTGAACTTTCTTTACTATGCTATTATTACTTGCTAATATCGGCTTGAATTAATTAATTATTAACTATTCTCGTGCATTGTCATTTAAGATGAATGCAGTTAAAGCTCCAAACCAGGAGTTCATTTTCCCACGATAATTACTATTTTATATTAATGGAAGACAATTGATCTTAAAGAATTATCCTAACACGAATTAAAGCTAATTTAAATTGCGCGGGTGTTTTTTGTTGTTGTTGTGAAAGACCTTACTGTCAGTTTCTCTTATCTCCAAATATTTCCTTGTTTGTCATTCTGCAGATCAGCTTCGATGAAGTTCTTCTTTCTTCGAGGATGAAAGAAATTGTCCATTGCTTCCGAAGGCTGAGTGAGATTGGATGAATAACTGGAATCTTCAGGATTCATTCTTCAAGGTTAGTTCCTTGAGTTCGTTTTCAAGATTCTCGTTGTTGATGTTTCGGAACTCTTCCTCGTCGAAGTGCATCGTCGGGACGAGCAGTTTTCCTTGGAATTCGTTGATGCAGTTTTGCCGTTTGATTTTGTCATCCTTGTGACTGATCTCACGGCGAAGTTTATCACACCAACCACGAACGCTCAACAGAGCATTCTTGACAAGGCGTCGACTCACGAATGCACTGTCAATACGCCGAGTAGTCAGCGAATTGACGTTGACTTTCGCGTAGAAACTTTTCATGGTGGTGCCGATGAAGGACAAGAACCGGTTGCGATTCCTGAGGTTTCTGAACCAGACTGGTGATCTCGGTGTTTGCGTGGATCGACGTTCCCCGGTTTTCAAACCATACACACGTACACTGCGCGTATATGTATGTAACTGTAGTTCGTTATAATATGTTGGCAAGAGTGAGTGGGGTTCGAGATGAAACGATGCACACGTGCACTACTGTAACACGAGGTATACGGACGTACGATGTTCTCTTATTTCAGGAGAACCGCACGTTGTGAGTGGGTGTGATTGAATGTGTCCTAAGATCAGAAGTCTTCAACTTATATAGCCCAAGAGCCGCGCATGCGCGCTTCCTCAGGGCAGAGGGTGGAGCCGTTGCTCTTCGTGCAGGTACATGCGTAGGTTGTATGCGCAGAAGGGCAGGTATTTTCTACCCCCCGACTTTTCTGCGCTATTATTTACGAACCAGTAGAGGGTAACTGTCAGTTACCTGACCCCTGATATTTGGGGGAACCGATGGGGTGGCAAGCATTTAATGAAAGACAGATTTTTTATATGACTGTGATTATAACACTTTTATAATTATATTATTACGTAACCATTGCGTAAAATAATTACAAATCTTATAAAGTCGGTCATATTTCTGCATAACAACTTTATATTGCTTTATTTGAATTATTCATATTTTCGCGCCATATAGCTTGGCTCATCCCGGAACTGGAAGGGTTGCAAAGGCGTCGATAATTATACAGTTACCATTTACTTGTTAATACATTATATTTAAATGCGTGTCTGAACGAATTAACATACACCTGAGGTAAAGCATCAATATAATGTTGTTGTTGCTTTAAATATTATAAAGCAAAATGAAAACAGCGGGGTGTAAGGAAGTGTAATTAGTTATTTCTCATATATAATTCAGTTTATAAAAAATAAAGACAGTATTATGTCGGCAGTAAGGAATTGGCAAAGTCAGAAGAGTAATGTATGCAACTGTGACCGTAAAAAGAGCATGTACGGCATGATGGCTGATTAGCAAAGTGAAGAAATAAAAGTCGAAAGGGGTAGAAGTACATCGGCTATGGCGATTGCGCAGCACGAGTTGCGCACGGTGCAATGAGGAAGATAAAAATTGCGAGAGAAAGAAATGGCAAGATTAGCACAGTAAGGTAGAAGGTAGAGGAAGAAAACGAAGATAGAGAGTATTATAGAAGTTGAACAGGAAAGCAGAACGAGTTGAACAACGAAGATGGACGTATAGAGGGGCAAGGGAGAGAGAAATAGATGATGGTTCATTGCGACATACGCGGTGCACGAGCCGAAGCGTGGACAACCGACGAAGACGAAATTACCAAGTGGAAAGAGAGTCGATAAACTAAAGAAAGAGGACAGAGATCACATGTTAACCACGCGAAGAAGTACGTAGAGGTTGGATGAAAGAAGACCGTGAGAGAGATGGAGACAAAGCAAATAGGCGCTCTATTGTGGCGCACGCGCAGCACACGTTGTGGAAGAAAGATACAGTCATCGGAAGAATACGAAAAGTAGAAGCAAGATGAAATTACAAGGGACAAGGATGAAAAATAGGGGTCTAACTTAAATGAACCTTGGGGAGAATAAGACAGAAATACGAACGGGATTGTTACCTGGCGGGGGGAAAGAGGAAGAAAACGTCGCTCGTAAGATTGCTCGTTCCTGGCGTACGCGCAGCACGAGCTGCGCATGGTAGCAGTTGACGCATGCGCGGCGCATGCCTGAAGCGAGGAACAAGCGCGCGAGAAGCACGTGGTGAGATCGTGCCGGTAGAGAAAGGAAAGAAGTTTAACGCGGAAGAAACAGAAAAGGACGAAGAATATCGTGATAGGTAAGTAAGTCAGTTGAACACTCCAGAGAATAAAAAGAGATAGATGTTCGGTATACGAAAGCTCGGCTGTAGCGCCTTTAACGGAGCGGGGGAAGGGGGTATCTCCAGGAGGAAAAAAAAGAGAGAGAAACGTGTCGATTGGTGAAAGAGAGGGAATAAAAGGATAAATTGGTGCGCGGAAGGGCATAAGATTCTGGTTGCCCTTCTTGTAATTAGGTTCGCAACGCAAGGAATCGTGATTATTATGAAAATCTTCTAATTATAACCTGTCACATTAATCACTTCTCTCATTTTTATGAACATAGCCATAAAAATGTCAAGCAACATCTGTAATTCATAACTCTTTTCATTAATTAGAATTGATTACAGTATTTACCGCACATGATAATCGCCGTTCATTTCAGGGGTTAGAGTCGGGATTGTTGGTACACCTGTAGTTTCGTCGATAAACGCTTACGCGTGTACCTAAAGGCATTCCACACGAATACTTTGCACCCACATAGATAAACATATGTTCGATTCTAATTCAAACATTTTCCAAGTGACACTTGGGGGAACACACGCATCCATTTAAATGCCACGTAAAACTTCAACCCTTGCACCTAAAAGCTTTTTTACGGTGTTCCCAACATTAGTTCCCGCGTCAAATTTGAATTCGAAGATTAACAAACCTTATTAAAACATCTGAAATCAGACCTAACCAGACATAACCACATAGCGACTGTTCCTAATTAATCTAATCAATCTATATAACATAACAAGCATGTTACGAGTACCGCGTTACAGGAGAACTGTCGCACCATTTCTTCCGCGTTATATGGAAACCACATAACGAGAGTACCGCGTTGTAGGAGGGTTTACTTTACTCGATTACAGTCGCATGTCTCGGAATCTTGGTTCAGTGGTCTGGTTAGTGATAAAGTATACGAAGACGAGCCCTTTATTTGTGCTTACGCGCACAAAAGTTCTATGCCGGGGAATCTAGAGGCACATACTCGAATAGATAGTCATACATGCACGCACACACTCGCACGGTTCAGTGCAGTCTGCGTGCGGATGTGTTTTTCGAGGGTGTGTTCGTCCGACTCGCTCGCTTGGCTGCCATCGGGCCCAAAGCTTGTGTATATCTCTTGCTGGCAGCTGGAAGTTTCGCGCGTGAGAACTCGGTGGCTCCGAGGTTCCCTGGTTTCTCGTCGCCACCTGTCCTCGTGCTGCTCTCTCGAGGCGACTGCCAACCCTCTTCCTTCGTTTTCCTTTTTTCTTCTGTTTCTTTTCCTTGTATCCCCCTCGCCCTCCCCCGTTGCGCCCCCGTCCTTCAACCCTTCGCGACATAATCACGCCACGGAACTAGCAAGGGCTGTGATATGCAATCGGAATCAACAAAGTATCAGTCTCTTGACAATGCTACTACTGATCTTCTCTTCAGACTGATTTGCATGATCGCACAAATCAATTCACTTTAGACTCCTCGACTCATTATATAACCCTTTTTATTGCCAATAGGCATTATTAAACCTGGCAGTATTTATAATAAATATTGAAAACAGCACACCGTGCTTCTTTACTTTAACATTCCTCGTCGATGAGTTACATGAGAATGAACAGACGTGATTGTTCCAATGTTATTATATGAAAGCTCCATCGTTGCGTGGTATATTAGGAAACAATAGGTTCGAATGAACCGTGGCAGAAGTCGGTAGACTTCGATTGTTTACGTCGTTAATTCGGTAATCCGTTTGGGAATCAGTTAGGGTGGGAAATAGGAAGTATTTGTATATGTTCCGGTATGCTTGCCCCGACTGAATGCCAGTGGTCGACCCGAGTTTTTTGTTCGACCGAGCTGCTTCTCTCGTCCAACCCTAAAACGGTGAGAGTATAATAAGCGTGTTCGGAACGTGGTGGTCGTGTGCGAGAAACGTGTGCATCTCTTTGGGCCTACATCCCCCATGGTGTTCAACAGTCCCCGATCTTTTTTTATTCCCGAGATCTATAGCTTACAAACGTGCACGGTAATATCGAGAAGGATCTCTGACGTGATGTTGGGTCCCAAAAAAATTGGGCCTTATAACGGTTGGTACAAGACGTAGATGTGACCACCGAAAAAGAGGCTACCGATGTCGTCGAATGATGTTGCTGGGGGGGAAACGGAAATTGCTTTGGATGACTGTGCGCAGAAATATGGTACCGTAATTTTGTCCAACACCAGGAATTATCTGTGGTTCGGGCAATTTCTGGGGACATTCTGGACCAACCAACCGTAACGAATCCTTATCTGTCTTTCGTGAGTCATAAAAGATAATGATGGGAAAGGGATAAATAAAATTGGGGATTTATTGTTCCTTGCGCATCTCGGTTTCGAGGATATATATAATGGAAAGTGGCGTAGTTTCTTAATATGTGAAAGTAATTATCTCTAATTAGCTGGTATAACGTTCAATTATGACAATTTGAATAAGTAATAAGCTAAATAAGGTAACGCTCATTTTGCAAGACATTCCTAATTTCACGCAGATTTCCTAACCTTTTCGACGACCTTTCGATTCGCGCGAAGCATTTAATTCAAGCTTGTTTCCTCGGCGTCAAAATACTCGCGGGAAGTATTACACGTAATAACTATCTAATATCATCTAATATCGTAATAATATCAGGAAAGTAGTCAAGAAAAAGTATCTTATTACGGTTTCCATTAAAAATCCTGATCAAATGCCGTGCAACAGCAACGCCATGTTTTATAGCTGATTAGAAGAGCCGAGCGTGTTGTACCCGGTTTTCCTGGAAGTTCTATGCGAGGTTGCGATTACAGGAAGGAGTCATAATTCGTGGAGTATTAAAAACCGTGTTCCCCTCTCTGAAAGTATAATCGGACGAGCTATCGCGTATAAACGGCCTTACGCGATTAAATGTTTATTTCTGAAACGTGGGCGTTAACCTGTTGCTCGCTATAAATAGCTGCGAGAGAGCAAAACATAGTATTAAGTCGTTCCAACGATATCTCCCTCCCTCTAACCTCTTCAACTCGTCCCCCCCACCCTCGGTCTACTACTATTTTCTACTCCCTTTACAACCCTTCGCTTCGAACTACCATAATACTAGGGTTATTCGATCAAAACACCTGCCGCAATCCGACGCTAGATTTCACGACTACGAACGCCTGATTTAATTGAATCGTAAACATACCTCGATGTGTTTTTTCATTAATAAATCCTGGGAAAACATTCGGTTTATGCTGCTCGGTAAGCTCTGCGTGCGCGCGCACGTCTGGGAACGCGCGCTGTAAATGAATACGAAAGTATGGTTAGAAGTTGGCTATTATTTTGCGGGGGAAATTGAAGGTTTTTATGAATCGCGGAACTAGGGAGTTTTTCGGAGGAAAGGGAAAAGTTGTAAGTCGAAAAGGAGAGTATATTACGGAATCAATAAAATATTGTAAATCTGTATTCATTTCAAATTGAGTAAAAATCGCTTTCTATTCGCATGTTAAACGCCCCAGCTTTTTGGCCAATCTAATATATATAAATATTGTATAAATACAAACGTTGTCATACATCCGAATTCCAAATTTGAGTTTTTATGAAACGCTGACAGTTTTCTTCCTTAAAAAGCATGCAATCGTTCACGTGTCCGGTAGACATTAAACTCTTAAAAACCGAGTTATTAAGAAACATAAACCCAGAATTGTTTGGTAAAATGGTTCGAAAAAGTTCGTAAGGAGAGCAATTATGAAACTGCGTGAAATCGCACCGAAGCAGAATGATCCATCAATCAGTGTGCAATGATGACCGATAATAACCCCTTCTCTTTCGTTGCCTCTTTCGGAGGCAATTCTTATCTATTTTCTTCTGCGTCCCTCACCGAGAGGACTTTTTTCTTCTTTCTCAATCGTCCATTCCCCCCACTGTTCCTACCTTGGGCCCTTAGGCCCTCGGGGCTTCGTTCGCGCACGCCCACCGCGATCCTGACCCACGTGTTCCACACGCTTCGTCCACACGTTCGTACGCGTGCGTACCTCTTTCGGTGTGTTAGTGTGGTATGCGTGTGTGGTGTGAGTATTCCGAGAGTCTTGCTTGCTCGAATCACACCTGCTCCTTTTCCCACGAAATCGCTTTGCCCCCCAGCCACCGCTCCATCCTCGGATGTCCTCGGCCACCCTCGGTTCTTCTCGCTATAAGATAACCGCCGCTGGGGGCGAATGGAATTGACTCGTTTGCCGGCTAACATTTTCTTAAGTGTCGCCACAACTTTTGCCTTTGATTAACATCCTGACCACCGTTTTGAATAACGTCGTTTTAACCCTTTTAATGCCAACCGACCAAATTGAACCTGCCCGAAGAACACCGTGCCAGATTTATGTACTTTGTCAATATCGAGCGCAAACGCGTATCGATTCTCGCGCGATATATCGACGTCGACATTTTTTGCAAGTGCTGCCAATCATTGTTCCATATCATTGTTCCGCACTAAATGGATTAAGTCTGGGTTAGGTCGGGGATACAACCGGGTTAGACTAATGGGATTAATGCTCCTCATTTTCCTATCGTTATTACTATTACAAATAATTCACGGAATCTTGTAAATAATATCCTTTCATGCTGCTTTACTTTCATATGCAGCTGCATATCTTGAAATGAATTCACCCCATGGTGCCGAAATGTGTACAAAATTCAGATTCACTTAATCGTATCGATGTCATATATCGATACGAGGAACCATAAAATATTATAACTCAATTATGAAGGGAACCCAGCGTGCACTAAAGTGCGAATAACACTCCGCTCTTTTCATGATCCCTGAAGAAGGTGCGAATATCTTGATAGCAATGCAAATCTTATCGCATTTTATCACGGCATAAAAGCGAAGATCGATTATCGACCACGAAACGATGCAACTCGTATTCCGAATGGAAACAGCGTGATACACGGTGCCCGTTGATTGTAAGATCGCTAACTTGGCAACACTGATGTTTTGCTCGCCTGGAATTGAATAAAAGGGACGACCCCTCCCTTAAGAACCCGGTTATATATTTATTTCATTAACGACCATTACTTCTGCGCGTCTTTCTGCATTTTAAAGCACGCGATCTTAACGATTTCCACGAGCTCGAGAGTTGGCACCCATGGGTGGAAACGGTGGCAGCAGTTCACGAATCTGATCGCGCGTGAAGTGCGTCACAGAAGCCAACTTCTCGAGCTTTCAAGGCGGCGCATTTGGGGGAAGCTTTTCTGTCTCCTGGAATACTTTGATTTCGTAGCTGCATAACTTTTAACCCTTTGCACTCTGCGGCGACTGATAGGCGACATTATGATTGTTGGACATTAAATCGCCGACAATTGGGGTCAGTTTTCATGTCGCCTCTCAGTCGCCACTCGAATTGTCGCGATAAACGAAATAGCTACTGAGAGTCGCTTCTCGAGTGCAAAGTATTAAATTGCAACGTTTAATTATATAATCGATTGAGGATTGCAAAATGAACCCTTTGCAGTCATATTAAGATTTCCTTCGGTTATATTTTGTTTATTGGACATTCCATCGCGTGTAAAGGGTTAAATTCTATTTAAAGACATCCGTCAAGTATTACAGAATCCACAAATGTTCAGATTATAAAAACTATAACGATAACAGCACAACTTCTTTTATTCCAAGTAACTGCCCGTAGAAATGCGACATTATTGGCGACATTGTTAATAATAATTATTATTAAAGAGTGCGTCATATAAATTCAAAAAAGTACATCAATTATTTCTTCAAAAATCACCCTTGCGGCTATCGGAAGTCACAACAGAAACTGCATTACCGACAGGTGTATTCGAACCACGTGAAAAGCAGGCAAACATTTTAAAAGTCCCGCTCAAAAATCAGATATTTAAGATTGTTTTCTTAAAGCGACATTAGTGCAATGCGGGCGCAAATTCCGTTGATTTGTTTCGCGAGATATGTCGAAAGATCCTGCAAATGCCGTGTGGACATGGAAGGACGAAGGGGGAGGTCAAGGACACAGAGGGTACACGGTGCCTTTTAAAAAGGGGCATCAGGTGCAGGACGCGCGTTCCCCGCTCAAGGTGGAATTTAATTGTTGGCGTAAATTCTCCAGTCAAGGACACATGTCCATATATTTCCATGGTGAACCATCAAGGTCGCTACTTAAAAAACCATGCACTTCGGTACCAGCCATGCAATATCGGTGTCCGGTTCGATGAAAAACTTACCGGTGTACTTCAATATCTTGCATTACATGGAATACTGAAACTAATATTATAAGTAATATTATAATAGAAAGAAAACATTAATCTGTAGTGGAAAATGAAATGCATTAAGTTTTCATAAAAATTCAATTGATGCCACTTTAAAAAATAACGAGTCATCATGTCGAACTTAATCTAAGGGGACATCAAGATTTCTACTCAGCGTAATTAATTAACGAGTTTTAACAAGGTTTTAATTAAGACAATTATTTATATTAATACTAGAACTATCAAATATATACTCGGTTGTGGTTACACATTTATTTATTTATAAATCATGGCTGAAGGATTTAAGTTCGTTAATGGACCCAATTATTCGCGTTATCTATGTGAAATGAAAGTATATTGAATCTCAAGCAATTCGACTTCTACTTTTTATAAATTAACTAAATTAATAAATAATAAAATTAATAATAAAAAAATAACGACTCATCATGTCGAACTTAATCTAAGGGGACATCAAGATTTCTACTCAGCATTATTAATTAACGAGTTTTAACAAGGTTTTAATTAAGACAATTATTTATATTAATACTAGAACTATCAAATATATACTCGGTTGTGGTTACACATTTATTTATTTATAAATCATGGCTGAAGGATTTAAGTTCATTAATGGACCCAATTATTCGCGTTATCTATGTGAAATGAAAGTATATTAAATCATAAACAATTCGACTTCTACTTTTTATAAATTAACTAAATTAATGAAGATGCTTCTGTTATGTTGCAATCCGTTTTACAACAAGATTTATAAATAACATGAGAAATAAGATTGTTAATAATAGAATTATTAAAATGCATAACAATGGATTGTTTCAAATTTCATATACCTTTATTTGATATATAACTCGTATTATTGAATCCATTAATTAAATTGTATCCGGCAGTAATCATTTATATACAAATCAATGAAAAGGTATAATCAAGTACACGTTAGGTCGTTCCAGTGTTAACGCCATAATTGAGTCATCTATTGCCACTCTAAAGAAACGAAATACTTTAAAGAACGCGACTAAAGTAGATATGTTCACATGTGTCAACGTGTTTCCGAAGCGATCAACTGCTATCTGGTACGAAGTGAAGTGAAGTGCGTGGGATGAAGAAGAAGATAACCGAGCGCTACGAATCCTAACCTCTTAACGTTCCACGCTTCGTCGGTACAAGTATTCCTCGGTGTTTATTGGTGTATTAGAATCTCGAGAGATACAAGGGAAAAGGTTTCTATTCCCTCGCTACGCTTTCAGTATCTTAGGTGTTCCTTTTCTTATCGTAATGACGGAAAGTAGCGGTGAGAAAGACACCCGGAATCCTGATTTCTCGTGGAATTTATTTAACAGACTATCTTCTGCATGATAAAGCGTGATAAAGCAGACGTCTTAAACATAAGTAGTCTTTGAGGCGCGTTTACATGGTCAATATTGAGAGATATGTAAAGGAGTCCGTAAAATTGACATGTTTACACTAAAACTACCGGCGATATTCAGCTATATTTGTATATTTATGTGTACGTCCTTAAAAAGGATGGAAGAAATATATTAATCGATTCATTGATGTCCATTGTGCAACGTGAACCACGGAAATTGTCAGAAAATGAAACGTTACAAATTTGAACATTTTTGTTTAATTCCGAGGACCCGTGATTTTTACTGTCTTGCTATTATATAATATAATAAATATCGGTATTGTTTACGTGTCACTATAATAGCCAATTATGTAATACTTAATGAGACTCGGTAATTTAAAATTCTATCGAAACGTCGCAGTTGATTCTTTGCATTAAAAAATCTATAAATCGGATTCCCGATTTTCCTGTCGTAATCGTCGCCATTAATAAAACACCAGCCAGGGTGTTTTATTAATGGCGACAGAAAAGAAAATTCCCAGAAAATTCCCAGAAAATTCCCAATTTTCAAAATAGCCAATTATGTAATACTTAATTATGTAATACTTATGTAATACTTAATGAGACTCGATCATTTAAAATCCTATCGAAACGTCGCAGTTGATTCTTTGCATTAAAAAATCTATAAATCGAATTCCCGATTTTCCTATCGTAATCGTCGCCATTAATAAAACACCAGCCAGGGTGTTTTATTAATGGCGACAGAAAAGAAAATTCCCAGAAAATTCCCAGAAAATTCCTTTTTTCACAACCCGCCGTGCATATAAAGAATCTCTTGTTCCGACGTTGTCACCAAATTAAGTCACGTGATCGTAACTCGGCAAGATGCTGTCCACCAATGGCCGCGCGAAGGTTATCGACCGCTACGCTTCGATCTTTCATTTACAGTCTACAGGGTCATCAAGGAAAGGCCATTTTCTTTTTAATTCCATACATTCGTTGGTACATTATTAAGACTTCTTACGTTCACGTTAATGGCGTATCTCAATGATACTCTAAAGAGATCAGGGACAAAGAAATGGATGAATTTAAAGGTTCATCTCCGAAATGCAGATCGTAATTCACATAATTACCCGGGACGCACTAAAAAAGTACATCGTACGTGCAATTACCGAGGATGTTGTGCCGTGTAATACGTACGATTTCGTGTACGGAGTAAGTAATTTTACTCGATTATTCCATTAAGACGGTCACGCTTCAGGTTTTATAAAAACACGTTTACGATAGAATATGTTTTTTAGTGGCGAGTGCCTCGATGTACGGAAACTTATAAATGCCTTCCGCTGTCGGACACATTTTAATTATTTAATAAGATGCGCAATTTTATGTTCTCCCCGAATCATTTTGAGATAATTATTTCTTTATGTTCGGAATACAAGGAACATAACGCGCGTTTTTTATTGATTTTTTTGATGAAAAAACAACTGAAAAATAATGTGAATAATTTTGCAATTATGCGATTATTTTAATTCGTTTCTTAACGAAATTGATTTATTGATTTTTTTGTTGTAAAAAACAACTGAAAAATAATGTGAATAATTTTGCAATTATGCGATTATTTTAATTCGTTTCTTAACGAAATTGATTTATTGATTTTTTGGTTGTAAAAAACAACTGAAAAATAATGTGAATAATTTTACAATTATGCGATTATTTTAATTCGTTTCTTAACGAGCGATAAATAATCGAAATGTATTAGTTCCGTGCACTTTTCGATATTATCTTCGTTATTTTATTATAATATAGAATTACATAGATTTATTAATTATCTTAATAATGCTCGATTGATATATATTCGAAATCCACGACGTCTAATAATTCACCAGATAAACAATCTGAAACAAGGAACGCCAGAAGAAGGCAAGCTAAACGATTCGTAGCATCCAATCAATTTTTTTCATCGAGCCGATGTTACGATCGATTTTACCTGTGCAATACTTTTTTGATTACTTTATGAAGGGAGGTAAGGTGGGGCCCAAGTCCCAGTGGAGTTTCTAGTCATGGAAGGGGAACCCCGAGGGGGGACTTTGCCCCCAGAAGTGGCTCCCCGGTAGCGCCGTCGCGCACCTGCCGCTTATTCCCACGGCGGGACTCACGTTCGCCTCATCTTTCCTCTCTTCCTTCTCCCTTTCACCACCCCCCCTTGCTCAACCCACCGATCACCACGACGTTCATCTTTCCTCTCCTTCTTCCACTTTTCCCTCTCTCTCTCTCACTCTTCCTCCTTTCCCTCCCCGTCTATGACCCCCCTCTTGCCACCATCGACACACGTGTGCACCACGAGAGCACCAAGGGAACGGGGCACGCTTATTTATTTTTAGATATTTTCGGACCGCCACGAGATATACACACCCCGAATGTAAGCATGAATCTCGAAACGAAAAGTCCATGGTGTTTTTTCGTTGTCATGAAAGGGCCCGAGATACGTTTCGAGGTGAGCCATGGTGGGGGTAAATGGGGCCAAGCATGTAAATGCTTTGGTCCCTTGCGAAATCTGGATTTGATCGGTTAATTATACATACGGATTCTAACATGTCCTAGGGGCATGTTTAAAAATTCAAGTAATTAAGCCTCATTAATGGGAAGTGTTTAAGTAGTCGGTTTCTTGTGGTAGATAGTTGGAAGAACCCTAATGAATATGGCGGTGCCCGGTAGCCGGTTACATTGCTCTACCGAAATTATGCCCATCGTATCGGATATACTTGGATTTTTCAGGCTAATTAAGAAAGTAAGATATGATAACGGAATACCGCTTTAATGTTATCTCAGGGACACGCACCTGGTGGAATGATTTGATTCGATAATCTTCTGTCTTTAAATGTAAGTGATGGGTTGTAATAGAATGACTTTAAATGTCGCGCCTTTATGCGCGAGAAATGTCTTGCGTATGCTAGTTGGGTAAGCTGCTGAACATGTTAAGTGTTAGGATAAAAACACTGGTTTTGGAAACGCGTTCTTTTTATATTATATTGCAGATACTAGTTGAGATTATTTCGGATAATATTTGGGTCCGTCACTAATATGACTCCTATATTACTTATAGGTAGTTATAGTTATAGTTATAAACGAATACCGAATGAATATGCAATTGCGTTCCTTTAATTGCATATTGAAAGATACCAAGCGACGCAATTGCGTTTCTCCAATTCCATATTGAAAAATGCCAAGCGGCGAAATTGCGTTTCTCTAATTCCATATCTAAAGATGCCAAGCGACGCAATTGCGTTTCTCTAATTCCATATGGAAAAATGCCAAACGACGCAATTGCGTTTCTCTAATTCCATATCGAAAGATACCAGGCGACGCAATTGCGTTTCTTTAATTCCATATTGAAAAATGCCAAGCGACGCAATTGCGTTTCTCTAATTCCATATAGAAAGATGCCAGGCGACGCAATTGCGTTTCTTTAATGCCATATCGAAAAATGCCAAGCGACGCAATTGCGTTTCTCCAATTCCATATCGAAAGATGCCAAACGACGCAATTGCGTTTCTCTAATTCCATATAGAAAGATGCCAGGCGACGCAATTGCGTTTCTCTAATTCCATATCGAAAGATGCCAAGCGACGCAATTGCGTTTCTCCAATTCCATTTCTAAAAATGCCAAGCGACGCAATTGCGTTTCTCTAATTCCATATCGAAAGATGCCAAACGACGCAATTGCATTTCTCCAATTCCATATCGAAGAATGCCAAGCGACGCAATTGCGTTTCTCCAATTCCATATCAAAAAATGCCAAGCGACGCAATTGCGTTTCTCCAATTCCATATCAAAAAATGCCAAGCGACGCAATTGCGTTTCTCCAATTCCATATCAAAAAATGCCAAGCGACGCAATTGCGTTTCTCTAATTCCATATCGAAAGATACCCAGCGGTTGACAAAAAGTGCCATAATGCCAGGTTCACAGCACGCAGACCTAAATTCGATTAATGTCACGTTGCACAGACAAAGATACATAAATGTATGGAAATCGTGTCTGATACCCCCTTTTTATAAATGTGTCTGCCATCTTACCTAAAAATCGTGTGCTATAGAATTAGTTGTGTCTCCACCACGTATCTTGAAACTCTCGTCGAAGAATCTTGCACACAACTGGCAAACTCTTCATGTAAGTTCCTCGTATCTCGTCGGTGATCGGGAGACGCCTTGAAGGATTCTTTCTGAATGAATCACACGAACATGCAGCATTCGTTTGTATGCGGATAAAGAGAAAGGGAAGAAAAGAGAACTCAGGGCAAACTGGATCGGAAAACGGACACCTCGACTCGAGGATGTCTTTCCAGTTTGGAATCCTGGCGAGTTCTTTCGTCGATGGAATCGGATACTTCGACATCTCACCGCGGTCTCGCCGAGGATTCGTTTTGTTTGAGGAACCATATCCAAAGAACAGACATCCAACCAGATACCTTTCGATCGTCTGTATCCACAGTTAACCAATTAACCCGAGATACCGAGTTAACTTGTCATTCCTTAAAATCGCAGGAACATATTAGCCGAGCTAGTATTTTCAAGAATACCTAGAGCACCTGAGCTTTGATTGAAAAATGTGCACCAACTTTTTCGGGTATCTAATATAATATATTCGGAGAGGGGAATTGCTAGGGCCCCTTCGAAATTCCATTGTATATGAATCCAGAGGATTCCATTGTTTGGTTTAGAAGGGACGCATCGAAATCAGTGTCGAGGGAGGACAGAAAAATCTGACATGACCCCTGGTCGGCCATTGTGTTCAATCAGGCCCACGTGAGGGTTGTACGCCAGGACAAGTGGCATTGTGTCCTATGGTGCGCCATGGTACCACAGGTGCACAACCCTGTGTAAAGTGTATAATGTGAAACGGGGAACCGTAAAAGGGGGCCAAGGAAGAATGGCGTTTCATGGTGGATATGCCCCTTCACTGCACGAAAATTAGGGCCCTTTTAGACGGGGAGAAAGGGAGACCGCTTTCGAGGCGAGACCACGTATTTTTTTTTTTACACCGCCCTGGATTGTTGATACGTAAGAACAGAAAAGAAAGTCCTCCGCCTGATTTCATTTTTTATTCCACGAAAGGCGTCTCGAGGTTTTCGTCGAGTTACGGTGTTTACGATTGGTGCTTGGAGACTGGGACTGCACCTTTCGTTTAGGTGACTTTGGTGCTTGGGGACTGATGGTATTAAATTTTGAAAAATAATACTGTGTGATTCATGTAAATGCGAAAACTTTGGAAATGTAATTACACTTTTCTATTGAAGTTACTTCACTTCTGAGAATCATCAGTTTCCTATGCGTCGAAAAAGTTTATCAAACATCTGGTTGATAAATGGCAAGCGGCACGTTTGCAATTTTTTCTCTTCTGATTTCATGTCGAAAAATGGCAAGTGACGCAATTGCGTTGTTCTAATTTCATATCGAAAGATGGCAAGCGACGCAATTGCGGTTCTCTAATTCCATATCGGAAGATGGGAAGCTACGCAATTGCGTTTCTCTAATTCCATATCGAAAGATGGCAAGCGACGCAATTGCGTTTCTCTAATTCCATATCGAAATATGCCAAGCGACGCAATTGCGTTTCTCTAATTCCGTATCGAAAAGTGCCAAGAGACGCAATTGCGTTTCTCTAATTCCATATCGAAATATGCCAAGCGACGCAATTGCGTTTCTCTAATTCCATATCGAAAAGTGCCAAGCGTCGAAATTGCGTTTCTCTAATTCCATATCGAAAGATGCCAAGCGACGCAATTGCGTTTCTCTAATTCCATATCGAAAGATGGCAAGCGACGCAATTGCGTTTCTCTAATTCCATATCGAAAAGTGCCAGGCGACGCAATTGCGTTTCTCCAATTCCATATGGAAGAATGCCAAGCGTTTCTTTAATTCCCCATCGAAAAATGCCAAGCGACGCAATTGCATTTCTCTAATTCCATATCGAAAGGTGCCAAGCGACGCAATTGCGTTTCTCTAATTCCATATCGAAAGATGCCAAGCGACGCAATTGCGTTTCTCTAATTCCATATCGAAAAATGCCAAGCACCCTCAATAAAGGAAAACAGTAAAAACACGCATCAATAAAATCCAAGCGTAAAGTCAGTTCGGCTCTGTGGACCAATCAGCTACGACTTTCAGGCACTAACCAGAAGAAGCGCAATCGCACGAAGCTCAATCAGACACTCAAACAGTTAAACTATAAAACAGCAAGCGCAGATATTAGAAGTTGAAATTGAAGAAAAAGATCATCATCATTTCAGGACGACCGAAAACCTGCAGGTGTTAAGGGTACACGGTAACAGAATACAGTGGGTATTTTGATTTGAGAGGAACCAGTAATGACAATTGCAAGTCTTCGCGAAATAAGGTACGCAATTGGGTCCTTATAGAAACGAAGTCCGCTTCATTGCCATGCCAGGATTGGTCGAGACAAAAGAAGAGTGGTTCCGGGCAAAGGATTCCACCACACCTCCGAGATCCTTTCTTAGTCGGGATTGGCTGAGTTGGATCCTTTCAGGCCCCTGAACTCATCGTTTTCCCCTCTTTTTTTCTCTCTCACACTCTTCCTCTTCTACCTCCCCTACCTTCTATTGCATTGTACTTTTCTTTCGATTTGTTTGACTTTGAAACTGTTCGTTCGGTCTGCGTTTTGGCCTCGCTTTTGCTTGCGCCGGGCTCTTTCTCTTCCCGTGCGTTCATCATCATCATCATTATCCCCGTCATCATTATTTTCGTGTCTATCCTTGCCCGCCGGTACATCGGTAACTTTAACCTCCTTATTTCCACTGTAATTACTAACTCTTCATTCTATACGCGACCGAGATTTATTTTTCAGTTGTTTCCAATACTGAAAGTCTACTCTCACTTGACTACTGTATTATTGCAACACGTATCCATCATCGTCAGCATTTTCTCACATTTATAAAAACCCAGGTAACCCCCGTACAACGCGGCTGATAGGTTCCAGAAATGAATGATAAATCGATTATAAATCTAATCCAAAGATTACCGGAAAGCGTTGACTAAATCTAATATAACGCATGATTTAAAGTGCATCAAGGTTTCGGCACCGAAACGAACAACCGAGATACGCATGCGCACTCCGCCGGGAGGGAATTACAAACCGACGAAAAAGGGCTGCGCGCAAAAAGGCGGAAAGGAGGCACGTTAAGAAAAAACGAAAGAAAAGAAATGAGCCGTGGCGCGTTTCAAGCTGCGCAATAATTCCCGAGGCGCGTGTTATTCGTGGCGCGGTGTGTTTTCTTTTTAAAAATTTATGGGCGCAACGACTCTCGCATGGTCGCCGCAAGGTGAATTTGCACGAATCAGAAAGAAAAACAACCAGGACGCGCAGGAAACCTAAGTGTATAGTCCCCGGTGGGGGAAACCACTGAGAATAAAAAGAACCAGATACCGTCGACTTGCAGATTTAAAGATCCTACCGAAATCTTTAAGAATGACAATCATCTTGTCGGTTTAATAACAATTCCCAGTTGCCGTGGCAATTTTTTTGGCTCACCGACGATCAAGTTGGTTAAATTCGACACAATTGCCGTCGTTATTTTCACAATTATTATTTGCAATGACAGAAATGAAACAAAACGAAAGTTACCAGATTATAAGATCTTACCGAAATCTTTAAGAATGACAATCATCTTGTCGGTTTAATAACAATTCCCAGTTGCCGTGGCAATTTTTTCGTCTCACCGACGATCAAGTTGGTTAAATTCGACACAATTGCCGTCGTTATTTTCACAATTATTATTTGCAATAACAGAAATGAAACAAAACGAAAGTTACCAGGTTATAAGATCCATTCTCCCTGATACGTCGAGAACACGTGCACAGCAAATATCGTCGAATACCGATTTCATTGTTGACATCCGCAAATGCAATTGCTTGGAACAATGTTTATATTATTAACGCATTATCTGATAAATGTATCATTTAATATAATTCAAAATCATTTGCTGCGGTTCTTGTTAAATTTTACTATCCAGGAGATTTATAACTCGAGCCAGCACGTGTGTTCTGCATTACTTTTTACATTACTTTTTACATTACTTTGCTTTTAACGAGCGCACCACTTAAAAGCGTGTAACGATAGCGCAGTTTATTACTCGCGCTTCGATAACAGAGAAAGAGTTACAGCCGGAGTTATTCCCCAAGCACTCGTCACCGAGTCTCGTAGAACTTGTGACCGGTAGTGTCAAATAAAGCCGGGAATCCCCGGGATACGTGATTTCATAGAACGCGTAATATATTGGGTTGGCAAGAAAGTAATTTCGGTTTTCACAAATATATAGCTTTATGTTTGTTGTAAAGGACTTCTGTTAGTGTTATGATTTTTTTCCTTTTGATATTTAATAGATGTCGCTTTTAGTTTGCAAAATGGAAAATATGTGCTTGATTACGACTTTTAAACAAAGTTCATTCTTTGTTTAAAAGAAATTGAGTTTTATTTCACGCTACAAAACCGAAATTACTTTCTTGCCAATCCAATATAAACCGCGTTGAATTAATATATTTTATTAATATGTCGTACTAATTTCAATTTGTATTTCTTTTTTCCACAGAAATATGCTGAGGATTCAAGTATAATAACGCGTGCCTGTAAAAAGTGAGTGTTTTATTAGTTTTCATTATTAATATTAATATAATCATCCGCCACACGTAAACGGTGTACATAAAAATGGCCGCCATAGTATGTTACTGTCCGAAAAAATAACACGCAATTTGTTTCCGTTCTTGTTTCGCAAGAGTACTATAAACCCTAGGGAATTTGGATTTTCATACCATAAAGAAAGAAATCGTTTCGTAAAATAAATCGAGCAAGTGATAATACGTTCGCGTTGCGCAACGCGTTCAACATTCGCGCGTCTACCTTCGTAATTATGCTCTTAACCTAATTCGCCAGGGAAAACACGGCGATTATTCAGGTTCGCCAACCCAGGATGCGAAATGAATAGTAAATTCATGCAGAACGAGTGGGGAATGAGGACATAATCGTGTCGCACGCTATTATCGGGTGCGTCGGGTTCTCGTAGATCAAAAGGATGTTCTAAACACCGTATCGCTTTTCACGTATTTCAGTCACGGGAGGAAACTTCCGACTAAAACTCATTTCCGGGTGCACGACATGCGCCGATTGTCCATTGTTCGAACACGAGACACCAAACAATCGCAATGTTCACGTTTCGTTGGAATCGTGTATTACATATTCTTAATTCAACTCTTCATACATATGTATATTAATTGATCATACGATAATTAACCCTTTTTACACATTAGGCATCATGGGGTGAAAGAAATGGTTGACAAAATTCCAATCGATATGCGTTTGCCCTCGAAAATGGCAACTTGCATAAATCTGGCTCGACGTTTTTCGCCTGGGCAAAGGGTTAATAATATGTCCGATTTATAATAATATTGTTAAACGTACGTCTTTAATTTAATACTATAGCAATTCGGACTTTTATACGTTTTTACTGAAGTTGTACTATAAATACTGTTTAACCCCTTGACATACAAATAAAACGGTATTCCATGGGTCCAAAAAATATTATTTAATTTGGCTCGACTGAACGGTTATGTAAGCTTAGAAACAGAACGGAATATTTATAATGTTAAATATCATTTAATAAGATTGATACACAATATTAATGGACAATAATGAAGTAACATTATTAAATAATAAATAAGTAGTTCTGTAAAGTATGACATTTTTCCTCTCCTCAACGTCTACAATGACACGCGAAACAAATGTCGCCTCCCAGACGTCATTGTATGCCAAGGGGTTAATAATATCTGCGTTGCAAAATCCAGCAGATAAAGTATTTCACGATAAAGTTTCTAAGGGATATGAAATATTGAAATATTTCCCTCGAAAATTCTTGAAAAAGTAGTAGAATATGTTTCACGAGTTTCCTCTATGCTCCCCTGTTCCGGCGTCGCGACGCTTGCCGACCGTAAGATGTGAAAGTTCGTAAGCTCATCTATTTCTATGAAAGTATTCTACGCCGTGTTATGCGGTCCTGGTATAACGGTACCGGTAAAAAGCTCCGCCAAGCTCTGGAGTGAGTGAGCTTGCGGCGTTCTCACACGTGCGGAGCAAACAGTGAGTTCTAACACGTAACTTGCGAGGAGAGTTTGTCAGATATTCCAACGAGCTTTTAAAGGGACTATATAAACACAAGTGATTCAATAGCACGCTATTTTTAAGTGCAATGATCCATGCGTTTTAAAAAAAGGGTTTAAAGTTAGACCAGTTTCCATACATTCATGCGTCTTTCACTGTTCAATGTGAAGTCGGCATAGGAATGTTCTTCCTGAAGAAACAATTGCAAGGAAACATCGAATACTTACAACATGGCGCTACTCCTAAAGTAAGGAGACCATTCTATAGCACGCCATTTTTAAGTGCAATGATCCATGCGTTTTAAAAAAAGGGTTTAAAGTTAGACCAGTTTCCATACATTCGTGCGTCTTTCACTGTTCAATGTGAAGTCGGCATAGGAATGTTCTTCCTGAAGAAACAATTGCAAGGAAACATCGAATACTTACAACATGGCGCTACTCCTAAAGTAAGGAGACCATTCAATAGCACGCTATTTTTAAGTGCAATGATCCATGCGTTTTAAAAAAAGGGTTTAAAGTTAGACCAGTTTCCATACATTCGTGCGTCTTTCACTGTTCAATGTGAAGTCGGCATAGGAATGTTCTTCCTGAAGAAACAATTGCAAGGAAACATCGAATACTTACAACATGGCGCTACTCCTAAAGTAAGGAGACCATTCTATAGCACGCCATTTTTAAGTGCAATGATCCATGCGTTTTAAAAAAAGGGTTTAAAGTTAGACCAGTTTCCATACATTCGTGCGTCTTTCACTGTTCAATGTGAAGTCGGCATAGGAATGTTCTTCCTGAAGAAACAATTGCAAGGAAACATCGAATACTTACAACATGGCACTACTCCTAAAATAAGGAGACCATTACTGTATCAAAGTACCCCAACAGCCAATCAGAAGCCCGAGAGCCTCAAGCAGAGTATAATCGATTACGTAGAGAAAACAGCACGCAGACGCACATGTCGGGGGCGTTGCAATCCGCTTTTATCCCTCGTCCAACACCGAGGGGAGATCTAAAATTAACCCCCGACAGCGTCGCGACGCCGAGTAACAGCCAGCTCCTCGTTCCTCCTGTTTTCCCGCTTCTATTCCTCGTCATAACGACGTCCGTCGCGACGCTTCGTGCCAGACGTCGACGATCCTTCCAATGGCTATTGTTCTCCTGGCTGTGGAGAACGTCGCCGTGCGGCCTCCGACAATGTCCACCTGTTTCCATCCTCGTAGAACCTCGGAGTTGGAAGCAGGACCCTCGTAAAACGCGGAAAGCTCGGTGGAAAGCTTCGACGTCGTTGCTACTTCTTATGCTTGCGTGTTATCCTGGTGTGGTGGTACGTCAGACGACGTCTTCCGTTTGACGGGCAGCTTTGTCAGACGTTCGTTGAGGATGACAACAACATGGACTGGCTTCATGATTCCCGGGTAGTCCGTCGCGACGTTAGGGCGCCGCTGATAGTGGGCTTTCTCTGCGCTGCTTTCTCAATGTCAAGAAAGCTCTTAGCACACCTCTTTGATTAATTGTTGCCGCGGATTCTTACGGTTTTAAATTGGTTTCGTTAAGATCACATATAGGATGAGGACATAAATCAAAATGAACAGTTTGATTGGCAGAGGCACTTTAAAAAATCGCAGAGATCCGGGCGAAATGCGGTACGCAACACGGTGGCACACGTAGGACTTGAAATTGTCACGAACTTGTCGCGAACTTGTCACAGTAGAATCTTGATGGAAAGTCGATTGATATTGTTTTGTGATCATGGACGATGTGTGCAGAAATATTTGCACTTGGATGTGAATCAGTACGTGGTGTGCAGATTTTAAAATGGCAGAAGGGTTAGAGGCAGTATTCAATGGCATTAGTTGAAGCAGAAAAGCATGGGTGATGCAACCACTCCATGATATTCTCTACTATTAAAGCTCCCCGAAGCTCAAGGTCTACCACCACAAGCGTCGCGACGCCTACGGGACTATGTTTCGTGCTTTAATATTGGAACCACCCTGCCACTACTACCAACACACACACGATCGTCGACGAACTCCTCGACATTTCTGTTTGCCGGCTCGCAAAACTCGTTGCGACTGAACCGCGACAAGCTTTGAGCGACAGGTGGGCAGTTCTCATCGGAATGATCGCCGCGTCAAAGCGTAGGAACATCGTCGACGTTGCCCGTCGATCAGCAAGTACGCAATGACATGTCTTTAAGCTGTCAAGACATGTCTTAGGATGAACCGTGGCCGAAACGTTGGCACACCTGTGCGAACGCCAAGCACGCAGGTCGGGAGATGAGCTACCGTCGCACCAGGCGCTTATCAAACCACTATCGGCCGTCCTGCCGCGTCTGACTCGCGCATGACCGTTTCTACTGAAAGTTTGCGCGGGAATTACGCTTGCGAAAACCGCAGTTGGGACGCGCGAATCGTTTAACACGGTTATACTGAAGTGTTTCGAAGTTCAACATTCATTGTATTCGTATTTGCAACTGCTAATCGTGTCTGTTATTAAATATTTGTTGAGTCCCTACATATGAATTATGTGTGTTACCAACCCTTTGCGGTCCGCCATATTTAATAATACACTGTACCATTTAACCCTTCTAACTATATCGCTTTTAATTATATATTCTAATTATATCGGTAAATCTCGGAAGATTATTTCATCGAAGCTTATTTTATTCTTGGATATTTTTGATACGCTCGTTTTTTAAATAAAATACAAATATGAAAGACGGACAAATATGTATTAATTCAACTGATTTGTTCTGTATATTTTGATTAAAATGAAAAGACGGCACTTATGGACCTAGAAGCTTACAGGTTTGCCACCCCCGCGGTGGAAATATCGAAATTATAGAAGTCCGTTGGGACAGACTGGTATTCCCTATCAGGAGAGCACGCAGTAGTCATACTTCGGGTTGGTTTCCAATAATAAAACGTAACGAAAGCACAGAGAGGGTGGGAGAACGATACACGTGCTGATCGGACTGTGACACGTAGGATGTGTGCAGGCGAGCTTACACGAGTGTGTATCGATTATTTCGATAGGTTATGTCGAAGGGTTGCAAGCTTCTTTACACTTTTCTCAAGCGACATTACCGGACGTTTCTTTCCTTGACGAAAGAAAAAAGGGAGGAAAAGCACGCGACCCCAGGGAGCTTCCGATAAGACGAAGCATTCTGGCAGTTGCTTGCAAGCAGCCCCCATTATCAGGATTGTAGAAGTGACGCTTTGGTCGCGACGCCGCCGATAACTAAAACGCGCGACGGCAAAAAGCGCGGGCGTCGCGACGCTCGACCCGGAGAACAGGAGGCGCTATGTACATTCGGATCGATTCTGCGTTCGGCGTTTAACGGAGGATGAAACTTGTACAGTCAGCCGAGGAAGTTTTATCGCTTCGTTTAAGAGAGGACGTGAATGCAAAAAGAATATCCGGAATGTACAAGATATCTTTATGTTGACTATTTTAATAATACTTGCAATGTTCGAGCTGTGTTTATATGAAAATGAATAAATGAAGACTTGCTTTATGCATTTTGTATTACGTTTTTTCTTTTCATTGAAATCTCGGAGATTGGGTCATTAATGTCCATGTATTATTTAAGGATCTGTATTATTACATAATACAGCGTGAAAATTGCAAAGTAAATAATAGAAATCTGTCACATAGGATTGCGATAAATTTAGATTATTTCACGAGAGGCATATCACTTTTCAGTATTTCGAAAGCTATACAAATTCCTCTCTCGATTTAACACTACCTACACAGATTTCCATTGTTTCGCGACTAAAGTAGGGTTAAGTTCCACCGCAAAAGGCAATCGCTTATTATTAAAATAATCGATCAGTTAAAATTCCAACGATCAAAGTATCCCATCGAATTAATAACAAATACTGCGAGGACTCTCAGCAAACAAGTACCTTTTAAACAATTCTAATCTTTCGAAAAGAATTCTTTCGAAATCAGTGACAAAACGAATGTATGGTAATCACTTAATAATCACACGTGATACTTTAGAGGTTATACAAAGCGCATATGATCTCACAATGATAAATAAAAATAATCAAGCAAACAAACCTGATAATAAAGAAGAAATCGTGGAAGTTCGATGCCAGGAAAAACAATGCTTTTATTTGCCGCAGCAGATCGGCAGATCAGCGGAGACACGCAGCGCGGCATGCGGATCATTCGCGAAGAATCTTTTTACGATCCCGCGTTCGGGCGGAGCACGTGGTCCAAATCAGTTTCCATTAGCACGGGTGTCGACGATTAGCTGACTTTTTACAGCCAAGATGGACAACCACCAGTTAATCGAGTGTATTAAACGCTATCCGTGCATTTACGATCAAAATAACGAATATTATAGTAAAGCAGCGGAGAAAACTGCAGCGTGGAGACAAGTCTCGAAGGAGATGAATAAAACGCGTGAGTGGGACACATTCTTTGTAATCACATTTCTGGTTAAGTAAACGACGCTTCGTTACTCCGCGATTGATTTCACTGTTTTATCTACGATTACTAAAAAACAATGCAAAATAATCAACAAGTATATTGTTATTAGCGTAGTCACAATATTATGGGAGGTTTGAAAATCCTGTTTTCAACCTGTGTTTATTGTATTAGAATCCCCGTTTCATGTGGTGTCAGTGTGACAAACGTGTGAAGACATTCTTTGAAGTCATTCGGAGTTGATTACAATGCGTATGTGAAATTGCCAACTTTATAGAAAGTATTAATTCCGCGAACGACATAATAATATGATGGGAATGTTTTACATTACAATGCACGTTTGATACGTTTCATTGGACACACAAGTGATGACACTTTTTAGGTAATTAGAGTTTAGTATAATTCATATGCAAGATTACCGTTTCCATTAAAAGCAGATTTTAGAAAGAAAATTAATAGTCGGCCGTTTTCTACGGCGCTTTATCTCTTTGTTTAGGTTACGCCGCCAGACTGGTGACGTAATATCTCTTGTATATCTGTATCTTAAACATAACCTCAACCAGTTAACTGCGTTCGACGTGTATACAAGTCAATCTGAAACTTCGGGTGCGGCTGACGTGTATATTCGTCGTGTAAAATAAAAAATTAACGTTTACTATAAAAGCGCGAACTTTTAATAAGAAGGAATAAAAATGTCATTTGGTGGCATGTTTCCTTTATATTATTAATAAAATTGCTATATGTTTTATTAAAAAAGTTTGATTATTCTTTTTGATATTTTGGAAATTTCCCTTAAATGTATTACTTTTGATAAACTGAGTTGAATCCGAATTGTTTTGTGTACTTTTCTGCGCATATTGGGTTTGTTTGCTTTAATTTTTCTTGTTTATGATTTTATTACTTTTTGACAATTTTTAAGCTTTTAATAAGAATAAGATTTCAAGAATGAATTGCTAATTTTTTTGCCAATAAAATGCAACCCTTCCTCGTTTTGCTTTACTTTTTTCGTAAAATTTTTAATGGCAATGAAATAAATAAATAATGAATAAATAATATCAATAATGTAGTTCATTTGTTGCGCGTACAATTTAATTGTAGAAAAAAGACAGTAAGAACGTAATTCTTTAACAAAAATATGACAATGTATTAAAAATTGGTTACAATTAAAATCCATATTTATGATCATTGAATACGATTTTTGGACACAAAATATTCATATTGCAAAATAAGAGCTCGATTTTATTATCAAAATAATATACAGCATAAACTGTAAACTCCATTCAAAATGGCATTACAGTTTTCATGATCTTTATTTCGCTTCGCTTTCATGCAATTATGGAATTCATAAACTCAAATTGAATAACAAATATAAAGTTTTAAATACCCGAATGTTCGCGGACAGTTTTTGTTTTAAAATGCAATTCTATTTCAGTTGGAAAATGCTCATTTCTAAACGTACAAATTTCCCCGAGAAAGTTCACGTATATCAAACTGTACTTGCCGCACGATAAATATGCAACAAATATGCATATTTAGCATTGTCTTTTATTTCCATTAATTTCCCAGTTCAACAATGCAAAAAGAAATGGATTTATCTCCGAGACGCGTTCAGGAGAAGTCTAAAGAAGAGAAGGGAATGCAAGAATAATCGATCATCCGTTTCTCCGCGAAAATGGAAATACGAGAATGAAATGAGTTTCATGCTGCCGTGTTTCAAGGAATCGAATTTCAACTCATCCGAGACGGATACGTATTCGGAATGTGACATAGTTGAAAATGCCGAAACGAACGAGTACGAAGTTGATGTGAACAAAGAGAACGAGCAGTGTGTGCAACATCAGCCACGAAATAGAAAGCCGAAGAAATATGGGAAGGATTTCTCAAGAATATTTATGGAATACTTACTGCAGAATAATATTTTGGCAAGTCACAAAAATAATGCACCTGACGATGTAAGATACTTCTTCGACAGTATTACGTCAACTGTGAAAGGATTTACACCGTACAACCGTGCGATAGCTAAAGCAAAGGTGTCTTCTATAATATCGGAATTAGAAATCAGAAACTTGTCGCAGTTGAAGAGCGCACCGCCATTAGCACAAACAAGACCTATCACGCCATTCCCGCAACAGTTGCCAATGGTATCGCCCGGAATGATGATGCCAACGTCCGAGAACCAAAACATGCCAATGTCTCCCGTACCACAATCTATGCCTATGTCGCCAGCGCCACAAATACGCCTGCCATGTTCATTTCCAACTAACCATTAACTCTTTTTAACACTAGATCTATAACGCTTATATATACATTGATTTAACGGCGCGACGAAGACTTGAACGATCAGTATTGTTAAGTGTTTTATACTTTTCCGTTAATTTTTAATTGGATTAAACGCGTGTTGGTAATTAACTTTGCAACGGTTACTGCAAAGAATTTTAAGATTTCGGTTTTTGTTTCTGTTTTTTTTAATGATTCATTTTATATCGTTCGATGTATCGAACTTGTTGCGCAATGATGAACATCCATCGATGTTTAATGTGATAAATATTGAACAACTGTTTGCATATCTTCGCTTTTATTTCACGTTTTATTGCTGGTAGTTTTTCCTGGTACTTGCGCGCTATCTTTTTTATTATCAACCGATGAATGGAGTGGTTACTTATTTTCTTTTTCGATGTACGTCACGCTTAATGGAGAACGTGTACTTCGTTTGCATTGTTTTGAAGATGGCGGGAAAAATATAATTATGAAAGTGCTGTGATCAACCGAAACATAGAAGTACCGTCACGTTGTTTCTTACGTTATGTACTTTTATAGAGTTTGTTTAAATACACACAGTTAAGTATTCATTATAATTAGAAGAATCTTTTTTTTTTCAATAAACCCGAGTTTTTTCTATGGGTTTTGAATGTATTTGATCCCATTTTTTATATCGGTGAGTGAAAAGAGTATTCGTCCTCCAGCGAATTTGACCGAAAAGCTTGCAGAGGTTTTCTCCGCGTTAAACAAAATATAGATGAACAATATTTGTTTATGAAATTCATTGCCAAGATCTTTAAGAATATGTGTATGCTACTTGTTTGTTAAAATGTTTAAAATCGACAAAGTTATACTAGGTTTTTGTTAACCTTTTCGTTATGTGTTTAAATTATATTAGAAATGAAAAGCCGATGTATTCGCTCGAAAATACTATAAAAGGGTTCAAATTCGCTGCTGAACGAATACTTTTTATACTCACTGTATGCCGCAAGATTTCAAAAACGTTAGGAAGACTCCCGTGCAGACTATGTAAATAAAAACAGCACAGCTTCCTTCTGGGTTATCTATTCTCATTGGACCGCACGCGAGCTTAGGGCGAAGGTGTCGCCACTACTTTCTCATTTTCCGTTTAAAACTTTCCGTAGATTTCTTGGAATTCGGAAGTGAAACATAGAAATTTGTAGCATTTAGTTCAGCGAAAAATTTGTGGGAAAGAGTTGGCAGTCATAGCAATTTTGAAAGTGAATTCTAGTGAAAATAGAGTGACTTTTGAGCAAAAAGAAACTGAAGAAAACTTTCCTTAGATTTCTTGGAATTGGGAAGTGAAACATAGAAATTTGTAGCATTTAGTTCAGCGAAAAATTTGTGGGAAAGAGTTGGCAGTCATAACAATTTTGAAAGTGAATTCTAGTGAAAATAGATTGACTTTTGAGCAAAAAGAAACTGAAGAAAGGGGTGCACGTGTAGCGTAAAGGCGGAAGGGTTCATCGTTTTAAGGTTAGTTCACATTGAATTCATAGACCGGCTAGGTGTTTGGGATTAACGATCAAAAAATAGACACTCGCGAATTTATATTAATTATATTCATTGCAATTTCCGCGCAAATTTTGTGCTTTTTACTGAAACAAGTCTCTTAATGATTGCTATTTCTTTGTATTCATAATTGAAATATGAAGGGAATATTGAAAACAATTATGTTGGCGCGCCACAAAAACTTTGTTAATACAACTTCCGTTTAAAATACTTCTTTCTCACTTTCGTGTCAAAGTCTGATATTTTTCTAAATTATGAAACTTTCTAAATATTAATAATGTATCAGGTCAACGAGCATACTCTTTAACTATTAATCAAAAGTCAAATCACTTTATATATTCTTTTTTGAATAAACCAGTTAAAATTCATTGATCTCTGAGAAAAATTGAATGTTATAAATGAAATACTTCACGTATAATATGAATTATTATTTGTCTATAATATAATCTAGAGAACTATATAAATATTCCACGAAGATTTAATCTAACTTTCGCAACAATAAAAAAATCCTTTTTGTTTTATTTTAACTAAAATCACGTTTAAAATGAAACTCGTCCCCTCATTTATTTTATTTACTGCCAGTGGGAGTCACGAAATTGGTAACCCTACTTTGTATGCTATTTTCGTGCACGCGTGATATTTCTAGAAATAATAATCTGGACAAGTAGATCGAAGTTTAATCAGTTTCCTTCAGCAATGTGATGATCCACCACCTTTTAATACGTTAATCTTATTGATTTAGATAATAAATCGCCGAGCCGGCAATTTCTCGCAATTGATAATGTAAACGTTCACGTTGCTTTTTGGAGATCATTTTCTTAACAATAACAAAATGATAGGAAAATATGTCTGAAATACAGTAACAGATACTGCAATATAATCAGACTATAATTGTGATAAACAGAATTCAATGTAAAGAAGCAATAATGAACGAATGCAAATTATTGACAATTTAGAATTACTAAATTTCTGGAGTGTTGAAGTTGGCCGTAATATTATTAATATGTAGTGTATAATTTTCTGCGGCTATTGATAAGGCCAACAAATTAGATGAAAACTTCTTTTTTTAATTTTTAATTTATAATTTAATTTATAATTACTGACTTTTTAATTGTATTTAAATAGCTGTTAGATCATGTTTAGGAAATATTCACGAATGCTTCGATGCAGCTGCTTATTTCAGCGAATATCAAACATCCAAATCACTGCTGTCTTTCAATTGACAGGATAATTATTTCTGAGAGAATGAAGTTAACCTAAATTTGCCTGTCGCAAACAACTGTCAAGGATGCCAGCCGAGAATAACCTAAGAAATAACAGCAGAGAAATGTCGATAATAGTAGCTTACGGATCTTCGTTGATTTACTGCCAATATCCTGCGTTTCTTGTTTATTCGTAAACTATACATCTTCCGCGATTTCTATGGAAGCGTGCAATTAGGAGCAATCCAGCAAAATACAGACATTACGGTTGCGCGTAGTGCGCACGCGTAATGGCGCTCCAGTTTCTCGGTACTCCGAGTAATTACAGATACAACGCGGTTTCGATATAACGCTGTACTTGTACAACGCGGTTTCGATATGACGCTGTACTTATACAATGCGGTTTCGATATAACGCTGTACTTATACAACGCGGTTTCGATATAACGCTGTACTTATACAACGCGGTTTCGATATAACGCTGTACTTATACAACGCGGTTTCGATATAACGCTGTACTTATACAATGCGGTTTCGATATAACGCTGTACTTATACAACGCGGTTTCGATATGACGCGGTTTCGATCTAACGGTGTACTTATACAACGCGGTTTCGATATAACGCTGTACTTATACAACGCGGTTTCGATATGACGCGGTTCCGATATAACGCTGTACTTATACAACGCGGTTTCGATATAACGCTGTACTTATACAACGCGGTTTCGATATGACGCGGTTTCGATCTAACGGTGTACTTATACAACGCGGTTTCGATATAACGCTGTACTTATACAACGCGGTTTCGATATGACGCGGTTCCGATATAACGCTGTACTTATACAACGCGGTTTCGATCTAACGCTATACTTATACAACGCGGTTCCGATTGTCTGCCATTTTTAGTGAAGTTATTCGAACATACCCCGTCAGTCGTAACTTATATACAAATTAATGTAAAAGTAAAACCGAGTATATGTTCGGTAATTCTAGTGTTAAATTGACGGTATAAATATTAAAATGAATCGATATCTATTATGATGTGTTAAGCAATGATGCAAACTAAATATGTCGGTGATACATTGTTTGCATTCGACATAATCATTTACGTGGACCGCTTTTGAATTGAAATGCATCTGTTCTTATAACTGTTGTTGATTTCTTTTCACTTTATTTGAACAGTCCGAAATTTCACTCACTGCCGTAAGAATGTTTCACGTTATTCAAGTAATAATATTATCGCTTTAGATTTGCAAAGAACCACCATTATTTCCGGGCCAATGGTAATCTCGTTTTTACGTCAGATAATGCGAATCATAATATTTATGCCAATGACAATTGCGTCAAAATCTGTCACAATATTCGAGAGTTATTTAAATGTTTAAATATGAAATCAGAATGATGTGGTTTCAGATCGTTCTTGAATTTGGTTTTATTTCAAACATTTCTCTATACGTTAATCAATAATATATCTCATATTAATAGAAAAGAAATTACTTTATAATCTACTTTCTACGAAAAACACGAGTGGAAGTATTGTCTCCTATCAGAAAGTGAGATTAAACTCTGAAGAAAACAACATTCCAAGATCGATGACACAAGAAATGATATTATTTTCTGGAATTCCTCGTTTTCCATTCTTTTTTCTTCATCCTACTTCGGTGCTTTTTGTTTTTCACGGTTCTTCGTATTTTTCCCCTTTCGCATGAGTGACTCGGGATCGGGTTACCTTCAACCCGATCATTCCGCTCCCTTCATTTTTTTCATTTCCAAGAAATCATTTCCCGCAACTCTAACTCTTTTTTTTCTGTTAGGTTATTCCGTAAGTTCGTGCGGTTTTGTCGCATGTGAAAAATTCTTTTCTTTCTATTCTCAAATATTTCATACGAATTAATCTACATTGTATTGTCCGCCATTATTTAGCAATCACACGAAAGAATAAAAAAGCTGAAAATTATCAATAATGAGAAAAATATTCGTGAAATGAAAACCGCGCGAACTTATGAAATTCACTTTTTAGGTTAGATTTTCTTGATTTATTTTTAATCACGATAAGAGTGTCATTCCTTGATCACGTATAGATTTACGTGAGTTGATTTATGTGTTTTTTAACAGTGCATTTATTTGTTTATGTTTGTTTTTCATTCATCCTTGTTCGACTTATATTTACATCACCCTACAGCCTCTTTATTTTGCCTGACCCTTGCTTTTACCCCCTCTCTACACCGTAGCCATTATATTTCCTATTTCATCGAACCTATTTGCCGCAGCCTCCGTCATTACCGATCTTTCTTTTTCTTTCACCTCTCATCATCCTCCTTTTCTCCTATCACTAATTCTTTCCCTTCGCCATTCGATTCTATTTGCTCGTCTCTCTTTTGTGACTCTTTATCTCTTCCAGCACGCTCCTCTCTCTCTCTCTCTCTTTCACTTTTCCACGATCCGTTCTCTTCTTTCTCGTATCTCTTATCCTCTCCCTTCCATGAACTACTTCGGGTCCCTCTTACTACACGTCTTACGGGGGCACTCCTCTCTCTTGGCTGACTCTCGGACGCACCTGCTGCCGGTTCCCACACTCGTTGCCCTCACGCCGGACGTGACGTCACGTAACCCCGCACTTCTTCCCTTCATCTCTCTTTTACCGATCATCCCCTTTGTTGCCTTTCTCTCTCGATCTGTTAGTAGGTTCTCGGTGGCGTCATTCGAACGATTTGCCGTGCGCAAGGTGATTCGATCGTGTCGGTGATCGCTGGTACACAGGAACGTGATACGGCGCGCGCACGCACACCACGCGCAACCGTCACGCGCACCGTCACACGACCGTCACACGACCGTCACACGCCGTCACATGCGCACCGCCACACGCGCACTGGTTAATCGGCAATGACGCCGAGCTTTGCTTGCACGCACGACGCCGAACGACCTGCAGAACTCCGATGTCGCATAGAATTTTCATACTACACGCATTTTCGCATGACTACTCTTCGTTGGTACACGGGATTTTAACCCTTTCGCACTCTAAGACGACTGTCAGTCGCCACTCAATTTATTAAGGTACTTCTAGTGGCGATTGACAATGAGATGCGACATTGATTTACTTCATTTATCTTCTGTTATTGAATTTTACGTCACCCGGAAATGAAGTCAATCTTAATGTCAGCTTTTAATTGCTGTTCCAGTTGTCGCTATGAATTGAGTGGCGACTGAGGGTCGCCTCCGAGTGCAAAAGGGTTAATACAGGGCAACACTTATAAGAGGATAATGAAATATTAATTTTAATAAGATACGAACTAATCATAATAATCAAATCACTGACTGACGATTTTAATATTGGCATCCATACTGTGTGGTTTAACCACATCTTTAATAAATTTGCAATATACAATATAAAACAAGAACGCGTTATGTATTTGTAGTACATAACAAGGAAATCTGATGTAATTATCATATTTATCCTTTTCGCTGTATATCATTTGCTTGTTTTCAATTACCGGAATTCTCCAACCCTTTGTATGAAAATGTACCGCCGTTTACCGTACTAAAGTCTCGAAGACCTTACCAGGAAGAAAATTAAACTGATTATTGATGATCGATGACCGGATGTCGATCGACAACCAAATATTACACGATAAAATCAGCGTGCAAATGACTCACGCTACTGCGATTACCTTTCGAAATCGCCTAACGAATGAATATTCATGAAGCACGAAATCGATACGACAGATCGGTACTTTGCCAGCAATGCAAAAACGAATAGCACACATCTGGCTGAAAGTATCGCCTTGATTCCGTAACCTTGATCGCCGCTTTGATCTTACGAGGAGAGTTTGTCAATTGTGTGTGAAATATTCGAACAAGATTTTGAAGAGACATATGTAGTATAGACACAACTAATTCTATAGCACACCATTTTTAGGTGCGACGGCCCACGAGTTTTACAAAAACGCCTCTAGAGTTCCGCAACAAACTGCGCGACTACTGAGAATTGCCTTTAGAGTTCCGCAATAAACTGCGCGACCACTGAGAATTGCCAACTGAGTGGCGACTGAGAATCGCCTCTAGAGTGCCGCGACAAAGTGGGAATCGCTTATAGAGTGCCGCGACAAACTGGGAATCGCTTATAGAGTGCCGCGACTACTGAGAATTGCCTTTAGAGTTCCGCAATAAACTGCGCGACCACTGAGAATTGCCAACTGAGTGGCGACTGAGAATCGCCTCTAGAGTGCCGCGACAAAGTGGGAATCGCTTATAGAGTGCCGCGACAAACTGGGAATCGCTTATAGAGTGCCGCGACAAACTGGGAATCGCTTATAGAGTGCCGCGACAAACTGAGAATCGCCTCTAGAGTGCCGCGACAAAGTGGAAATCGCCTCTAGAGTGCCGCGACAAAGTGGGAATCGCTTATAGAGTGCCGCGACAAACTGGGAATCGCTTATAGAGTGCCGCGACAAACTGGGAATCGCCTCTAGAGTGCCGCAACAAACTGAGAATCGCCTCTAGAGTGCCGCGACAAACTAGGAATCGCCTCTAGAGTGCCGCGACAAACTAGGAATCGCCTCTAGAGTGCCGCGACAAACTGAGAATCGCCTCTAGAGTGCCGCGACCAAGTGGGAATCGCCTCTAGAGTGCCGCGACAAAGTGGAAATCGCCTCTAGAGTGCCGCGACAAAGTGGGAATCGCTTATAGAGTGCCGCGACAAACTGGGAATCGCTTATAGAGTGCCGCGACAAACTGGGAATCGCCTCTAGAGTGCCGCAACAAACTGAGAATCGCCTCTAGAGTGCCGCAACAAACTGAGAATCGCCTCTAGAGTGCTGCAGCAAACTGAGAATCGCCTCTAGAGTGCCGCGACAAACTAGGAATCGCCTCTAGAGTGCCGCAACAAACTGAATGGCGACTGGGAATCGCATTTAGAGTATCGCAGCAAATTGAGTGGCGACTGGAAATTACCGCAACAAATTGAACGGCGATTGAACATTCCCGCAATGAATTGAACGGCGATTGAAAATTGTCGCAATAAACTGAACGGCGACTGAGAATCGCCACCAAACTACTCGTTTCTTTTTCCTTAACCACCTCATCCACTTTTAGCCCTTTCTCCGCGGTAAAAAGGATACTCGAAGAACCTTGCAGGACTGGTTTAAAAAAAAAAAAACACCGGGATAGTAATTTACTTCTTCGTACGTATATTAAAGTTTCTCACATTGTATCAACTTTAATAATCGGCTACCGGTTTTCATCGACGAGTAACAACAATGTTCAATTGATCTACGCGATCAATTTGTAACTTAAATTCAGATACGCAGAATTACCATCTTGCTGGTTTCAGTGTACCAACATTACATCCACACGTGTATTTATTCTCACTTCTCGTGTGTTTTCTTTCCTGCTACATTTTATCGCAAATACTGGTTCGAATACTTTCTTATCTGCACAGGATGCGTTAGTTTTATGCTAACCGAGGTTATTAGAAATGGACGAAATGCAAAAAGAATGAAATTATATTACTGTTTTGCTACTTAGTTGCACACGGCGATCGTTCCGATGTAATAAAACGAAAGTTGCAATCACGAAACAGGCGAGAATTACTGGATTTTTCGATCCACTTTTCGATTGCACATCGTATCCTCGAAGTAGACGAACTAATTGTAACAAACGATTAGCAGGTTTTCCGAGCCATCCGGCAATCAACGATTACCAACTTGTAATGAATTGCCCGATAAAGATCGGGAGTCGAACATTTACGACGTTCGCGTCAAAAATCGAAACCGGTTCCCACCAACTAATTGTCGATACTCAAACGGGATTATTGTAACGCTGCCTTTTATAACGCCGTAAATGTAATGACACCCAATGTGGGTCAATGTACAACATAATTGCTAATTAAAAGAACGAGATCATTGGCCCATTTATTGGAAATTATTGTAGAAATAGAAGTGCCAATGATTGTATGAGATTGTCCTTAATTAATTACTCCACAATATTACTTAAACTCGAATCAAATATGTCGCTGATATTCCTTAAGTTTTCCATATTTTTAATGTTCGAATAGCGATAAATATAAAGTAACTAATGTAATGACGGATTAATATTGACCTTAATTTAGGATTATCATTTAAAGGAATAATTCCAATAATACATAATTTACATAACAATCAAAAAGAAATCTGCATTTCTGAATAAAGCGCGCCACGCATAGGTTAACCCTAACCTAACCAATGACTCGGTAACCAATCACCGGAAGCTAGCGGTGTTCATCGATATACCCAGGATAATCGATTCGTAAACGATTACTTTAAACTATTGGAAATATTTAGTGCAACAAATTGTACAATTGGTGAGAGCTCCATGAGGAAGTTCTTATCCAGCTGATAGAAACTTCTACACGCGTGCTACGTGATTGGAATCACGAGTACCAACGACGTGACGTATGCCCGTCGACGATTGCTGTTCCACGACACGTGACAACCAATCAGCTCGGAAATCACGGCCCCCAACAAACTTCTGCACTACTTTTCTACCAGCGTTATCGTACCTTTCGTATGCATCTTATCGTGCCGACCAATGTTTTCCGCTTTTTAGTAAAAGTCTCTATGGGAACAAGAGGGGAATCCCAATTTCTGTATTACGTGAGGGCAGTCGACCGTAAAGCGTAGCGGGGAATCGAAACGAAAGGAATTTAAACTGTTGAACGACAACGACGAGTTTACTCGTGATTGAAACCTATAATTATCGGGGCGATCATAAATTACATTATAATTATACCTTTTATACTTTTTACGTTGGGTTCCGATACCCGCGTTATGTCGAGTTATCATCGCTTACCGTATTTGAGGTTGTTTTCGGTACACCGCGCATGCGCTTCTATTAATTTTTAATATTAAGTACTTAATGATAGCAATTTATTTGATTATTAATCGCTTTTTAACTTGCAATGCACTTTAAAATGAAAGGAACGCGTAATATAATGTGGTTCATGTGACGGTTGTTTTATAGTTTATCAATATCTCGATATTGATCGATATCTATCGAATGTTTATATCGATTCTTAGTGATTCTATTCGATTATGACATCGATGTAGAGCAATAATATAATAAATGGACATCCTTTAAGTCGATGAAAGTAATTATTTACAAGATTACATTCTTCACCAGTCAATGACTGACCGGAAGCTATTACCCGGGCATTGTAACTAGTCACGTTCGATTGGTTGTAGTCAGGTACACCAACTGAATTGCTAAAAAAAGCTCTACCAAAGATCTTGCGAATGAGTTGTGGGAACATAATGAACAGCAGCCGCACGTTGTAGAATCAACATCGACGCCTACTTTTGCAACTTGTTTCTCGGTTCGAAATTGTTCTCACGAATTTTTGTGGTTCGCCCCTGGAATACGAATTAGTTGGTTGATCACGATGCGCATACCTATTGCGCAGTGCATTCTCTTCGCCCATAACCTCCACGTTTCGAGGAATCACCGTCGAAACTCGCGGTGCTTTGCGATATCCTTTGCATACGACACTTTTCTTGAATTAGCATAACACTGTTAATTATCACGCTGAGTGCCGCGCTGAAATCCGTGTTATAAGATACACGCGATACGCGTTCGTAACGTTTATATAACCTCTGAAAATACAACTATTTCATTTAAAGAATGCAACTATTTAAGCGCTCTACGATTAGTTACTTTAAATCAATATCGTAGCGTTCAAAAGTATTAACAATTTTACGAATATCATCGATATATCTGATTCGAATTTGAATAACTTTATTAATATTGGTAAGTTTATATTGGTAACTTTATTAATATTAACTTTGTTAATATTTGTAAACGTCTAACACGTTAACAACCTTGTACGTCGTCCATTGGGTGAATTAATTCGCGCATGCTAATCGAAATCACAGTGAACAACTTCAAGATGCAAAAACCGTTGTCGGTGGAACGTGAGCGGATATCAGGACGATCACCCGTAGGTTAAAAGAAATGAGAAGCGGAAAGAAATGCAAGAAACGAAAGAAGGATTGGTAGGCGTGCCGTCTTAGAACGGGCCGATTAGCCGGTGATTTTTTGTCCCGTTGATAAATCGAAAGCCAAACATCTCGGAGACGTATCTGTGGGAACGAACCGGCACCGTGCATAAACGCGTTTGTTATTGCCATGGAAACGGCGCGGAACCTTTAATACGTTCGATCCCAGCGATCTTAACCCTTCTTCGTTTACCTTCTTTTACACTTCGTCACTTGTTTCTTTACTTTTACCGACCGCCCTGCATTCTTCGACGTTTCTTTGAAGCGACAAGAACAAAGATCATGACACGTTGTTCACAGACACGCACTGTAATTAGTGTAAATCAAGGTTTCGGAACTAATGGTGTTTGATAAAGCATCGATTGTTTTTGTTGTTGATTTTATTGTTATGTGGTTGGGAATTTCCGGTGCGCTTATATTGTATACGGTAGACTCCTGTATAATTGGTGGAACTCGTGTTATTAGTACTTATTGTACGCCACTATAGTGGCTTTCCCGTGTGTTATCTTATTATGTTTCTTTTTCAAAGTCTTTACATGAAAATGTATAAGGAAATGGTAACTTATTCATCTTTAACTCTATTCGAATGTAATTTCATAGTGAAAAGCATCAACGGACAGAAATCGCAGTGTTATTTACATTATTGTGCGCGCGCAGTCCACGTCGAACATTGCCGCGGAAACTTCAGCCGTAGCTAAGAAGTTAAGAGGACTTTACTGTGGTTAGAGTTAGCTAGAACTGATTTCGATTCAGGTCTGAGATACTTATCACGCTGCTCACAATTTTGGAAATGTCCGAAATATCCATGACGCGAATAAATTGAATTCTAGTGCGCCGTGAAATCCCACGGAAGGTCAACGTCCGATTTACCATATCGTTGGTTTTTCACAGTTTAACTTTCCGGTCGGAGGAACCGACGTTACACGCGTTTGCTATCGCAATACGTAAAGGGTTCTAGGTTCTAGAAACCGATAGGAGAAAAGTATTTTATCGCGAACAAGGAAATCATGTTCGTAAAATGCAAAGATTCGATGAGAAGAACGAAGAACGAAGAACTTAAAACGCGTTCCGTTGTTCTGTTTTTATAATACGATTTTTTGAAAGCTGCAAAAGAGTTTAGGTAAATTCTTTGAAAGAATCGTTTTTGGAACGTAAAACCACTTGCAGTTCGTGGTCCGAGTCTCGGGTAACGTCATCTTTATAACACGATACTTTCCCGGAATCTAACCCCTGCGTTACCCGAGTGGTTACTCGTACAATGAATTTGTATACACCTCGCTTTTATACAACGCGCAACGTATTACACCGTGTTATACAGGAGTCTACTGAACTCACAGCTACTTTCCAATACATTCCCGATAGAATCTCGAGTAGATAATCAAGTAAATCTTACTGTTATCAGTCCAAGAAAATAAAGTCCCCATTTCTCCATTTCCCCGCACATTTCTCGTACATCGAAGTCTAAACATCGGTTAAAGTCAGTAGCGGAACAACAAATTCTTAGCCCCCGCGCAAAACATAATATTAACCCAACAAGCTTTATCCGAATATTTCTAATACAATTTAATCAGGACAAATTATACTAAAACTAAAAAACCCCATAAATCCCCCAAATCATCGTTTCTTTCTGCCTCCAACCATTTCCACCACTGGGTCGAATGTGTGGTTGCTGCTATAAATTACGTAGCCGTACTTCGCGTTTAAACGAAACGCTGCTTGTGATTCAGGGAATGTCGGTAGCCAGCATCGAAGTGGCGCATACGAGTGGTGAGGTTAGGTTGGTTCTGAAGGAAGAAGGATAAGTAGCTGCTACGTAATCACGGTGTAGAGTGAGAGAGAGTGAGTGGGAAAAGAGAGCGAAGGGGGGAAGCGGAAAGAAAAGGCAATGTAAAGGCATGGTAAAGCAAGGTGAGGCGAGGCACGAGCTGCTCGTGGCAATAGCACGAGAAGATTCGAGCACCGCAAGACTATGGGAACCCACGGTGTGAAGGCATGTGTTATTCTCTCGAGGCCGTTGGAGGACGTGTCGCGGCTTGCATCGTCAATTTGCCTGACAAAAGGAAACCACCGTGTTGCGGACAGGATGCGCGACTAACCGGATCCCCACCGATGCGTGCACGTACGATTGGAATTCTGAGGCAATCCGAACAGTTCGGCCTCTTTTGATCCGACCACTCTTTCGACTTCATTCTTTGCCAGTTCTCGTGTCAACCGAGCACGCTGTGGAATGCCTTCGGAAATCTCAATGGAGGAAGGTTTAATGGTGAATTCCTAGATATTCATCGTGTCCCCGAAGGATTAGATGTCAGCTTAGTACTCGGAACTACACGGGAATTATTATCTGGTCTACTAACGTGTCATCTTGGATACGTTCTTCTTTTATATGCTTTTATATTTATTGTTATTATTGTCTTGATGCTCGTTTTTATGGTAATTCGTTGCTGGAGAATGGGTGATTACTTTATTTCGTTTACGTAGATGACTTTGTTATGCTTTAAGACGGTTAAAACTTGAATCAAATTTGTTGGTAATGTTCGTATAAGTTTATATTAGATTTGATTAAATTGTTAATGTTAAGTTTTAGTATTTCCTTTCTTAATTACTGAGATATTAAATAGATACTTATGGCGGCAATGTTAGTAAAACTCGAATGACATTTATTGCTAATATTCGTACGATTTTATATTAGATTTGATTAAATTGTTAATGTTAAGTTTTAGTATTTCCTTTCTTAATTACTGAGATATTAAATAGATACTTATGGCGGCAATGTTAGTAAAACTCGAATGACATTTATTGCTAATATTCGTACGATTTTATATTAGATTTGATTAAATTGTTAATGTTAAGTTTTAGTATTTCCTTTCTTAATTACTGAGATATTAAATAGATACTTATGGCGGCAATGTTAGTAAAACTCGAATGACATTTATTGCTAATATTCGTACGATTTTATATTAGATTTGATTAAATTGTTAATATTCAGTTTTAATATTTTCGAGCAGCCGGAATTATTCGAGATTTCCTTTCTTAATTACTGAGATATTAAATAGATACTTATGGCGTCAATATTGCTAAAACTCGAATCAAATATATCGCTAATATTCATGAAAATTCCAATATTTATATAGACGTTACGGACGTATCGCGAGATATCGTATAACACGGATATTCAGTGCGGCGTTCAATGTGTTAAGTAATCGTAAAAGCACCAGGCTGCCCGGCACACGAATAGCACACGAATAGCACACGAATAGCACACGAATAGCACACGCACAGCACACGCACCTTTCTTCCCCGGCATCGAGGGCTCCGCGTGGAGACGATTGTCGGGGACCTTCCGATTCTTCGTCGACCAAAAGAAATCTTCCCAAACCTCGGCTTTCCGGGTGATTGGTCAGAATAAGAGGATTAAATTACGAACGGCCGATATCCAAAGAAAAAGTATTTCGGTCCACGAATGTCTGATTGGAAAATACCGGTTTGGAATGTCGGTGTTTCTAATCCCCAGCATGTAACACGCTTTTGATGTGTATATTTGACGATGTTATGATCAAACTATTGTTAGTAATAAATTATAATATTATACAATCCGAAAATAAACATATACGTAAACATAAAATAAACATAAACATATGGAAATACTAGGCAAAGGAAAAAGTCATATATATAAATCAAACATAAATACAATATAAATCTATTTGTTTCTATCGTTTCATGAAATGATATGATAAAAAGTGGAATATTCCAAGCAAACAAAGAATAATTACCAAAAATGAATGCATAATATATCCTGCAATGCAATGCCCCTCCTGAATGGTGGCGAAATGCATTCTCGTGCAGCAAGGAATATTAATAAAAACCTCTAAACACATATTTTCACATCGTCCAATAAGATTGATGATACAATAAGAAGTGGAGTAATGCAAGTAAACAAATAATTACCAAAAATACAATGCAATGTCCCCCCTGAATGATGGCGAAATGCATTCTCGTGCAGCAAGGAATATTAATAAAAACCTCTAAACACATATTTTCACATCGTCCAATAAGATTGATGATACAATAAGAAGTGGAGTAATGCAAGCAAACAAATAATTACCAAAAATGTAATGCATAACATTACCCACGACGTGGGTAATTTGGTTTGCAAACAAATAAATTTGATTTGCAAACAGATGAATTTGATTTGCAAATAGATGAATTTGAGTTGCAAATAGATGAATTTGAGTTGCGCAAAGATGAATTTGATTTACAGAAAGATGAATTTGATTTGCAAACAGATGGATTTGATTTGTAAACAGATGAATTTGATTTGCAAAATGATGAGTTTCATTTGGAAAAAGATGAATTTGATTTGCAAACAGATGAATTTGTCCAATAAGATTGATGATACAATAAAAAGTGTAGTAATGCAATTAAACAAATAATTACCAAAAATGCAATGCATAACATTACCCACAACGTGAACAGTGTCGGAATCCATGCTCGTGGCCTGCACGAGCTTGGCACGCACTTTCCATCCCTCCCATAACACGAGCAGTGTCCGTGTATAGCGATTCAGAGTAGTAGAAGCATATCGGGTAGAAAAAAAGAACCCTCCGACATCGAGGCAAACGAATGGACGGCTATTTACCAAGAGCTATCGGAATGGCCCAATTCAGAATGCCTATAGGACACACTTACCAGCCTTTTTGGGGCCCCTTCACTGTGGGGTGGATCTAAAGGAGAGGACAGACCCTTCGAACCATGCCCTCTTCTAACACGGGAAGACTCCGCTCGACGAGTTCCCACGAGACGAAACACCACCTGTGCGCTGGTGATCAAGCTACCCGGCAAACCCCGTGCAAACGAAGACCAGTGTGGACGCCATGATTTTCGTGGCTAATTTACTGTGCGGGGGAAGCATGGGGGAAGCATGGGGGACGCATAGCACCCGGTTCTACATGCCATTCGAGGGGGTGTCAAATCATTCGAGGGTTGCCCTTCCAATTACTATACCATCGAGATCCTCTTTTGGGGGGAAACTTCAACTTCTGACGAGTCGGGGGTTTTGCGTGATTGAGACAATCGCGGGGCGCCGGCATTTTGTTAGGGTTTTCGTGATGGAATTTGATGGACTTTGAATAGGTTTGATATTTGACGAGGGTGGGTTTTGATGTTTCGACTTTGTTACGGTTGGTAAGAGTGGTGGCGAGATTGGCTTATCGTTCCGGGAAGCCGTAAGCTGGATATCGAATTATGTAATGAAACGTGAAAGCATTTTGAATATATTATATGATATTGTATTATATTTTAAGTAAATGAAATGAAAATGTGATTTGGTCGAGTATCGGAATAATTATATGGTGAATTATATTTTATAGATATAAAATATTTTTTTACACTAAGACTTACATCAATATTTTAATCGTTTTTTTAATAATAATGTTAATATTAGTTACAAATCTTTGTGCAACTATTATAAACGTTAACAGGATTGTTTGGCAACATTATTTTGAATGAAACATTTTTTACACAAAGACTTATCAATATTTTAATAGTTTTTTTATAATAATGTTAATATTAGTTAATCAAATTTTGGAAGATGGACGACATTTCTTGGAAAAGCTCACTATTTTATACGCAAAATGAGACGAAGTCTGGATTGTTATTCAAACAGCAGATAAGGTGCACGCGAGATAAGGGAACTTCCTGGTTTGTGGGTGAATGTTAAATATACGCCGTAATTAAGTAAAAGTGAATGAAACGATAACAGCTCGCAGACAATTATCCGGCATAAGAGTTCTGTTAATTATTTCCTATATGAGATGAAAATTAGCATAGGCTGGAAGCAAAACAATCGTGAATTACGATTCGCTTTTACGTTAAGAACACGATGATAAATATTTAACAACGCGAGGAACATGCTTGCCTTTGTTGCCAAAATGATAAATGTCAAGTTATTCATTCTTTTGCTTTGTGATTATGCCACATTTGTTTTGCTTGTTCTTTGCTGTACAAGAAAATATATTAACTGACAGCACGCATTTCTTAACGAAATATTGTTCGATATGTACCTATCTTGATTGTAGATCATTCCTTTGATGAATGATATTTTTTCGAAATATTCCTGCCGATACTTTGTTCTTTAAAGTTTTAACTCTGCGCGGACTGATTTTTTGCAGGATCATTGTTTAAATAATTATTGTAATTTTCATATTAATTGATCTAAGGCAGTGAGAGCAGTCGTTACAATTATTCGAAATATTAAGAATATCGTAATTAATATCGTAATATTGTTGTATTTGATCAATAATTTAATAAGAAATTGATTGTAAATTTTGCCGCCGATTCTTGGAATCCGCGATTTCTTGGAACCCACGAAATATTAATTACGATATAATTAATATTTCGCGAATTCCAATTATATCGGATTAGGATATAATTAATATTTCGCGGATTCCAATTATATCGGATTAGGATATAATTAATATTTCGCGGATTCCAATTATATCGGATTAGGATATAATTAATATTTCCAATAATTATAACGACTGCTCTCCTTTTCTCATATCAATAATATAATACAAAATTGATTGTCAATTTTGCCGCCAATTCTTGGAATCCGCGATTTCTTGGAACCCACGAAATATTAATTACAATATAATTAATATTTCGCGGATTCCAATTATATCGGATTAGGATATAATTAATATTTCGAATAATTACAACGACTGCTCTCCTTGTCTCAGATCAATAATATAATAAAAAATTGATTCTCAATTTCGCCGCCAATTCCTGGAATCCGCGAAATTCTTTTAACCGCTCGCGACTCCTTCGAATCCGCGAAATATTAATTAATATTTATACTTATAATATTTGATTTGAATATTTCTTTATAACGAATATTTCACGGATTCCAATTACATCGTTACAATCCTTCGAAATATTAATTCCGATAATCAATTGCGATATAATTAATATATCGAATCATTTCTAGATCAATAATTCAATAATTAATTGCATCGTTCATAAACGACATTAATTACACAACTTATTACCAACTGATTTGCAATCGAATGTACTTCATTTCGAGATATCGCAAAGTGCAATCGATTACCTAACCTCAAACTACCAACGAGTTAAGTAACACGTGACATCAATTACACTTATTCCTCCACCGCTATTCAACATAACGGTTTCCAAGCAGGTTACTAATTACTAATTAAAGCAAGCGGAGAACTCTAATAAGCAGTCTAGAAATGAAATCCTCGAAAGTCGAAGTTAAATGAGGTATTTAAATGATTCCAAAAAGAACGAAGAAGAAGGGGTTATCATCGTTCGAATTCTCACGTGAAAGACACGATATTTTTAATGAGAAAATTCAAAGGATAGGCGCCGTGCTATTAAGTCATGAAACGATGGTGTCAGACCAGGAATAGGCCATAATTCGTGGCTTCCGGTTAACGAAGACAACCCGCCGCCATTTTTCTCGTGACAAGAAACATTGCCAGCAACCGTCGAGAGCAAAGCTCAGCGGCTCGAGTGCTTTTGAAGAGCGCATTAATTGGTACTGCTTGTTAATTAGGCGTTTAAGGCCTGGCTCTGGTTAGCATAGGAAAAATAAAGGCGTGGCTTCCCGAAGAGTCGGCATTCTTCTAAAGAGTCTCTTTAAAATCGCAAAGAATAAGATATCCAGCCACATTTCATTGCTCGCCTGGTTTCTTCGTCGTCGTATTCTTTTTCTAACTGATTTAAGTGTCACATTGACGAATCATTGAAGTGCACACCAATTGCGCTTTATCTTAATTCATTTGAAATTGATTAATCCCGAGCTAATTAAGAGTGTAATTGCGGTACGAGAGTCGTTCATGATAATAGGGAATATGTCATTCTGAGATAATTGTCGGATAATAATGTCGGAGTATATTGGATAAAATGATTGTAATTGTGCAATTAATTATTGTTATTAACACTTTATCAACCGGTCGTGGTTGAGGCTGAACTGAAAATCCATATTTGGATTTCTTTGTGTAATTGAAATGCGAGATATTTGGATTTCTTTTTGTAATTGAAATGCGAGATATTTGTATTTCTTGCTCAAAATGTTCGATATTCATTGTGTTGTGCTTATTCGTTTTGTTTCAAAGGAATGTAATTTGATTGATTGTCATTTTAAGCGTTGGCAATCGAAAAGCCGATTAATAGGCTAGCGGTCGATAAGCATTGGCAATCGAAAGCCGACCGATTTTAAAGGTTACAAAATGTTATTACACCCAGGTACTAATACAATATGTGTACGCATGGCAAGTAAAACAGTTGAATATTAATGGTAACATTATCAAATGGACAATGGTTTTATATTCTATTTACTTGGAATGTTCATTCTAACCTATAAAGTAAACGTTCGATGGAAGACAAGGCAAGCGATCCCAAACTTATGGCCGGCAGTGGAAAAATGATATAAATGCAAAATGATATTCATGTTCAGAGAAACGTTTCGCGAGTAACCATTCAATCAATATCGACATTAATTCGAGTCGATGTACACCGAGCAGGTGTCTTCAGAAGGAACAGGGTTAAAAAAACGATGGGGACACGATTACCGAGAAGTAACGGTACAAACGGCAACGGCGAAAAATGCGAAACGCGAAAATTGCAGCCCTCCACGACCTCGGTTCTCTTTCGGTTGGTATAACAGTACATTTTTACCGTGGAACATGCAGCCAACATCAGGAAACGTGCCGGGTAACCGAGGAACCGAGGAACCGAGGAAATCATATCGTGATTCGATCGCGACAGCAGCTGCAATTTTCACTTTACGCCATTTGTAATTGAGTCAGGCAAAACAGGTCACGCGGTCACTTTTCGGGTTTATCGAGTTCATCCGGAATTATCCTGTAACACATTTCGCGAAGAATGCGCGGGACTTTTGAATAGGGATTTCGAGAAATTATTATATATACTGGTTTTATACTCCAAGTTAGACGTTTTGCAGATCATATTTATTTGTTTTGAGAATCAAATTCATCTTGGTACAAATCAAATTCACTTTACTTTCACTTTACACGGGATTCCATTTTTATTACAATAGCTGGAAAAAACGAGTTTGTAGAAAAGATTGATTAACCATTTTGCGGATCATGTTTTCCTTTTTGCTAATCAAATTCACCCTTTTGCAAATCAAGCGAAACCTGTATCGAGCAAAATTTTGTGGAAATCATCTTTTCTTCCAACTTATTTCCTTAAGTTATTGCGTTCAAAATCAAATCCAATGCAAAGTGAAAGGGTGAATTTGATTTCCAAGAATATTATGGCAAATTGAATATTATCGGCAAAAATGTGAATTCGATCTGCAAGAGGGTGAATTTGATTTTAAAAAGGTGAATTTGATCGGCAAAAAGGTGAATTTGATTTGCAAATAGATGAATTTGAGTTACGCAAAGATGAATTTGATTTGGAAAAAGATGAATTTGATTTACAAAAACGTGAATTGATTTGCAGAAAGATCAATTTGATTCGCAAAAAGGTGAATTGATTTGCAGAAAGGTGAATTTGATTTGCAAAAAGGTGAATTGATTTGCAGAAAGATGAATTTGATTTGCAAAACGATGAATATGATCTACGAAATGCTTCATTTCGAGTGCAAAACCTGTATCTTTGGTCGTCTCAACTGTTTTTTTTAGAGGCATCGACTTTGAGATCCAGGAACGATGGCGGCGTGCCTTTTAATCGACTTCCCGTTAATGTTGCGATCGTGCGGGAACACTTGTGAAAGCAAAAAAAAGAGACAGCGAGCGGTATAGCTAACATAAAGCATTGACTTTTTTTACGCCGTTAATGCTTGTTTATCTTTGATCCGTGATACTTTCTGATCGGAGTGATTTGTAATCCCACCGTTCCCTTCCATTAAGGTAGATGTAGATAAATATTAATTTAACGCCCGTGGAAAAAGGATTAGATTGTTGACTCTGCTTTAGTCGATATTTTTTATCAACTACGAACATATATTAACACTGGAACTACCACAGCAGTCAAATTGACGGGTCCTCGGAATTTGATATTTATAATATTCAAATTCACGTATTTATAAAATGTATAAATATAATTTTGTAAACTTATAATATAATAAATATCATTTTACAAATTTAGAATATAATAAATATAGTTTATAACATTTGTAGAGCAAGTCTTGCCAGTTTTTCGAAAGATGAATGACAAAATTTGGATGACCAAAACTGGCATTTAAATAACTGGCGAAAATATTTCTTTAATTATAAACGCTATAAATATATTTAATTATAAATATTTCTTAATTATAAATTATAAATTGATAAATCACCGAGTAAAAATATCTCACAGATTTATTGTAATATTTTACTAAATCGAAAGTTCCCGCTTGATATCGTTTTTCAGAAGAACTTCCGGACGAACTGGTCATCCCTGCTCTCGCCAGGCGACTCTCAATCGCCACTGACTTATTATGGCTACCAAGAAGCGACATTAAGATGTACCCCAGTTATTCTTTGTCACTGTATTTCAAATGATCACCAACGAAGTACTAAATCTTAATGTCGCTTCTCAGTCGCCAACCAAGTTGCAATACCAACTCTAAATATTAATAAATAATCTCGAGTGCGACGGTTCAAAATCTCATCAACATTATCAAAAATCGGTTTCAATTTACTTTACTTATTCGTGAAATACATTTGCCAATCAACGCTCGAGAAATAACGGAAGTCGTATTTAAGGTTAGTTTTTTCAAGAGTCCTCGAAATATGGCCGAGTTAATTCGTAACCGAGGTTTATCATCGAATAAATCGATTAAATCGGTTAGTCGTTAAAGGATGCCATTACGATCTTGATTTAATTTCGTGGTAGTGGCAATGCTGGAGTGATCTGGACGCCATTAAACTCATTTATTCGGAACGACTCGAGTGCGCGGACTTTCACCATCGGCAGATTGAGAGGTTAAGTCTGTCAGACTTACGTAAGTCGGGTAGACAGAAACGGTTGGATTATCCGCACGAGTTCGATTAATCAGTATGGCGGAACCTTTCTCGATGTGATCATTACACGGTTCCGTGTAACCTCCGGCACGCGTGATTTCTCTTGCACAATAACTTACGCTAATTACGTGGCGAGTAATTCAGGTAGCCAATAGAATCGGACTTCTTTCCGATGGCGCTGACTTCGCTTCCGGTTACCTATGGCAATCCGGAATGACAATCTTTTTTCTTGCCTGACTTCCCTTCGACTATTTTACGGCGATGAAAATGTTGGAATTGGAAGAATTTCTAGTTTAAGGATTTCTTGAATCAATATTTTCGTATTCAAACTTGATTAAGCAATGAATATCGACGTAAATAAATCGATTAATTTATTCCCTCCATCCATCCTTTTATATATAAATTTATATAGATATTTATATTAGAATTTATATATAAATTAATGCCGAAGGAAATTAATTAATGGATTTAATTATGTGTACTATGTGGATATAATAAAAATATATGAAATCCCGAAAAGTGTGACGTAGCATATTCAAATAATTTCCGCGAAAATCAATCACCAGTCATTTCCGCTGTGTTGGTACTTCTAGTGTTAACGCATTGTTGAAAATTGCGATTAAAAAGCTAAATATCCCGACAAATAATCAATATAATAATAACACAAACAGCATCCAACACAATCGACATTATTATAAAGAAAACATGCATTGCTTTAAGTTATAATAATTGCAGAAGCTGATGCGTGTGAAGAACCGAGTTAACTCGTTACCGGTCAACACGTATTAAAGCACTGCCAGATAAACATAAAACCAGCTAAATATATCGTCGGTAGTTCAACTGTTAAAAAAGGACGCAGAAGTTCTTTCCATTTAATGAACGACGCATCATTAAAAGGAGTCGAGAAAGGAATGCCTTCATTTCCTAGGCATTCGAAATGAAGGATTATCCTAATCAACGGAATTGCATGCGCGGTGGAAAGACATTAAAAGACAAAACGTCAGGCACGAAGTTATTAAGTATATCGGGATGATCGAGGATTCGCGGTCACGTGACTGAAGCGACGGGAGCGACGGGAGCGACGCCGAAAGTATAGCGAAGCTATGTTTGTTTTACTCGACATATTATTTCACGTGTCACCCTACTGGTGAAGTTGGCCCCCCTCGATTTAACAGACTACGCGCAATTTGCGTGTGTTTTTCGATTCGAGTGGAATGTTACCGGGCCTGATAACTGTCTGCGAAATTCGCGGAGAATGTTTTCGTGAAATTGATCAGTCGACCGGAATACGGCCTCTGCTTTTTTTCATTCCTACTTCCGATGGCGGCTCTCTTAATTAATGTCGATATATCGCGAGCAGTCTGCAGTCTGAGCAACTTGATTTACTTAAAACGCACGATTTCGTAACAAATTCTTCCAATATTCGTAAGTCTTTCTTCCGCTGTGTTTATTTAACCCCCGGATTACTAAGTTATCTGTAAGTAACATTCTTACCGAGAATTCGTAGAAATGGCGACGGCAATTTAAAGCACAAATTGTGCTTGCATTTTGGAATTTAAAGAGACAACATATTTCATTTTATAAAGAAACGGGGTAAATGAAATGAAAATGTTATATCTGGCATTAACTTGTAATATTAATTGAAACATTTCCAACAAATGTTTCGATCGTCATTTTTATGATAGGTTAGTTTCCGAGGGTTAAACAAAAATAAGGAAAACAGATGACACAAACAAAACATTATTATTATTACACAGTGCTACTTGTCTTTCGTTTAAAAGTATCTTTGATTGCAAACAGATGAATTTGATTTGCAAAAAGGTGAATTGATTTGTAAAAAGATGAATTAGATTTGCAAAAAGGTGAATTGATTTGCAGAAAGATGAGTTTGATTTGCAAAAAGATGAATTAGATTTGCAAAAAGGTGAATTGATTTGCAGAAAGATGAATTGATTTGCAGAAAGATGAATTTGATTTGCAGAAAGATGAATTTGATTCGCAGAAAGATGAATTTGATTCGGAAAAAGATGAATTTGATTCGGAAAAAGATGAATTTGATTTGCGAAAAGGTGAATTTGATTTGCAGAAAGATGAGTTTGATTTGCAAAAAGATGAATTAGATTTGCAAAAAGGTGAATTGATTTGCAGAAAGATGAGTTTGATTTGCAAAAAGATGAATTAGATTTGCAAAAAGGTGAATTGATTTGCAGAAAGATGAGTTTGATTTGCAAAACGTTGAATTTGATTTGCAAAAGGATGAATATGATCTACGAAATGTTTCATTTCGAGTGGAAAACCTGTATCTTTGGTTTATTATTATTACACAGTGCTACTTGTCTTTCGTTTAAAAGTATCCGTTTCCGTAGCAGTTTCATGGAAAGAAGCCCTGGTTATAACTGCTATATAAGTTCAGTGCGATGGAGGAATCGAGAGTACGCCATTAAAACCGATCGCCGTGAAGTTAGTTGCGCTTGAAGTCGCGTTAAAAAATCGATTATACGTTCGAAATTGTAAACCAGTACCCACATATCTGAAGAGAACATGGTTCTTTCTTCCATATTATATATTATCCTTGCAGGATATCAAAGAAAAGAAATTATGAAAAATTAATTTCATATCTTAAACCTGGATTTAATTGACATCGATCGTTTATTTACTTTCCGCGCAATTATGTGCGCGGTGTTGTACACTGCCAGATATTGATGGGATGCTTAAACACTTTGATGTTTGCAACACTGTGCAAGGACGTTGCCACTCTGCGCGCTCACTTTCTTGCGAGTCACGAGATTACAGGACATCTGTCGAGGAATATTAGCATAAAATTGATCCGGGAATCTGCATACACTTTTTTGTTTTGCATTCGTTGCTTTTACACGTTTTGTATTCCTTGTTTTGATTAATGATGGCCGCCGTGTAATGCATGATGGGTATCAAGTGGGATCCCACTGATATTCAAGATTACAGATAAATATGGTTGTAATTTGCACCGGTAATTTATTCTCGGTATAAATTATTCAACAATTCGAATATAATGTTGCGTTTGGACAAAATTTGTTATTTATTTATTTAGTTGTTTATTTATCACATTTGGTTGAAGTTAGTTCTGGGCATACAAAAATTGAAGATTGAAATACAATGTCGCATTTGTGGAAAATTTGTTATTTATTTGCCTGTTTGTTTATAATTTATTTGTTGATTGAAATTAGAAAAATATTGTGGCAGATTGTCGGTGTGATTTGCGCCGATAATTCATTCTCGGCATAAAAATCGAAGATTGAAATACAATGTCGCATTTGTGGAAAATTTGTTATTTATTTATTTATTTGTTTGTAATTTATTTGTTGATTGGAATTAGAAAAATATAGCGGCAGATTGTCGGTGTGATTTGCACCGATAATTTATTCTCGGCATAAAAATTCCAAAATCGAAATACAACATCGCATTTGGAGAAGATTTGTTATAATTGATTGATTTATCACGATTGAATATATAACTTCATATTACTTCCAGATTTTGATCTAACTATTTTTTATCTTCACATTGCCCGGCAAAAATTAGTCCAAAATGGCATCCACGAAATGACGTCGTATAAAAAGTAATAGAAATATTTATAGAAATAAATAAATATTCTAAACATTTAGATTGTCAAAAGAATATCGCTCTGCGCAGAAAATAGCTTTTTAATCACGAAACCAATTTCAAAACTGTGGAATCTACGTAAATGCGTTAAAGAGTATCGTATGGCAGCCATTTAAATCTCCATAAAGCGCACCGGAAGTGGACGGTGTAATGAAATCAAGAACATATTAGTACCGTGGATGTCCATTTGTCATTGTTGAATTTCCCGTTGTCGACAGCAGCACGACATACAGCCACTAAATTAATAATAATTAATTCATTTCAATGATTAATCGACACAGCTCCCTTTCATATCATTCTTCCGATCAGAATTCATATGATTTACGATGATTTTCAATCACGAATGCGCACGTGACACTAATTAACGCAATTACTTCCCTATTTAAAAACAGGAACACACTGTTTATTCCAATAAAACTATAATCTTTGCAGATATTGAATCAAGACTTTTGGTATGCTTATTAAAACATCACCCGATTCAAACCGGAATTCCCCGGACTTATTAATATCCCAAAGCGATTTGATTAGTTGCGAATGTTGACAGTTTTCTAACACGCATACCCACGGCTTCCGGAAAACAGGAGGGCCAACCTTTGTCGATTACCACTTCGACCGTCGCGTCGAAATCCTTGTTATTACAATTTTATCGTAACTTTAAAAATATTGTAAATTTGACGAATATTAGCGACATATTTGATTCGAGTTTAAGTAATATTGAAATCATAAACGTCTATTTAACACCTTACAAAATTGACTAAGGAAAATCATGAATAATTCCGGCAGGTTAAAAATACTAAAAACTTAACATTGACAATTTAGTCTGACAAATTTCATCACAGGAAGCACCAAATGCAAAATAAGGTCGTTCGAATTGCGCAGAAACCCTTTCATCGCTGAATTCTTCCGGAATCAAGTCAATTTGCAAAGGCAACACACCGGTGGCGGTGTGACCAGTCGACCAGTAGGCAAACAAGGAAGAAGGCCGAAAGTTGGACAGAGAAAAAGGAGTAAGAAAAAGGCGAGTTAGGGCGTTGTAAGGTGGAGGTCAGTGTGACAGGGTGGCGGGTAAGATGTTGGCAACAATAGGTGGCCCGTGCTCGGTACAATAGCCCCGTATTATGTGGAGAAGAGAGAAAGAGAATGGAAGCACGGTAAGGTTACATTACCGGCCAGGTTGGTTCTCCTGGTGCATAAAGAGGACTCACGGCTCGGTGCACAATGTGATAGGGAAGAGAGAAGTACAACGCCACCTATATTCCCACATAAAATCGCGTAAGTGTGCCTTAAGGCCGATGCGCATGCAAGACACGCAGACCGTTGCAAACGCGTGTTCTTTCTACGGCCGAACGACTTCCAGTCCTGAGAATCTTCCCACGTTTCTCGTAGCACGAGCCAAGAGTATACAACTGAGGAATTTCGGAGGCGAGGCTTACCCATTCTGCTTATGCCAACCGAGAACCCAGGGTAGGAAACCTTGCCGGGGGTTCAATTGAGAGAGAAAGAGAGAGAAAGAGAGACCACTGACAACTGTCTTTCGTGAAGAATGAAAAGAAAGACGGAGAACAGTACGGAAGCGTTTCTTATACCAACACCTTCTGGATTACTGAACTGAATTCTTTCTCTAACTTCTCTCGGCTTTCCACATCCCGGTATTTTACCTTCGCAGCTTCTGATTGGGGGAATTGATTTGAATCGATGTTTCCGTAAATATGTCTATTTAAACGTCTACTGAAATACCTGACTAGGGTATCAGAGTGCGCTTTTCAGAATACAATTTTCACTACTTTCAACGTTTAACTTTGCATGTTTAACCAATATATCGTAGAGCATTTAACCCATTGACTGCCAACTACGAGATATCTCGTAGTGGGTGCTGCAAGTTTAGATTGGCTACAAATAGCTATTTGAGTTAGGAACTATTAGAAAGGATGAATGAAAAATGTATATAGTGTAGAGAACATATTGATTATCAATTCTTATGATTAAAATTATTATTAAACCTATTCAAATTATAACTTAGACGATTAGATCACGTACTGTTTTGTTTTCAATAAAAATACTGTAAATGCCATTGCAATATTACATCAGTAACTTAATATTATTATATTTCGTAAAACTTCATGTTTTCTTTAAAATAAAACCGCGCCACCCAGAGCAAGACGCGCTAAATTTGCGTGGCAGTCAATGGGTTAAACAATGTTACTTTTGAGGTTACAAACCCGTATCGCAATGTATCGTACACCACGGATCCCAGCAAGCCACAAAACGTGTTAAGCAAGCATCCTAGATGCAAATGAGAAAAGCTCGAGAAGGGCTCTAAAGAAGTAGATACATAAAGCAGAAACTCGTGTAGCGTATACGCATGCGCGGATAATATGTGTACTTGGAGGAACATCCTTGTAAATCATTGGAGTGCAGGCTTGGACACATGGACGTGGGATTATTAACACGATTAATAATACGTAGCCAGTGTTCCCGGTGATAAGTGTCGGTACGGATAAGCCTCGTTTTGTTCGGCTTAACCGGCGCACGCTCGCGATCGGACGTACACCACATCCGGCTCGTACGACCAATCAGTGTAATTATCCTACCGGTCTCTACCGCCGCACTCTTGCTATTGCCTCGTTTTCGACGTTTAACGTCCAGAATAATACTCATCACCCTATAGATAACTAAGCTTTATCACTGCTTCTACCGGCAATAAACTCCACAGGAATCTTGGGTGATTTTAGGTGACTTTGATACAATTATAGTCTACCATAAGGATTATGGTTAGAAATAAAATTTCACCATTTTCCTGGAATGCAGCAGTATCGCGTAGTTCGTATTTAACACTGGAACTACGAAAACAGTAGAAATTATTGGGTTGTTCAGAAAGTAATTTCGTTTTTTCCCGACGGAGGATTTAATTGTATTAGTTTTTGGCCAGCGAAGAGCGAAAATTGTATGAGCGTGGAATCATGCTACTGCTAGAAAGATGGCAGAAAGTATTGGAAAAGAATGGCCGGTATATAATTTAATCAAATATTTATTTATTATACGGAAATTGTTGACGAAAAAACGAAATTACGTAAACGTAACTTCGCACTAGTAATCTTACAATTAGACTAGCATTATGTATGTATTTCGAGATCGTAGATTTAACGTTTGTATGTTAATCCAACTGTTTTAACTGTTTTCGAGTTACTGTCTTCCAATTCTTACGAGTTTATTGGCGTTTTTGAATTCTCGAAATATTGGTTTTTGAAACTTTTCGTATTTCAGTGCGCGACTTTGAGTCAAATCAGCGGCCGTCGAAGTGTTAATCTGCTTCTATCGTCCAGCATTGGTTTATATAGAAACAATTTGATTGTTGAAAAGCATATTTGAGCCGATTATCTGGAAAAATGGAGTTAGGCCAGTTTCAAAATAAACGTCTCAAATATCTTGACTGAAAACGGTAAATAAGCGCTTTATAGAAAGTTGGATTACTTTCGAGTGAATTCGTTCAAATTCAAAAACCCGTTCGAAGTCAGAATAAAGATTCTACAATTTCAAGCCTATTACTGTTAATAACCTCTAATAAATCAAACCGAATATTCCACGTTTATTTAACAATTTTTAATTATCACAACATAAATATAGAAATGAATAATAACATTTCCGTGTAAAAATCACAATTACGAAAATATTTATAGTATAATAAAAGCACGAATTCGTAATCGAGTGATTCAACTTCTGCCGGAAAAGAAGCCATTGGCGGACAGAATTAGCGAATAAAATTAGCAAGAAATTCGCCACGTCGTTCCGTGGAGTTACTTTGATCTCGAAGGTCGCATGATTAAAAACACCGATGCCGAGATCGAGGCGAAATCGTGCGGCGCTTCGGATGACCATTGATGAAGAGGCATTAATAATAATAGGATGACACATCGGTACGCAGCTGACGAAATGATTTTCGCGTAACCGAGAACTCCGGCACTCTGCCAGAACGAACTCGAGAATATATTGTACGCACTCGGGTACCATTGTATCGAAGACTCCGCGTGTCATAGATAATAGGGAACGAGATACCTCCGTTGCTAGTCGTATCAAGAAAACCGTGGCAGCATGTTTCCCGTTGACAAGTTCGAGTGACAACTCAGTGTTTATGATGTGCAGTGACAAATTCGAGAACTCAAGAAAACTCCGATATTTTTGGAGGTACGTATTTTGAGGCATCGTCGTCATCCATTTCCGGTGGCATTTTTAATCACATTTCATGATATACTCACGTTTTAATTATTATCAATGTGAATATGCAAAGTTCGCGCGATTTTATTGAGGACAATTATGAATATTATTACAGAATCGCGACTGTTGTGTTTCAAGTGTTTTTATGCAATTAATGTTAACCGCGTCATTCCGTGATACTCTCCGGGTGACAAATAAGAATTGATTTTAATTGGATGTCGTTTCTTTGTTTCTTTGTTTCGCCAATTCGGTTTGTTGCTTTTTGTGATTATTGCGAAGCTGTGGTGAGTTAAGAAAGAGATTTCAATGGGATTGTTTATCAGGGATCAATGTTTGGTGTGAAGATATTGACCGACGACATTCCCGAAATCGTAATGTCTTGGCACGGAAAGGGTTTCGGTTAAAGAGACATTAAGCGTCCCCAGGGAGTTGTTAAGAGTTTCGATAGTTTTCGGTAAAAAAAGAAGAAAAAAAACAAGTGGTTCTACCGTCGATCAAAATCGTGGTCGTAAAGTCAAAGTGATCGGTAGTTAAGAAGAACGTAGAGGGAAAGAAGTTGATACTTTAACGAAGGCGACACATCGAACGCCTTTATCGAGCAGCTTTTGCTTTTCGAGGTAAGGCCTTGTAAATAGTTGGCTGGCCCACTTGGACCCTTGTTTGGGATATCGGCTTCCAAAAGGGCTAAACACCTCGTTAAGTCCCGCAAGCGAAACCCGTCTTGCCGATACCCAGGGATGGCTGCCGGGTCATTAAGATCGTATGGTTAATTCCAAAAAATCAGCTCCCGATCTCCTCGATCCGGCCGATCGTTTGCGAGCCAAAAAACCGGTTGCCACGAACCTGGAACGTGGAACGTTCCTCTAATGCCGAGCAAACCATTCCCCCTCCATCGAATCCGCAAAACTCGTTCGATCTAATTCGGACCTGTTGACTCACTGCTTATCATTTCACTTTTGATTTTCATTTTAACGCGAACACACTATCCGTGAGAAAAGTATTAATACCTTCTTGTGATCCAATGTCTGACGTTGAAATAAATAACACGGTTCCTCCAAAAATAACGGAGTAAGTCGTGGGAGGATTTGTTATCGTTGCAACTCGTGTACCCAGCACACGCCTGTTAAACATTCGTCATAATATTGCATTACAACCGAAGGATAAACATTGAACAATCCAAAAGACCGAGAATTTTACGTCAGTACATTCCATAGTTTACAATAACTTGTATGTGTAATTTTGGGTTTCGGCTGTTAATAGACCAAATGTACAATTTAAGCTTCTTTATTTTTCAAGTAGAAACGTTTCGGCACAGTTTTGTACCCTCTTCAGTCTAAACAATAGGTTAAAGAAGTCCTAGGTTAAAGAAGTTACTTATTTTCTGCCCTAGGTGCTTATGTCTTCGGTGTTAAAGTAAGTCTTACTTTACATTTGGTCTATTAACAGCCGAAACCCAAAATTACACATACAAGTTATTATTGGACCAATAAATAAACCATTGATTACTATATAGTTTACAATATAAACGTTGAATTTGGAATTATTCCTAGGGAGTCATATTTCAACGAGTTAACCGCTCCTCACCGGAAATTCTTTTCGTCAATCGTTATCGAATATCAATAACCAATAAATAAAGTATGTATAATGTATACGTTGACAATCAGCGGTTCGAAATATGCAATCCGCATTATCCGCGCGTTATATTTTCGTCGAGCGGGCCGTTTAAGGAGGACAAGGAGTGATCACGCTATTTCGATTGTTCCACATCGCGAAGAATAGAAACTGGCCGAGTGCGGTGATAGAATGCTTCTCCGTTTCTCATTCTGTCTCTTTCCCTCTCTCATTCTTTCGCATTCTCTCCCTCTCTCTCTCTCTCGCTCTCCTCATTCGCCAAGTCCGTGATTCAGGCGCAGCAAGTGCCAGCCAGAAGTACTGCCGGCACGCGCGTACACGTGCTCGGCGTCGGTGGTATTCCAGTGAATCAACAAGTGTCGCGACGAAAACCGCCGCCGATGCAACGATTCTTACTGAATTCCGATAAATCATTGTTTCCAAGGGAAACTATTTCAAAAGGGAGAAGTTCCGTATCAAAAATCTGAGACATTGACGCAAGTGAGTCACATTAACAGTGAAAAATATGAGACGGTTTGTCACTGCATCTATTCAACGAAGGAGACAAGGTTTTAGCGACAAACTGAAAAAGGATAAGTTTAAGATTAATTTTGCAGTTAGAAGTGTTAGCACATGATTGATACAATCTTATGTAATACCCCTTTGGATAACCAGATAAGAACACAATGTACAATTAATTGGATCACATGAAACAATGCAGATCGGTAGATATATTCGCGTTATTAGGTTTCCATGGAAATCCCGTTTCCTCCTGTTTCTATCACCCGCGGAGCTTCCGCCCACTCTTAACAACGTCAATTATCGACTGAACCACTCAGCGTCGAGCGAGAGGAAATAAAAGAAACAAAGGGAGAGGAACGAAAAAAAAGGGAGAAGAGAAAAAAGTAGACTGGGTGATAAACGGACGAAGAGTGCCGCGAGGATCAGAGCCGATCGCGCGGGTCGCCCTCGTGCTGGTCGCGCGTCATGGCGTGTGCTCACCGCTTCTTTTTTCACCTCTTCGTTCCCCTGGCTCTTGCAGCGGGTAGAAGAAGAGGCCAGTAGCAACAGCAGCAGTAGTATCGAGAGATCCCCATTCTCCACGAGGCAAAGAGCATGCAGGTGTGCTCGAAAAGGTCCTCTCCCGCGTGCTGACTCCCCCCATGCCAGCCAACGAAGCGTGCATACACAGAGAAACCTGTGTCGGACCCAACGGGCCTCCGATCTGTGGGAACTCTTCGGCCCGCGAGCTTCCCACGATACGCTCCGGCTGCTGGCTGGCTGTTCATGTGTCTCCCCCGGTCCCCCTCTCTCGCCCTCTCTTTCCCTTCATCCACCTCTCTCTGTCTTCTCTGGCTTACAACCATCCTGTCTCACCGTCCCCCTTCTGGTACTCTGGGAAGGGGCACGCAAAAGGAGACCGAGTGGTGGGGATAGCCAACGCAGGGTATAAGTACCGCGTAAGTCCCCACCAGAGATCAGAATCGTTCAACACACGAAAGCAGACAGTCTCTCGGCACTCCGGGAAGAGTCTACGCTTTAACGAAACTTAGAAACGGTGCTACTCGTTTATACGTTTTGCGAACTTTACGAGCGAGATAGATCTCCCTCTTTCTTTGTGAAGAGTGATCTGGGAATAACTTGTGGCAAGTGCGAAGTGTACGGAGGATAGTTGACTTGTTTCCATCGAAAACATCATGGCACCGCATACCAGTTATACATCAGTTGGTGGCATGGAGTATGAGGAACCAGTGTCCAGGACTTATCAGTACAGAAAAGTCATGAAGCCGATGCTGGAGAGGAAGAGACGCGCAAGGATCAATCGTTGCCTTGACGAGCTCAAGGATCTAATGGTGACCGCGCTTCAAGCGGAAGGAGAGAATGTCGCCAAATTGGAGAAGGCTGACATCCTCGAGTTAACCGTCCGTCATCTACATACACTCAGAGCAGCCAGCAGACTTACACTGACACCGGAAAACAGTTACGCTGACAGATTCAGGGAAGGGTTCACACAATGTGCCCAGGAAGTATCATCGTTCCTGTCAACCCCAGTGGCTGCTGCTGTTCATCCTGCCGCAGGTGCTCAACTCATGAGACACCTCGGTGGTTGCCTTCGAAGACTCGAAGGACCTGCTGCGAATCCACTTGTTGGCAACAATGTCGCTACGACAACTGTCAGTTCAGCTAATGGCAAAAACCAGACTGTCAGTCCAGCTACGACTCTTATGGTCAGTGTACCACAAAACGTGTACACTCCGCCACAAAGTCCTGTCAGCGTTGCCAGCTCGTCCTGCGAATCTTCGGAGTCTTCTAACCCTGTTTGGAGGCCATGGTGATCGACAAAAATTCATGATCTTTGATCAAAATTCCATTCACGAAGCTGAATGTCTTCATTCGGTGAAGAAGCTTCCTTGTCAAACGCTGGGAACCAATGATGGCCCGATGATGGCCCAACGAGGAGCGTGGCGAAAAAAAAACGACGAATCATTGTCTTCCAAATGTTCAAATTCTTGTGAATCCTTGGCTTGTCAAGGATTTTGAAAAAGATTTCAATAATATTGTATCGAGATCACGATCGGAGGTTTCTCTGACTATTCTTTTTTTAAACTTGTACATAGGTGATAAAGCTTTAAGTGATGTCTGTGATAGGGTTCCATTTTGTACCTGAGATGACTATTTTCTCGTAAAATATAATGAATATTATTATTATATAGATGTTAATTTGTTATGTTTAAGAAGCGTTTTTTAAACGTAAGGAGATATTCGGTATTTCTGTTAACCGACTGCACGATGCACAAGATTCAATAAATATTCTTGTTCCAACGATAATTATTGCATTTATCTTTAATTGTTATTTACCAATTCACCTTCCTACCTATCCATTCTTGTTTATTCACTTTACTTTTCATTCCTATTTTATTATCAAACGTAAGCAACCTTCGATATTAGTTTATTAATTATATCACATAATTATCCTGGAATTGAAGTCTTCGATTGATTGGCTACAGATTTCAGAATCAAGCATACTTTTCGATTATCAAAAAGGAGTCAATCAACTTCAAATATGATACAATTTCTTGATTATGGTTTCGCTACGCAAATAATTGAAACATATTATTAAAGCAAAAGTGTGCAATTATTTAACAATTTTATATCACACTTTGAATCAAACTTAGAAAACGAAATAAGATCGTAAATCGGTGGTGCAAAACGGAATAAAATTTTCAAAATTGATTCATAAGATTGTTTTCTTTCTTGTTTTTGAGGTTCCAACATTTTCCTATATTTTGACTGTACATTCAAATGAATCATCAGTTTTGAAAAGTTTTCGGTGAAACATGTCTGGTCGGATGAATTCCAATCAATCCTGACAAGTTTACATAATTTATCGGTATTCGCGGAATTAATGTTGTGTGATCACGTGCGGTTTCTTTATCTCCTTTATGAAATATCTGCGAACAAGTGCGCCGGGAAGATTCGCGGTTGCGATTCACCTATTTCCTTAAAGTCGTTAGTATTTTATAAATTTTTTAACAAATGCACAATTTCAATACATTAAATACGTAACAATCTTCATGATTTATAACTCACTTCCGGTAATCAAACAAAAAGCCTTGAAACCGTGATAATAAAAATGCCCTGTTCAGGAATTCCTTGAAGAATTTTCAAAATGTATTCTTTCTATTAAATTTAATTTTCTTTCAATTCTTGAATTTCAAGAATCAATGAATTGTTTTGCATTAAATATCGATGACAATCAACAAGTCGTTGAGCAGAGAAAAAGATACTCGTTGAATTTTGAAAATAACTCGCCCAAAAAAAAAGAATCGAATTAATTCGCGCTTAAAGGCGAGTGTGTTTTTCGCGCGACAAATTAAGAGCGCCAAATAATGTTGGGTTGCGGATAATTCTGTTAATCGTTTCGTCAGTTGTCGAGAAAATTGTTGTTAATTATCGAGGGCTCTTTGGTTAAGTCGCAACGCTTTCATACTTTTTCACACTTTTTCACACTTTTTCACTGTTAATTGCCACGGTGTGATATTCCTCGTACGATCAATTTCGCTGCTTACGTAACACGAATGTGTCCCCAAAACGTAATGTCCGGTTAATTGTATGCTATGTTACCGTTTAATCAACGATAATTGAGTAATTAGTTCGCGAATACGGTGAGTTTACCTTGACATCCTACGATTTACGGAATAACGATATTTTTTATAATTATTGGCTTGGCCAACAAGTTCCCGCGGTTTTTAAACCACCGGCAATTTAATCAGCCATATTTGTATATTTATGTGTGCGTCATTAAAAAAAAGAATGGATGGAAGAAATAAATTAATCTCGATTTATTTGCGAATTGCGAAAAATCGGAGAAAATGAAACGTTATGAATTTGAACATTTTTGATTAAATTCGATTTTGGTAGTTTTAGGATTGTGGAAAGCAATTTTGATTAAATTCTGTATATTTTGTCGGGTTTCTTTATCCGATCATTTATTGTCCTTTGGATTTATAATATGTTGCTGTTAATTATTAATATAGTATTTGTATATTTACAATGTTTATAAAGTAACTTTCTTATATTTCCCTTCTCGGAATATTTTTCTGTTTGTATTTAGTTCAAACTTTGCAGTAAACACATCATTTGTTGTATTCTTTGTTTCAGTTGTTTGTTATCTGGACCATAGAATGCTGGCAGGTGTCTTTCCCACAAGTTAAATAGGTACGTTTAAGCCTTTGCCTTCGGTGGCGATTCTCAGTCGCCACGGTATATTAATTCTTTCGAAATTGAAGTTAAATAAAATTATATTATATTTGGAACGCGAAACAATCGAAATATTTCTTGAAATAATTCCAAGGCAACAATACCAATTCGAAGTTTATAATATAACATAGTTATAGTTTATTTATTTGACACCGGAATGTCAGGTTAATCGATATATTAATTCATTAAAATTGAAGTTAAATAAAATATTAAATTTGGAACGCGAAAGAATCGAAATATTTCTTGAAATAATTCCAAGTCAAAAATACCAATTCCAAGTTTATAATAAAAAATAATTATTAAATTTCTTGAGTGATGTAGTTGCTCTTACTATTATTAATACATAGTTATTATTTGTTGGTCTGATTAATACCCTCAAAAAATAGCCACTAAATGTATTATATTAATAACATAGTTATAGTTTATTTATTTGACACCGGAATGTCAGGTTAATCGATATATTAATTCATTAAAATTGAAGTTAAATAAAATATTAAATTTGGAACGCGAAAGAATCGAAATATTTCTTGAAATAATTCCAAGTCAAAAATACCAATTCCAAGTTTATAATAAAAAATAATTATTAAATTTCTTGAGTGATGTAGTTGCTCTTACTATTATTAATACATAGTTATTATTTGTTGGTCTGATTAATACCCTCAAAAAATAGCCACTAAATGTATTATATTAATAACATAGTTATAGTTTATTTATTTGACACCGGAATGTCAGGTTAATCGATATATTAATTCATTAAAATTGAAGTTAAATAAAATATTAAATTTGGAACGCGAAAGAATCGAAATATTTCTTGAAATAATTCCAAGTCAAAAATACCAATTCCAAGTTTATAATAAAAAATAATTATTAAATTTCTTGAGTGATGTAGTTGCTCTTACTATTATTAATACATAGTTATTATTTGTTGGTCTGATTAATACCCTCAAAAAATAGCCACTAAATGTATTATATTAATAACATAGTTATAGTTTATTTATTTGACACCGGAATGTCAGGTTAATCGATATATTAATTCATTAAAATTGAAGTTAAATAAAATATTAAATTTGGAACGCGAAACAATCGAAATATGTCTTGAAATAATTCCAAGTCAAAAATACCAATTCCAAGTTTATAATAAAAAATAATTATTAAATTTCTTGAGTGATGTAGTTGCTCTTACTATTATTAATACATAGTTATTATTTGTTGGTCTGATTAATACCCTCAAAAAATAGCCACTAAATGTATTATATTAATAACATAGTTATAGTTTATTTATTTGACACCGGAATGTCAGGTTAATCGATATATTAATTCATTAAAATTGAAGTTAAATAAAATATTAAATTTGGAACGCGAAAGAATCGAAATATTTCTTGAAATAATTCCAAGTCAAAAATACCAATTCCAAGTTTATAATAAAAAATAATTATTAAATTTCTTGAGTGATGTAGTTGCTCTTACTATTATTAATACATAGTTATTATTTGTTGGTCTGATTAATACCCTCAAAAAATAGCCACTAAATGTATTATATTAATAACATAGTTATAGTTTATTTATTTGACACCGGAATGTCAGGTTAATCGATATATTAATTCATTAAAATTGAAGTTAAATAAAATATTAAATTTGGAACGCGAAACAATCGAAATATGTCTTGAAATAATTCCAAGTCAAAAATACCAATTCCAAGTTTATAATAAAAAATAATTATTAAATTTCTTGAGTGATGTAGTTGCTCTTACTATTATTAATACATAGTTATTATTTGTTGGTCTGATTAATACCCTCAAAAAATAGCCACTAAATGTATTATATTAATAACATAGTTATAGTTTATTTCTTTGACACCGGTATATCAGATTAACCACGAAGTGGTCCACGACATGTTGACAGTACCATCGATATACGTATCTCGATGATTCCCACAACTCCCTGACATTTCTAGATTGACAGTTAACAATGTTAAGAACCATCAACAACGAAACGTATCTCGTTAACGTTCCCGTAATCGCCTTATCCTATATTAACAGCGATAAGAAACTAAGGCAATGGAAATTGCAATGCAGATGTTACAGGCTGCCGAAAATGGACGTAATCGCCTACAATCACCACGAGATCTCAAGTATCGCGAGCAGTGCTGACACCGGTGATATCGAGTCGCAATATGAAGATGAAGTCGAAGAGATGGTGCCTTACGTTGATACAGACCAAAGTTACATAACAACGAATGAAGTAACATCAGCATGTAACCAGACAATCAACGAGCAACCATTCCGGAAGAGTCTCTTCTCAAACGTGCCACCGTACATCGCGTTCCAATCATTCGACTCGAAAGGACCAATCCTATCGCCGGATGTAACGCGACACATGAAATGGCGACTCAGTACAATCACGCCATTGATCGTACGTCGTACATTAGTGAACTCTGGTTATCGTTTGATGAAGAAGTCTCAAGACTGGTGCGGCACGTGGGGCAGACATATGAAGTCACTTTCCTTCAAGAGTCTAAAGGAATCCCAGAAGATCAATCACTTCCCGGGGACATTTGAAGTCGGGAGGAAAGATCGTCTCTGGCGCAATCTAAGTCGCATGATGCTGAAACACGGTAAACGGGAGTTCGGCTTTGTTCCAAGGACATATGTTCTACCACAGGATCTCCGTTCATTTCGGCAGGTTTGGGAGAAGTCTGGTGGCAGAGAGAAGTGGATTGTGAAGCCACCGGCTTCTGCCAGAGGAAGAGGGATCAAGGTAGTCCATCGATGGGCACAGATACCAAAGAAACGCCCGGTCGTTGTCCAGCAGTATTTGTCCAGGCCTAAGCTGATCAGTGGCGCGAAGTTTGACCTACGTCTTTATGTCCTCGTAACGAGTTTTAACCCTTTAAAGATATACATCTATCCGGATGGCTTGGTGCGATTCGCCTCGGTCAAGTATAACGACGATATCAGTTATCTCAGCGATAGCTTCATGCATTTGACTAATTACAGCATTAATAAAACCAGTTCGACCTATACGAGCAATGATTGCGTGGATTCTTGCACCGGACACAAGTGGACCCTGAAAACACTTTGGTCCTATCTGGAAAAGGATTACGTGAATGTGTCCAAGCTTTGGACCTCGATGAAAGACATCGTCGTCAAGACAATGATCGCTGGCGAATCATCCATTAATGCCTTAACAAGAGCTAACACCACGTCCAGATATTGTTGCTACGAATTGTTCGGCGTTGACATTCTTCTGGATGAAAACTTGAAACCTTGGCTCCTAGAAGTGAATATCTCACCATCGTTACAGTCTTCCTCGCCATTGGATATCGCTGTCAAGGGGCCGTTAATTAGGAATGTTTTTAATATAGCTGGTTATCAATTACCGAGTAGCTTGAAGGCAGAGGTGATCGAGACGCTAGGGGATCAGTATGAGTTCGACAGTGTATGCCAGGACTTCCGGTTGCACAGAGCTAATCTCAGTTATCAGGAAAGGCATAAGCAATCTCTGTACGCTAATACAAGGAATCGAAAGGATTATCTCGATGAGATTCTGGAGGAATTAACGCCTGATGATGTTAGACATCTGATAATGTATGAGGATGAACTGACGCAACTCGACAGGTTCGAGAAGATCTTCCCTACAAATACTAGCCACGAGTATCTCCAGTACTTCGACGTTCCAAGGTATTACAACATGTTGTTCGACGCCTGGGAAACCAAATATAGCGAGAACCGGGAAAGTGGTATATCCAGGCTGCAGAAGCTCTGCAAAACGAAATATCACCTGGAACACCAGGTGGTCCTCTAGCTAATTACGCTCCCAGACTTACATCTAATCCAATCGATGACGATAATCAGGTCGCCAAGACAAGTACGAGTCGATCGTGTGAATACTCCTTTCTTTTTTAATGTACTTCCTGCACTTTGTTATATGCGTGTACTCGTCTAACCGCGCTCGCGATATCACGGTGCGCGACTCCATCATGTGCCTTTTCCATGGTTGTGCGGATTTACTTGATTGTATCAAATCGTGGCTTAATAAAATCATTTTACAAGAAACAATACCTTCCTCCTACTTGACCCCAGTTAATACCTTCGGAGAGATCAATTTGAAATATCTTTTTTGAATAACACTTGGGTTATTGCAACTAAATCTGTTTGTTATGGTATGAATTGTGTCTGCGATACATCTTTTGAAAATCGCGGTGAAAAACCTTAGACACAAACCCTTTGGCTGACTCTGCTGGTTTAGTAGAGCGCATGCGCTTTGGATTAGGTCTTGATCAGGCTCAATTAGAAATTGGTGGCAGGCAGACCTTCTGGAGGTTAAATGATTTCACGGTTATAAGAACGTCGGGTTTAATAAATCCGTACTAACAATTTAATGTCTCTATTGTAACGGCGACAGCCGACGGTACCGGCAACTGAACTTGATTAGGTTAATACGAAAGGGGAACAGATTTCTTCGCTTCCGCCCTTTAAATTCAATTACTGGGCCGTGCTTCAACAGTTAAAACATCATATATCAGTTTTGTCTGGAGGAAGTCCGATCTTTCGTAAACCAGCGAAACCAATTCACAATGGAACTCACTGACTTCTTCGCCCCAACGAAAGCCACACGCAGTGTCTTGATTCAATTCTAACTCGATTTGTCATTAATATCGGTAATTTGATTTCCAACTTCGCTACTTTAATTTACCATCCATGGAACCCGCGACGAGAATATTTTTTGTTCGGTTTATAAAAAGAATTTATTAAATCATTCTTCGTGAATTGTATTTCCCGGGAAAAGGAGAGTAAAAGCAGTGACGGAACAGGGAAGTTTTGGGCCCTGCGTAAAATAGAATTTTGACACGCGGGAAGATAAAACAATTTATATTTAGTTATACTATTATTACAATATAATAGTAATTCCATAAGAGATAGAAAATAATCCGAAAAAATCAGTTATAAAAAATACCTCCAAATTTTAGTAAAATTAAAAGAACAATAAACCCATAAAATATTGGCCCCCTTCCGACTTTGGACCCCCTCGCGTTGCGGGGTCGTACGATATTGTAATTCCGCTACTGAGATAAAACTTTCAATTTTCATAGAAATATAAATCGAAGTTAATTCCAAGTAATCGAAAAATTTTCGATTACTTGGAGATTACAAGATCGATTCCGTGGATTTAATCGATAGAAGTTTCGCTTCCGTTGAACGAAGTTGGATTGGCAGGAAATTACAAAAATGTTTGCAAACATTTAAAAATATCATTAATTACATCTTAGATGTATATAATATTTCATTTGCATTATGAATACGATGTAAGTAGATTTGGTCGACTGAAAGAGTGACTTGCAGGGTGCATAAAATACCGGGAGCCAACTGCCGTTTGAAAGACAATGGACTCGCAGAGTGCCAGGACAGTCAATGAATTGATATCGTTATTGTAACAACATAATAGACATATTTTCTTATTGAGATTGCAGTTTACTATACGTGTGACATACGTACGTGCCGCGCCAGCTCGCCTTTATGGTTATGTTCATTTACGTTGGTGCGCGTGCACGTATTACGCAACCAACATCACGTCGAAGTCGAAAACTAAGGACTCCCCAATTCTTCCTGAGAAACGAAGCAGATGAAGTTTTAATAACCTCAAACACGAATGATCATTTTTCAATTATTATTAAAATCCTTATTAAATTATTATTAAATATTATAAAAACTCGCATTGCATTAGTACCGCGTTCTACGAGGGTTATGTGTATCTCGAAACCATAATTTACAAGAATTCCCTTCCCTATTAAAAGCTTGTTTAATGCTGCTACTTTTATTAAATCCCGAGCACCCGACATTTTGATTGCTTTCTTGATTCCAGTGTTAACGCAAAGACTTTTTTTATGCGAACTTCGACCATCAATTCACACAGCTCGTATTATCCCAGGTTTAATTACACCTGACAAGTATGTACATCGGTATCAGTTATCCTGTTTATTAGACCGAGTGGCCATAACTTTTTCGAGGCGTTTCTCGAACTGGCATTTAATCGTACGACAGTCAGCTTTTACGCCGGTCTTTTATTCACTTTTTCGCGTACTTTATGTCCGCTTCCACATCAGCTGTAGATCGGTATATCGCGATAGAACACTTGGTCCTCTTTACGATCGGTTTCGCCGCAATAATTCCCCAGGGAGACAGATCGGATAACGAGAATATTGATTTCGCGGCGAGCGCATCTTGGCATTGCAGATACGCATCAACAGGGTGTCCGCCACTTACCCTCCGATTACGCATGCGCGAACACCGAACTCGGTTCCCTACTTTAATAACTGCAATACTATCCCTTTCGCGATGTGTAACTTTGCCGAATATTTTACAGGGGGCGCACCTTGAAATACGATACATTGTGGTAAGAAGAAGAGTGCTCGCTCAAAGTGTATGAAATGTAGAAAGTGTTTTATACGATCGTTTTGCAGCAAGAATGAATGGAGTTTATTTGAAACGAGGAATATAAGCGATGAAAGTATGTATATCTTTCACAAAAAATGTAACTAAAAAGGGAAATCCCCGGAGAACGACAAAAACAATCCAAAGAAAGTTGTAAAGTATCAGAGACTCCACGAGAGAGAAAAAGGAGATGAAAGAGAGCGGGAAAAGGGTACAGAAACAAGGGGATTAGAAAAAAGGCGAGGGGAAGGAGGAGTAAGGGAATGAGGCGTTACGTCGAGAGGGGGTTCGGGGGGCAGTTGGTGGTGGAATTCGGTGGCATGCGTGGGCGTGCTTGTAAGTTGGTAACGACTAAATAAACCGTTGGCCAGGCCGGGGAAAGCGGTGGTGATTTAGCGGGCGATGGTGGGGATGGGGCAGAGTTCCGCGGCGGAGGGGGAGGGGGTAAGGGCACGTGTATAGCGCGCGGTCGCGGTTGTATGATAGCGGAGTGCCGTGATGAGATAGGACGTAAAAGGCGGGGGGGGACGAGGTGACGTTGGAATGAGAAGCGGGGGGGCTCGGTAGTCAGGTGCGTCGCGTGCCCCCTTCTCCCGGCACGTAGTTAGCTCGTGTTTTGTTTTGAGAAGGCTTAAGAACGTCCGTTCCCACGCTTCCGCGCCTCGCCACGGCCGCCGATTTCGAATTCGTTGCGCGCTATGAATTTCGCGCAAAGAACGTGCTCAAACATCTTCTCTTATATCCTTGTATCGCAATGCTGTTCTGCTTTGCGCTTCGCTGCCTTTGCTCTGTTTTTTTTAAGACGTTGGTAGTTTAGTTTTGTCAAAGATGAGATGAAAACAGTTTCGATTGCGGACCAACGTGCTCCATTTAACATTGAAATTCTGAACTCCAAAGAATCCAATATTTTGTAAAGCTTGGATTTACACCAGAGTTTCATCAAGAATGTCTTGCCAATATAATAACAAAACGACCGATGTTATTTATGCATGGAATCGTGCATGTATTCGGTTGTGCATTCTAAATGCTTTCCTTCGGGTTTACCTGAAACGCAGATTTCTGCGTTCTTCCTGCACGTAGCTAAACAATTACGAGTCGTAGGCGTTGGACGTTCCTACGAATTCCCAATGGACTTCCCACATACTTTCACGGCGCGTACTCCGCTCGTAAAATGCCTCTTGTTTTCCCGCGCGGGACGTTGAATATTGTCACGCAACATATTCCCATGTGTGTATACCGTAATCTCATGCCGGATAAGAGAGAGGCGCGTGCATAAGGCACGCGCGATCCCTGGAATCGTTCATAAAACCGGACGCCAACCAAAACTTGTTTACTGCGTCTTAGAACAATCTACCACAAAAAAGATCGAAACTTCGAAGTTCAAATTTGAACTTTTTAACACGTTCACTGCAGCACGGGACACCCGAATTCCGCGACATTACTTTTCGTCGTTTCCCACAAATTTTACTGCGCTAGAAACCAATTAAGTCCTAGCAAGGTAAAGTAACCATAACATAGCGAAAAATCCGGCAAACAGGAAAATCGTCAACAAAGTTAAGCTGATAATGTTACAACAAAAATTAAGTAACTGCCAAGTTAAAAATAAAATACATCAATCTGTCCAACAGTGGCATTAAAAAAGTTACTAGATTCAATTACACTATGAAGCAACATGTATTTAACATGTATTAAGTAACTGCCAAGTAAAAAATAAAATACATCAATGTGTCCAACAGTGGCATTAAAAAAGTTACTAGATTCAATTACACTATGAAGCAACATGTATTTAACATGTATTAAGTAACTGCCAAGTAAAAAATAAAATACATCAATCTGTCCAACAGTGGCATTAAAAAAGTTACTAGATTCAATTACACTATGAAGCAACATGTATTTAAGTAAATCATGCCTGTTGAACATTACTCGAAATGACCAGGGTGGCAATTCCTATTATCGAAGGGGTCTCTTCATGGTGTTTAAATACAAGGGCACCAACACAAGCCACGGGCTCGTGTATGTGTCTCTGCGTGTGCGTGCGCAAGCGTGAAGGTTAGTAGATTCCTACGGTTTTTCGGTTCCCACGGGTGGGGTGCGTCAGGTGGTTAGCGTGGGGTGCGCGCAACCCCCTCTTTCTTCACCCCAGAGATAGATGTAAACCCCCTCGAAAGTCATCAGGGTACGGCCCAACCACCATTTACGGCACGCAGGTTACACGTGTGTGGAACTATTTGTAACTTTAGGGCCCAGCGGGGACTTACGGATTCCTTTACACGCTGATTCATGAAAGGGATTGCCGTCGTTCATCTATAATAATTCACTATGGTGTTGGTACGATTGATCCGACTAAGGGGTGTCATAGGGGTGTACAGAAATCCCTAAAACGAGGGTCGTTCGACCATCGGCATGTTAATGTCCTCGTTTTCAACCCTTTGCACTCAGCGGGCGACCGAGAGTCGCCACTTGAACGCGGGAATTCGAGCGACGTTCTCGAAATATTTATATAATGCTGGTCTAAGATTGTTGGTGCGAAGCATACTTTCTTTGTAGAAGTAAAATAATGAAAAGGTGCGTGTGGGTTGTGTCGATGAGGGTTTCTTTCCATCATCAATTCCTTGGGATTCATAAAAAGCTGCGGCGTAGGAGAAAAGAGAAAGAAAGGAAGAAGGAAGATGGTGGAAGGGAAAAGGCTAGCCACCGGAGGTCCTCCTCTCTTCAAGGCAGAAGAGAAACGTGCTGAAAGCGTGCTGCTCGCGTGGCCGTTACAGAAGGACAACAAGGGGAGAAAGATGGTGGTTGTATCGAGCCGGAATCTTTCTCACGGACTGAGGAGGACGTCAGGTGCAGGACCTCCTTCAGGAAGTACAACGGTTCCTTACAAGGATTCGCATCTTCTGCCTTCCCACGCTCCTCCAGTTGTAACGGCCAGATTCGACTCTTCTTCCCCCACACCCCACCTTCTTCCGCCTTTTCGTATCACCTTTTTTTCTGGGTGATCAACGGCTTCCATCATCGAAACTGTCGCACGCACTATTTAATTAACCGCTTAAGACACTCTTTTTATTGGGCACAAATTTATTGCAAATATCTTCCACTTAGTCTAAGGGGTCCCGGTACTTTTTGTGGTTCAGGTTGTTCTTGAGAACAATTATATTGTCCAATTAAAATATTTGTATTACTTAATAATAGCGACGAATGTGTCGCACATGTCGCTATTCATTTAAAACGTTATGTTATTAATTTGCTTTATATTAATGTATATCATATTTATATAAATTTATTTGTATAATCATTTGACACGAGTGAAGTCTCTTTCTTGAGTCACCGCATCGTTACGAATGCGAAATTGCAAATTACAAAGGAGCCCAAGATCGTAAGGGTCGATGTCGAAAGCGATTTTGAAAATAGGGAAATATGAGCGCCTTTAGATCGTACGGTATAATAGAGATCGAGAAGCGGGGCGGTTCCCATTGTGATCTTCCATGGGAAAATCGTAGAGGACTAAGTTTTTGGGGGGCCCGAGTGTACGGGTGCACCTGGATTTTTGTCGAAAAACGAATGGGCCACACGACTGGCCTGGCAGCTCGCGCCTCAACGCCAAGTGCCTCGTTACCGGATCGTGGGAATTCTCTCGAAACTTGATCAGAAATTCGACTCACGAGCCGACAAGCGGATTCGAGAGTTCATTCCACTTGTTATCCACGCGACTGCCACGCTTGCTGCTGTGCTTCCGTTCGCCTGTCTCTTAAAAGCCTACATAAATGCGCCGGTTCCCGCTCGATTTCGATTCCTTTCAAGAATGGCTGGCTATTAAAAGTTGCGCACGCATTACGAATACGGTAAGGGATCATTGAAACGAAGATATAGATGGTCAAACATTTCGCAATGATCACCGGAATGCATTTTATCGGAAGGGTGGTGACATCTGCTGAGTTTCATTCCTGAAATCTCGTAAGACTTTTAACAACTTGTTACGTTTTACTGATTCGAATCAAATGGGTTTATCAGATCCGTGTAAATGACAATATTTCTCACGCGAATGCAACAATTGTCACAATTCCAATATGTCTTGAAAGAAAATGTTAGATTTCCTAGTTAAAGCATGCCTTGGTAAACGTAAAATCGAAAGAAAACAGAATTCCTCATTTGGCATAAGTTATTCCTGATCTATGCTGTTAAAGCATAGACGCATTAAAAACACACAGATAACTAAGTAGTATGTTCAACAGGTCTAAATTCCGAAAATGTTCGCCATCCGAATGATGCGCGCGCATACGAAAGTATACTGGAAACCAGCTTCATATCGAAGATCGGATGAACAACAAACGCGCAAAAAAGTCGAGCGCAAAGAAATCTCTCGTGGTCACGTGTTGGCCACGCTTCAGGCGCGGCACGAAGGGTAAAAGAAGACAGCAGGTATTCGATTTATGTGATGTTAATGCCCCGTTCGAGGCGTCGCTTCCAAGTGTATATATCCCTACCCTGAAGACTACTCTCCCTCTCGCAGTCTTTCACCCTCATTCTTCTCCTCATCTTCCACTACGTTCTTCCTTCTCCGTTTATCCGAACCGTCGTAAGCGCGTGTATCCTCTTTGATTTCTCTATCTTGTTTCCTCGATGAGAAGAAAGAGGGAGACAGGTAGAGATTGTGGTGCTCGTGGGAACGAAGCGGCCGATGGCGCTGAAGCGTTTCAGGAAGCTCTTCGTGTTCCGCTCCCGCGGTCACCAGGGCGTCCTTAACAACTTCGTACCTCCGTTCCGATGCTCCGACGACTCGTCGTCATGCTTGAATCACTTACGACGACGCCCACACGGGCGTCCAATCAGCTACTTCATCGCCGAGGAAAATGAGAACTCTCCACTGCTAGAATCAATATCTCGTTACATATTGGTCTAACAGTTTCGCCGGCAGATGGTATTCGCAGAAATTCGTGCGAAAACCGCCGAGCAGCGCGACGATGTGATTGTCGATATCAGGAATCATTTATAATGTATACTTTCTACGAGGTTATTGATATCGAATGTGAATAAATAAGATTCCTCGGATTTGCGAATTACACTTAATTCCTCCGAGCATTGATTTGCTTTATCTGATTGCGATTTGAGGGCAAGAATCAGGCGTTAGTATAATTATCCTTGCGCTTGACCGCGGCACTTTTTCATGTTCACTTTTTCATGTTGACCAGTTCGATTCGCGCGTATGCAATTCGCCGTGAGAATATAACTCGCGTAAATACATGGTGGATTGGAATTGATGAGTGTAAGCTATGCGCTCAAACGTGTACCGGATACACGGATTGCAGCAGCCAGAGTCAAATCTTCCTCAGGTTGGCGCACCTGCCATTCCGAGCTCGCAATTTCATCGTGAGCTGAGAATACTCGCGGGTCTTGTAACGAAAGAGAAAATAACTGTAATGTCATTTGTTATATAATATCTCATAATGTAATACCATAAGTTCAATCAGGCATGAAATCATTAAAGTATAATCCGAAGACATTTTGGTTAATGATCGAAACTCCGTGAAGACTTTAACGTATTCGTTCGCAAACACCGCGAATATGCTGCGAAATATGAAATTCCGGATCTAAGAAATTGATGATCATTTCTCTTATTTTTATGGAAGAAAGCGTTTATGATTTCATCGATTTCAACATATAAATGTGGTTTCCGGGTCAGTGTCGCGTAATTGGTTTGTAAATCAACATTTTTCCGGCATTGCAGCTTCAGAGTCAATCAATAAAGTTAGTTTAACCCATTGACTGCCAACTACGAGATATCTCGTAGTAAGCGTCTGTACCAAAATTGCCAACTACGAGATATCTCGTAGTGGCACCCAGCATAGAAGTCTTATTTTGTGACGCCAGCTACGAGTTATCTCGTACTGTTTTTTTCAATAAAAATACTGTAAATGCCATTGCAATATTTTATCAGTAACTTAATATTATTATATTTTGTAGAACTTCATGTTTCCTTTAAAATAAAACGCGCTAAATTTGCGTGGCAGTCAATGGGTTAAAATGGTTCCAGCATCAGGAAAAAGATCAATCAATAACCATCATTATTCGCTTTCTAATTAATGTCTGAAATAATGATCACGAATTCCCACTTCACATGAAAAACAAAGTGGTGGCTGTGAAGTTGGGCCTTGGGACGTGTGCAAGTCGCGTGTGAGGCTCGCGTCCGGCGAACGTCTCTGTCGCGAGCACGAATTTAGAACGCGTACGGCCCAGGTTGGTTCGAAGCAGTCAGTGTCTGATCTTCTTTGGGTCCCGTGCCGGGCGAGGGGCCTGTCTGGGACGCAAGGCCTTGTCTCGTTCTCACGGTAGCCTTCAACAGGGGCTCCCCTCCCGCCGCTTCCTCTTTAACTTCTCACTTGCCATTCTACTCGTTCACCTCTTCCTTCTATGACCGACCCACCTAACTCTAAGTAGTAGTTCTCCTTTGCTTCTTTTTCTTCTCATTCTGACGCGCGTGATCACGCGCGTGTGATCGCGCGTGCGCACCCCGCCGAACACGCGTCTTCCTCTGGGACCAAGTCCCCTTTCGATTCTGTTCTTCCCGATGCTTATTTCTACTGGTGATTTAAATGTTCACGTTAACCCTTAACAACCTAACATGCTTCTGTACCGGAACTGACCAGCAGGGTTCTTTATTTATTTATTTCCCAAACAGATTGTTTAATTGTTTACATTAACACCTTACGTCTTTAAAAACAATTTAATGTTTACTTTTTCTTATTCACAATCACAATTAATATTGTTTCTTTATAATACGAAAAGAATTATTAAAATTGATTGATATTTGTCTAAATGAGAGTGTTTTATTTGACATCAAGTCAAAATATGTCCCGCAGTTTTCGTGCGTTCTTGCAAGAATTGCTTAGCAGTCAAAGGGTTAATAACGTTTTTCTGCCGGAAGAAAAATCAAAGAGGAGATGTTAAAGTTTCATCCTGGACTCTGAATATAATTTAAAAGACCACGTTAAACATGTTCTCGTTAATCATAGTTCAACTGGCCAGAGAAGACAACGCTAACTCGCTATAATTTGTTTGCACATCTTGCTTTCTCTTTATAGATTCTTTTCCAAATAGCATAGTCTTTTTATAATAAAACATCTAATTAGGTAAAAGTAGAATAGCCAATTGCGTGGCTCGTATGTCGATATCACCAATAATACCTGATTGAAAGTAAGGTGAAAAGCAAGGTGAAAAGAGGCCGAGTGTCCAGACACATTACGCGTAAGACAATTGGATAACAAGACCATTATCTTCGGAATCATTCTTATATACTACTTTCAAGTATTTCCAAGTACTTCTTTCCCCGGACAATTGCCTCCCATTTTGTAATTCACTTCGGTGGCCTTTCTGGTAGCAAATACACCCCGCTCTTACCGACGTATTTCCCGTTTCCAATTTTGTGTAATGCTTTGGTCCCGTCATTAACCGCAAGATAACCTCAAGAAAAGAAAAGATCAAAAGTCGACCACTTCTTTTCACGTGCACGCGAGATCCTCCACGTGAAGCCGTTGGGAGGTCAGGGTGAAAGGCCGGACTGTGATCTTTCTACAGAGGTGTATACAGGGAAACGAACTTTCGAAAAGTGGATTGGAAATGACGCAAAGTGGAACACACGTAATGCTTACTTCCTTTTCTTTCTTGCTACAGGGAACCAAGCAAAGTTTCTTTAACACTAGAACCACGGAGAATATATTCAGCAATATCCTAAAAAGCAAGGATAATTGGTCAAAATCAATTAATCGTTTCAATTATGTCCATACCTTAACGTGACTCATCGTCAGAAAATGGAACCTTATAAGTCTGAACGTTTTTATCAAATCCCGTAGGTCCGCCATTTTAATGGCTTCCATAGTTCTAGTGTTAATGAAGATGAAAAGGTTAGCTCAAGTTTTAACCTCAAAATAGTTAGCTGTTTGAATTCAGCGAGTTTAATGGTATCGCTGTGCAATTTGCAATATTTCCATGCTTTTAGATAAAGTTTATCGCATGTCGAGCAAGTTTCAAGAAAATTGATCGAATTTTCTTATATAATTTAGGTTCAATTAAAACTTGCTCGCATTCGAAGCACCGCGGGTTTTGAGTGCCGTTTGCATTCCATGAAGCTATTCAAAAGTGGATGATAAATTGTTGTCCCGATGTCTTAATTTGCATTTAGCTATTACGTGAGTCAGCCTGCATTGAATACTTGGAACGATACGTAGCGGTACCGGAACAAGATCGGGCACGAGTTCTAAACATTCGCACGTTTTAACCGTAAGCTCTTACAACACGATAACAGTTTGCGTGGTAGCATAAGCGGCGAACAGCCGAGATAACCGAAACGATACGGCACAGGCTTTCGCCGCTCGATGACATCACGAATTCTTATTTTCCTTCCGAGTATTGCAATGTCGATTCGATAGTCACAAGAGAACTGTGGGATCCTGCTGCAAGCGCATCGTAAAAAGGAACGAAAGAAATCAAACCAATGCAATTATTCATTTCTATTCCTAAGCTACATAACTCTTTAGTTGAACGAAATGAAATAGTATTTTTGGGACTCATCGAATTCCGTTTTATATGCGTGTCAAGGGGGTTGGGTCTGGGTCAGTCAATCGAATTCCGTTTTATCTGTGTGTCAAGGGGGTTGGGTCTGCCTTGGATCTGGTTTAGTAAATCGAATTCCGTTTGATCTGTACGTCGAAGGGGTTAGGTCTGGTTTAGTCAATCGAATTCCGTTTGTTCTATACGTCAAAGGGGTTAGGTCTGGTTTAGTCAATCGAATTCCGTTTGTTCTATAGTCAAAGGGGTTAGGTCTGGTTTAGTCAATCGAATTCCGTTTGATCTATACGTCAAAGGGGTTAGGTCTGGTTTAGTCAATCGAATTCCATTTGATCTATACGTCAAAGGGGTTAGGTCTGGTTTAGTCAATCGAATTCCGTTTGATCTATAGTCAAAGGGGTTAGGTCTGGTTTAGTCAATCGAATTCCGTTTGACCTATAGTCAAAGGGGTTAGGTCTGGTTTAGTCAATCGAATTCCATTTTATCCGGTATCAAAGGAGTTAAGTCTAGGTTAGGTCTACTTTACTGAATCGAATTCAGTATCAATATCTTCGTCAAGGGGACTAACAAATCTATATTTCCCCACCATCTTCAGAGCATTCGAAAACAGGAAACCCACATATCAATAATAAATTCTCAGGCCTTCCAAAAATTATTAAATCATCCCAAAAGTGTTCATGTTATGTTTTTATATTACCAACGTTTAAAAGTGTCGCGTTTAAGGATGCATCTGAAGTGTATCGAAGCAAATTCGCAGGTAATCGGTGGTTCGAAACTGGCAAATGATCCACGAAGTGTAGAACGACGGAACTTTTTCGGATAACCTAATAATTTTTTTCCCCGCTTTACTTCTTCGTAAAGAAGTTCGTTAAGTGTGTCACGTGGGGATGCAAGGGTTCGAGGGTGTAAGTGGCACACAATCAAAGCATTTGGTGCGACCTTCTGGTCGTTTCTTCGAAGCAGTTCCTTCGAAGGGTTCGTAGCGGTTCGAAGTTGGAATGGTGGTGGAGTCAGTTTGCGTAGAGCCGCCACAGCGTGCTGTTCCTCTGTCGGCCGGAAACGCAGTCTGTTTAGTGAAATTTACCTGAAGAGTTCAACGGTTTAAACATGTCGATGATCTTCCATGAAATCGATTAGAAATTGATCAGTGCGTGATGACATTCCATTACTTCGTCCACGGCGAATTTTCCGAATTTTGTCGAATTGATATCATCGAAATCTCAAGGATACTTTTATGAAAACAGGTATGATATTTTAAGGTACTTTAACTGTTTTATATATATTATTTGTGAAATTTAATTTATCTGTGTTATTTCATTTAATTGTGATAATTGAATTTTTTCTCGGGTATTTCAACTGAATTTTATTACGTTTCGTTGAATTTGATTTGATTTTGTTATCGTGGCATTACTGGATATATGTATGACACGTTTGCTTTGAAAGTGGTGTCCCTTTAATCATTTCTCGTTGCAATATTTGAGTTTCTACATTTTAAAGAATTTCAAAATAGATAACAAAATCAATTTAAAACACAATAACAAAATCAATTTCAAAATAAAGAACTTAGAAATATCAATCATTAGCGATATATTTGCTTGACGTTTTAATTGGCATTACTGGAAAAAGATGATAATTCACACGATCTGAAAGATTATTTAAGTTATTAACAGAGAACTTCCGTTTTATTATCGCGATAAGATAGATTGAATTTTAAACAAAAACTACTTCAAATAATGCATCGTACCGACGCGGTATTGGAATGTCAATTAAATGTTAACTAATAACGTACAACTTAATTAGACACATAATTACGTTAAATATATTATTTAATGTAATAATTAACGCGCATTGTGATCTATTATTGCACAAAGATTCTGGATGCTTTTTAATCATAAACATTTGGTTACATCGATACACATTCATTGATATTATACTTCAATTCTGATACACAATTTGTGAAATTTGTATTTTGTTTTAAGAGTACGCCAAATTTCGATGAAAAATTGTGGATTATATAGTTTATAGTTTGCTGTTGCAGTTTCATATTTTTGTATTTTGTAACTATTCGAGTTTGTTGCAGTACGTGAATTATCACAAATGTGCAATGATGTCGTTCGACTGTCCTCATCCAGTTTCAAGAACTTATCAGTATAAAAAAGTAAGTATTCGTGTTAAACCAATCAGATTACGGAGACTTCTAATCAGAGAAATGCTATAACGAAGAATTGTTACGCTCTTATAATTAAGCCGATTGCAAGATCGTAATTAATTCTTGTTAGGCGCTGGAATATCATACACGATTGTTTAATTATACCTTTATTATACCTTGTTGAAATTAATATTATGATGTTTGAATATTTAGGTGACGAAACCACTTCTCGAACGAAAACGAAGAGCGCGGATTAATCGGTGTCTCGATGAACTCAAAGATCTTATGGTTGATGCACTTGAAGTAAGTACATCTGTTACTTTCATTAAGCTATGATTAGTAATCGTTTGAGTGCCACGGGTTTTTGTAAAAATGTGGTCGGAAAATTGAGCGAAGCGATCGCGTTGCTTTCGTTTCGTGTAAAAATATGCTATGCAACGTGATTGCGCTTCTTTAATTCTATGTCGATGAATGGCAAGCGGTGCAATTGCGCTTCTCTAATTCAATATCGAAAAATAGCAAGCGGTGCAATTACGCTTCTGTAACTCAATGTGGAAAAATGGCAAGCGGCATATTTGCGCTGCTCTAACTCAATATCGAAAGACAGTATGCGGCGCAATTGCGCTGCTCTAACTTAATATCGAAAGACAGTATGCGGCGCAATTGCGCTTCTCTAACTCAATATCGAAAAATAGCAGGCGGTGCAATTGTACTTCTGTAACTCAATACCGAAAAATAGCAAGCGGCGCAAATTCGCTTCTGTAACTCAATACCGAAAAATAGCAAGCGGGGCGATTGCGCTTCTCTAACTCAATACCGAAAAATAGCAAGCGGCGCAAATGCGCTTTTGTTACTCAATACCGAAAAATAGCAGGCGGCGCAAATGCGCTTCTGTAACTCAATACCGAAAAATAGACAACCGGCACGATTGCGCTTCTCTAATTCAATATCGAACAATAGCAAGCGACGCGATTGCGCTTCTCTAATTCAATATCGAAAAATAGCAAGCGGGGCGATTGCGCTTCTCTAATTCAATACCGAAAAATAGCAAGCGGGGCGATTGCGCTTCTCTAATTCAATATCGAAAAATAGCAAGCGGCGCAAATGCGCTTCTGCAACTCAATACCGAAAAATAGCAAGCGGCACAAATGCGCTTCTGTAACTCAATACCGAAAAATAGCAAGCGGCTCGATTGCGCTTCTCTACTTCAATATCGAAAAATAGCAAGCGGCGCAAATGCGCTTCTGTAACTCAATACCGAAAAATAGCAAGCGGCGCAAATGCGCTTCTGTAACTCAATATCGAAAAATGGTAACCGGCGCAATTGCGCAGTTTTTCTTATCGTCATCGTTATTCCTTATCATCCCAAACCTCAACATTTCGATTAACCTAATCCGAAGTATCTAACCAGCAATGGATGTGAAAGAAACGTGTTATTCTTTTCTATTAAATATTATGTAAATCACATCGTTACAAATTCAAGCTCTAATGGACACTGCATAATTACACGGTTGGTGTAAGCTCGGTTGACACTCGCCAGGTTTCCCACGGTTTAAGAATATTTCAAAGCAAACCCGCTCGCCACGCATACTTGCAGTCAAAAAGTGCATTTCCTGTTAAGCAGAATCTATAAACGTAACAGCGCACCGTAGAATTGGAGCGGAACTCGACATATCAATTCGATGCAAAACAAATCATGAATGAAATTCATAAACATACGCGTCGCTCGATTTCGCAGTACGGCGAGATGCGAGTGTATCGATTAGCAGCGGGGAAATCGAATCAATTAATCGATTAATAGAAGCAGGTCCAACCAGTAAATAAACGGAATCTCTTCAAACGATATCAAACAAAGATAAAAGTACGAAAGCGCAAGATCATGTATTAATAAGAAACTAGGCGCATTAACGCGAGAACGGGTTACGAAATCAAAGTCGAACGTGTGAAAACAACAATTTTGGAATCCACTTCTAATTCCGCACGGATTAGAATGTTCATTTAGAATTTTCAAGCGTCACATTGTATAACGAAAGATGCATAAATGCATGGAAATCGGGTCTAATTTTAAACAGCTTTTTTGAAAAAAAGAAACGCCATTGCATTTATTAATAAGTACTTAATCTTTTAGAGATTGCATTTTTTGTTTAAATGGCCGATAAATGAAAGTAGATATAACATTTCTTTTCCAGACGGAGGGGGAGGACATCAGCAAATTGGAGAAAGCTGATATTTTGGAATTGACTGTCCGCCATTTGCAAAGACTGCACGCATCGCGATCTAATGGATTATCGAGTGTAATTTCGAAAAATGAAGAGGTTTCTTCCGAAAATCGTTGGTTGTCCGGTTTCGGACATTGCGCTTCCGAAGCCTGCAGGTTTCTTTCCACCGTTCCAGGTGAAACGGCAGAAAAGTTAGCTCGGCACCTGGCAACTGGACTTCAAACAAACCGCCAAACAAACTCCCCGGTAAACTTAAATCTTTGATGGTTTAATTAATCCTTTCCATTAATTAAAACCATTTAATTGCCATAAATTAAATATGAATTTTCATTCTTTTCCAAAACATGTCAAATAAAAATAGTGCAAAGGAATTCGCGTATAAAAAGAAAACAGATTCAAATATATTTCTAATTTCCAAACATGCTTGACATTTTTCATTGGGTACAGGTGACCCTCGTATAACACGGTACTTATATAACGCGGTAGATGAATTATGACTCAAGTTTGTTCAATGATTCAAACTAATTCAAACTGATTCAAACTAGTTTCAAAACTAGTTTCTCTTAATTCAAACTAACACAAAACATCTGATACATTTTATATTAGGAAAATTGAAGTACATATAGTCGGAAGTTAATAATTTTTTGACTTTTTCAGACGAATACAAATACGCTGCCATCAATCTTCGATAATTTTGATCACGTGGCTAACCTAAAAATACCGTGCACAGCGAATCCTGCCGTTGAAGTTCAAAAGTCATTCTCCCCTCGAACTCCAACGGAAGAACAATCATCGAGTTCTGAGTCTCAACTGGGAGAACCAAGTAAAACATCTAAAGACACGGGTTGTCATTCTGATGTAAAAATCTACAGAGAGCCGGTTTCAAGTATATTCAAAATGAAAAAGTCGAGGGATCGATATTCCAATCCAGTCAAAAATAAAACAAATTTATTAAATGTCACTGTTGAAGATGATGAGGAAATTGATGTTGAAAGAATAGACGAAGCTGATCCAATGTGGCGGCCATGGTAGCATTCCATTTTTTTTCATTTTTTTTCATTCGATTTCATTTCGATTTCATTTCGATTTCGTTTCGATTTCATTTCGATTTCATTTCGATTTCATTTCGATTTCGTTTCGATTTCATTTCAATTTCATTTCGATTTGATTTCGATTTGATTTCGATTTGATTTGAATTTCATTTGAATTTCATTTCGATTTCATTTCAATTTCATTTCGATTTCATTTCACTTTCATTTCAATTTCATTTCAATTTCATTTCGATTTCATTTCACTTTCATTTCAATTTCATTTCAATTTCATTTCACTTTCATTTCAATTTCATTTCAATTTCATTTCAATTTCATTTCGATTTCATTTCAATTTCCTTTCAAACACGAAACAAATTCGACTATAAAGGGTTAAGAAATTATGCACGAAAAAGAATCAGGTTATTTCGTACTTTCACCATTTTTGATCGTTACGAAATTTTAATAAATATGTGATGCTACCGTAATTATAGTTATTACAGTTAAACAAATACTGTACGGTATACGAGATGTGATAATAATAATTGTTTCAACAATTATTCTTTACTAAGATTAACTTGCTCATTTGCAGTACTGCAAATGATGGGATTAATGTTTGTTTCCGCATAGAAATATATCTATTTAAATTTATGTATTTTCGGTACTTTTAAATACTGAGTATTTTAATGACCAATTGAAAATGGCGGTACTTATCGACTTTAAGCACTGAAGTATATATGTATACAGTATTATATTTAACAACGTCAATGTACAACAACGTTCTATAATTTCTAAGAGTTATAAAAATGTTGTGACTTTAAATTCTCGTTACTTATTAATATCTTTTAATTTATATTCTAGTTGATTTATATCTTTCGCATTATTATTAGTATATATAGGTAGTAGTTATTAAGCGTTAATATAGGTTTCTAGCGTGTAATGTATCACATTCGAAGATTATAAATAATTGGTTTTAGCAGAGCTAAAAATTACTGTTATTAATGGTAAACTGTGACATCGTTTTACTACTTTTAAAGTCTTCCGATATATTCGCAATTATTACCACCATTGGTGGGTAAAGAAAGTATTATACGCATCTACATTTTCGAGGTTACGAAATTGCACTTCGTATTACGCGTTTAAAGGTATATCTTCAAAAATTGTCAAAAATTAAAAGTCGTCAAAATCGGTTCTAAATGGCCCAAATCGATGGTAAATGATGTATAAACATATTCTAGGACGATTTCGGGTCGAAAGAAGCGGTTTAAAAATTTTTATTGGTCAAAAATGGGTCGAACCCAAGTCGAAAAAATGTGAAGGGGTATACCTTCAAAAATTCTCAAAAATTGAAAGTCGCCAAAATAAATTCTAGATGACCCAAATCGATGCTATATGATGTATAAACATATTCTAGGACGATTTCTGGTCGAAAGAAGCGGTTAAAAAATTTTTACTGGTCAAAAATGGGTCGAACCCAAATCGAAAAAATGTGAAGGGGTATACCTTCAAAAATTCTCAAAAATTGAAAGTCGCCAAAATAAATTCTAGACGACCCAAATCGATGCTATATGATGTATAAACATATTCTAGGACGATTTCTGGTCGAAAGAAGCGGTTAAAAAATTTTTATTGGTCAAAAATGGGTCGAACCAAAATCGAAAAAATGTGAAGGGGTATACCTTCAAAAATTCTCAAAAATTAAAAGTCGCCAAAATCAATTCTAAACGACCCAAATCGATGGTAAATCATGTATAAACATATTGTAGGACGATTTCTGGTCGAAAGAAGTGGTTTACAATTTTTATTGGTTAAAAATGGGTCGACCCAAAATCGCAAAAATGTGAAGGGGTATACCTTCAAAAATTCTCAAAAATTAAAAGTCGTCAGAATCGCTCCTAGATGGTCCAAATCGATGGTATATGGTGTATTAACATATTCTAGGATGATTTTCGGTCGGAAGAAGTGGTTTAAAAATTTTTTTGAGCAGAAAATGGGTCGACCCAAAATCGCAAAAATGTAAAGGGGTATACCTTCAAAAATTGTCAAAAATTAAAAGTCGACAAAATCGCGTCTAAATGAGAGAAAGATCGCGGCACCACGAAGCTTGCGAAGTACGTCGGGAAGAAAGTGACGCTATGACGAAAATCTCGAAAATTCACTAATTAATTATTTAAACAATTACAAAACCGCACTGAGGAAGCTTCGTGGCACTTGTGCAAACACGTTTCGGAACAATAAAGTGAAATTGTTAAGAAATAAAAACCGTAAAATCGGAGCACACCGACAGCACGTCTACACTACTCGAGGAACGACCGGCGAGAGACTTTACCACACCCCGCGCCTATGCTCCACGCGCAGCGCGCATGCTCGTAGAGTGGGAACCGGCGTGTCGAGCATGTAGAGAATGACGTCACACATGGGAATATTTCTTAAATAATTAATTTGAATGATATATGAACAAATAATACATAACTTATTAATGAATATCCTGAAATTATACCCTTATTTACTGAAGTAATGTGTATAAACTTAAAATAAGCATGATTAAAGCTAAAATTGTCATTAATAACTATCTACCGAAATAAATTGTTAGCTAACAATGAATTAATAGCTAACAAAAAATGTATGATCTCCTTGAAATATCATTGAGGTTTAGATCGAACCGAATCATGAAATAACTTAATAACATTCGGAGTAATTATAACGTAATTCGAGGTGTTGTTTGAAGTACTCAAAATCTAGAATTATGAATATTCGTAAACTCATCCGACTCATTTACGACATTAAATTGTTCTCCAACTTGCAAATAAGTGGATATTTATCTCGAGTTTCTACGGAATCTTATTGAAAATAGGTCGTAATTTTCATAAATAATGATATAATTAAAAATCATTGTATATTCATATCTCGGAAAATGGGAAAACGCAGGATTTTCTAGCAATATTTTAAAGACGACGCACATATTTTGTATCCTCTCAGAATACGATCGATAAGACAGGTTGTAGAGTACATTAAACATTCTAAGAAGTACAATTCCAAGAAATCACAATGTTTTGATTGCCGGCGTACCTTAAGCGTGTTGCCATCTTGGATTTATTTAGACCAAGCGCATCCATGCGGAAACATCACTGACGTACGAACAAGATTCCAAGCCCCGCCATTGGAAAGCGACATCAGGGCCGCGTTTTTGCAAATATTTTTCACAATTTTGTAGCTTTTAATTAAATACTCCACTACTCTATCATAATCATGAGAATCAAGTAATGTTCCCATTAATTTCAGAGTGGCATAAGTTACGTTTTCACAATGTTACTTTATAAACAGGATACAAACAAAACTCTAAAATAATCAAATACACAAGTTGCAACACAGACGAGATACAAGCGCTTTTTGTTACGTTTATTCTACCGCATTGTTAATTTTTTAATGGAATCACAAAAGCTCATTTAGTACTTGGTCCACTTATATCTCCAATCTGTTTAAAGACAGTTCGTTTCGAAAAAGAATCACTGATTACTTGATACACTGATAGCAAACTCTAAAAAACGTTCGCTGATACTCAACCGACGGTAAAGAAGGCGATACTGATTACATAATCAGCAATGCAATTTGTCATATAATTTAGAGTCGCACTGGTTAAACAACCAAAACTGTTCTCCAAATAGTTTGAGCAATTCTTTATTGGACTTAGAAGCAAGCCAAGAATTTTTGCTGAAATTGTAGATTTTCGTATTTTTTTTTCTGGTTAGTAGACTTGTAATCGATTAGAAGGCTACCGTGGCTGCGATTGGAGGTCACCGGTAGGTCATATCATCATTCTACTGCGAACTCGCTGAGGGAACTGTCACGAATTGCGTTAGGTGAGGAATTTATTCTTCCAAATTCTCTCTGATGTATAAAAAAAACTGTTTCAATTAAAGCAACCTCGAATAGTTTAAATAATCGACATTACTCAGAAGCAATTGTCAGAGAATTTCTATACTAAATCATAAGAGAAATGTTTCCAGGACGTGCCGGTTTTCTCGTACATCAAAATTCTACTTTAAGGTCATTAAACACCAATCTTCGAACAAATAACGATCGTTTTAAAAGCTCTTAAACTTTTCGAGTTCGAGGAAACATCGATTTCCGTTTGCCGAATATGATTCTCTTTCTTCGGATGACCTTGACAAGGTCACACGTCAGAACATTCAGAAATCGCCTCCGTAGACCGGCTTTTCGTAATTCTCCGTTATATCTTGCCGTTTAACATATAAAAATATCGATTTCGTGGTATTTTAAGGTTAATAACGTTTCGCCCAGCCGCGAAGGGGTGTGGAATTTATTTTAGACTATTCAATGATTACTAAACATAGACAGATCTTCCGTGCTTTTCTTTTTCTAGATGTTGCAGCGATTTCTTTTAGTGCTTGAATTATTTAATTCCATGTAAAACCTTCTTTGTTTCAGATTTCTAATCTCAAGGTACAGTACATTGAGTAGCTATTGTGCAAACATGCCTATCCAAAGTATCAAGGCCCGCCAAATCTATGACTCCAGAGGGAACCCAACAGTAGAAGTAAGATGTTCACAAGTTTCATGGGAATTTCCACCAATAACATAGAAGAACTTAACCTCTGTACCTCTGTAATGCAGACTTTTATACCTACTCTATCTGTGATGCCAAGATTCTTGTATTTATGACTTAGTTTCCTCCATGGTGCCTTGCTTCACTAGTTTAGCTTCTAAAATAACTAGAAGTAGCAACCCTTATGAATCATCATTGAAAAGAATAATGAAAATAAAGAGTTACAATGCAGTTTCAGTAATCCAGTACTTATTGATATGGATTATATTAAACACTTTGTATTGCAAAGATTTGCTGTACTCCAACTTGGAATGATTCAGATTCCATGTGAAACTTTGGAAAAATAGATGTTTGTATAATTATGTGTAATGATTTTTGGCGTCTATAGGTAGATCTGGTGACTGAAAATGGACTCTTCAGAGCAGCTGTACCGTCAGGTGCTTCCACTGGTGTCCATGAGGCCCTGGAACTTCGTGATAACGACAAGTCTAAGTACCATGGAAAATCTGTCTTCAAAGCTGTTGACAATATCAACAGTATCATTGCCCCAGAATTACTGAAAGTAATTGGATTCTTGATATTAACGTGTTGTACGCCATGGCGGTGATTGTCGACGCCGGTATTACTAAAACTCGAATCAAATATATCGATGATATTCGTACAATTTTCAATATTCTTCGCGTTACGATAACGATGTAAAGTAACTAATGCAGCGTAGAGCGCTTAAACGGTTTTTTTAGACGGTTTAATACGGGTTTCGCCGTGGCATTGAACTTCTTAATACGTTGAACGCCATGGCGGACACCGGTGACTACCGACGCCAATATTACTTAAACTCGAAACAAATATATCGATGATATTCGTAAAATTTTTAATATTTTTCGCGTTACGATAACGATGTAAAGTAACTAATATATCGTAGAGCGCTTAAACAGTTTTATTTTTAGACTTTATAGACGTTACGGACGCGTATCGCGATATATCGTATAACACGGATATCGGCTGCGGCGCTCAACGTGTTAAGTTGTTTCAATCATATACAGTAAAGCTCGAAAATCGGCAATAAAAATTGTCACGATCCGACATTTCTTGTTTAGGCGAACATGGAAGTCACTCAACAAACCGAAATCGATAACTTCCTTTTGAAACTGGACGGTACTCCGAACAAATCGAAACTTGGAGCAAATGCGATTCTCGGCGTTTCATTGGCAGTTTGCAAGGCAGGAGCTGCCAAGAAGGGAATTCCTCTTTATAAGTAAGGGAATCAATATTATTGGAAAAGAAACTGATTCCATTGTACCTCAAAAAATATGCGCTTTATAAATCCTTCCCGAAATAACTATGAACTTTCAAAGTATTACTTTTATTCCGAGTGGTTGCAGCGCAAAATATTCAACTAATTCACGGACGAAAATAATTGTCCGCTGCATATTAAAACAAAACTATCCTTTTTCTTGTTTGCAGATACATTGCTGAATTGTGTGGCAACAACAACATCATTTTACCTGTGCCGGCTTTCAATGTCATCAACGGTGGTTCCCATGCTGGTAACAAACTGGCCATGCAGGAATTCATGATCCTCCCAACCGGAGCTACCAACTTCACGGAAGCAATGAAAATGGGTAGCGAAGTCTACCATCATCTCAAAGCAGGTATCAAGAAGAAGTTCGGTCTTGATGCGACCGCCGTCGGCGACGAAGGTGGTTTTGCACCAAACATCCTCGAGAACAAGGAAGCTCTGAACTTGATCATGGGTGCCATTAAAGTAATTAATACCGAAATATTCATAATAAATGTTGCCAGCACCGGCGATTACGCAAGAGTTTTCTCGATTGCAGACCGCGGGATACGAAGGGAAGATTAAGATCGGTATGGATGTTGCCGCGTCCGAGTTCCACAAGAATGGCAAATACGATTTGGATTTCAAGAATGAAAAATCTGATCCTAGCACATACTTGGAACCGGAAGCTCTAAAGAATTTGTACTTGGAATTCGTCAAAGACTTCCCGATCGTATCTATTGAAGATCCTTTCGATCAAGATGGTTGGGATTCGTGGACTGCCATGACAGCCGCTACTCCAATTCAGATCGTCGGCGATGATCTGACTGTGACTAACCCTGAAAGGCAAGTTTATCTCATTAATAGAAACGATTTAATTGTTCACAAATTCTGATGCCGATATAACAATTAAATTGAACACGTCGAGTATATAACGTCTAAAAATAAAGCCGTTTAACCCATTGACTGCCACGCAAATTTAGCGCGTCTTGCCCTGGGTGGCACGGTTTTATTTTAAAGGAAACATGAAGTTTTACCAAATATAATAATATTAAGTTACTGATATAATATTGCAATGGCATTTACAGTATTTTTATTGAAAAAAAAACAGTACGCGATCTAATCGTCTAAGTTATAATTTGAATAGTTTTAATAATAATTTTAATCATAAGAATTGATAATCAATATGTTCTCTACACTATATACATTTTTCATTCATCCTTTCTAATAGTTCCTAACTCAAATAGCTATTTGTAGCCAATCTAAACTTGCAGCACCCACTACGAGATATCTCGTAGTTGGCAGTCAATGGGTTAAGCGCTATTAACATTGATGAAAAATATTGCCAATTTTACGAACATATCGATACATTTGATTGCAATTTTAGTAACATTGGCATCAACATTATAAGTAAAACAGAGTAGGATAATGAATTGTGGAGCTTGGTAAAGTTTCACGTTATTTCTCGTTCTTTCAGAATCAAGACAGCTATCGAGAAGAAGGCTTGCAACTGTCTTTTATTGAAGGTCAATCAAATCGGTAGTGTTACCGAGTCGATTAACGCTCACAAGCTTGCTAAGAGCAATGGATGGGGTACCATGGTGTCCCATCGTTCCGGGGAAACCGAGGATACCTTCATCGCCGATTTGGTGGTTGGTCTTTCCACCGGTCAAATTAAAACCGGCGCGCCATGCCGATCGGAACGTTTGGCTAAATACAATCAAATCCTTCGTATCGAGGAAGAATTGGGTGCAGCTGCCAAATATGCAGGCGAGAAATTCCGTAATCCCCATGCTTAATTGCACAACCTGATCTACGCATTATCATTTGCGAGATATCATTATCATATTAATAATAATAATGAACCGTGTATTTTGCCGTTGAAGTTGTTGACATATTAACCTGAAAGATGTTACGAAGTTTTCGTAGTACGACAAGTCGAGCAAGCAGAAAAAAGGTTAGGTTATAAATAGATATCCAAACAAGATTCCTCGCGAATTCTTGTTTCATCATTTATTACTAGAACACGTTTCTGTCGAGACATCCCTAAGTCATTTGCTTAGTAATTGTTATTAAGTATCCACATCATTTTAGTTAGAAATTACAGTAGAAATTCCCTAGTATTTCAGGGGGAAGATCGCTGAGTGGAGTACGGATTCGGGGAATATAATATTCGGTTCTGTCTTGTATGTGTCGGGATATCAATATTTAATATTCTCTTTCGGAAGATACTCTTCTGCTTAAAGTATACTGAAATTATTTACTATATCAGTTTATTATTCTGTTTGATCATTTATTATTTGGAATATCGTGAAATGGTGGAGCCTGGTGCTTACCAAGTCACAGGCACAAGTTATAAATAAGTTATGATATGAAAAGGATTCAATGATCGTTGAAGACTTTGCGAGATTATTATTTCTATACACGCAAGAGTTTCAACATGTTTGGTATGTATAACTTCGTTCAGATCTCTCGGTTTACTTCGGAACAATAATAATGTACAAAACTAAACATATGCAGCATATCTGTACAAGTAAATTGATAAATAAAACCCTGATCTACGTATAATAGACACACCGTTTATATGTATCGTTTACATTTCGTAAACATCTGTGTTTATCATCATTGTGCTAGTAATATTAGACCAAGAATCTGCGAGAGGACGAATGTTATTCGTACAGTCAGTGTAAAAAGTATTCGTACAGCAACGAATTTGAACGAAATCTCGTAGAACTTTGTTTCCGCGTGAAACAAAGTGGTGGATATTTGCATAAAAATATGGTTGAATGAGTGGTTTATTTTTAAAGTTGCCTAAGTATATTTGTCAATCAAATTAAGGTCAGATTTATAATAGTTACAGAGTCCCTGTGTAATGATTGTAAAGGTTAACTTGATTTTGTTTATAAATGGACTTAGACCACTTTTGAAATAAATAGTTCGAATGAAATTCGTTGTTAAGATCTCCAAATCAACGTGTTAATTTGGAATTTTCTTCAACATTGGGGAAAGTTTTGGTAACAATTCGTGCAATATAAGCCACATTCAACGCTAGTTTATTAATTGTATACAAAAGTTTTAGTCTTTCCGTTTTCCAGAATTTTTCGCGTTGTAGGATGTCGCATTGTAGGAATTCGCATTGTAGGATATCGCGTTGGAGGAATTCGCCTTGCAGGATTTCGCGTTGTAGAAATTCGCATTGTAGGATTTCGCGTTGTAGAAATTCGCATTGTAGGATTTCGCGCTGTAGGAATTCGCCTTGCAGGATTTCGCGTTATAGAAATTCGCGCTGTAGGAATTCGCCTTGGAGGATTTCGCGTTATAGAAATTCGCGCTGAAGGAATTCGCCTTGCAGGATTTCGCTCTGTAGGAATTCGCCTTGCAGGATTTCGCGTTATAGAAATTCGCGCTGTAGGAATTCGCCTTGCAGGATTTCGCGTTATAGAAATTCGCGCTGTAGGAATTCGCCTTGCAGGATTTCGCGGTATAGAATTTCGCGTTATAGAAATTCGCGCTGTAGGAATTCGCCTTGCAGGATTTCGCGTTATAGAAATTCGCCTTGCAGGATTTCGCATTATAGGATTTCGCGCTGAAGGAATTCGCCTTGCAGGATTTCGCGCTGTAGGAATTCGCCTTGCAGGATTTCGCGCTGTAGGAATTCGCCTTGCAGGATTTCGCGTTATAGAAATTCGCGCTGTAGGAATTCGCCTTGCAGGATTTCGCGTTATAGAAATTCGCGCTGTAGGAATTCGCCTTACAGGATTTCGTGTTACAGGAACTCGCGTTGTACGAGAATCTCGTTATAAAAAAGGTCATCCTAATATCTTTAATGCGTTGTGCGAGAATCGCGCTGTATAAGAAAAGTCGTCACAATATCTTTAGCGCGCTGTAGAAATTCGCGTTGTAGAAACACGAATTGAAAAGGGAGTTCACTGTAAACGAAAAATACGGATAAACAACAATGTGACTTCAAAGTTACACGGAGCTATAAAGGGTTAAAATAACGTTATTAAGGGGCTGAAAAAAAGGACTAAAACTTTTGCATGCACCTAATAGATTCCAAGAATTAACAAACACACATCTATACTTACTCAATTCATACACTAGAAGCATAGTCTACGTACAGCATAAGATTAGCAAGTCTATACAAAAAATTAAATAACTCTTTCGCGATTATGTACACTCGGATAGAAACCTAAATCACTTCTAAGCACTAGATACCATTAATTTCTTTTGCTTTCTCCTTTCTCTGGGCCGAGTAATCCAAAGTACATTGTCTTGCTGTAACGAAATATATTTATTAATCAGTTTTATAAGTTATTTATTCGAAATATTTGTTCATTTCATGAAATCTACACTTGTTTTGTGGTATTCCTTTTTCAAAAGAATGAGGTATCTAATTTCGTTATTGATTTTATCAATCTTTGATCTGCCTAAATGAATATAGTACTTTTTTCTTCAATTATAATAGTTTTTGAAAACTGTCTTTTTAATATATATATGCACTGTGGGATGGTTTTCATTCCACTTTCAAATTTGAGTCGTTTTATATGTTTATTCTTCAACTCTAATTATTTATTATTTACAAGTAAAACAAACCTATTTTGTTATACTTCTTTTAAAGAAATTTTCTCTTCAACTAGACTTCTTTTTTGTCTTAAAATCCAAAGAGTTAACGGTAAGACGATTAAAATCATTACCTGAAAGTAATCTTCGATTTCCTGAAGCGTCCGATCTTTCGTTTCCGGTAGAGCAAGGTAGATGAAAAGTGCTTCCAGAAGAGCGGAAGTTCCAAAGATGGTGAAGATTCCGGTAATTCCCACTGCTTCGTTTACCTGCATTTTATCGTTCGAAGATAAAGCGTGTTACACTTTTATCAGGTTCACAAAAAAGTTTGTAAAAATAAAATCAAGAAAGTATAGGAAATTGAATAGAATTCACTTTCTGTGGATTTGTTCCATAAGTTCGGGTGGTTTTGTCGAATGTGAAAAATTATGCTCTTCTTTCTTCAAATATCTAATACGAATTAATCTATTTACAATATATTCTTCTCCATTATTTAATAATCACATAAAACAATAAAAGAACAAAGTTTCTGTATATTAAACGCAGAAAGGAATAAAATAAAGGTTAGAAATTCAATATGAAATGAAAACCGCACGAACTTGTGAACCAACTTAATATTTACGTATCAAAAACGGCACAAACTTGTTAGCCAATCAAATGCATTTAATACTTATTAACGAAAACCAAAAAAAGGATTTCCAAGTGTACCATAGGGAAGCATTTTGTGACGACGAAAACGAGAAGATTGAAAAGGAAAAAGTTGCAGCCGCCGCCAATGCCTCGAGCTCTTTGCGGAAGTAACTCCCCAGTCATCAGTCCCGGAAGTGTTAGAAGTCCCAAAGTATTCGCGCCGACGTAAACTAACAAGCAAATACCAAGGACGTAGTTCTGGAACACATTAAAATCAGGCCCTAAAACTGGTGTTTTATATATATAAAATATATATTTATATTATAAAAAGGTATTTGGATATTTTGCAATGTAATTCATGATGTAGATATTTGATTATTTCAATACAAGTCGGTTCATCCGTGACGTAACCTTAAACTCTTTCGTGTACTTGTCTCTCTCAATTATGGTGAAACCACTACCAATTTAACAAAATGTGAAACTTCTAAGTTTTATCCTGAACATGCGAATTTATTTTTGAATAAACTTAATTGCCAGCAATTGATAATAGAAGATCGAACTACAAGTTCTTCGGATTCCGTAGTTGATCGATATGTTTTTATCCTCTGAGTGAATATTGTATAACAATGTAACTTACATCGAGAGGGGAATCCCCTTTCCTTGTTAACATGTAACCCGCAAGAACCAAGGAGGCCAACGCAGTCCCAAGAGCCGAGAATATCCCCAGAGTTCTTCTTCCCATTTTAAGTAGCAAAACGCACATTAAAAGGCAAAACAGGAATCTGATTATAGCGGTGATAACAGCGGCCAGATAATTGTTCATGCTGTTTCCGCCTGCGCACAAGGAAACAATCATAGAATCGTAGAATGTCAAACTCTTCTATCCTTCATTCGTCATCTCAGACAACGTTTTGTTAACGCGTTAAGTTAACGGCAATTATTTCCACTGAAATGATTCAATGAAACTCACCAATCCCCTTCACGAGATCAACCGCGTAGAAGACGATAACGTAGGTGCCACTGGCTAGTTGAAGGGCGTTGAAGATGTTGATGATAGTCAGAGGTTTCATAACAGTCCTATCAAGAATAGTGGACGTAGCTGAAGAAATCTGTTGTAGGATTGTCATATTTGAATCTTCCCGCGCTTGGTCCGCTTTGTTCCTCGCTTCCAGAATCGCAATTTCCGAGTTTACCTATCAGAGGTAACATAATATCGTTATATAATAATATACCGCTCGCGAATTATTTTCAACCCTTCGATATAGTCGGTCCTTTGGAGAACATCAAATCATTTTTGGGTCCGTTTTGTACAAGTTATATGCGACAGGATAATATGATAAAAGATGTGTTAGGGAAACCTTCATTATTTTCTCTAAAAAGAATGATTTTCTAAAAATGAAGACATTAAAACCTTCTTTTCGTGAAACCGAACAAAGTGATATAACACACTTGCGGCTACAATTCATGTTTACTCAGAAAACATATTTCGAAATATGCACTTTCAAATTAATATAATAGTATAAATTAGTATATGACATGTTATGCATATAATTACTTGAACAATCAAGTAATTCCTTATATTAATCATAATTATTACTTACATTCTTAATCTAATTTAAATGTGTACAACTAATACCAACCTGCTCCATGTCACCCCCTCTAAGCCACAGCAAAGCTTTCCTAGCTTTCTCAACTTTTTTACGTCTGACCAGCCACGCTGGACTTTCGGGGACCAAAGTCAGGGCTACCAACGCTAGGACAGGAAGTACGGTTGCACAAAAAGCTACGGTATCCCACCTGAAGGTAGCTCCAAACGCGTAGATCAGAAGGATACCGAAACAGTAAAATGCAAAAGAACCACCCCCCAGGAATCCCCGGAGTCCTGGATCCGCTATTTCGCTGACGAATACCTAAATGATAATAATATTAAATAATAATATCAATGATATAGTAATCAATAGTTTATTTGTTGGTCCAATAATAACTTTTTCATTTTTTAGCCGGATATTATGATAATAATATTATAATATAATTTGTTGGTCCAATAATAACTAGTTATTATTATTATTGGACCAACAAATAAACTATTGATTACTATATCATAATATCCGGCTAAAAAATAATATCAATGATAATAATATTATAATATAATTTGTTGGTCCAATAATAATAATAACTAGTTATTATTCGACCAACAAATAAACTATTGATTACTATATCATAATATCCGGCTAAAAAATAATATCAATGATAATAATATGAAAATAGAAAATCATAAGTTATTATTAAAATCCTAAGTAAAATAAATATCTTTCTGCCAACTTTTGTAATAACTTCAAACTCAAAGCAGTCGATAAAATGTCTCTCAATGGGCAAATATATTAAATAGAAATATGAATAGAAAATGTGTGATATCTCGTCGTCGGTTTCTAACACTGGAATACGAAACGCGAGTTATCTCGTCATCCGTCCTTAATGTGTTAACGTTGTTAATTATACCAGTAATGTTAATTACTGAAATTAATTATACCTGTGCCGGTACTGCCATCAATCCTACAGCAAAACCGGAAACGACCCTGCCAGTTAGGATACAGGATATGTTTTTCGCGAAACCCATGATAATCCAACCGATGCATAGCGGAACAGCTGAAAGTTGGAGGCTACCACGTCTACCAACCGTGTCTAGGAATGGGCCTGACAATAAGGAGCCAACTGGCGTCGCCAAACTGTGAACAGAGGCTGTAAAATATTGTTGATCAAATAATAGTTATTAAAAATATAAACTTGCGATATTGATAAGATAAAGGAAGTATGGAAAAAGAAGACTTGCAACAGAGAAGAATGGAAGGAACAAAGACATGTTTTTCATTCTTTCTGTGTCCCCATTCTGCCGGAAGGAATGCAATCAGTACAGCTCTGTATCTTCCGGCAAATGCATCGACTCTGTCTCCCTCGATCGAAGAATTTAGTTTCATGAAATTAAGGGAATCCCTCTTTGACTTTATTTCGAGGGGGGCAGCCATTTTTGTGGAGGAAACGTTAGCACTCGATAAAATAAGAAATTTCATGGATTTCGGTCTCGGATTACATAGACGTGTTATATCAAAGTTGTATTGTATGAGTGTCGCGTTATATCGAAACCGCGTTGCATAAGTACCGCGTTATATTGAAACCGCGTTGCATAAGTACCGCGTTATATCGAAACCGCGTTGCATAAGTACCGCGTTATATCGAAACCGCGTTGCATAAGTACCGCGTTATATCGAAACCGCGTTATATCGAAACCGCGTTGCATAAGTACCGCGTTATATCGAAACCGCGTTATATCGAAACCGCGTTGCATAAGTACCACGTTATATCGAAACCGCGTTGCATAAGTACCGCGTTATATCGAAACCGCGTTGCATAAGTACCGCGTTGCATAAGTACCGCGTTATATCGAAACCGCGTTGCATAAGTACCGCGTTATATCGAAACCACGTAGCATAAGTACCGCGTTATATCGAAACCACGTTGTATAAGTGTCGGGTTATACGAGGATCCCGACAATTTGTGAACCGAGTTGTATAAGTACCGCGTTGTACGAGGGGTGCCAGTACTACTAATCACCATAATCTCTGACTTTCATTAGTTAAATCAAATTGTTCTATGAATACAAATTGTCGAAGTTAATTACAAAACCAATCCCCGACGCCGAAGATACCTCGGAAGTCTTTAAGAAGATTAAGAGTTGATCATAATGAACTTCCGTTCAGTCTCATCATCGTAACTTTAAACATAAGATTGGACGGCACGCTGCGCGCGCAGGAAGCTGCCGGTGAAATTAGCTTCCGAAAAAACCCGGGAAAGAGGTCATGGACCAATGTTCAATTTTCTCAGATGATACAAAAGAACCACGTGTCTGACCCAGATGTATTAAGTCTAATTCACTTAAGTTAGTCAAATCGTGGCATAATTTCATTTGCTTCCTCGTGTTCGACACATTTCGCAAGCCACGTGTCTTATCAGGGCAGCCACCTGCGCCCGATGAAACTCGGAAATGGGGCTTTCGTCCGATTAAATTTCATTCGTCCAAGTCCCATTTGATTTGTGTGAATCACACTTCACGAACATTTACCATTCCTCGAATTAAGTTATTCATACAATTCATTCTTCAAATTGAAATAAAATAAATTATAGAATCAAAAATATGTCTCGTTAAATAAACGGGCCAAAGTGTTTTATATTCTTTCGGCGATTAAATATTCTTACATTAATGTTCGTAATCGGTAACATTGTATTGTTTGTACGTATATTAATATACAATGTTATCGATTACATGCATTAATTTCAAATTATTAGTCGCCGAAGGATTATGATTATTAAAAACGTAAGTTCATCCAGGTTAAGGTAGTCATCGGTCCATTTCGCATTAAATCATCACATTAAGCGTTCGCAATTAATAAATGACGAAGTATAAACGACAAAGAAAGTCATTACATAATCGAGGAGAAATTTCACCGCGAATAAGCAGACATCTTTGATCATGTATGCCGGGATGAAAGCACACTCATCCTCCTTAAGTTTAATAATATAATTTTCTCCGATTATCATGTAAATGTCCCGCGGGCTTTAAAAAGATATCCAACCGACGAGCCAGAATCCTTGACTACTAAACTTGGCCTTGACTCTCATTGATAAAAATCATCCAATCAGATGGTATGTAGGTCAGAGACGATGCGCGGTTTACTGCGAATAGTAGCCGGTCTAATCATTATGGGGGTCGTTGTGAACCACCCTTGAACCTGTATTCCCGTTCTTGAACCCGCCAAGGTGAATTTGAACTTCTCTTTTTTATTATTACTCACGTTGTCAGTACTGTCTACGTTTTCCTATGTTCTTATCATATTATAACATCGATGGTTTAGAATTTTAGTATATTAACACTTTGCACTTGGTGGCGATCCTCAGTCGCCACTCAGTTTGTCGCAGTGTCTACGTTTTTCTATGTTGTTATCAAATTATAACATCGATATATTTGAGAATTTTAGTATATTAACCATTTTCTTGGTGGCGAGTCTCAGTCGCCACTCAGTTCGTTGCACTGTCTACGATCTCTATGTTCTTATCAAATTATAATCAGTCACCATTCAGTTTATTGCGGCAACTCGAAGGCGATTCTCAGTCACCGCTTAATTTATTGCGCCAACTCTGAGGCGATTCTCAGTCGCCACTAGAATTGCCGTAATAAACAGAGTGGCGACTGAGAATCGCCTGTCGGGTACTAAGTGTTAACCCTCTACAGTTCAATGTTTGTCGTGTCTTATAGAAAGTCGTATAACGTAAATCTAGTTAAATTACTTTATAAATTAATTTATAAATTAATCGATAGAGTATCCTGTTAGAAACCACTGATACTTTATCTTACAAACCGGATGATTTCCATGTAAATAATGATCGTAAAAACAATGAAGTTATCGCGATATTATTATCGCGTGGAATTCCATTTAGAGGTTTATTAATAATTAATCTTCACGTACCTATCCAGGATCCAAGTTCCCGATCAACGTGCATTGTGCCATTGTTTTCGGCCAATTGTGGTAAGAGAATGGCGCTATATCCAATTGGCATTCCACCCCCCGCTGCCAGTAATAACACGGCACCGGTCACCAAACACTGGGACAGATTTAATAAATGATATATTACAAAGGATTACAGCTCTCCTATATAAAACACACACGAAATACAATTAATTTACTAGTACTTTATGACTGTTTCACGAATAAACCGTGTGAAAGGGTTCCATTTAACAATCAATAACAATTCATAACTGAAGTTAATCTTAACGTCCTTTCTCAGTCGCCATTCCAGTCGTCGCATAGTTGCATTACGGCTCGGATTATTTAAGGAAATAAATATATTGTGTCAGAAATTAATCTTGCATTATAATTCGGAATACTCGAGCAAATTTGATAACCGTAATAAATTATTCGACATAATTCATAAGTTCGTAATAAGGAAACAATGGTTCTACATACGAAAAGCAGGCTCAGCTACTTAAGTTCGAAAAAGTACAATCAGAAGGGTGGCACAGACAGCTTTCCATGATTTACGATTGTTCTCCATTCTCATAAAGTTCGATTTACAACAAGCTACTTGAAAGTTGTCCGAGCCACGCGGCGCACCCCCCGAAATGGGCGCATGAAACTGAAGTATATTTATGCCTCTATAATTCCCATAACTTAGCGCTCGCCATCGAACGAAACGTTAAGCGGCTAAGTTCACTATTCTAGTAACTTAACCCTTTACGAGTGAGAGGCGGTAGAAAGATGTATTATACTTATTTCGTTTGATTGAATTTGAAATCACCGACAACTGGGATAAATGTTAATGTCGCCTTTTAACGTCATATTATTAAGTATGAAATTAATATTTGTTTACCTGTGCCAGAACACCTTTCGTATTTGACGAATATTGAGTTATGACATTTCCTTCCACAAAGATGTCGCTCTCGTTATTGTTGTTATTGTTGTTATTGTTGTTTTCAATATCTTCATAGACGTCTTTCACCTTCGCCACTTTCGCATAATTCACCGAGTGATACTGCAACATCGATTGATTTTCTCCGCTGAAACATAAATGCACAAAATATGGAATATATGTATATAATGTTGTCATTTACGATTGAATATTTACATAACTTATATCATATAGTAGACCCCCGTATAACGCGAGTTCCTACAACATGCTAAAGATATTGCCACGACTCTTTCATGCAATGCTGTTTACGTTCAACGCGCTGTATAATGGAATGCGGGGATTCCCCGACGACGCGATTTCATACCTCGAGTAACGTATTAACCGCGTTATACTGGAATCTATTGTATAATAAACTCCCGTATAACGCGAATTCCTACAACGCGCAAAAAATATTGCGACGACTCTTTTATTTGAATGCGATTTTCGTACAACGGGATATATAATGCAATGCGGGGAAAATATATTTTCCGACCGTGTAAATCGAGGATCGGTTTCATATATGTTCATAAATATACATTTCTTTACGATGTATTTAATAAAATATATTATAATGAATATTTGTATGCAATTAAAATGATGAACCAAAAAATATGAGGTCAAACGCGAATTTAGTGGAATAAATGTGTAACTTAATTATATTAACACAAACTATTTCCAGTATAATGATTATATTAATTCATGTTAATATAATATATTTCGTAAACAAAAATTTCTTAGATGCCTGTTAATTATAAACCTAATATTATTCCTTCGTTATATTTCTTCCAACGATGAAGATAAAAATTGGAGATAAATAAATGCAAGATTACATAATAAACATAATATAATAAATATAACATTATAAGTAAACAATATATATGTATACACGTATAATAATAATAATAATAAAGAAATATTTATAACGTACCTCGCAGGAGGCGCCATGTTGGTTTCCAATGACGCGAGTCTTCGTTTCACAAGGCTTTTCAAACTTCTTCTTATTTCCCGCCAAAAACTTTCAGCGTCGATTCTCCCTTCTTCTACATCAGCATTTCCCAATTATTTAAAATTCAGGATCACAACAAAGTATTCGACGTGTACTTTAAAAGTTCGCGGAAAAAATGTTTGTTAAACAAGCACGAAACAAATTTCCGGGATATCTTCACTTTGTCGAACACTATTTGCCGATGAAATATGGAAATCAAATATATCCAAGTCTGTTTGATCTCATTTACAATTACTTAACAAGATCAATACAAAAAGCGTGTGTTTTTAGCTGAATCGTGTAAAAAGTTCTCGGTATCTTTATCTCTGTTCATTCGCATCTGAGTATGCATTTTATTAAAAAATTCAAGTAGCTGTAAGTTTTTAGCGAGCTAAAAAGTCGTGATTCGATGGCAGCTTTAAAGAAGTACTTCTTGTTCTGGTAATCACGTCGAGTACGAAAAGTCAACTGGCTCCGAAATGGCCGTGTATCGGAGAGTCAACGGCTAAATGGCAATGTCAACGTAGGGGGGAACACTCAACCCGATAAAAATCATCTCCTTCCCCCCTCCTCTCCTTGAAGATTGAATTTGTTCCACCTTGCTGGAACCAACGTGGATGATTCGACGAGGTCGAAGAAACGAGACGAGAAGAAGGATGTTTTCGCGCGCCCCAACCGTCGAGTTAATCGGCCGCCATTTAATTTCTCCCGGCAGCCACCGCTTCTCAATGAAAGAAGTCACGTGGTACTGAAACTTTACGCACGAATCTGTCCATTCATTCTTTTCAGCACGTTGAACTTACAGACCACTTACGACTCAAGCTTTCATCTAACTCTTTCTGAGTACTCCACTTTCACCGAACAAATCTTTTGTGAAATAAATCTCGCTTTTTGTTAGTTCATTGTCTGCCCCTTCGAGTGGCAATATTTAATTGTTCACGATTTATTATTCTTTACTGGACTGCTTCTCTTTTCTTTCGTTTTGTTCCCCTCGAACGGTTATAATGTTACTCGATCAATGTTACTCGTTCTTTTCTTTTTTAGTTGGAATTATGAAGATATTAAGTACACGTAGAACGTAGAGAATTTAATGAGAATTAAATTCAAAAATGAAGAATCATTGAGAATGTAATTAATGTGAATGTTGAATTAATATGTATCGAAGTATAAAGAATATTATTAACGATTTTTTCTGGTTTAGGATCCACAAAAAATGGTGTTGTCATTTCATATTTTTAAATAATTCCACTGAATTCAGCTGTTTAAGCTTCAATGTCTTTCAACGGAATGCTTATTTCGTCTACGAAATTTGATTAAAATCTTAATTAAGTTTCTCCGTTTGCTGCGCGGACTGACGGAGCTTTTGTTAGTTTATTCTTATTATAATATTTATTTTAATATTGCCGAGTTGTGACACGCTATTTCAATTCCTCTTGCAATACGAAATTATTATTGCGCTGCTTTGTTAAAACAAAAATGTTTTTAACTCGTTCCAATTTGTCGCTTGTGTTTTTCTGCTTCCACTATAATTAGAGCTACTGGAATTCATTGAATCTCTTTGATTAGAGGCTCTCTGCCTTTTTATAACCCTTTATCCTCATCGCCGATTATTCCAAATCAACGTAATCCCCTCTGCTTTAAAAACGTGGAACGTATTATTTCTTTTCGCACCAAAACATCCACGACGTATTCAAAGATTTCTTACACTTTTTCAGATTCACAAAACCTAAACGTAGGTTTTTTTGTTAAGTTTTCATGGAAACGTAATGTTTTCCTTCTTGATTTCATAATCGATCATTTTAATAAAGAATGAAGTATTTTTCTTTTGTAACCTAGTTACGTTTCAAGATTTTCATTCCTCGTAAATAAAGATCAACAATTTTTGGAACGCACAATGAACAGTTACGCGATTGGTTGACTAAGCGACACTCCCGAACTCTAGATGTTAGTGCATTGCTTAAAGCAATATGGGAAAGCGAAGTTTCCTTTCAAATATTACGCAAACAGGAAATGTTGAACGACTAAACATGGTACCTTGTTTGCCTTGAGTAACGTTGGCAGAACTGAATGAAACATTCGTTCGAGCGCGCTCTTATAAGCCGTTCACTTTAATTGGGTCCCTTTCTCAAAGATCACCCTGTATATTCTGGGTCCTACAGTTTCCAAGATGGCCGCCAGCGAGACGACCTTCGAGACACGGAAATTACGTTGAATTAACGTTTTGCACTTGGTGGCGACTCTCGGTCGCCATCCATTTCTTACCGTACTCTAAAGCGATTCTCGGTCGCCATTCAGTTTATCGCAATCGGTTAATTGCGACTCGAGTGGCGACTGAGAGGCGACATTAAGACTTTCACCGGTTACATTTTGTTATTAAACATTCAATTTGCCGACAACTGGGCTACATTTTCATGTCGTCTCTCAGTCGCCACTCGATCACTCAAAAAAATTGGAGTAAATTTTAATGTCGCCTCTCGAGTGCAAAGGGTTAATATTCATTGCATTATAGTTATTTCCTCACTATATAAATTTCCATTTCCGGTGTAGCTACGATTTTAAGCAAACTCGATGTACATCTTGGAACTCACGTAAATCCCTAATAATAAGTTTCGCGCACTTTTTTCTGTGACTCCTTGGAAAAAACTGATGCCAACATTAAATCAACAATTACTTCGTTCTTTGTTAATAAAAGCACGGATTAAAAAACAATGAATGCATACCTTGTAGAATGTTGGAAAAGAGTTGTAGAAATAAATGACAACTTGAGAATATTTTATATTCTCATATAATTCCGAGTAATTTTGGGACTTCCGGACCGTTGGTCAATGCAGGTCGACCATTTGTTCCAGCATGCGTGACGTCAGCGTCAGCATCGCCAGAGGGTAATAATTACAGGAGCTTGTACAGCATCCCCATATATCCAACATGTTTATACGAAATGTCGTGTGCATGCATCGTATTGTTTGCTTTGCACAACGACAATCCTGATAAATTTAGATCCTAGGAAACCCATGCGTTGAGTGCTGTTTCCGCTAAGTGCCAGGGAACACCATTGTTAACTGCTGTTACTTGCCGCACGATAAATCGATTAATTAATCTTAATTACTTATCATCTCATTAAACACGAGGACGATTACGCTCAATTTTCAGCATAAATTACGATAAGATACGTCAATGGTTTATTGAAATGACCTATTTTTAATGAGATTTTCAAGAAACGTAGTGTGGGCACAACTAATTCTATAGCACACCATTTTAAGGTGCTATTACCCTAAAATTAGACGCGATTTCGTTGTACAACGTGAAGTTAGCGGAATTCGGGTCCGCGTGCTGTTAGCCGGGTTGCCTTTGCGTCCCCTAACTTCACGTTGTACATTGAAAGATGCATAAATGTATGGAAATCGCGTCTAATATCTGTCTTAGAGCCTTAAAACCTTCGAACTTTAGAGCCTTAGAGTCTTCGAGCTATATTTATCTTACCCTGTATATTATTAATTATCAAATATGTATAAACTTTGTCGGAAACCCTGTCCCCCCATCATGAAAAAGATGAAAGTGATTTTGTGGTTTGTTACATAAATTGATACTTCAAAACAAACATGATCTCATCGTCGAGCAGGATATTTTCGGATGCTGTATTCGGGGAAGGGAATGTAGCCAGTCATTGAGAGTGCCATTCTCGATGGCCATCATGAATCAACGATCACTGGTTGGTTCACTCTACGTTTGTCCATCCGACGTTGGTAACCTTGACCCGATATTCGGATAACTCGCTGACAAGGCTGACAACTCAACTTGACCGATTACATTGAAACTACTCCGTCTGTTATGCGGAGCCGATTATGCGAGGATTTATTTTCTACGCAGAGTGACCTAGAAGAATATGGCGCCAATTATGAAATTGGTCCAAGTCACTTTTTATCAACGTTCCTTAAAATGGCACTGTGATAAGGAATGTTTTGAAAGGTGTTGACAATAAACAGAGTCTAGATGAGAAGATTGTATCTATTTATAACCTACAAAGTTTTGAATCGTTCCTTCCGAAAAAGTGACTTGGACCATTTTTATAATTACCGGCACATATCTGCATTAATTATCAGGAGAAAGTGAAAGCCGATTATGCTAATTATGGTAGTAGTACTACCGAACATATACTCGGTTATACTTTTACATTTATTTGTATAAAATTGTGGATGAAAGGTGCAATTTAATTAGTGGGTCAAATTATGCGTGTTATGTACTTAATAATTCGATTCTTATAACGCAATCTTTAAAGCTGTTTTTAAACCTAACTTCCACTTTATACCAGGGTTACCTGAATAACGATAATGTACCTTCGCAAGAAAAGCGACACAGCTCCAAAATTTTGTAAAACCAGGTTAAACAGTTATAAAATGAGTTTAATACTTAATTTCATTTTACAAAGTTCTTGAGTTGTGCCACTTTTCTTGCGAAGGTGCGTTACGTTTTTTTCGTACGATCTAGTAGAGCGTTTTAAGACGCGTACGATGACCCATGCTTCAAGATCATTCATATTCCGGTGGTTTGTTTAAAGTTTCCCACCCTGTATAACGGTCACTTAATGTTTAATGAATAATCAATAATCGGACACTGCGTTGAATTACAAGAGGCATTATGTAACGTTCAGCGTGCATTTCTCCGCGATAATATAACCGTGTATGCAACCTACCTCAACATAGCAATTCTGATGCCAGGAAGAGATACTCATGTTGCGATGCGCATTGCGTACTGCGCAGAGTAGTACGCCAGTGACATTGGCGCGGTGTAAAGTTACGTGGCTGCATGAAAATGGGGGCGAAACGGCGGTAAGCAAATACTCTTTCTTCCTTTTACTTAAAAAAGCGGGAATTCAATGCCGTTTACAATTAGCTGTTTATACATTTCGAAATCACGAACTCTTTCGGTCCAAACATTTTGCGCCGGCGATTATGAAAGTGGTTTAACAAGTCACTTTACCCGGAAGGAACGATTTCATGCTTTTTAGGTTATAAGTAGATACAATCCTCTCATCTCGAATCGATTTATTGTTAACATCTTTTCGTATCTTTATCACAGGACCAGTAGAAGTTTTACATATTAACTGGATTTCTAGATATATTTAGTTTAAGGAACGTGGATAAAAAGTGACTTAGAACTCTTTCATAATTAGCGGGACAAATGTAGGAGAGACTTATATTTGCTGTTGCTTGGCAACCATGGGAATTAATCTGTGGTTCGCCTTCCGAAACATCTACGATTTCAATCTCACTAGCTTGTTATCCGCATGCCAGTGGACCAAGGTTTAATGGCTGCTCTCGCTCTATTATTATAGACATTGTTTATAACATTATTTACTACTCCGCGCAATTTATTAACACTGTTTCTACAGTGTTTTTCCGAAACATCTGCATTTCGATGCAAATAACTGGGGGAATAATAGTGAAAAAAATAGAACGTGAATGAGAAATGATACCGCTACATTAATTTACTAATAATTATAGGAAAAGTCAAAAAGTGAACGTGGCAAAAATGATTAAACATAGAGAATCATTTTCAATTAAAATTGTCAAAGGTGTTTTTTGAAACCTTTGGTAGAAATAATGTTAATATACATATTTAATTAGTTTCCATAATATATCATAATTTCCATATTTTGTGGAACAATAAAATGGCGTCTCTAAGAGAGAAAAGTAATGATAGCTCTTCCGAGACTCGCTGATATTACAGCAGCTGTGGAAAATGCTCAGCGAGGATCATAACTTAAACTAAGAAACTGTTGGTGTTAACGAACCTTCTCCCTCCATCTTTCACGTAGTAGATCATTATTTCCAAGTTCCTGATGTTTTTTTCGTTAAAACTTTACTGTACTACGCGAGATTCTTCGAGATAACTGCTAACGAGATTCCGGATCAACTAAATTTTCCAAGCCGAGGAGAATTAAGTAGAACCGGTGTTGATAAACAATATTTTGGAAATCTTTCGTAATTACGAAATACATCTTATATATATTTTATTATTACAACTATTCTCAGTCGTATGTATTTCTATTATTCTATATATATTTAAATTATTATAAAATTATTCGCAATACAGTTACAAACCATCAACAATTAAAATTGCAACCGGAACATTTTTAATTAAACAACATCCTCGTCTTTCATTAACCCTGCAGTCAAATGCTTGATTCCGGAAGAAACTTTGCCGAAAGTCATAAAAGCAAACTTCAATTCCCGACAAGGTTCGATCATACGAAACCCAAGAAAAATGTGAAAAACTAGTGGAAATGCAATCGACGATGAATGGCATACAATGACGTGAACGGCATCAGATAATTTCCTTAAAAAAGAAGCCCGGTCAAAGTTAAATGGCTAGGGGAGTTTTTCAGGTTCATTGATTATCCCTGGTGCGTGGGAGTCTATAAAACACTATGATCCCCGATCTCTGTCTGCAAATGCGAGTAGCCGTCATCCATCACTCAACGTTGCTAGCAAGGCACAAGAAATATGTTGGGCGGATATGTGCTCGAAAAGATTCGAAGGAAGATGCCTAGAGGGCGTCGTGATAAATGGACTTCGGTTGATCAAGAAATATTCGGGTCCCATGGGAAAAAGTATGATCGGAGATTTTTAAACAAGATTTTAAAGAGACGTAATCACAACTAATTCTATAGCACACGATTTTTAGTTGCGATTATCCACGCGTTTTAGAAAGAAGGGGTTTAAGATTAGACGCGCCTTCCATACGTTTATGCAGCGTGCACTGTACAACGTGAAGTTAGCGGGAAGTGTAATTCTCCCGGCTTACAGCGCTCGGACCCAATTCCGCTTTTTCAAGAGACGTATTATAGTATAGACACAGTTAATTCTATAGCACACCATTTTTAGTTGCGATGGCCGATCTATTTTGAAAGCTTGATCTCCCTGAAACCTTCACAGGTTGATTGAGAACCAGCTTAACTTCATATTGCGTAGCAATAGATGCATAAACGTATGGAAATCGCGTCTAATTTGAAGTCATTCCTAGTAAAATCATCTGAACATTTGGGGATAAAGCGTTTCGAAAGGTTTTCCGCCCAAGTAAGGTTAGGTGAGTCAACACGCACAAAAGAATTTCGGGAAGGAAATGTTAGCTTTCTGAAGCTTTCTCTGATCCTCGCCAAATCCAGGGCTTTCGCGTATACCATTCCTTATTATACCATTTCCCGTTGGCCCTTTTCGAGCCTCCGAGATAATAACACTTCGGGCATTCAAAATAAACAAACAAAAACACAAAAAACTCTTAACCCTGTACAAGCCAATTTTGTTGGTATTTACAAAAATGTTTCTAAACCAAATTCATAGAATTTTTATAACATCTTATAAAAAGAGGGTTTTATTTAAATCACGTTCTCACCGGACGCACCCTTAAAGAAAAAGTAGGCCAGCAGGGTGGTGACAGGGGATGACAGAAAATTCGACGGGGATGATACGATAAACTCGAATCCCTCGGAGCGTTTCCGAAATTGGAAACAAGAGGTATTCGTCAGAAAAGTATCTGATTATTCCGGGTAGTAAATTCAAATTTGATCCCTCATTTATGGCGCAGGGTTTCCGCCGGGAAGTTTGATTATATTGACACAATGAAAAGAATAGATAATATACATGTCGCAGAATCCTCCGACATAATAATAAAATACAACTGGAGAAAGTCTTAATGTCGCCTCTCAGTCGCCACACGAGTTGCAGTAATAAACTGAGTGGCGACCGAGGATCGCCACCGATTGGAAAGTGTTAAGTAACGAAGATTCACGCCCGCGATTATGACGCAAAAGGTAGATCTAACAATGGCTCTTAATTAGATTAATCCACGATGACCTTTTGATCAATTCCATGATCAGATATGTGGATACAGATTATGCATAGAGCCATTTAGCATTAATATGTTGCACAGACTGTCGCGAACTCAATCTTGAATAAAGTATCAACAGGATCTAAGCGGATGTCCTTGTGCCAATTGTATTATAGATTCATAGCAAAATGGAAAGTTAGTAAATTGGGTCAAAGCTCGGAGAGGTGCGAGAGATTCTTAAGAACCGTGTTTTAAGAGACGTGGGTAGAAGACATGTCAGCTATAGACACTTTCCTGTCGAGAAAGAATTCCCGTTGGAACAACAGAATAAGCGCAGTGCAAAAGAGAGACGATAAAAAGGATAAACACTACGTGCCATCGGCATGTAAGTACTTCAACGAGGATGATACTTGGACCAATGGAAGAAGAGGACTTATCGGGTCCTTTCCTGGAAGATAAGGAACCTAACTGTCTAGTGGAGAGTTAAAAGCAATGACGTAAATAGAGGCGGCCAATATTAGCTCGTGAGCTAGTATGGTACCGCCTTTATGCGCACGCGTTAGACTAAAAGGGGAGGAGTCTCACTAAGGACAGCCTTGTTGCGACGGGCATTAAACACATTATAACACAATATAGTAAAATTCTCAAAATGCATTATAGAACAGCAGCTCAGTGGAGAGTTAAATGCAATGACGTAAATAGAGGCGACCAATATTAGCTCGTGAGCTAGTATGCTATCCCCTTTATGCGCACGCGTTAGACTAATAGGGGAGGAGTCTCATTAAGGACAGCCTCGTTGCCATGGGCATTAAACACATTATAACATATTATAGTAAACTTCTATCATTCTAAAAATTGTAAATATGAATTATAAGGTACCAAGGAAGTTTGTGTGCCATGTTTCGGCTCAAAATGCATTATAGAACAGCACCTCAAGATAGAATTAAGAAGCAAGGGTGAACTCTCAAGGCATATGAGTTAATTTACATCTACTGTGTGTCCACGGTAAACACAGCTAATTAACTTCGAGTATTTAGCCCCAAGCCACGAGGTTTCTATATAAGGAGTTAACCAAAGAAACTTGACCGCGGTAACCTTACGATTATCTGATGACCTTTACTCGGATTAATGTTAACGTATATTTCAATTTTAAGAGTAAACGTTTAAAGCGTTAAATGTAATATAAGGTAACTTTGTATTTTATTCTATCCTTCCTAGCCATTTTTTATACCTAACCCTCCTAATATACTGGACACGGTTTTTTACTTATATATCATTGTTGTTATAAACAAAGTTGATTTATTTATATTTATATTCAAACTGATGGAAATACAGATAATGTTGGACACGTAGAGATAACGTTAGATGATGAAGATTTTCTTACCGAATTCAACTTCAAATACCTTCAGGGTTTTCTTCTTTTTCAAATTGAATCAGTCGCGACGCCTGGACATTGATCTTTGTCTTCATTACGAAGAGAAACACCCACGCTTCGTTTACCTCATCCATCTTTCTTGTATTTAAGGTGCTTAAACCCTTATTCCATTACATTTGAACTCAGTTAAGCCCTTTCCACGGGACTAATTACATTTACACATAATGGCATGAACTTTCTATCGATTCCGCGTTCCGTGGATCAAATGAACGATTTATTTTAAAAGTGGCCAAAGTCCATTTTCCCCGTAAAATCACGTTAACTTTTAACGCGTTATAAAGTAACTCTGTGCAACTATTATAAACGTTAACCTTTCAAAATAACGGCTTAAATATGTACATAATAGTTTACATTTCGGTTACTGAAATGTTGTTGACTCAAAACTGAAGAATAATTTAGAAAAACAAGTTAATTTAATTTGACATTATATTCCTTGTTTTTAATGAGTGAAACAATGCTCTTTTTAAGTTTTTACTGTTTTAATACTATAATCGTGTTATATGAGTCTCTTTAAAATCAGTAAGTTTTTCGTAGAGTTTCTCAGATTTTATGCATTAATACTTGTCTTTTGGAATGTTTAATAAATGTTTATGAATACAGATTTAATAGTGAATACTCATGAATCCTGCTCACGTAACATGATTCCCCATAAATATATGTTAACTCGTAGATTCGTATACAAAACGTATTTGTTATTCGTCGAAGATTCAGATTTCCCGATAAAGAGCTATACATTTTTTATTTCGACATCAAACAATCCCAGTGATTGGATTACACCACGTCGTAGACACGGAATGCATAACCAATTTCTAATCGGGTTAAGTTGACACAATGGACTGTTCGATTTTTCTGGGATTCGGCAAAAAGAAGATAAATTGTGACATGTCATTTTGCTTTTTACCAAGCCGTTGGAAAAGCGTTCTTTCTGCGATTCGAGTAAGAATTATGTCAAAGAAACGTCGGAATTAGGGTCCACATAATATGAGCCTGGAACGTTATGCGTTCAGCTAAGTCTTCGCTCAACTTTTAGCTCAATAAAGAAAACTCAATAAAGAAAACAATCTAATGTTCTACTAAAGCAGACTTAATTCTTAAATCACGTAATTCCTGTATTTTATTATTTCCCGCGTTGCACGAAGAATCGCGTTATTAGTCAACGGGAGTCTACTGTACACAAAGTGTGTCATCTAAAAACGAGAACGCTAGAACTTATGGGCATACCTAATAAAATGGAGCAACGCATTGTGAACCAACCCTAAGGTCTTGCTGGGTAGCTGTTGTTCCTTTGGATCAATTTGATCCGCTCTCTTGTAAAAGATGCCCTAAATATATAACATACAGGCGTCCAAGAGAGTACTAATTAAATCTCACCGGCAGCAAACAAGTTGGGGATCAGTATTAAGCCGGTCACGGATCCTTAATTACAGTCTTGGCGACACAATAAATTATCGCGGGAAAGTCGAGCCCTTCTTAAGCCGCATCTCCAAATATTCCTTTGGGACTAATTATCAGCTGTCTCTGAATGAGTTCAGATAACGTATCCCTTTTATTATCGATATTTGAACCCTTTGCACTCGGTGGCGACTCTCAGTCGCCATTCAGTTTATTGCGGCCCCTCGAGTGGCGATTGGGAGGCGATATTAAGGTTTTCTCAAGTTATAGTTTGTAGTTGAATGTTAGCCTTTTACACTCGGTGGCGACTCTCAGTCGCCATTCAGTTTATTGCGGCGATTCGAGAGGCGACTTTAAGGTTTCCTCAAGTTATAGTTTGTAATTGAAGGTTAGCCCTTTACACTTGGTGGCGACTCTCAGTCGCCATTCAGTTTATTGCGGCAACTCGAGTGGCGATTCGAGAGGCAACGTTAAGGTTTTCTCAAGTTATATTTTGTTATTGAACGTTAAATCACCAAAAAACTGGAGTAAATTTTAATGTCGGGCTCTAGAATTGCTGCAATAAAGTGAATGGCGACCGAGAGTCGCCTTTCGAGTGCAAAGGGTTACTAAACACAATGTTGGTACGCATGTAATCCACCAACGAGTGAAAAACAACATCGATATCCATTTTCATTAAAACTCTGACAATCATAATTAACAAATCGTGTTTTAAGTATCGTCGGAATATTATTAAATAAATATTTGCAATAAACCACCGAACAAAACGAAACGAAGCTTGATAAATCGTCGCTTAATTAATAACATTAATTAAGGACAGTCAGGAAGTAACGTCAAAGAGAGATAAAAAATGCAGCGTTCTGTTATCACTTCAAATAGATAAGAAACTACAGGAAGACTTTCGATGAATATTTCACTAGTTTCGGTTATAAAAGTTTGATTCCAAGCGTATCTTCATCAAAGAGGAATCGATACTCTTTATTTATTAACTAGGGAACTTGTGGACCTTTATTAAGCTCATTTACATATGTGTCGCAGTTTTGCTTTGTTCATAATTTGTCGGCATCCAGTACTTTATGTCCAATTTATGTGTTCCCGTGTATCCTACATATGTAGTAAATACATATCGATTTCCAGATTGCTAATGTTTCTGTTAAAGGCCGATATAGCACCGGCCACAATTGAATATTACGTTATAATAGCACCTCTATTACCTCAGCTAATTAGAGGACATAGAGCATGGATAATCGATACGCAGAGTGAAACAATAGTGTTCGATGTATCAGGAAATGATTGTCACATCAATAAGAATTATGGTTTGTTTTTGGAATTTCCAGGTTTCTTACCTTTTCTTGTTAATATAATATAATATAATATAATATAATATAATATCGGCATTACTCGTTGCATTATCAGAATCAGTTTTAACGGAACCTAATTAAATATTGAAATGCATATCAAGAAATGCAGCGGCATTGTTAAGCGAAGTCAACGATGTCGTTACGAGTTCCAAGCAGAGCCGTAAGAATTTTAGGGTCTTCCCATTTGATTTCGCAAGATTAAATGTCCCCGACGTGATCGTAACTCTTTTCCATCTTAAGCAATCTCGAAGGTACGTTCTTTTTATTGGCTGCTCCCTAACCTACAACCTACGGGGCAACTTACAATCGAACATAGACAGCAAGAGAATTTTTTCATTTCATGGAAATCCCTAGCATTTCAAACCAAACGTTTTTACCCGCATTTATAAAGTATAAAGACCATCCTGAATCACCGTGAGTGCCGTGGATCTCAATTAACCAATCAAATGGCTGACTGCTGTAATAAATCCTCTCAAAATGGTTGAACTTTACATTAATTTAGGTTAAACTATGCTTGAGCATCCAATATTTATTGGAAGTTACATTGGGTTTGTTACAGGTTTTGCACTCCGAATTCGCACTTTCTGGAAATCACATTCAACTTTTTGCACATCAAATTCACCCCTTCGCAGATCAAATCTATCATTTTGCAGATCAAGCTATTCTAGAAATTCGTTTTCTTAAGGTAACGTAATAAAAGTCAACTCCAATGTGACATAAAAGTAACATAAAACACTTATTAAACAGCAAAGATATTTACAAATTAAATGTTGGTAAATATTTTTCGCGTTGAATAAATATTTTGTAATAACTTAAGGGTGATTTTAAATTGCGAAAGGGTGAATTTCATTTGAAAACAGAACATTTCTATTCGATCAGCGAATCTCATTGACTTTTCGCTTTTGAACCGCGCGCGAAAAAACAGCAGCTCGAATCGTAATTTAATATCACGAGTCTTCGACATCCGGTGAAAAGTGATAGGTTCCCACGCAGCTTTCGGTCTGACTCATTAAAAATTCGTTCGATTGCGTTACTAATGCGGATCACGATCCCGCTAATGCAACGAGTGCAGCTGCGTATTCAGGTATGCCAACTTAAGAATACTTATTACGATTACTATATCGATTTTGCAACGAGAGTGCGACTGATATTAGTTTAAATGAATGCAATGAAACATTCGTGAGATTGTTGCCCGCAACATATTTGATATAACGAGGCACTTATACAACGCGGTTTCGATATAACGCGGTACTTATACAACGCGGTTTCGATATAACGCGGTACTTATGCAACGAGGTTTCGATATAACCCGGTACTTATGCAGCGCGATTTCGATATAACGCGGTACTTATGCAACGCGGTTTCGATATGACGCGATACTTATACAACGCGATCTCGATATTACGTAATATTTATACAACACGGTTGCGATATAATTATACAACCCGGTTTCCATACAACCCGGTTTCGATATAACCCGGTTCCCATACAACCCGGTTTCGATATAACCCGGTTTCCATACAACCCGGTTTCGATATAACCCGGTTTCCATACAACCCGGTTTCCATACAACCCGGTTTCGATATAACCCGGTTTCCATACAACCCGGTTTCCATACAACCCGGTTCCGATATAACGCGGTACTTATACAACACGGTTTCGATATAACGCGGTACTTATGCGCCGCGGTTTCGATATAACGCGGTACTTATGCGCCGCGGTTTCGATATAACGCGGTACTTATGCGCCGCGGTTTCGATATAACGCGGTACTTATGCAACGCGGTTTCGATATAACGCGGTACTTATGCGCCGCGGTTTCGATATAACGCGGTACTTATGCGCCGCGGTTTCGATATAACGCGATACTTATGCGCCGCGGTTTCGATACAACGCGGCACTTATACAACCCGGTTTCGATATAACGCGGTTCCGATATGACGCGATACTTATACAACACGGTTACGATATAATTATACAACCCGGTTCCCATACAACGCGGCACTTATACAACCCGGTTTCGATCTAACACAGCACTTATACTTTCTATTATACATTACATCTACTTACACTTACATTTACATTTTACTATTTTCACTTATATTGATTTTTATAACGCCACCTTTCTCTGAACCTAACCCCCTCCTGTTACCCAGCCATTTAACCCTCGCATAACGCGGTTCCATATATCAACGACATTTAGTTTATCGAGATAATTATCTGAAGCACTTGCTGTCAGGAAACTTGTAATACTTTCACTGCAAACTCCACCTTGGAAACCTCCGAACCGTACCGATATCATCTGTTATCGGTATAGTTGGTAAGCGTGTGGGTCCCGGTGGTATCGTATTGCTTGGAAATAGGAGCGCCGAAAGGAATAACTCGGACGGCTGGTTTTGACAATAAAATAGTTATGATTTATGAAGGTCGAACATTACGAGCACCATACCGGTGTACTGTCCTCCTTTTAAAGATTATTGAGGATAATTCGATTCAAGGGCACGACAAGTAACCACCTTGACACCATTTTCACTTGAAATTGATACGGAGGTTGAAGATATTATTTTCTAATGTTTCAATAGATTTTAATATACAGTTAACCCTCGTAAAACGCGGGAGTCGGGTGCCAGAAACAGAAAAAGTATCGTGTTATAGTTGAAAGGATTCAACTAAAATTTCAATATAAAGAACACAGAGTATCAGAATTTACTTATTATTGCTTTTTAACACGTTAAACGACATGTCGGGGACTAATGGGGACCCATGGGGTCCGACACTGAACTTTTCGTCTAGATGGCGCCACCTCTGAGTACCAACAGTATCAAAATAAAATAATACTCTGTAATTCATGTAGTATTAATAAATATGTTTGCACTTTTCTAATAAATTTGATTCAAACATTTTCAACAAAGATGAGGTTTCTCTTTGCATAACTTTTTGAAAATTTCATTAGAAAAGTTGAAATATATATTTTCTGCCTTTCAAATCGATTTGTTTCTTAAAAAGCATAAATGGCTGAAATATCTTTGTCAAAAACACTAAATTACCAGTTTATAAAAAGTTTCATGATTTATGAAAAGCTGAAAATTAATTGTCACTATATTAACAAAAAAACTATGAGCGAGTTGAGCCACACTGATAAGAAGTGTAAAGTGGCGAAGTTCATAGTGTTGAAACAACGGGAAGCTTTCTCCTGATTGGTCGCAGAGCCGTTGAAAGGGCTGGGATATCTAGATCAATTTTTTATGCTCCTGGATCAACCAGGTAAATGCTATCTGTTTAAATGTCTCTAGCGCCGCCTTAGCAACAATTTATCTACTGCGAATTATCTTCAATTTATCTTCCTTATAAATGAACTACTTCGGATAAGTAAGAACTAATTCAGATAATAAAATATGAACTATAAAGACATATCTGCCATCTTTTTCAAACATAGATCTGTTTTGATTTCAAATATATCTGATTTGAATGCATGAAGATAAATAAATTGTCGTATAATCTACCGGCTAATATATATTTAAAGCGCTTTTCCGGAAGTCCAATGACAAGTCTTAACAACTGTGGGTTCCGTAATCCAAGGAAAGTAAAGTCGAGTAAAACGTTCCGTTCGAAATTGAAAGCTTTCACGAAAATTTCCGGGTGCCGGAAGTAACATTAATTCCCTGAAAGCCACGAATTTCTGAAATCACTTTGGGTTTTATCTTCCATCGAGGACAGCGCACGTAATTGCGCGCAAAGAATTCGGAAGCGCCGCCATATTGGCAGGGCTGACAATTTCGTAGTATTTTATTCGTTCACAAAAGAGTCGGTTTTCAGAAAAAGTCCTGTGACACGGAAATAGATATATTTATTATATATCTATATTTATTAATATTCAAAATGCCGTCAATTTATAGTAAAAGTATCGTACGCCACGAAAATAAATGTTTCTTTGTTCACTGCATATTTTTATACCAAGTTTAACATTTTAATGTTGAATCTTTCGGTGAACAATAATATTTCTCGGTTATTATATTGTGATTATATTAAAATGCACATTATATTAATAACATATTATAATATAATATGTTATTATATTAAAATAGAATAAATGTGACCTTAATAGTCGTTAAATAATAATGAATTAAATAAAATAATAGACAAAGAATATAAAGAACATTGATAAAATCAGAATTCAATTTTAGGGAGAAAGGAAGTTCTAGGGATTTATAGTTCTCCGAATATGATTTATTTTCGTGTAACTTTATACAGACCTCCGGTTGACGGTAGCCAATCAGCTACTCGCGTTACCATAAATTTGGCAAATTGATTAATTTGATTAACTCTTTTATCGACATTCCTTTCGTTTTTTGAAAGTCTTCATTTCCGACATACACTTTGACAATGTATACTTTACGCTTAATTCGATAAAATACTGTTCGAATCGTTTAGAAAACGTTGGTAATCCTGATCATGTCTCGTAAATATCGAAGTATTTAATAATAACTTATCTTTGTTCTATGAATAATGATGTCTCCGACGCAATAAATAAGATGAATTATTAATATATATTATAATTATTAATAATAATATGCGTCGACGCTGCAAAATAATTGTCGTAATAATTACGCCGCCATCAAGGATATCCGCCATCTTGGATTATTACCAGGGTGGTAACCTTGTAAGCGGCATTTTTAACTAGACATCGACGGTAAAACAATTGTTTTAGTGTGCGCAAATGCATATGATAATGAAAAAATGATTATAAACAAGTAATGGCATTGTATTCTTTGCAGCAAACGCATTGCAAATGCTCATAACAATCTAATTTGTATATATATAATAATTTTGTATATGAATAATAATATTTATTTAACGTTAAACGTATTTACAATCGATTTCATGTGAAAGTGATTAGTGTAAAGCGATATGTAAATTCACCTTATTTATTGAGTCTTTCAATAAAAATTGTGATATAATTATGAATTATGGCATACGCGAATCAATCTTTCCTTAAACATCCCATCTGGAATTCGTTATTAAAAAACTTATATTTGGTTGACTCGTATTAAAATGAACTCGTAGTTCCACTTGGCACCAAACAAACATTTGAAATCTGGTGATATAAAGGCAGATAACCCTCGTTTAACGCGGGAGTTGGGTTACGGAGAAAGGTGGCGTTATAAAAATCCCGGTACGCGAGACTCGGATTACATAGACGCGTTATATCGAAGTCGCATTGTATGAGTGTTGTTTTATACGAGGATCGCCACAGTTTGTGAACCGCGTCATATCGAAACCGCGTTATATGGAAACCCCGTCGAGTAAGTATCGCGTTGTCTAAGTACCGCGTTATATTGAAACCCCGTTGTGTAAATACCGCGTTGTATGAGTATCGCGTTATATTGAAACCCCGTTGTTTAAGTACTGCGTTTTATTGAAACCCCGTTGTGTAAGTACCGCGTTATATGGAAACCCCTTCGTGTAAGTACCGCGTTATATTGAAACCCGGTTGTGGAGATACCGCGTTGTATGAGTATCGCGTTATATTGAAACCCCGTTGTGTAAGTACCGCCTTGTATGAGTACCGCGTTATATTGAAACCCCGTTGTGTAAGTACCCCGTTGTATGAGTACCGCGTTGTATGAGTACCGCGTTATATTGAAACCCCGTCGTATAAGTACCGCGTTATATTGAAATCGCGTTGTCTACGTACCGTGTTATATCGAAACCGCTTTGTACGAGGGTTACCTGTATTTAATTGTCAAAGTGACAGGCCGAAGGATTCTATGTATCGCGAAAATATAGATTTCTTGTATTTCTTGTAATAATTATTTACATCTATGAAAAATATGTATTGTATATTCTTATAACTATACTATCTCTGTTATTTATTGAATTCGTTAAAATCGCTTGAAGCTGCCGTCGAAAGTGTGGCGTTTCTCAGAATTCTCATTTTCTACGAAGATGTTCCAGTTTCATATAATTTGATTTATTTATTAATTCACTGAAACACACATTATTTCAATGTGTTAACCTTTCAATCAGAACTCTTTTTTTAGATAGAATTGGAAAATAGACTTCTCGTATTGGTCTCTTTTAAAAAATAGACTTCTAAGCGAAGATTTCTACGATCCTGATAAGTCGAGATTCAAAAACATCTCGTTTGCACAAAAAATCACGCACGCAAAAGAAAGATATGCTTTGCAATTATATACAGTGAGTATAATAATGGATGAACGACCGCCGTATTTGTTTAATGTAAGACAACAATACGGAGGATAAAAGATGGACGAATGACCGCCATATTGGTTTACTGTTTATCATATTTATCAATTCCCATTGATTGAAAATGCGGGCCAAACAACGATTGTTGTAATTAGATTTGGCAAAATTGCAATGTCGATTAATTCACTAGACTCGAAAGAACGCTCGCGAGCTACGCGCGAATCTAAGTTATATTTATACTCCGAGAATAAAGTTTCTTTTTGGTCTGAAGATAAACTACTACCCGCATCGATGTTTTATTGGGTTGGCAAGAATGTTTGCTCGGATATTAAAAGCTTTGTAAAAGATAGGATAATGTTATAAGTCAAAATGGATAATACATTATTGTATAAGGAAAAATGGACAAAATATATGGAATTGAATAAAAATCACTTTCTATTGAAAAGTTCAAAACCGCACCAACTTTTTAGCCAACCCAGTACTTACGACTATATATAGAAGGTCCCGTCGTTAATGAATTTGGATCCAATATAAGTGAGCCAAGTTTCAAACACTACCTTGATAAAACACGCTTATGTAAACAACCTACTATTTGGTCTTAAAACGTTATCTTACTGAATTAATCGCATTTCCCTACGTACTTATTATTAATTAGCGTCCTACTGCTACTAACGACTTGTAGCTTAATGACGAGGGAAAGTCGACGAGTTTAATCGCAAACTTTCCACCCCGAAGTATATCTCAATCATAATCAAATAAATGAACATTTGCAAACTACAAAACATTCTGTTAACCCACTCAACAAAGTAAAGTTTCTTTGTTTAACTTCGAAAGTACCGTTTTAGTGACAGACGGGAATTCAAAAAATCCGCGCGAAACCCAGCACAATGGCGCTGGTCGTCTTTCGTTAATTCTATTCTTTTACTTCGTCTTTACTCATAGATACCGAGTACGTTTACTTCCTTCTCCTTCTTTTTAATGTCACTGATCGCACTTCAAATGATCGTATAAAAAATGATATTTATTAAACGTATGGTTTTTTATTGCCTTTTAAAAACGGGAAGTGGAAGTTTCTTGCTATATCCGCGGCCATGTTTCTACGTGGAACAAGAGAACCGCGATCGCGGCGTCCGCCACTTAACCCATTGACTGCCACGCAAATTTAGCGCGTCTTGCCCTGGGCGCCACGGTTTTATTTTAAAGGAAACATCAAGTTTTACAAAATATAATAATATTAAGTTACTGATAAAATATTGCAATGGCATTTACAGTATTTTTATTGAAAAACAAAACAGTACGAGATAACTCGTAGCTGGCGTCACAAAATAAGACTTCTATGCTGGTGCCACGTACGAGTTATTAGACGCTTACTACGAGACATCTCGTAGTTGGCAGTCAATGGGTTAAACGGTTAAAGTTAACCGGAAGTCCGAGTGTTTTGTCGTCAGAGATAGTAGGTAACGTCAGGTCGATAGCCGAGGACGTTGCACTGGGATACCAATCGTCCAAAAATAAACTCGATGACTAGACACGAATATCGTACTCCGTCGTGCATAGAAACTCTTATCAGGAAATGCAATCTTTCTCCGTGACTGAACGTGATTGGCTTACGAATTGTTGTTCATTATAATATCTAAATATATAAACTTTACATTGTCATCCAGTAATAACGAAGCAATATTCCCGTGGAGTATTGTCTGATAGAATCAATGCCAACTGAATTAGTTACTCAGAAATGAATCAATTATTAATTCGTTACAACGCGTTATTAATTTGTAAAGAAAAGTAAGTTACAAATAAAGTATAACATTTCGAGTTACACCGCGCGTTATTGTTTCATAAGTGACAATCGAGTCAAGTATTATTAAATAATTGATTACTTTCAAAAATGTCAAGTTTCGAATTCGTATTAATTTTAATACGAAATTCATTTCCGAAATAAAGGAAGATCTTATTTGTCTTCCCATAAACTCGCAGCGTGAAATCATTCAGTAAGATAACGTTAGTGAAAACAATTTACCTTCAACCCTTCTAATTGCCACGATTCCGACGAATCCGTAAACATCTTATTGTTCGTGCATTGTTTACTCGTTTAATTACGTTATCGATAAAGTCTTACACGTTAATTACTTTTATATTACAATATTTCAGTTGTATGAAATTCAAATCAAGCATTATTCGTTATATCGGAAAAGCTTATAAATCCATTGTTAGAATAAAAGGATGTAAAACGAAAAATACCAAACCTGCTCGGTGCTCCGTAAATTCCCAGAATTCTTCGAGATCGTGAAATATTACATTTTTAATAAATAAATAAATATCATTGCAACGGAAGTTGCAACTCTCCGTAGATCCATTGCTATGATATTTTCTTTATATTAAATATCCAAATATCCTATAATTTGTCACCCTTTCTCCTCGAAAGACGACTCTCAGTCGTCACTCAGTTAACACTCACATAGATGAGAGTCGTCTTTCGAGCGCAAAAGGGTTAATTGCTAATATTGAATGCAATAATATCGAAATATATCGAACATCATAATATCACGATCTACACGCAAGTAGCTTTATATCCCAAAACGACATCCGGCGTTTTACTACAGGAAGGTCGATCGAAATGATAAACAGTGTTATTCTTCTCCCGGATAACACATTTCGCGAATATCTCCTGTCTTTCTGAATCCATGTTCTTCTTCTGCTCTTTCTGCGTAAACCTACCACCTTCCATCTTCTCTGTATTGGTAGCACTGAGCCGTCTATCTTTATGCAGACTTCTTCCACCGAGTTCTTCCTCCTTTCCCAAGATATTACAGACACTTACACGTCTTTCTTTCAACAGTGACTTGCCAAGCAAAGGACTTGGCCTCGCAAGAACATCCATCCTGTCAAAATGGCAGATGCTACTACCACGTTCCCTCTGCAGAGGGCGCACCAGGACATCAGTCCTGTCAAATTGACAGAAACTCATGCCACGATCCTTTTGCAACGGTCTAGCAACATCCATCCTGTCATATTGGCATACACTCATACCGCGATCCCTTTGCATTGGTCTGCCAACTATATCCATCCTATCAAACTGGCAGATACCCATACCACGTTCACGTTGATTGGCTAACGCCTCGCACCGTTCAAACTGACAGACGTTCATTGGTCTTTCGTACTGAAGAAGCGTCGCAGTTTCATTGGACGCCATCAGAGGTCGTGGAGTACTTGTTTCTTCTTCCACAGCATCTTCCGGAACGATGCAATCCGCGAGGACCAAAGATTGTAGATCAAAAGCACTTTTCGTACGTCTTGGTGTATCCTGGTAATATGGAAGTAAGGATGTACTGGAACCAACGAACACGCTGTTCTGCCTTGGCCGTGTCAGACCACCGGAAGTGCAACTGGATGGATGTACCACCGGATGTTCTGCGCAGTGGATGTTGAATTTGGAATACGTCCGATGCTGCGAACAGAAGCAAGCGACTGGTGCTTTAGTTCCGTTCTCGGTGACTCTTCGATTCGAAGTTTATCGTTATTTTAAGTCTTTCTCAGTCTATTTATTGCAGAATTATTAATTTAATTCATACGTATATCAATCGAGTATGATTGTTCTGTGTTTTGCATTTTTTTTAAATTTATCTTTGCAGAAAAAATAGATGATTTTGATTAATTGATTTTGATCTTGATAGATAAACGGGACACAAATTTTAATGATATTTATATTCCTCCGTCTCATGTTATTGCTGTTATAATCGTGGTTATGATTTATGTGAAATCAAGCTTTCCTATAAACTTGTTTTTACAAGCTATTGAAATAAAAATCAAATTCAAACCCTGTACAAATACTAACAATAATAAGTCATAATTACTAATAATACCAGATTTAATTAAAGCTATACACCGGAATTAAAATGGCGGAGCGCGTGCAAACAATCCGGCAACCTTGAAACTGATTAGTCAGCCGGTACGCGACCATCCAATCTCGAAATTGAAGATAATCCTGGATTAGTTTGATTTCGACTATAATTTCAACGGCTGAAATTACCATACAAATACAGTCGGAACGCGATCAAAGTCACAATGCTTGAAACCAAATCCACGGAGAACTCATAATGTTACAAATATCTGTTTGATTAAAGCACTTCGTGCAATCAGAATAATGAATCGTTAATCGTCGCAGATATTTAATCCTTTACCTCGGAAGTTCTTCCAAAAACCACACGAATACGTTTTAAAGTAAAAATCACTTTTTAAACGCGCCACTCAAAAATAATTCCGACCAATACGATTACAAAGACTTAACTAATTCAGTAATTAAAATCGTCCCGTTTCGTTGGCCAGCTTGTATTACAACGTACACGGTACTTCATGCAACAATGTTTCACGCAGCTTCCGTAATTTGTATTCTAATAATTAATCCGCCATCTTGAATTTACAATGTATCCATTTATTACTGGAATATGATTCGTAGCTACTTATCCGCAACAATTCGGTGCGAATACAATAATTGCAACGGTACTCGTACAACACGAAGAGCTTGCGGGTTTCCTAGAATATCAGGAAAGCCGTATAATTAAGCGCAACGAAGCGAATGCGGAATTGGACGGACCGGATTGGCCCAGCGTGCCGCACGAGTTTTACGTTGCACAGCCTGGAAACGAGGTCGCCCGTATTTTATTCGGTATTCATGCCGTTCCTTTTGTTGTCACTGCTGGGAGATGCGTTAACTGAGAGATAAAAGGGCAATCAAATTTACTGGCGGATCACCGATAGTCCGAAACGATGAAAACTAAAAATGGCAAGATTTATAACCAGCCAGAGAAAAATGTCCCCAGGAATCTGTTTGGAGACCAATTAACCCGTTCAGTTTTATTCGGTTTCAATTCGTACGTAATCGAGGGGAAGCATTGTTCGTATCAATTTCGTGTTAAATAACGAGCAACAAGTTTGTTTAATTGTTACTTTTAAGACGAGTTTGGATTGATTATTATATGTTTATTGGAATAATTGTATTAGTGTTATTATCACTATTTTACTATATTACTATTAAATTAATACTGGAGTCATTTACTTTATACAACTATATTACTATTATATTCATTAGCGCGATGATATGTATATTTAATTGTAACTTTTAAAACGAATTTGGATTGATTATTATATTTTTATCGGAATAATTGTATTAGTGTTATTACCACTTTTACTATATTACTATTAAATTAATACTGGAGTCATTTACTTTATACAACTATATTACTATTATATTAATTAGCGCGATGATATGTATATTTAATTGTAACTTTGTAAATGTAGTTCGATTAACAATAACATTTTCATTGGCATAATTGTATCAGTATTATTATAACCCTTTAAGGTTTATTCGTTGGGGATTAAGAAAGCATACATTCGACATTGAATTCGCATGAATTAAATCAAATTAAAGATTAAAGTCTTTAATATTAAATAACCCTTTGAATGCGACGTGTTTATTTGACAGTAGTTGCCACGAAATTGTGTCGATAAAAATAAGAAACATAAGATCGATTGTTATGTGACACATAACAGTATGTTTCATATTGTATGAATTTACTAAAAAAGTAAAAAAAGTAAAACTACTAAAAAGTTTACTAAAACGACATTTTACATATACCGTTATATATTATATATTAATATGTACTATATAGTTTGTAGGCGGCTATTTATAAGGCCAAGATTTCTTTTAAATTCTTGGCCTTATAAATAGCCGCCTAAAAACTATATAGTACATATTAACAATATTTCGGCCAACCTTAACATTCAAGAAAATTAATTATATTATATATTATATATTACATCTTATATACCAGAAACAAATAGAACAAGATTAAATACCTTTCGCAACCCGCCTCGAGGGAACCCAAATTAAGTGGAACAAGCTAATCGAATGATCAAATGCAAATGGCGGATGATTTGCATATCAGCTGCAGCGCCGGTAACTGCACCATGATATCTCGTGGCGGCAAGGCATTAAATCGTTCGTAATCGAGAGGCGACTCTCAGTCGCCACTTAGTTTATTGCGGCTATAGAGATACGATGTTAAGGTTTACGTACCTGCAGTGAGTTCTGATCAACTATGGCGCAACTCGGTCTGTGCTGTTGTTGAAACTTCGGCTGATACGGTTCCAACATGCGGATCTTTCCCCATCGATTAAAAAACAACGCGATCGCAGCCACCCAAAGGATCAGGACGAACACTACGATCAAAGCCTCCTCTGTTCTGACCACCACTGTACCTGGTGCCGGAAGTCCTATTGCAAAATTGATTTTGTGTCGGTTTCCATTGTAACAAACTGTTTGTCATGTTCTCTTCTGTTAAGTCTTTTTTTCACAGCAATTGTGAACGTCGAATGATAGATATACTGGGTGTCCATTATTCAAATCCACGTGAACATATACACTGCCAGCCATAAGTTTAGGATCACTTACTATCGTCAAGTAAATTATGAAATGTCGTCTATAAAATGGAAGGGGATACTTTTCTTTGAGTATATCTGTAGGTGATGTACGTTGATATTATAAGATAGAAGAGTCGTATCAATTTCGTATATTTGATTCTATATTAATTATACATTTCGCTTGATACGCGATTCGTCGAAGTATCCCCCTTTTTTCATTATTGCTATTTTACATATTCCTGACATACCCCGACAAGTTTGCGTAATGTTTCTCGCTGCATAGTTCGCCAACCTTCTTGTAGTAAAGTCATTTCTTGCGGGGAAACTAAAAACCGAGCGATAGCAATAAACGGAGCCGAACGATTTTAAAGGTAACACAATCTTATTACACCCGGGTGCCAATACAATATGTGTCTGCATGGCAAGGAAATAGTTTAATATTAATGGTGAAATTGTAAAATGGACAATGGTTTTATATTCTATTTACTTTTAATGTTCACTCGAACGTTTCAAGTAAACGTTAGAATGAAGACAAAGCAAGTAATCCGAACCTTTGGCCAGCAGGGTATGCGGTATCCGGGTTTCAGGATTAATATTTCATATTTCACACTTCTTGAAATAATGAAGCCGCTCAAATACATTCACTTTGGACAAATCGGCTGATATTAAAGAAATTAGAATCACTTTCCTTTCCGTCGTCGTTTGAAAGGAAGAGTAATGTAAAACCGATCCGTGATACGTAAGAAGATAATTCGAACTTTTATACAAATTCATTCATTTCCACCGTAAAAGACAAAGGATTTCGAAGCGGAGTTTAAAAAGCCAATTATCCAACAGCTCTTTTGTTATTTCACAGTTCCCGGCGAGAAAACGAAATGAACGACGTATCTCATTACTCGAAAACGGGAAGTTTAATTCATTCGTATCCAACTTGGAACCACTGAAAACCCGTTTCCCCGCCGAGTTCCGCTAGAATCAGCTTCGCAAATGTTTATTCTATTTAAGTACTTTTCTTCATTTAACTTCGGCAGATTATTAAAGTCACTGCGATTTTAAACAGAACATGGTTCGTCGCTGGATTTAAGTCGATAAAGTAATTACCCTCGAAAACCAATACTTAAAAACAATTCTATTATATAAATGAAAATATCAATCATTTCAAATCAAAAGATACTATAAAAGAATTATAATTAATTCCATAATACTTTCATGAATCATGCGATTAAAGCCCGACAAAGTAAATCAAAAATGTAGAGTGACATTCTTCCGTACGGAGTTTCATTTCCAAGTAAATCGTTGGTGAAGATTCGTCGAGTATTCCTACACTTAGAAGCCATTGATGTGTTGCCGGCACACGCGCCTACGTGAGAAGCATATCCGTGTACTTCGGATTACTGTAAGTCACCCATATCGACCGAATAACAAAGACCCGAGAGTTTCACTCAGAAATAATAACAAGCCATGACACCGACGATGTTTCTGACAACAAACGCAAGAAAAACTGGTCTACAGTCTAGCCAACTCTACGGGTACTCGTCGAATCTTCAACAACGATTTATCTAGAAATGAAGCTCCGTAGAAAAAATTGTTACCCTACATTATCGACTTACTTCTTCACGTAGATTCAATCGCATTCAGTTTGTGCAACCAGTTTGGAAACACCCTGTATAACTATATATCAATTGAAAATACTTTGATGCCAGTGATCCCAACTTTTAAGAAAAACAGGGAAGAAGTTATTCAATAAATACAAGGATAACAACGTAACTAATAGATGCCACGAGCCTCGAGCCAAAATGAATTATTTGGGGACCCTGATCTTCTTGATCTCTTGATACATTTCTCGGTTTACAATGTTGGCGGGAATGGAGACATGGGAGGACGTTAAAGTTTCGGGTCGAGAAACAATGGGGATTCGTGTCTCTTGGGTTCGATGAAGCTTAGAACTCACCATCGGGATAGGTCGAATTGATTTCGACCGTGGCATCCAATTCTGATGGCAGCACATCATCCGGAGCTTCCTCCAGCTCCAACTCAATCTTTGTCACGTCACCTGAACAAAGCAGAATAACGAGTTCCGGTTCGCATGAACCGTATATTGTACTCCTGCGAATATGCCCTAAGGTGTGTATCAGTTGTTTTTATTGAAAAGTTACTTTTATGGCCAATTCCAGGAAACAGTTATAGTTGAAACTATAACTAGCGCAGTTCCCACTGCCTTTCCTTCCCGGCACTGCTTTATGCCCAACTTCGGTGACGTCACAGTGGAACTAAGCCAATAGCGTGCTCGGAAAAAGGAATGGTGGTGGGAAGCTGCGCGTAACGGACGAAAACTCGTACGAGTTGCGCTCCACTAACAGAACTCCTCAGGGTAGGTTAGGAATGTGATTACGAAGCTGTTCGAAGATTATGGAAATATTTTTAATCGTATATTATTGGATGAAGGAAACTTGAGAAATATAGAAAACTGAATATAAATTGTTTTCTAGTTATATGTTAAAAATTGCACGAGCTTTTTGGCTAACTCAAGTAGGATTAACTCTTTGACTGGAAATCGAAACCTGTTTGTGTTTTATCATTTTTCGAGGAACAAATTGCAGGAGGTTTTGAAGAAAATGGCGGAGGGTGGTGAAATTAGGGAGACCGTGATTCGCAGAGTTCAAAGGGGGGGAAGTCTCGGGGTGAATGGTAACGGGAACTTTTTTAATGAGAATGTTACACGGATATTAGTCTTCGTAACAGCTTCTTATGAAATTTTCATGGAAACCGTTATTTCAATTGATAAATGTCCGCGTGTAATGGCAAAACTTTCTGACAGTAATAACCCGGCAATTAAACGCTCGTAAAACTTTCAATCAGTTATGAAATATGACGAAGAAATGAGGTACTCTCATTGTGGAATTTCGATTAAATCGCCCTAAGTTTGCAAGTTTTTCATTGGACGCAAAGAATTTAATGAGAAGACGACGCAGATGTGTACAAGCATTTTATGCGAGGCTCAGAAGTAACAGACATTTTTAATAAAAAATCAAAGAACGACAAGGGATAATAAAAGAAAGTTTGTTTCCTCTAATCGCGCTAATTCTCGGTAGACTGAGACAAACGGATTTGAATTACGCGCGCCGGAAGTGAAGCCACGAAACTTTAAGCGTCAATATTTCGTAAACGGCGCCGAGTATTAAAATCCGGTAAAAAGCTAATCGACTTGTTTTTTCATAAGCATTCTACATACATTTAACACTAAAACTACCAAAGCAATCAAAATGACGGGTCCTCGGAATATAATAAAAATATTCAAATTGATAACGTTTCATTTTCTGAAATCTTTCGCGGTTGACGCTGCACAATGCAAATAAATAAATGAATTCATTTATTTCTTCCATCCATTCTTTTTTAAGGACGTACATATAAATATACAAATATAGCTGAATATATCGGTAGTTTTAGTGTTTTGTAATAATTTAATCTTTTAGTCAGATAAAGTTAGGTTAATGAAGGTTAACGGAGATCAAATTAAAGTTTAATTCCAGCTTTTCTATCCGGAATAATAATGAGATTATTAGTGTAAAATAAATTTATTGCGATGCAACGGTAGATAGTGTTAATATTCTGAATGTTGGTTTTCATTATGGTGTACCAGATATATATATATATATATATATTTGAAGGAGCATCGAATGATATTGATCAGTAATAAATACTTATTCTAAAAGACTTAAGAGACAATATTATGAAAGAGAAAGTATTTCCGGAAGTGTGAAAGTATATTTACCGCTGATATTCGAATCCTGCTGTTTGTTTGGTGATATTGTGACATGGCGATGTCTTCGAAGTTGATTACTTCCCTCCACACTGAGAGCTTTCCTGCCAAGTTTCTCTGAAACAAAAGAAACAAAATCATTAACATCACACATACAAATTTACCCAAGAAAATACATTATTAAAGATACCGAAAATATGTATAAAAAAGCGATTAAAGCAGACAAAATGACGGGTCCGCAATACTTAATAGAAATATTCAAATACATAACATTTCATTATCTAAGATTTCCTGCCGTTTATGTTACATAATAATTATAATAAAATCGATTAATATATTCTTGCTATCCATTCTCATTTTTGGGGCACACAAGATAAATGACAAAACATAGCTGTCGGTGGTTTTAGCGTTAACCAATGGAAACAAGTAAACAAAGTATATAACTCGTCTCTGAACGAGTAGTTCTACATATATTTATGTAGAGTATTTTTATCAAAGTATGTCATTGCTACTATCAGGCGGACAAAGAGAAAGTAGGAAATAGATATATAAAAAGAGGCGTTGACCGAGTTCAAAGAGAAAGATTGTTCATGTCAAAATACGAGCTTCTGGAGACATCAAGCTTTTTATAAATTATTCAACGCAACCCATTCGCTGTCTGCGAGCCAACATATCGTTAGAACCAGAATACGTCGCGCGATGTACACTCGAGTCTTAAGTCACGTGACACTTACTGGTTTTATTTTGATCTTGAAATTAACGCTGTTAAACATCCGAAATATGAATCCAAACGATTATCTATTTATTCCTAGAATTAAATATGATTTCTGATTGTTAATTGAAATATTGAAACACATGTATACAAGGTTTGAAGTTTTCGGTTTAATATTGCAATTATGCTTCTGCATAATAAATTATAACTAGAAATTATACTTCTGCAAAATATGAAATAAGCAGTTTATGGAAAGTTTCATTGCTTTTGAGTAGCTGAAAATGAAGGGTCATAGTAGCCAGAAATAGTAAACGGGTTAAGTTTGGCAGGGTTGCAATGATTTGCAACACTCCCTAGTGTCTTACTTCCTGCATTTCTGCGTAGGATCGTTGGCAACCCTGGTTTCCTCTACGAAACGAAGCCCTAGCATGGTTATAATTCGTTTCCGCGCCTCTTGTGAACTACGTTTTAGCTTCCCTTCCCGAACTTTCCCCGCGGACAAACGGGATTTACAACACATGGAAATTGTCACTTCTCTCGCGGATTCTAATTCTGATTTCTTTCCAAGGATTTGACTGAATTAAGAAAATGTTTTATATGAGGGTAAAATATAATTCTCATGTTAAACTGTGGTTTTATATTATAAGCGGGTTATATCAAACCGCGTATAATCGAAACCGGCTTATACAAAAACTGTGTTATAGCGAAACCGCATTATATCGGAACTGCATTGTATCGGAACCGCGTTGTATCGGAACCGCGTTATATTGGAACCGTGTTATATCGGAACCGCGGTATATCGGAACCGCGCTTTATCGGAACCGCGTTCCATCTAAACCGCGTTATATCGGAACCGCGTTATATCGAAAATCAACTTGATATTTGAACTGCTTCCGTAGTTCCTGTTATAAGACACGCATTTTCTTGTAAACGAAATGTAACGCGAATATACATCGCCCCCAGATAAGGCAGATATCTCATCGCAACGAAACGACTCGAAGAAAACATCTCCTCGGTTTGTGTACCGAAGTTGAATGGAAAAGGACATCGATAGAACTCCAAGGGAGACGATATCCTGATGTAATTATCCTTTCCTCATCCTTCCTCCGACACGAGCTTGCTGCTTTTTATCTGCTGTCTGCGAAGCTTTTAACGGTAAGCACGTCTCCTCTTGGAAACACGAAACCGCCAGGCTTCTTCGAAGACTTCTATTCGCACAGCTCATTGGACTCCAATCCTTATCGAAAACCAGGAAATCGTAACCCTTTTGGAACTTGATTGGAGAATTAAAATGGCATTGTACTTCCACTTGTTTACTAGTGGATTAATGTTCCTCGAACTTCTCCGCTTTTTCTTGATTACTTTGGCAAGGAAACAAAACAAATACTTTGTTGGAATTAATAATTAATAATGTTAGTAGCTTAGCTTTCAGGCTTCCGGGAGTAGCACTGTTCTATGACTTGATGGCTTCCGGATTTGCTTTGCGCTTCATTATGAACTTCAATTAAACAAACTTAATTAGATGAAATCATTATATTAACAAAATCAATCTATAATTCAATCAAACAAATAATCAACGAATATAATCTATAAATATGCCTCGTATAACGCGTCACAACTCCGATAAAATTTAAAGGGTATTTAACACTAGAACTACCAAAACGATCAAAGTGACTAGTCTGCCATTTTTAGTGAACTGATTCGAATATACCAGGGCGCATGGTTTAACGCAAATAATTGAATCCATTAATTAAATTTAATCCTTCAATCATAATTTATATATCAATAATTATGTAAGCATAACTATGTACATGTTCGGTAGTCCTAGTGTTAATCAACAACCTGGAGATTAGATCATAAAATACACACTTAATACAGGGGATATCCTGATTCAATAAACAATCAATTAATTGTCTCGCAAAACGGTCTCCTTGAATCGATATTATCTAACTAATATTACGTCAATAGCTTTTACGTAACGAAATGCCTGCAAAAACGTGGAGATTTATTAATAGCACTTTCACGAAGGACTCAAACGTGTCCTCAAGATAATGTCTTTAGATTCCATATAAACCGGAAAAAGTTCGTGCATGTTTTTCGTGCGGTATTCAAACTAAATTACTTTTTATTATTCGCAACATTAAACTGATTCCGGGGTCTAAAAGGAATGTAATGCGTTGGGATGAGATAGAAATTTGTGAGATCCTGTCACTCGGATATCCTCAGCATCAATGCTCCTTTAAGGATCAACATAAAGGGGAGAAATATTTGATGGATTTCCATCCTTTTTCCTCCCCCGGTAATTTCATTTTCCAAATGTTCGAGCTAAATTATTCAGAACATTCCAAACCCATCTAATAAACCTTCGAAGTAAACATCAGTGATGGTCCGAGTAATAACCTTCTACAGTGTGTGTAAGATGTACAGTCGAGTCTCTTTTCTTGCGTACATATCTTTTTAATGCGGTTTTGAATTTATACCGTGAAGCAAGAAAGCAATAAAAAATAAGTAATGAAAGGAATCTAGAAAGTTTTAACGGCGTAACGCGCTTATCTATTTATTTTCGTCCGTTCGCGGTTTCGGTGTAACGCGGTTCTGATATAACGCGGTTTCGATGGAACGCGTTTCCAACATAACGCAGTTTGGATGGAACGCGGTTCCGATATAACGCGGTTTCGATGGAACGCGGTTCCGATATAACGCGGTTTCGATGGAACGCGGTTCCGATATAACGCGGTTTCCATTGAGCGCGGTTCCAACATAACGCGGTTTGGATGGAACGCGGTTCCGATATAACGCGGTTCCGATATAACGCGGTTCCGATATAAAGCGGTTTCGATATAACGCGGTGCCGATATATCGCGGTTCCGATATAAAGCGGTTTCGATATAACGCGGTTCCGATATAACGCGGTTCCGATAAAGCGCGGTTCCGATATAACGCGGTTCCGATAAAGCGCGGTTCCGATAAAGCGCGGTTCCGATATAACGCGGTTCCGATAAAGCGCGGTTCCGATAAAGCGCGGTTCCGATATAACGCGGTTTGGATGGAACGCGGTTCCGATAAAGCGCGGTTCCGATATAACGCGGTTTGGATGGAACGCGGTTCCGATAAAGCGCGGTTCCGATATAACGCGGTTCCAATATAACGCGGTTCCGATATAAAGCGGTTCCGATATAACGCGGTTCCGATAAAGCGCGGTTCCGATATAACGCGGTTTGGATGGAACGCGGTTCCGATAAAGCGCGGTTCCGATATAACGCGGTTCCGATAAAGCGCGGTTCCGATAAAGCGCGGTTCTGATATAACACGGTTCCGATATAACACGGTTCCGAAAAACGCGGTTCCGATGTAACGCGGTTTCGATATATCGCTCATCCATTTATTATCGTTCTTTCTATGTTTTTCTTCTGGAAAATAAGAGAGAAGAGAATACTTCCCACACACAAATAAAGCTTTCCTCGTTCGAATGTTAAATCTTTTTATGTATAACATCTACATCATATCTTGTACATTTTTGTATGCAGTTGTCTGTGGAACGTATCTACCGCATAAAAAGAGAATCGACTGTATTCGTACAGCAGCGAATTTGAACAACACCCTCGTAGAACTTTGTTTATTTAAAACATTTCAACAAACAAGTGGTATGTACATCCTAGACATCTTCGGAATGAATTTCGTAAGAAAAGATATAAAGAGTGAAGACCTGCTGGCAGATAATGATTTCCTGATCCTTCGCCGCAGGACCTTCATTATTGTCTCCCTAATAAACTGTTTTATAAGTCGGCATTAAGCTGGCTTAATCGCGAATCACGTTCCCCTTCGCGGGTCATAAATTCATCACGTCCTTTATAAAGGAAATATACAGTGATGGTTTTTTAATATAAAAAGAAATGGCGCTTTACGAAGGACGTTATTGAAATCGTTCCGCTTTAACGAGGATCGATCGGATCCTATGGGAAATTGCATGCTTGGGGTTCATTGATTTCTGGTTAACAATGGAATTGATAATATAATATCATATTGCTTTTATAATGTGTACATTGTACATTCGAGTCTCTTTTTATGCGGTAGATGTGTCCCATAGAATTTGGCATAAAAACATGCCTTCCGTACTATACCGTATATGTACCTTCAAAAATTGTCAAAAAATCAAAGTCGCTAATTTCGCTCCTAGATGATTCAAATTGATGCTAGATGATGCCTAATGATGTTCTAGGACCGTTTTGGGTCGAAAGAAGTGGTTTAAAAATTGTTTTAAGCAAAAAATGGGTCGACCCAAAATCGAAAAAATGTGAAGGGGTATACCTTCAAAAATGGTCAAAAATTAAAACTCGCCAAAATCAATTCTAACTGACCCAAATCGATGGTAAACGATGTATAAACATATTCTAGGGCGATTTTGGGTCGAAAGAAGCGGTTAAAAAATTTTTATTGGTCAAAATGGGTCGAATCAAAGTCGAAAAAATGTGAAGGGGTATACCTTCAAAAATTGTCAAAAATTAAAACTCGCCAAAATCAATTCTAACTGACCCAAATCGATGGTAAACGATGTATAAACATATTCTAGGACGATTTTGGGTCGAAAGAAGCGGTTAAAAAATTTTTATTGGTCAAAATGGGTCGAATCAAAGTCGAAAAAATGTGAAGGGGTATACCTTCAAAAATTCTCAAAAATTAAAACTCGCCAAAATCAATTCTAACTGACCCAAATCGATGGTAAACGATGTATAAACATATTCTAGGACGATTTTGGGTCGAAAGAAGCGGTTAAAAAATTTTTATTGGTCAAAATGGGTCGAATCAAAGTCGAAAAAATGTGAAGGGGTATACCTTCAAAAATTCTCAAAAATTAAAAGTCGCCAGAATCGCTCCTAGATGGTCCAAATCGATGGTATATGGTGTATAAACATGTTCTAGGATGATTTTGGGTCGGAAGAAGCGGTTAAAAAATTTTTTTGAGCAAAAAATGGGTCATCCGAAATCGCAAAAATGTGAAGGGGTATACCTTCAAAAATTCTCAAAAATTGAAAGTCGCCAAAATCGCTCCTAGATGGTCCAAATCGATGGTATATGATGTATAAACATATTCTAGGATGATTTTGGGTCGGAAGAAGCGGTTACAAAATTTTTTTGAGCAAAAAATGGGTCGACCCAAAATCGCAAAAATGTGAAGGGGTATACCTTCAAAAATTCTCAAAAATTAAAAGTCGCCAAAATCGCTTCTAGATGACACAAACCGACGGTATATGGCGTATAAACATATTCTAGGATGATTTTGGGTCAGAAGAAGCGGTTTAAAAATTTTTTTAAGCAAAAAATGGGTCGACCCAAAATCGCAAAAATGTGAAGGGGTATACCTTCAAAAATCGTCAAAAATTAAAAGTCTCCAAAATCGTTTCTAAATGACCTAAATCTCTTATAAATTATACCTAAACATGTTCTGCAATGATTTTCAATCGAAACAAGTCCAGCAAAAATGTCTTTCGGTCGAAGAATGGGTCGTGCCATTAACTTGAAGTACCAAAACCTGTGCCACAGGAAGCGAAGCAAACGAAGTTCGTTTATTCTTCGCAGCCAAGATCTAACATTTCTTGTAAAATCTGTATTAAAATAAAATGTCTATGATAAAGTACACCGCGATACGAAGTTAGTGAACTTCGACTTTCCGCGATATCGTAAAGAGACCTAATAAAGTATCTCGAGTTTATCATATTCCCTGAGAAAGAATAGGTCTCGCCATTTGTTGGAGCGACGGTAACCTTGCTAGAAAATGGCGACGACAAAAAGTTCGCTGGCTTCTGGGGTTCATATGGAAAACAGTTTTTCTTATATCATAAGTAAGACAGATATCTCTGGCAGCAACGTTATCACTTTTTCTGGAGGATGTTAAGCATTAAAGTCGCTGGAATACGAATTTATAATTTTGGATGGAACGCGGTTCCGATAAAGCGCGGTTCCGATATAATGCGGTTTGGATGGAACGCGGTTCCGATATAACGCGGTTCCGATAAAGCGCGGTTCCGATATAACGGGGTTTGGATGGAACGCGGTTCCGATATAACGCGGTTCCAATATAACGCGGTTTTGATATAAAGCGGTTCCGATATAACGCGGTTCCGATAAAGCGCGGTTCCGATATAATGCGGTTTGGATGGAACGCGGTTCCGATATAACGCGGTTTGGATATAAAGCGGTTCCGATATAACGCGGTTCCGATAAAGCGCGGTTCCGATATAATGCGGTTTGGATGGAACGCGGTTCCGATATAACGCGGTTCCGATATAAAGCGGTTCCGATATAACGCGGTTCCAATATAACGCGGTTTCGATATAAAGCGGTTCCGATATAACGCGGTTCCGATAAAGCGCGGTTCCGATATAATGCGGTTTGGATGGAACGCGGTTCCGATATAACGCGGTTTGGATGGAACGCGGTTCCGATATAACGCGGTTCCGATAAAACGCGCTTTGGATGGAATGCGGTTTGGATATATATATATATCATATCGTATTCTGGATAATAGAAATATTATGACACAATTTATTCCCAGCTTTTTGGTAGAACAAATAATGCGCCGCATATGATATTCGTAACATTCATTTCCATTTATTCCAAGAGGTATATTCTTTCGCATCGTGCATTCTACTGCATCGTTTTTTCCATTCAATCGCGAATATATTTCCGAGAAAACCCATTGAGATGGCAACGCTTATCATTGCGATAAGATGAAACAATATCGCGTTTAAATTTAGACGGGTGGATTCGGTTTCATAGGGGAAAGAAAATAGTTTCGATCATAAAAAGAACGGGCGGCAGGAAACCATCGCCTGAAGCGATTTCGCGACTACTGGAAATATTTCCACGAAACAATTCGTGTCGACACTTAAAAAGGACCTTCACTGTATTCCATGGCGATAAAAATCTGCCGCGAAGCCTCGGAAAGATGAAACCTACTTTAACACCGCCGGTGCTCTTATTTAAGTCCGCTTCAATTACGAAGTACCACTTTAAATATAAAAAATACCTAGATACGATGTGAAAAAGAAAAAGTACCGAGGTACCATTTAAAAAAGAAAAAATCAACCGAGAAGGTAAACTTAATAACGAAAATTAAAGAAGTATATAAATATTTACAAGCTAAAACCGCGTGAACTTTTTGGCCAATTCAATATTTCCCAGTAAAACCAGAATCCATTCGTAAAAAACCACAGGAAAACGATTCGTAAAATCAAGCCGTTCTTCCGGTCGAACGAACGATGCCCTTTGTTTGTAAACGGATTCAACGTCGCGAACAAATCTACGTTACAAAATGGATGCCCGGCGAGTTATGTAACTGGGAAATGAATAGAAATATTCGTCCAAGCGTTAATGTATTGTCGGAACAACTTGTCATTCGCAAGCATCCTTTTCGAATCGATTAATTCGCTTGTTATTTCAAAAATAAGCTACGTTGTTCATACCGTTATTACGACTTCGAGCATTTCACTGCGCAAGCGCGGTGCATTTATACGTGCGGAAAAAGGTCAGGTTAGTTTTACTGGAAGTGTCTCGTATTTCATAAATTGGATCGACTTCTTAAAGACATAAAAATCATTCTTAAAAACTGAAGAACGAACGAACCAATGGAAATAAATAAATACTGTACAACTTCAGCTTTTCATAAATAAATGTTATTGAAATGCATCGAAATAATTGTTTGTTACACTTCGCATTTTCAACAGCTTTATTTCTTAGTATATTATATGGAAAGAGGTATAATTCGATGCTACAACGCTGCACGATGCAATATTTCAAATAAGAATTGAAAACGCGACGTGACACCTTCTGGAAAGAACAACAAGCTGGCAAACCTGAAAATCCCAATCTTTTTGAACTATCAAATCTGTCACGGTACACGTCCCCCGCAAATTGAGCAAACCAACAGGCAGAAGGTTTTTACTTCAAGCATGAAGCATAAAACTCGAGATCGGTTGTTTCGTGTTATCGAATATGTTAGGAACACCTGTTTCCGTCGCAAAGAAACCTACATAAAGCGCCGAGAAAGTAAGAAAACTACGAACGAAATTCTTCAACAAAGGAAACTATCGAAACGTATTCCATATCATCCACGCTATTGGTTCTACTTCCACCTTGATGGCTCCCTATTTGCCAATAAAGCGCACGTGACTAACTAGAGGTGGGAGTTCTGCGTAGAATATGATGCGCAGAAGGTATGATTTGCATTCGTACTTGAGACAAGATATCGTTCATAAATTGCTTTCCCACTTCGATTTCCCGATGCAGTATGGAAATCTATATACATAACTTATATCCTCCGGCTTCCTTTTTTGTATTCTTCAAACGAAATCCATCATTCGTTTCCGCCAATCCACGTGAAGGGTCTCCATCATTCAACACTTATCGATATAAGACATTTCAGGAGTGCCATGATATCAAACTAGAAATATGAGGTGATCGACGAGGAAATACAGGCATCCACCGTGTAACACGATAGTTAGATTCCAAAAGAATGACGTGTTATGCGAATCCATCTTATAAGAAACAAAGGAATAGTACAAAAAATAAGGTTTTTTAAAACCCTAAACAAATGTAGCAAAAGTATACTGTTTTCTTTTCATGACTAAAAGAAATATATTTATTAAAATCATTAATAATTAATCGAAACTATTACACATTGATGAACGTATTAAAATCGATCCGTGTTATACGGGAGACATCTGTGTAACGTTCGAGAAAATATATTTTGTGAATTTATAGCGCGTTAAAAATTCAGAAAAGGAAGATAAATGAAACGGGGAAAGTCCCAGCGTCTTATTTCAAGTTCTTTTCATGTATATTAATTATTATATCATATCAATTATTATTTTCTGAAGAACTCGATTAAAAAAGTGTAGCCAACCTTGACATCTTAGCAAGTCCCCGGAGCAGAATAGGAAGGTAATAGAAACACGCGCGAATAAAAGAAAAGAGCTTTCGTACCAGGATTTCGTAGGATTTCGTAGGATTTCGTAGGATTTCGAAGTCGTGATTATCAAAGGAAAGTTATAATCGGAGTATGCATTTTAAGTGCCTCATTAGCCAATAGTGGCGCGCCTAAATGTATCTCCTCCGTAGGATCAAATCTCTGATAAAAAGTGTATTTGAAATTTAATCTTCTGCATCTATTTTGATTTTTATGCGTGAGAATTGCAACAAAGTCTATGATAATTGCATAAAATACTAGAAAAGTTTATGGATGATAATTGGATAAAAATAATAAATTGGCATCTTTCTGCATATTTCATATTTGAACGCAAGCTTAGACTTTGTTAAAAAACCGGATATTCTGCGTTAGAAAATGTTGAACTGATTAACCGACGATGACGAGTTAACTCGTCAATCGAATCTTATCGCGAAATTTATGTGATAAATTACGAATTGTAAGTAATTATTCCCATTTATTTGAGCCACATTTATCGTGCGAAAATGGTTTTAAAGTTCGCTGGAAGCCAAGAATAACCTTTCGACAAGGTTGCCAACCTTTCTCGTCTCTCAAAGGATGCGCGATACAGAAACCATCTATGAAAAGTCAACGAGGCTGCTTTATCGAAACATCTTTCATCTGATAGCGCAAGCAACACTAGTCGGGCGAGTTCTTATCGCTACATCGAAACAAATCGATATCAAAGAACTTAAGAAACTTCTCACTTTTATTTTGCTTATTCGACTATTCTTGCGGAAATTTTGAGAATTATATGCACTCGAAAAAATGTATATGTTCTCAATAATTTATCGGGCAACTGATTGGTGTGCACTTTGCAGTACGGTGTACTAAAAGATGCTAATTTATTATATTTATGCATGATAATTGCATAAAAATCACAATATTTTGATATAATAATGTATATATTTGTATGCAATATTATCTCCTCAATAATATTATTCAAATATTATTCACATTTCTACCATTAATATCCATAATAATAAATCCTAGCATTTCTTCCCACCAAATCTGTTTACCCAGCCGAAATAATCTCCTCCAATAAGACACAAGCAAACAATCACGTGACTGACAAAACTTAACGAGGCAAGATCAAGAAAGATGTCACCTCGCGCAGAAACCAGAAAAAGCAGCGCGGCGAGTTTCACGAAAGAAGAAAAAGGCGAAAAAGAAGAATGGCGCGGCTGGTAAAGAAATTCCTAGGGTCGTTTAATCGGCCGAACTTTTTCGTCGTCGAAACTTTTACCGGGGAGAGGTTGGAAAGTGAAAAAGAAGGATAATTGATGAGAATCGAATATGCTTGAGGGTGTCAAAACAATATTTTCCGACCCGTTCTTCGTGGTGGCCTACATTTTTCCTAAGCTATGATAGAGGAATGAATGTTCTCAGCTCATAAACGGCATCAAAGCACCGTAATTCGCGAGTGCCTTAAGGTATCCTTTGCGCGTGGGAACGCTTATAATTTTCCGCCTACTTAAACGCAACTGCCACCGGCAGATATGTGTTCTGAACCGAGTTCTTTCAGCGCCATATTAAATAATCTAGTATTCTCTGAAGTACTTTAGAATCATTTCAACGCGGGTTCATTCAATTAACTCAAAGTAATGTTGTCTACAATATATTAAATACATGCTGTAGTTATTGTTAACAATACAATTAGTTAATTTTCTTGAATGTTAAGGTTGGCCGAAATATTGTTAATATGTACTATATAGTTTTTAGGCGGCTATTTATAAGGCCAAGAATGAAGAGGATAAGAACTACCTTATCGAAACGGTTTCTTTGAAATTCTTGGCCTTATATATAATATATATAATAGCCGCCTAAAAACTATATAGTACATATTAACAATACAATTAATACAAACGATTTCCTCGAACGAATAAGAACAATTTCCTATCGGTATGTGAATAAAGGTCAAAATCAGGTTCGATCATATCATTATATTATATGTAGTCAAGACGGGTAAACAATCGAGCATAACATTTATTATTTCTCCCAAATCGATAACCCATCGATCAGAAGTATGCGAATAAAAGAATGTCTGCAGGAATGTAAGTAAACCTTACTCGACCAGCATACAATCGATATTGTTTCATTATTTTAAACGCAACTAAAGATATTGCTACAATGCTTCAAAGTAAAAAATGCAAGGTATATCCTGTCAAAATTGCAATAAAATATAATAAGACTTGGTGCAAAGAAGTAAATGAGAAGTTAATTTTGAGTGAAAAAGGTGAATGCCATCTGCAAAAGAGTTATTGGAGTGCAGTTAATCCTGCATCGTGCAAAAAACGGCGAAGGTTGATGGAGATTTGATTTGTTTCGAAGACGGTCTTCCCATCTCGAGTTCCCGGAATCTTATATCATGAGAACTAGCCTTTAAGACGAGAAGACTGCACTTTGCCGCGCTTCCTGCCACTGAATGTCGTCCATCATTCCTCTACCATTAAATGCTTTTAGGTTATCATCGGCTAACATTACTCTCCGCCAACCAGATTCTCGAATATACTTGCGTATCCAAAATCCCGAAGAATACGGTTATCCGTTTCTTGGATTTCTTCCCGAATACTTGAATATGTTATACACGTACATGACATTAATACGTGATGCAGTAACTTTGCATTCTCTACGCCATTGGTATCCGAACGTTCTTACCGGAAGTAGATTATGATGGCCTCCAACGATTTCCACGCAAATCTCGTTTGGCAAATCGGTAACATTATCGGAAGATCGGAGTTCTTATTCTCGAATCAACTTTCGGGTTACTAATGTGTTTCCATATTCTTTGATTGAACTCTTTGACTGCGAAAGATGGATAAATACGCTTTCATATGAAACGAATGGTTTTCGTTTGTAAATAAACTTATAGATTCCGGATTTAACCTCTTACGAAAATAATGTAAATAGTTTCATTATTTAATAATGTAAATAATGAAATTATATTAGAATGAAGTTAGAAATGAATAAATGATCATTTCCTTATACATTTTCACGTAAAGAATTTGAAAAAAAGAACATAATAAGCATATCGACATACAAAAATGTTGCCTTTAAATTTTCCTTAAAAATGAACGGACCATCAACTTTCTAGCCAATCCAGTAATCTCGTTGAATTCTTGATTTGTATTCCAAAGAATACAAATCAACCGAAATAAAGTCTGAATTACGTGAAACGAACAAACCAGTAGACTTTGTTTCCTTGCTGATGTAAAATAATGTAAAAAAAGGCGACAGCAAGGAATGCTTTTTGGCAACGTAAACTGACATCGCTCAAAACAGAAACCGTGTACATCGAGGGTCATGGATAAATTTAATCATCCTCATATTCGCCGTCACTCTAACTTATCAGTTTAGTCCGAACTGTTTTCATAATTTACGAAATAAGATTCCCGCCAAAATAGTAGCCAACGTAAATTCGGTACTCGGCGTAATTCAAGGCGTTGATTTTGCCTAATTTGAAAATATAAAGTAGGGTCCAATAATATGAATCCTTCAGCGGTCGACGCCGGGCTCTAAAAGCTTCGACGAAAATAACCCACTTTGGTCAACAGAAAGATGCTACTGCTTTCAGGGCGTACGATATGATGTGAAAATAAGGACAAAAAAATCATGGAAGTTTGAGTAAAAAAGATGTCTCAGACTCTATTCGGAGAAAGCTGCTTGAATTGAGTTCCATTATCTTTATGGTTTTCAAATAATTTTATGTTGTATGACACTTTTTAGGAAGCCGAGAGTGGTCTGCGTCCAAACATGATAATGTTTGCAAATGGAGAACATTAAAACCTGTCTGGCCTTTCTATCAATATTGTAAACAAATTGACATGGTTTAACCTGAATTATTTTTAAAAAATTGTAGTATTCATTTCTCAACTTTTATTTAATATTTATACTCCTGGAGAAAATGATATGGCCATTATTAATTTCTCAGGAATAGGTTAACAATTTTACAAATTCTCAACTCTCTAAAATAATGTAAGACATATTCATAAAATTCGAACATAAATACATTAAAATTCAAGTCTCGACAAACTTGTCTTTAATTCTTGAGAATCAATTCTCACGCTATGCGAGTTCATTATTTATGTATACTCTTCAGTCAATCAATTATTTCAAGTAAATATTTCTAAGTCTTCAAGACAATATTTCTGAGAATCTTTGAATTATGGTTTATATAGAGTCACAGTTTCCGCGGATATTCTTTCAAACAGAAAATCTGAAGGAAGTAAAATTCAACTAAAACTCAACTAAAATTGAAGTATATCAAAATACAAAGTACGTTCGGAAAACTTCGCAGGGCTTAAAAAAGTGAGTACGATATAAATAGTTTCCATAGTACATTTAACAGATCCGCGTTATTCGCGCCGTTTCACAAACTGGTCGACATAACCACAAAAAGGAGATAAAGAAATCTAACGCAGACGGCACTGCGGCAAAGTTGCATGCCACGACGAAGACGGCCATTTTTTTGTGCAATAAAACTGTGGAACCGATGCGACCAAACTTCTGCGGCAATATATACGTTGGATTAACTCGGTCAATTAAAGATACACATCTACAAAAACCCTAAACAAAATGGAGTTTCGTAATCTGTATCCGGCTTTTTCATAAAAAACGATAGAGTTTGCATAAAAATTCACTAACAATGATTTATCACAGTAATCGTGATTTCGATGAAGTTCATTTGTTTCGATTGAAAAATCCGCGTCATTGTTTCCTTCTACCATTTTCTTACCGACTTGTTTTTATAAGGATACCTTGTCAAATATAATATGCACAGAAACATTCTACCTTGACCCTTTGCATAAATATATTTCATAAAATGTATAACCCTTCCCGGTGGTACTTCACATTATCCTGTGTCTGGTGCAGAGTGATTTTTTACGGGTAATTTTTTCCCGGCCATAACATCCGTGAAACGCGTCAGCGCATTTTTACGCCGCTGTTCCGCAGATTACAAAGGGTCGTTAGTGAGATCCACTTTTTTAACCAGTGCACCGCCACTTATATGGTTTGTATTCGAGTCCATTTCACAACTTATCTTAAGCATGATGTCAATACACTGCCGGTCATAAGTTTAGGATCACTTACTATCGTTAAGTAAATTATGAAATGTCGTCTATAAAATGGAAGGGGATACTTTTCTTTGAGTATATCTGTAGGTTGATGTACGTTGATATTATAAGATAGAAGAGTCGTATCAATTTCGTATATTTGATTCTATATTAATTATACATTTCGCTTGATACGCGATTCGTCGAAGTATCCCCCTTTTTTCATTATTGCTATTTTACATATTCCTGACATACCCCGACAAGTTTGCGTAATGTTTCTCGCTGCATAGTTCGCCAACCTTCTTGTAGTAAAGTCATTTCTTGCGGGGAAACTAAAAACCGAGCGATAGCAATAAACGGAGCCGAACGATTTTAAAGGTAACAAAATCTTATTACACCCAGGTGCCAATGCAATATGTGTCTGCATGGCAAGGAAATAGTTTAATATTAATGGTAAACTTATAAAATGGACGGTTTTATATTCTGTTTACTTTTAATGTTCATTCTGACGTTTACTTGACGATTATTTTTCACGGCTTTATTTATTATTATTTCATTTGCTTGTAATACATTCATTTATCATCTACGATCCGATTAGCGTATTAAATTCACCGGGAAATATGTTTATTCATAAATTCACAATTTCCAGGCTGAATTATTGCATATTCACTGACGTATTTCCGTTTATTTCTCACAGTTTGAATGATTTAAAAGCAGCGTTGCCAACTCCTTTACACTTGAATGAAAATTGATTGGGTTAAGGAAAACTGTATATCATTATCTACCGTTGCATCGCAATAAATTTATTTTACACTAATAATCTCATTATTATTCCGGATTGAAAAGCTGGAATTAAACTTTAATTCGATCTCCGTTAACCTTCTATAACCTAACTTTATCTGACTAAAAGATTAAATTATTACAAAACACTAAAACCACCGGCGATATATTCAGCTATATTTGTATATTTATTGGTATATATTGGATTTATATATTTATTGGAGGTATATATACCTCCTTAAAAAAAGAATAGATGGAAGAAACAAATGAATCCATTTATTTGATTTGCAAAACAGCGAATATGATCTGCAAAAGGGTTAATGCAACGCAAAATCTGTATAAAATAATAAAACATTTACCGCGTCTCGAAGAATACATTTTTAAAATGTTTTTCAAGACACTTCGTATAATCTACTTGTCAAAGGGTTTCCACGAATGACGAAAGTAGCGGATCATCGCTCAATATATCAGCACATGATTAATGATAGGGTCTTTTTTCTCGGGGATTCCCCCGAAACCACGCGTTCTTACAAATTCATGGGGGAAGATGGGACACCCGGAGGAGAATTTAATTCTAATTCTCTCCTTGTACTATCATGTCAAACTGTGATAAGTGAATTGAGTGCATTACTTTGCATGAAACTCCCTACATCTTTATTATACTCGATTGCGAACCTAAGAAGATGTCTTCCAAAACATGTATATAGAATTAAGTACAAAGTGGGATCCCGTATAACGCGGTTAATACGATGCGCGTTGCATGAAATCATCTTGTAGAAAATGCGTGGAATTCCCGCGGTTTATTATATACTTTATTATATCATATATAAATACTTTATTGCTTAGCGCGTTGAAAGAGAATCGCGTTATATGAAAAATGTCGTCGCAGTATTTTTAGCGCTGTAGGAACTCGTGTTGTACGGGAGTTTACGGTATATTGGCTTGGCCAATAATTAATATGACGTAATAAAATGTCAATGATATTAAATATGGCGTAATAAAATTTAAATCGTAATAAATATGGCGTAATCAAATTTCAATCGTATTAAATATGACGAAAGGTGCATCTTCAAGTTGACGCTTTCGATCGTAAAAAAAAGACGTAACCAACAAAAAGTAAATTTTCGAGAAATCGATTGTGAAGTTTTAATTTAAATACTCGAAACCTGATTTTTTGTTAAAATAACATATGACTCTTACGCAAGCATCAAGAATTTCCTGAAGAATGTCAATTTTACTAGCTGCTCCACATAATATATATTTTTGTAAACAAAAGATTTAATTTAAGAAGAGAAGTACAAAGTCAGATATCATGTTTTACTACCAAATGCCTAATTTGTCAATCAAAAGCATATTATTTCTTCCTAATTTCATATTATTTTCGAATTACGAATACACCGTAAATAGCTTAGAAATGTTGGACGCAAAATAATAACCGAATGGAGGTTATGTTAGCGATAAGATGATTGGTCCGCAATGTGTTAACTAGGAGGCGATATAAATAGCATTACGGAGAACATGGCGAACCAAGAATCCCACCTCGAGCTATGCTTCCGATTTAGTTTACAAGTTTACAATTTATGTCCCGTATGATTTAACACGTTGAACGCCACGCAGAAATCCGTGTTATACGATACCAAGCGATGCGCGTTCGTAACGTCTACATAATGTCTCAGAATAAAACTGTTTAAGTGCTCTACGATCCACGGGTTACATTATATCGTTATGGTAACGTTAAAAATATTAAAAGTTTGACGAATATTAGCGATATATTTGATTCGAGTTTTAGTAATGTTGGCATCGGTGAACCCCATGGCGTTCAACGTGATAAGAATAATAATGGTTTCAATTGTTTAATAACTGATTAACGTTTGTTCCAAACATTATTATACTTTGATTATTGTGCATTTAGAAAGTTGATCATTTCTGTGCTTCACAATTTGAGGAATATTGCGTGGTTGCTTTTTATTAGAAACCATGTAATGACTTAATGGAATTAAACAGAATAGCAAGAATTTCATTTGTTTGAATAAAGGACTATTAATATTGGATTACAATCGAATTGACTAGCAAAAAGGAATCAATTTAATGACAAATAAATCGAGAAAGCATGAAACTGGATATTTGGATGTGAAATTTAATTCCAGTTTTATATTGTTTCGATGGTTTTAATAACAAAGTTCACGCGGAAACGCAACGTTGAGATTAAAAGTTCAAGTTAAAATATGAATATAAAATATGAATATAAAATATGAATATAAAATATGAAGTTACAAACAGTTATAAACAGTTTCGAACTAAGTTGACTTTGATGTTAAAGCTGGAAACGAAGCAAAGGTCCACGAATAGTTTACGCCAATATTCTTCTTAAATATCGCGTTATAAGAATCGCACTATACGAAACTCGGATTGCATACACGCGTGTGATATCGAACTCGCATCGTATAAATACCGTGTTATAAGTGGATCTCGTTATATCGAAGTAAGTACTGCGTTATATCGAAAATCGGTTTTGCTATTTTTTGATTAAATACCATATAACTTGTCTCTAGAATCGGATATCGTCAAATATGTCCTGAATCCAAACATTTCAAAGTGTCATAAGCTTCGTTTATTATATCCAAATCGATTTTAGATATATTATAATAGTAACAATTAATTCTTACCCTGAATTTTCGAGGTTCAATTTGACTTAATTTGAACATAGAATTAAGTTAAACTCGCATTAATGTATACTCGACTTAAGATTCCGCGGTGGAATCTTCGCGAAATCAACCCTATCATATTCATTCGTGGCATAATAATAATGGCGAACATTGTAGGATTGATATTAATTCAATAATCATTGTAAACATGTTGCAAACCTGTCGGTTTGGTAAAACTGGACAATTAAAGTATCACTCACCAAAGCCGTTTCAACGAATATCGCGCAAATATCGGCGGACGAGGAATTCTCACGGAGAGTTTCTTGTTTCTTGTGGACCACAATTGTCTCGATCACTTGTTATCACTACACGCGCCACTGTGAGATACAAAAACTAGGCGAGGTAAGATCAAAACGAACTGCACCGGCGGAAGTTCTCCACGTGACTGAGGTGCCGAGGCGAATTCTGCGTCGCGGAGAAAGTCAAACGGCTACTGCGCACGCCCCGCCAAGTTCGAGTAGGGTGCTTCCCGATACACGCTTTACACCCCAAATTCAACTTCTTGCAAAGCAAATTCGAACTCTCGCAAATGGCATTTCCACTTTTGCGAATCGAATTCTCGCTTTTCTAAATGAAATGTACCCGTTTGTATGTTAAGTTATTATTAAAATTGGAATATTAGTAGTATAATGTCATGTGGAATATATCGTATTATCACCAGAATTATTCTAGTTTTACTTGCATTTTGTTTTTAGTTTTTAGTTTTTAGTTTTTAGTTTTTAGTATTCCAGACTTTTATAGGGTTGGCACTCTAAATTCACCCTTTTGAAAATGAACTTCGTCTTTTTGTATATCAAGATATTATTAAAATTGGCAAATAAGTACTAATATAAGTACTTATTCTAAATATAAGTTATTTTATCGAATTTTAACAAATTTGAATTTGAACAAAAACCTCTTAAAACTTCTTAAGAAGTTTATTTAATAATTGTTTCATTAATTGTTGATTTAAAACATTTAAACGAACAAGTTCTATGCATATATTCTTAGAGATTTTCGCAGAGAATTTGATAAAAAGAATATTATTTATCCAAATAAACTAATCAAATCAATCGGAGAGGATCATTTTCGAAATGCTCCACATATCGTGTTTCAAAAATCACTCCCACGCGTACTTCATTTATTAACGAAGAGAAAGAAGAACGTAGATTTGCGCTAAGCTTTCCAAGCTTACCAACCCCCGAACAAAAAACCTTTAATGAGTGAACGCAAAGATTGGCAGACCCGTTTGCGCGCCCGTCGAGACTGCTTTATATCAATATTTAATACCGTTCGATTTGTTGTCAAGTTGAAGAACAAAAACCACATTAATAATCCACGGAGATGCATTAAACATAATACTTTTAACTTGCGTCCTTTTCACACAAAAAAATTGACGCGGAACGTGATTTTAATATTAAAACAGAAGATTTCAAAATGAAAATTAGAATCGTTTGTATCTTAATTATATATAATTCTAAAACTGTTGTAACCAACATATTTAAGTTACGTTAATGACAAAGTTTATTGAATCCATAATAATATATTATTTATCTCCAACAATCCGTGAGAATACGTTGTCAAACACAGATGTATTTATTCAATTCTTTCAAACAGATTCCGCGTCAAAAATTGATCTTAATTCTATATATATGTATCTTAATTATATATAATTCTAAAACTGATATAACAAACATATTTAAGTAACGTTAATGACAAAGTTTATTGAATCCATAATTATATATTATTTATCTCCAACAATCCGTGAGAATACGTTGTCAAACACAGATGTATTTATTCAATTCTTTCAAACAGATTCCGCGTCAAAAATTGATCTTAATTCTATATATATGTATCTTAATTATATATAATTCTAAAACTGATATAACAAACATATTTAAGTAACGTTAATGACAAAGTTTATTGAATCCATAATCATATATTATTTATCTCCAACAATCCGTGAGAAAACGTTGTCAAACACAGATGTATTTATTCAATTCTTTCAAACAGATTCTGAATAGGATGTACATTATTTGTTCTTATTAATAAGGCAATTAAGTGCTCACAGTTTTTCAAAGTAATTAAGTTCAATGAGTAAACACGTGGTAGAAATGATTTCCACTGAAAAATATATTTCACGTGGCCTTATCAGTTATCATATTTCATTGTTTTACGGAAAGCTAGGTACTTTTGTAAATTATTGCTGTGCGCTGGATTCGTGTAACTCTACGAATTTAATTACGACCCATTGGCGCAGCCAATCACTGTGTTGGAAGTAATGCTTGCTACGAGCATTGCAATACATGGCTCTTTTCATCGTAATTGTTTTTGGCAACGTTTCAATTAAGGTTCGCAATTTCACTTGATATTACCAATTGTTAACTGTGAATTCCTCGAAATATTATGCACCGGAAAAAGCAGGTGCGGATTTTGAGATAAAAATTGAAATATTTTGAACATTGTGGAAAGTGATTTTATTTGAGGAAGCGGAGAGAATGTAAAATATAACGCAATGAATCTTTAATAAAGTCGGCTATTGAAGTTGTAAATTCCATAATCGACATTCATTTTAATAGAATGTTATAGATTTATAAGTAATGTAATGTAATATATAGAGGGTAGTTCCGAACAGGTGGTTATTAAATTATTAAATTATTATATTGCGAGTGTATATTTATTTAATATATACTCTATAGATGCCTAATTTCTAATTAAAGAGAATGTATAAAGCAGCTATTAGCTTGGTAATAATTGTACAGAATTATCATTATAATTCTTCTAATAATTGTAGAGAATTATCATTATAATTTTTCTACAATTATAACCAATTACCAGGTCTCACCACGTGGAGGTTGCTGCTAAAAGAGACCCTGGTGGGTGGCTGGGTCCTGGATCGGGGACCGTCACCCAACCACCCACCGTTTTATTCTAAGTCCTCAACACGCGCAGATCGTGTCTCGCCAAATTTAACCAACATTTACCCATATTTGCAAATATATTTTGCAAATGTAATTCACGTCATTTTATTCGCAAAAGACCAGAGAATGGTTTGCAATCAGTCAATTTTCTCTATCTCTTCTAGTGACGTCACAATCTTTATGCAAATTTGAAAAGAGTCATTGAGAATGAACGGGCGAAGCTGCTGAGTTGTGTTTATTAATCGATTGCTTTAATAAACATACGTTCTAATAAACATATCCATTTGTTATAATTTAATGACTACACATTTACAACTACTCTAACGTAAGACATGAATTATTTCATGAAATCTTAATGAAATCATATATTTCGGACAACGAAATTGAACGAAAAACTGTTTTAACTTCCGGATAAAGCTAATTTTGTTTATTAGTTAATTTGTTAATAGCAGGCGGTGAGTTCAATGCGTGGCAATAAATATTACCCACAGCTCACACATTAATATTATGATTATCCTGTCGATAAGGCAGCATAAATGCAAGATGGTAACGTTAAATAAAAGATCCCTGTAAAATTGTACCATAAATCCTGTTTTAAACTCTTTCTATTTCCGTTGATCAGAATTTAAGCATATTAACCCTTTGCGATCGGCAGATTTCGCTTTTGGGAGTACCAGTAGGTCGGAGGAAATCTATCGTTTCGCAATTACTTTTCCGTACAGGATTTAAAGTCAATATATGGATATTAAAACACACAGAATTTGTTGAAACTGATTTGTTGTTAATACTACTTATAATACGTAAGGTTCCCGAAGGTTCCCGCTGCGGGGTCATTGACTTCTACGACTATTTAAAAATGTCCCCGCTACGGGGATACCGACCGCAAAGGGTTAAGTAATGAAATAATGATTATCTTCCAGAAAAACCTGATTTCATGTGTTTCGTGGGTAACGTCACCAGTGACACGCGGGAAATTCGAACTCCCGCCAATACTTCCAACGAATCGCCGCAGAGGGCTGTTTAGTAGCTACACGATCCACATGTAGACAAAGTACCTAACCTTAAAGGCACGAAAAAAAGACCTTTACACGTGCCTTTACTTTAGCTCCAGAAATAATATTAAATTGAAAACATTCAAAGCAACTACGTCTAACTTGAAGAAGTCTAAAGTCAGTGTAACATAATCAGTGGTGCTCATTCAAGATAATCTATGCCAGTTTGGTTTCCTGAGTAAAAGAACGCGGAAAATGTCAGCCCCGTGTCAAGATATTATTGATGACATCGAGGATCTGATATCCTCGCAGGATATTACACCAAAGGAGCGATACAGTTCGAGGAAGAATGTCACGGTGCGTTCGAAACGGAAAGTCCTTGCGGAAAACAACGAAGAGGAAGTGCTATTACCACCGATCCTGGATAGCGTTGTTCCAGGAACGCAAACGATATACGTGAAAACCTGGGGATGCACTCATAATAATTCGGACAGCGAATATATGGCGGGGCAACTTGCCGCCTATGGATACAAATTAACGGAAAACAAGTCGAACGCGGATCTGTGGCTTTTGAATTCCTGCACCGTGAAGAGTCCCGCGGAGGATCACTTCCGGAATGAGATTGAGTCGGGAAAGAAGAACGGGAAGCATGTTGTGGTCGCTGGGTATTGATGTTTATAATATGTTTATGATATATGTTAAATAACTATAATATTTGCCGCTTTGTCTCTCGTTCATATTCAAACTGTTTAAAGGTTTACATAAATCAATGAAATCGTTTGTTGATACCGGTTTTGCGCTTGAAATTAATTCTTTTGGAGATCAGGTTTATCTTTTGCGCATCAGATTAACCCTTTTGCGGAAGATATTAGCCGTTTTGCTAATTTAATTCGCCTTCACGTTGTTAATATGCTCACCAATTGCCATAAATTACTGTTTTACGATGTTCCAATCGTGTGTATAATTACCGTCATTAATTTGTAAGACATTCCTAATTCATTTCTAATTAATCGCATTCGAGATCAGTTAATCTGTAATTCATCTCTGTATTCCACTTTTAACCGGCATTCATATTCGTTGACGAGTGAAGAGAGTCGTTGCCAAGCAACCGATGACGGTGTACGCATAAAATATAAAATCCACGTTCTATGCATTCTTCATAAATCATATAATTATACTTTAACGTGCGATTACATAATTGATCAAGTTGAAAGCTGAAGACCCTAATTTAATGGCAAACAGTCAACAATGCACGCATTTCGAATTAAAAAATTCACGGATGAATGCTGATTAATCTCACGCGCGTGGATTCAAAATGGCGCGAGAATTGAACGTAATTATTGATAGTTCAAACGCTGTATGGTATAAATCAATGATTCAACTTAGTATTTACAAAGCGAAGATGACAATCGAAACTATGTTAATCGACGACATTGTATCTAATCATATTGTTGCTAATAAGAGAGTATTTATTTAATAATTCTTTCAGATGCGTCCCACAGGGTGCACCTAAATCATCTTTCATGCAAGGCCTGAGTATGATCGGTGTCCAACAAATCGATCGCGTCGTTGAAGTAGTCGAGGAAACATTAAAAGGAAACACTGTCAGGTTTTTACAGCAAAAGAAACAATCCGGTAAAAAGATCGGCGGTGCTTCGTTGAGTCTCCCGAAAGTCAGAAGGAATCCATTAATCGAGATAATCGCTGTAAATACTGGCTGTTTGAATCAATGCACGTACTGCAAGACAAAGCACGCGAGAGGAGAACTCGGAAGTTATCCACCGGAAGAGATAATCGATCGAGCACACCAAGCTTTCGAAGAAGGCGTTTGCGAACTGTGGCTAACTTCCGAGGATACAGGAACTTACGGACGAGATATTGGTACGAGTTTACCGGAATTATTATGGAAACTAGTGGAAGTTATACCCGAGGGTTGCATGATGCGTATTGGGATGACAAACCCGCCCTACATTTTAGAACATTTGGAAGAAATGAGCAAGATTTTGAAACACCCGAAAGTTTACAGTTTCCTTCATGTCCCAGTGCAGTCTGGGAGCGATCAAGTATTGGCGGATATGAAACGAGAATATACTTGCGCGGAGTTCGAACATGTCGTAAACTTCTTACGAAACCGTGTACCAGGAGTGACAATCGCGACTGATATTATTTGCGGATTTCCAACAGAAACTGATGCTGACTTCGAGGACACAATGAATCTCTGCGAGAAATATCAATTCCCTAGTTTGTTTATTAATCAGTTTTTCCCGAGGCCTGGCACACCGGCTGCCAACATGCCGAAAGTTCCTACGCAAGATGTTAAGAAACGTACGAAAAGATTATCGGAATTCTTCCAATCGTATTCACCGTATGATAAGAAAGTAGGTCTCGTACAGAAAGTGTTAGTCACGGAGATCTCGCATGATAAAAAACATTACGTGGGTCATAATAAGTTTTATGAGCAGGTTTTAGTTCCTTTGAAAGAAGAATATTTAGGGAAAATGATAACGGTAGAGATTATTGAAGTTACGAAATATTCGATGAAAGGAATACCGATTAGCGAGGGGATCTCACCTGCTTTGAGACCAAGCATGGCTAAAGGAATCGTTTCCGGTGTACCGACGGAAATGAAACCATCGAAATGTAGAATAGTTGCCATTTTGACTGTGTTGTTTGCGGTGTTACTTAGACTATTGTGGCTGTATAAAGTGTTTTAGAAATATAATCGTTGTTATTATTTACCCTTTGTACTTCCATTATTATTTACCACTGTTTCTCTTGCTTCCTTCACTCCATGACATGACGCCATATTCGAAACATCTGCCGATTGTCTTTTTGTCCGTTTTTTTATTATATAAATACACCCAATTCTGATTCTACAGGAAGTCTTTTTACACAAATTTAATCAAAGTTCAGGTATTTTAGTTTAATTTGCGGAGGGTGTTATTTGATTATTCTTTCGAAATCTACATATATCTCCGCAAGCTTTGAGCTTAATACCTTCTCCATAAGTTCTGTCGATTGGATTTTTTTATTTACATTTAATCTGAATCTTGGTTTTATTTCACGGAGGGTTCTAATGACGCTCCCTCTACATCTTCGTTTTTCGTCTGCGAGATTGGATCAATTTCATCTCCCACCTTTTGCTTTGATTACTTTCTCCAAATTGAATTTCAAATCGTATTCCGAATGGCTGATACATCAAAGTCACGCGCCTCGACTTTCAATGAACGGTGTGCAACAGTGTGGGAGTGAAATTGAATCGTACAAACTCGTACAAAATCGTTTATCGAAATAAATTGTTTTTTAAAGGTTTTTAAACTTATTTCATGAAATTCAATTAAATACTATTACAATCATTATATGATATGTGTGATTGCCACTGAATGAACTTAGCTGATAAAATATCGACTGACTTACTTGTTAGGTATATATCATTTAACCCTTTCAATGCCGACCGAAAAATGAAACCCGAGCCAAATATCTGTAGTTTGTCATTTTCTAGCGCAAGCGCACATCAATTCTTGCGCGACGATATATCATTGTTCGGCAGTAAAAAGTGAGTAATTCCATATTCTGAGAAAAAAATGACGATGAGGGTGATTTCTATGTAAAAATTTTATATTTCAATTGACAATACAGGAACCTACCCTTCAGAGGGCTTACAGCATTTGATTAGAAGACCGCAGATACACTAATTAGGTATTCCAACCCTTCCGACAATCTAATATAATACAAAAGCGTAATTCGACTACCATTTTGGAAACGCGCAACGAATCTATCAAACGCAAAACAACGAAATTTAACAAAATAAAATACAAAAGCGCAAGGGTTAGGAGGAGTATTGAGCATTCTTCGATTAGTGTATCTTCGAACAATCGTATTTGAAAAACCCTTAACTACCTAGCAATTAAAACCGCGAATGTTTACTAAAAAAAAATACAAACACTTCTTTAACTTATTTCATTAACGACGCTCTTTTTATTTGGTATCACCTTCCCGATACTAAGGAGTTCTTTTTTCCATTAAAAGTAACTTAATTATTAGCCTAAACGCACCTCTGGCTCCGCCATATTGTTTTCTGAGTATTAAGGTCTACGGGCTGAAAAAACATGGCGGAACGAGAACGATAATTAGAGAGCCGAATCGTTCAGATTAATTAATATTCGAAGGGAAACAAGGGGGGAGGAGAGAGAGAGAACCGGAAAGAATGTTTATCTTCTTTATCAGTTTAACCCTTCGTCCCCCCTTATCTTCTGTCGCTCGAGTAATCTCATGTTTGGCATTGTTTTGTTAGATCTCTCGTATTATTTATAATTATTGACCGACTATGACAATTAAGTAGACCACCTGTTTCTTAATTTAATGTTTTACACGTCTTTGATTGAATTTTCGATCCAATTCATATTTCAATCGTTCTAATAAAAACAAAAATGGCGTGCATTATGAGTCACGTGACGTTCGCTAAATTATGTTTTTATTGATTCTATATAATATGAATTTTTTTCGTTGATTTCATAGAACTTAAGGCCTGTTGTTTGTTGGTAATGCGTTATTAAATCATTTTATTTATGAAGCAATATTAATCGGTGATCTACTGTCAGCAATTATGTTGGATTTCCTTGAATATTAGAGTTTAATACTTCTTTTTCGTTTTGGCAGCATTGTTGCGCTGCAAGATGGCGGATTACGGTTACGTAATGCTTGCCTCGTTTCGTGGATTGTAAAAAAACCTGAGATTACAATATTTATATAGTTAAGTATTCGAACCCTGGTAACAATGGAAAAGAACTGACCTTCAAATATACATATTTCCCAGAGGCATTGAAATAGCATATTTCGCGGATGTGTAAATTAATAGACAATAAAAAGTAAAGAAAAGAGCAGATCTTAAACTCCCAGACGATTGGTCGGAGTGAAAAAATAACAGACCCGCCTTTTCTTTGTGTTAATAAACTAAACATCGTCTGTTTTCAAATCATAAATTAAAGCAAATTTTGATTACGATTCTGTGTCCCATGGATAACCCTCTACTATCCACGTGACGTTGGCCGCCATTTTGAATCTGACACGTAATTTTGTCGGCATACATTGCGAGATAATTAATTATATTTCCATCGAATTATAATACTTCGTTAATACAAAAACATGCTGGTTGTACTAAAAAGAAGATTATTACAATTCATATTACATCCATATTTGGACGAATTACAAAAACAAAGATATTTGTATATGCAATGAAAAAGCTGAAATTCGCAAGGCGCGAATCGCGTGTTGCTAATCACGTGACAAATATCGGGGTGAGATTCACATTTACGATTTATGTGAAAACTTGACTAAATCGTTTAATAAGTTACCAAGTATCGATATAAAAATTAAATAAAACTTTTCCGCTTGCTACACCATTTGCTTCTTTCAAAAGGTGTAAGACTGAATTTCATTGGTTCATAAAATTCAGTAGCACCGCCCATATTTGACGCGTGGGAAACATTTAATAATGTCTACCTTTTCTTGCATAAACAAAATATTACAATGCCGTGTATAATTCATTTCACTGCGGCATTAAACATATTGTAATAATTCCTTGTTTCAGTACATCCCATTCAATATGAACCCATCTTTCGTTTTAGATATTTCTGCTACTTATTTGGCAACACTGAGGTTAACACGTTGAACGCCATGGCGGTCACCCCTGGCCACTGTTGCCAATATTACTAAAACTCGAATCGAATATATCGCTAATATTCCACAAATTTGTATTATAATTTTTTCAATTTTTCAATTTTTCAATTTTTTAGACGCCATGGAGACATTTACAGACTGGTATCGCGTGGTATCGTATAACACGGATTTCACCGTGGCACTCAACGTGTTAATACTCCCCCATCATTTGTTTATTTACTTCCTTTCAGAAGTAACCAAAGATTTGGGTTATAGAGGGTCAGCGCCATCTTGAAAACCATAAAAGATGGATCACGTGAGACGAGTTTTTGTTGTTGTTGTTGTTTTAATCGAATCCTAGCCCTCCAAGAGTAAAATAATAAATTTCTGGATTTAATTACTATCTTATAAGGCACATTACTTCTCGTTGCAGACATTATCGGCTGACAATGGCTGCCACCTTAAAACTAACCTTAACTTAAATCTTATCAATACATAAAGTAAACCTTCCATTCTTAGGTACTATCGCTCGAGATTTAAGTAAAAAAATATTGTCTAAACAGACACGCTATATATCATAATTTTGATAATCTTACTTAACGCTAGTTGACAATTTATATTACAAAATCGAAACTATTTACTGGTACAAAAAGAAGAGAATCCTTGGCTAGCCTGGTGAACAGAGAATCTCGCGGTTTCTCATTAGGACCAATAGGACCTCTTCCTTTCTAAGGCGCGAAATTTGATTTCTTTCTACGAAAACAATTTCTCTAACGTTTCCCGTTTACGTTCGACGACCCGTAATAATAAGCGATTATATCTATAATATAATATTACAATTAATACACAATACAGGCATCCCCCGTACAACACGGTCTCGCTCTATCACGACTCTAAAACTGTTCAAAACCTAGATCCACTCTCGGTTTGTCAATGTGTCTGATTAATTAATAAGTTTTGATTAATTACTGATTATTTTCATAATCATATTTCTTTTAGTTATGAAATGAAAATGGTGTACTTTTGTTCTTTTTTGTAATACCTCATTTTTGTCGGAATCCGAACACCGTGTTATACGGGGGATGCCTGTAATACAATTTCTATGTTTTGCCTAAAAAATAGAGTAGTATTCGCTATATGTACAACGGTTCTAATCCGAATTTTGATTAAGTCTTTGAGCGAAACGACCGTGTAAGATTACCTAAAACACTACGTACACTGGAATGATATTGTCCCATATCACAGAAATGTCGCGTGTGTGTCCGTCATTTACGTTGCTCTGAGATTCGACCACAATTTGGAAGGTTTCGTGGGAGGGGGAGGGGGTTTGGGGGTGAGGGGGCAGAAGATAAATTAGTTAAAAAGATTGTCATGCATGTTAAAACCGTATAAAAATACCGAAGGAATGTTTTTCATTGTTAAAATATGGACGATGTTTATCATTGAAAGATTAGGCCGTGGACAATTAAACTTCAATTCCAACAGGAATGACATTTAGGAAGAAAAATGTTTCAAAAGAATTTGTAAAAGATTTGTATCGATAGATTGGAGATTGTAATTTTAATTATTTAATATACTATTTTTGATGGCACTAATATCTTATGCTTTTTTGATGAATTTCTTTTGAGTTTATTCGGATTTTATTCTTATCAATAATTGCCAGGTTAAACTGATTTGGGATGCATTCCTTGATTGCGAAGAATGTTATGAATTATTATATAATTGTTTTGACACTGGAACTACCAAAGCAGTGGAAATGGCGGGTCCTCGGAATTTAATAACAAGGTTCAAATTAATAAATAAAACGGTTAATTTATTTCTTGCATCCATCCTTTTTTTTAAGGACGTACACATAAATATAGAAATATAGGAGAATATATCGCCGGTAGTTCGAGTGTTAAATATATTATATTTGTGGAATAATTTAATTTAGAAACGGAAGAAGCTTACGTTAATCTGGATGAAGATTTGAAACTCACGGCGTAATGTTTCGAGTAATAAATCATAAAAATCGTAATAAATATTGAATACCCGAGTAAACGTATTAAAACACCCGCAAACGTACGAAAACGAGACAAAACACAGAGATTCACGAAATACGACATTTCATAGAAATTATTTGGATTTTCGCTTCGAGGGGCGCGTGAATAAACTTTGCAAAGCCAAAGTTTCGCGATCGACATTCCGCGCATCACCTAACTTTCACCCTTCTTCTTTTACTCCTTTACCACCGATTTCATCGTGACTCCAAATTCCACGGATTCATTCAAAACAATCATCCCATCGGACACTCTTTCATTTTCCTTTTGTACTCCATACTTCCGCGATATTAAAAAAACTCTCCAAAAAGTAAAACAATAGTTTCGAGAGTCCCTTAGAAAGAGCAAACTAAATATTGCACGGAAATATTTATGTTATTTTCACTCCGAATACTTTCCATGATCCATGTCAGAGAAAGTTCTAAATTATGTAAACAGTCCGAACAAAATGTAATGTTTGTAATCCGACAGTATAATGCTTTTCCGAATCAATGTGATTTTCAAAGTTCGATCTTTGATTAATTAAATAATGATTGATGATGCTTTCGTAAGAGATGTCGATCACGATCCTCATCCTGCTTGCTTAAAACACAAATATATTACTATGCGCTGGGTTATTTACATGCAGTCTTTTTTGCGCTCCAGCATACACCGGTACAAAAATGGCGTTCAAACGAATGGAATTCAACGAACGAGACAGAAACAGATGATGTTCCAACGAAACAATCGAACGCGGAACACACGGAGAATAAAGTATGCCGAACGATGTATAAAAAGAGACAAAGTATGGCACCCTGGATGGGTGTTGAATAAGGAAGGAAGAAAGGTTAGGTCACGATTTCATGAACTCTCGCATGGACGAGAAGCCTTCCTCGCTTCACTTTCATCGTTAATCTTTAAAACAAAAATAGGTTATGGCAATCCTTATGGCGCATGTTAAACGATGGCACGAATATGTACTTCCTTGTACCGGCTTGGACTTCGAAAACTTACAGATGTAACAACGCGAAGACAAGAAATATGAAACTTTGAATAGTTTAGATGTAATTACTTAGGAAAATATAACTGGGCAAATACCTTAACGTTGCCGGTCAGCCTGTACTCGAGTTGCCGCCATAAACTGAGTGGTAACTGAGACTCGCCACCGAGTGCGAATTGTTAATCTCCATTCAACGACAATTTCAAGAGGACTGACAATTGGTTAAAAAATGTGTAACAACAATTTGCAACAGTTTCGTATCGATATAGTAAATCGTGTTTTTTAAAAGAAGTTCCCCAATTTCTGGGGAACCGGAAATGGTGTTAATTTGAGTAATAATGTCTTCGTCGTCGTTACTCCGTACACTTCCATGCCTTACTTATTTCCTACCCTGGCACTACATGCTTTTTATATTCATGTTTCCCTTATCTTTCCTACAGCTATACATACTTCAATAATACTTTTTGAGCGACTCTTTCGTGAGTCATGGCGACCCTCTCTTGCCTTCTTTTTCTTTTGATCTCACATCTTGACGAGACTAGGAGCGATGCACGTACACGCAATTCCATGTTCTTCTTCGCGAGAAAATCGTGCTCCGAGGGACGAGTGGTGGTACGAGTGGTGGTACGAGTGGGACGAGAAAGTATGGCGGTTTACTTCAAACGCGATTAGCTGTTTCAGCATTTTCCGTTTCAAAATGAAGAGACAAATACTGGGATCATTTGAAATATCATTCTTTAAAAACAACTTTCGACGAACGGTCAGAATTCATACACGAATAGTTTCGAGCCTTGTGTGTTGGCAACATATTTTGTATCAGTAATTTCTCTCAAAGAAATGTTTAATAATTAATCATTGCTTTTATTTAAATACGGTATTAGAGCTTTAGTGAGGTGTTTATAATTTTAAAACGAATTAATAAATACTAATTAATGACTTAATAAATGCTCTTTCAGATCTTTTCATATTTTTCGATTAAAATCATTCTTATTCAGTCATGGATTAAAACACACAAGAGCTTCCGCGAACCATCGTTAAAAATACACAATAAATTACTGCAAAAATGCACAAACTATTATTAATACATTTGCGGTGATTCTAATAACCTAACCGTTCGCCGTCTAATACTTCACCTGACTAATTAACCAGTATACTCGTTAAAGAATTAAAATCTCCTCATTGGAGACGCCCAGGTTTCATCATAAACTATGGTTTACCAGGCACCAATCGTTTTCGGGGAGATAATCGTCGTACGATGGAAGAGAATCTGATTGGCGCAGAGAAGCGCGCGCACCAGCTTCGTTCCTGGTATTCGCGTACCGGCTTCATTAGACGAGTACGAAGGGACTCGGAAGAAGCAAACAAAAACAAAAGCGGTTCGCGCAAAGTGTTGGGCCGTGCCCTTAAAGGTTTTACGAGTTGGCTTTTATGGTTTCTCATACCTTCTCCCATCTACCTGTCTCTCTTACACACCTCTGACAAGCATCCACAATCCTTTACTTTCCTCGTTCATCGAGGATCAAGTGGAAACTTTGAAAACTCGACTGCTATGAAATTGAAGTCGCGCATAAATCTTCGGAATTATGCGCAGCCAGTAGTGCAGCATAAAATGCGAATGTTTTTTAATACCCTCGTGTATTATATAGCAGAAGAATATTATTAGGTGTCATGGTAACTTTCTATTCATTAATATTATATCATAGAAACAATCGAGTCTCAAATGGTGTTCGCCCCTCGGAGATGTTTCTCCATTTCACCGATTACTTTGATGGAAACTAGATTTAGCACCTTGTGTGAACTATGTTCGTTTCTGGTGTCCCCGTGAAAAGAGCATGTTCATTCGATTTCCCCGGAATAATATCAGCAATATCTATGAATCTAATTGGTTCTCGAGGAAGATCGTTGCTCTCCGAAATACCGATAGTTCTATAATCTTCTGAGGTTACGCTTGCTTTGCCGCGAACCGACTACCAGACGTTTGTTCCTCTTCGTTGGCGTCGCAAGCAGGGGTGTCTTACAGGGGCCCGTATGGGGCCTTGAAGAGCACGAGGTGCAGAATTCCATGGAACATCCTTGCCTCGAACACGTTCCCACGTTCTTTTCACCGTCCACATGGCACGGAAACGAACACTTTGGACAGGGTAGCAGGTGCTCCCAGGGTGCCAGGGTACGACTCGCCTGTAACAGAAATGGGAAATATGTGGTTAGTATTATCATTGAAATATTAAAACGTTGAACAGGCAAATGGCGGTTACCGTGGCCACCGATAAAAATATTACTAAAACTCGCATTCAATATATCGGTAATATTTGTGAAATTTGCAATATTTTTAACGTATAACATGGATTTCAACGTGTTAGATATTCGCGTCGGGGAATGTTCAGCCGAATATTACGCGTTTAATGAAACAAGTTTGCGTAATTTTCAACATCTAGCTTTGCCAAAACGTACTCAAACGAAACCGATTGCATCCCTTCTACTTGGATTAATTTTTGCAATTATTTTCATACAATTCTAAATTAATAAATGAATTCCTACGTGAGATTAGTAAATTACTGTCGTGTATTGTTTGTGTAAAAAAACTTGGCAGTTGATAACCAGTGTTTTATCACTGGAAGATTAAAAACCTAGTAGATTTGAGCTTTATCGGCGGCCAACAATGTTGGCGCCACTGTGGCGCTGAGATCGCACTACATTGTGGAAACTGGATGGAAAATAGCTTGCAGCAATTTTCAAATTCCTTTCAATACATACAGCTACATAATTAATTAACAGCTAAAATCAAATGATATTTTCAATATTATATTAATTTCGGGTTGCACCACAAGCAAATATATATTTAGAAACAAGAATGTATCCACGTTTTATTACATCCTAACTTGTGTTTCCACAGGCAGGATTTCTTACTTAACGAAATCGTGTAAATTGAATTTAATAGCTGGCCAAAAGAATTTAAAAAAGATGTGGGTTTACGTAATAATCAGTTATAAACCACTTCTGGTCCTTTGACTTCCTAGAATAGCATTCTCCAACCTCTTTAACTCGCCTCCACCCGTATAACACTTACTTGAAGTTGCTTCTACTTCCATTTCTTTCAATATGGCGCATCCTAATAACTTTGCAACCAATAGGAATGCTTACCATTGTGTAGTCATCATTGCCTAGAGCCGTTCACTCCACAAATTACAAGTTAAATGATAAGCATCTCTGCGTTATTACGATTCTCGTCATACGCCTCGCAACATTGTTGCATACTGAATTGGGAGAGCTTTGGAATTACTTTCGAAAACAAAATATTGAAACTGTAAATAAATTATACACTTAGCAACAACGTCCAGGTTGGGTCCGAAACAATTCCGAAGAAAATGAATTCAAATTAGTCAAACTAAAATGAACTTAAAATCTAGGTCCCAGAAATAATTCCATAAAATTCTAACAAAATCAACGAAAATTAGTCAAACTAATAGTGCGCAATCGTAATGACGTACAATCGAGATGGACTTCAAAGCAAGGTCCGAAAACAATTCGAAGAAATGCACGTTTATTTAGCCGAATTCCGAGAAGTACGAAGTGATTAGGAGACAAACGGCGCTAACAACTGTCGGCCCTTTTCTACGGGGTATTAATTAATCGGATTAGTCACGTGAGGGCGCACCTGCTCGCGTCAGGATGACTTATTGCAGTAACGCAAGGTGAAAGGAGCGACGAGCCGTGCACCAACACGAGGATTACAAGGGGCCTGAGTTGCACGCGTATGCCTTCGGAAGCAAGCATGACTGGTAAATAAGGAAGGCATAAGGCCCCGGTAATTGAAATGTGTGGAATTGACGCGATAAGATATATGGAATCTTTAATGATCCTCGGAAACCTACCGCGGTATTCTTTATCGACCGAGCTCTTCGAACTGTTGCTAAAACGTTCTTCGATGTAACATCATTTTCTTAAAGCAAACGTATTATTCAATTTTGATTTTGACCAGTAAAACGATTAATAATAATCATTACGGGTAATTGCAATTATATGTCGCACTTATGGAACTCAAATTCATTCATCAAACTAAATCAGCAATTATTATATTATTTACAGTGATACATAGGTCCCGTTTTTTTCTTTTCAAATAAAACTTATCCGCCAATAAAATTAACTACAATGGACTTTATCCTGTTTTTAGGCAACTTGTCGATTTCCTTTGAAACAAAACTCTGCCGTTTTTCGGTAAAAGCAAAACTCGACGAACGGAACTTATTTATGATAATCCAATAATTCATTCTTTGCCAGTAAAACATCAGATTTTTGGAAAAAAATGATAATAATGATATACGTACAATTAATATATAATGCGATCGCACAGGATCTCATTCCTAATAAATATTGATCAACTAATTAAGTAATGATAATATCTTGTTACATCAGTTCCGTCTAATCGCCGGCAACCGATATCGGATACGGATAATAAAAAAGATAATAAAAAAAGGTCCGATATTCTAGGAAACGAACGATTTTGGGATCTCGAAATTCCGTGATCCTTTTTCCCGCCAGAAACTGCCGGCCATCCTTTTCGGTATATTTCTGTAGGTTTTGATGACCGGAATTCACTCGGTTGCTAGGCGCACTGTAACCCTAAACAGCCGCACCGTAAATTTCACCGCGGACGAAATCGAAGCGGCTTTTAAATATATTTACCGAGGAAAAGAGACGCCAAACGTCGTTGGTTCGACTGAGAATTTCGGATAACCGTGATGGCGGTTTTTCAAAAATATTCTCACGCATCCTTTACCGAAGTAATCAATAATGCGCGACGAGAAACACCGTGATTTCCCACCACAACGTTCTATACACTTATCCCTCGATTTACACGGCATTCGAATTGCACGATTTTTTAGGTTTAACACGCTCGAAGAAATGCGGCAGAAAATATATTTAGTATTATGTAGTGTGTAGTTTTTTTGCGGCTATTGATTGCTACATATTAATAATATTACGGCCAACCTCAACCTTCAAGAAAATTATTTAGTATTCTGTTATATACATCTCGCAGGAATGAATTGATTTTTACTTAACAATATATTAATTATTATCTCATTCAAAAATGAAATACGTAATACTGTTTCGTATGGATTTGTTGAATTTATGACATATTTACTTTTAATGTAAAACGTGGATTCGAATGACACGATTTCAATTCGTTCTTTGTCCTAGCGTCTAGTTCGTAGACATCTGGTTGCAACATGCGTTCGCACCAAAGTGGTTGATCAAACAAACCACTGAAACCCTGCACACCACACGAAACAAAGCAGCAGAGAATAATATTATTAAAACGTGTTTCCTGCAATCACGCGTCTATTATCGTAAGAAAAAGTAGCCATTGAATAACTGTCGTAAAGGCTGGAGTTGCGCATTGGGTTTGCAACATGTGCGCAGCCAAGTGGTCGGTGAAACAAAGCACTAAAACCCTAGACACGAGGCAGGAAACTAAGAGGAAGTAATATTTACTAGAATGGGTTTCTTTCTGTCATGCGCCGCCCATAGCAACCGAGTTGAGAAGAAAATTAGAGGGGTCCCAGTGAACCCTTTTCTCACAATGTAGCAGGCGGCATAGGGAACGCTGTATATCAAACATTTAGAAAAAAAGGCGGTGTCGTAATCGACTGAAAATATTCTGAACTGTGGCCCCTGAAGTTTCCTGGGTCGAAGATAAAAATTCTTACCCATATGGCGATTGTGAAAACTACATAATTAAAGGGAGCTTTAGAAAAACGGTGGTTATATATCAAGTTGCTAGAAATTTCGGGGCTGGGTGATCAACCGACGAAACTGACATTCCTCGACTTCCGAGACAAAGAAAAATCTTAAGCGATTAGGTTTACGTAGATCTGGGTGGTCAGGTGGGGATTTAAAAATGGAGGTTACAGATTGGATATCTTTTCAAAGTTGCGATGTTGGGACTGATTACGAATCTTGGAAGCGTTATTGGCTTGGATTAAGGCTTTTAAATGAGTTCTTTTTGTGAGATATTTTAAGAAATTGTTAGAAATCTATTCGTGAATTATTTAAGAATTAATATTCCCACTCGAATGGCGACTCTCGATCGCCACGGAGTTTGTTGCGCTACCCTAGAAGCGATTCTCAGTCGCAACTCACAGTACATCCTGGCGACTGAAGGTCGCCTCTCGAGTGCAAAGGGTTAAAGCATTTAAGTCTTAAACTCAACACAAAATCAAATTGCGGGATTTCTGATGTAGATGTTACAAAAATGGCTTGTATATTAATCGATTACCTTAATTAAAGGTTCATGGAAAGCCTTATCAATACGGAGATCAATAATAAGACTGAACCGTCGAATTCCCACAATATATAATACATCGAGAAAGTTGCAATGTCACAATCGCTAGGTGTACCACACCTAGTCCTGGGACAAAGATGAAAATTCTTACCCAGGAAAGGATCGTAAGGATCGTAAGGATCATAAGGATCACGATGATTAACCGAAGCAACGAAATATTCGTTCGGTATCGCACATCTAAAAAAATTGCAAAGTCATAATCGATTAGAAATCTTCGGAAGCGCCACGCCGAGTGTTCTACAACGTAGATCAAAGCTTTTATTGTTGGCTACGAGATTGTTACAATGCATACAATCGATAAAAGCATCAAAATCCTTCGTCTCTGATACGCCACAAAGTTGCGAAGTCACAAATGGAAGCCTACTCCTCAAGAATGCACGATTACCAACTTTATTTATAACCTTTTGCGACAAGGTGACATTTATTCCAATTACAGTTTGTTATTGGATTTTAAATGATCACCAACGACGTGGTAAATCTTAATGTCGCCTCTCAGTCGCCATCGGAGTTGCCGCGATAAGTCTTCATAATAATAAATAATCTCAAGCACCAAATTAAGATCGATTTCGTTGCTGCATTATATTATATTTCATTCCGATATTGTTCCAATATTTAATAATCAATAATATCATTCAATATCAATAAATATTACTCCGATATTTGAAGCACATCAAAGAGAAGAAGGAAAAAGCATTTGCCGAAAACAATGTCTGCCGGCGCAGAGATAAAAGTGCAGCCTGTCAGCCAACTTCACAATGTTGTTGATCAGGGCTTCAAACTTTCCAGCATATCTAATACAAAATCGAGGTTTCCCGAAAAAGCAGCTCTTTTTTCGGCGATACGACCCACGTCCAGCAACATTGTGATAGCTTCATGAATAGTGGGACTGATATGCATGAGGGATGAACACAATGTAGAGAGTAGATAACGGAAGAGATACGAGCACAAAGGTTCCCTAGTTTCCTTTAAAAATGAACGAGACTTTAGTAGACCAGAATTTATTAAAATGTCCCGTGTTGTATGAGAACGAATGCGGAGTCTATTGACTTAGTAGTTAGTATCGTATTAATCCTCATTCTTAACGGATCCCTTCAATTAAGCAGTTCCTAGTATTCAGTTTCGTAGAATAAATTTCATCAACATTGTAGAGAGAGCTTGTGCGGAAGAGAAGCCGAATTTCTTTACCGACTCCGTTAGATTTGTAACTAGGAAGTTCCCTATACTTCTAGTTAACCCTTTCAGTACCTTATAACGGTATCCTTTTCCGGGTACCGTCGAAAAGTATCTTGAAAATATGCGATTATTAAGATACTATTAATTCTTGCATGACATTATACTTTCCAATTATATTAGAAATGCTTCCTTTATATATCGGCTATAAAGGTTAAACTGAAAGGGTTAAACATTTCACTCTCTACAATACCATGTAAGTTCGAAGTCACATACTCATCTATGTATCTTCTGTTCCATTTCTTTGTTTCAGTGCGTTTAAGCACAACTTTCTACTTGTAAGCTTGATTTTTTAACAAAGCCTTAATTGTCCATTTCCGAAAACTTCTTTTAATATGATAAACTTGTCTACATATTCTTTCTGAATAAAGAAGACCCAGCAAATATGTATAAATCAAATATAAGCGATAAAGAGGTTAGATAGAGATTCGAGAAGAAGATATTCTCGATAGTGGCAGCATTGTAGCGCGACCTTCGAATGAGAGATGCCCTAACATTGTTGCAACTCAATCGAAACCGTTACTCCAGCATATCTGATTATCATGGATGAATACTAATATTAATATCCGTCATAAAAGAATTATTTTCTGGACGTGCAGCATTGCTACAATTTTATGAATGTTCTATACATTGATTTAGTTAAATAATAACTAATACAAATTATGATAATTAATATATAGTGTATATTTTCTGCGGCTATTGATCAGAGCAAAAAATAAGTTTTTAGTTAAAAATTAAAATTAGTTAAAATTAGTTTCTAATTTTTTGGTCTGATCAATAGCCGCGGAAAATATACACTATATATTAATAATATCAGCCAACTTCAAAACTCAAGAAATTAAATTATGATAATCTGTATCATATTCGAATCATGAGTGTTCATGAGAGTTTTCCCTGAGTTTTCATGAGATTTTCAAGAGTTTTTCGGCGAAAAACGGAGTTTTCACGAGTTTTTCAAGAGTTTCATCGGTTCAAAATTCAGTTTTCTTAGTTTTTCAAGAGTTTTATCGGTTTAAAACTCAGTTTTCTTAGTTTTTCAAGAGTGTTATCGGTGAAAAACTGAGTTTTCATGATCTTTTAAATGCAATGACATACACTAAGCTCTCGGACAACGCGATTTCATACAACGCGTGACGTATTCGTTGCATGAAATATTTATCAGCGGCGTTAATTGTGTTACGGTAATATTGTCAGGGCATATTAGCAAACAATACGACTTGATTCGAAAGTATCGCCACACATGTCACCATTTAATTGTGTAGCGCTGGCAATCTAATTTCGCGTCGTGCTGTGGCTGACCACCAACCGCGATAATTAATTATGTGGGCGCGATAACGTCGGGAAGTCACTCGGGGCCGAGAACTTCCTCAGTTTCCACATCGCGTTACTTCCGAATCAAACTGATAGGATTTCTAATGTTGCATTTATCAAATCATTTTGATTTAAAACAGTAACATTTGCAAATATTTCATTAAAATATAATCAAAATCGGTGAAACAATGTTAAACTATTGAAACACGAATACCTATTTATTTGTATTTCTCGATGAAATATATTGCAAGTAAACCGTTATATCGAAAATCCCTAGAAAGGCCAAGTTAAAATGGCGAAGTAAATAAATTAATGGCCGCATAAATTCAAAACTGTCATATTTAGAAATCGAAATCATTCACATCTTAAAACGTCAACTTGTTTTACCAAATTGAACACGGATATTTCTCGTGGCTCCGCATTAGCCGAATAAAAGATGGCCGATGAACAAGATACGATAAGCAACACGATAAATCACTACGCTACAGATACGCGATAAATTTTATCGAAATCAAAAGATCTAAATGAGAGTTCATAAAGACGAATAGAAATGAATGAGTCCGAGGCAAAACAAGAAACATTTCGCAGAGGAGGTCATAAAAAGGGGTTTCGATTGTGATGCAAATAGTTCTGCTGGAAATATCGTGCTGGAAGAATCCACTAATCTGTGCCCTTTGCGTAAACCGGGCCTCCTTTGACAAATTCGAACCATTTATCCACGTCCTTTCGCCTATCGCATCGAATTAAGGTGTGCCCGTAATTCGATATCTCTATTAAACACGCTAACCTATCAAATTTCCGAGTCTTGACTCCGTCAAATTAGATCTCGGTTCAGTTAATCCTTTCAACCCACACGCAGCTTCCATCGTTTTACGCTTCCCCGGATTTCTTCTCCACTATTCGTTTGCTTTCTCTTCAATTCTAACAAATCGTGACTAAATGAGAGAGTTGTGTGTAAGATTTTCGAACGATATTACGAACAGACGTAGTATAAACACAAATAATTCTATAGCACACCATTTTTAGATCCGATGGTCCACGCATTTGACAAAAAAGAGGTTTAAAATCAGACGCGACTTACGTACATGCATCTTCGCTGTACAACGTGAAGTTAGCGGCACTCGAATACGCGCGCTGCGATTCGAGAGCATTATACTTTCCGCTAACGTCACATTGCACAGTGCGAGACGCATAAATGCATGGAAATCGCGGCTAATTTGAAAGCTCTTTTTTGAAAAACGCATGAACGATCGCATTTAAAAATTGTGTGCTATAGAATTAGTTGTGTGTATACTGTGTTCCTTAGAAATCTGGTTGAACAATCTTGTTGAACAATCTCACACACAACTGGAATGTGTAAAACAAAGCCTCCTCGTGTGACTAACACGATTTTAATCTCTACCTTTTTTTAGTTGACTAGTTTCCGCTACTGTCTCGGGTTTCTTTGTGACTTAATGTTTCGTGATGTTTCGAAGTTTCGTTTCCCCGAAAAGCATCCACGATGAAGGAAAGGTATGGCGATCAAATAAGATGGCGGCGTTTCGGCGCTTAAAATTGTCGACATTCAGTTTTACTTCAATTACAGTTTTAGGTTTCACAGCAAACAGAAATATAAACATGATAGAATCTACATATTTGTTCTTGAATTTTCATCGCATGTCATTTTATTTCATAACCATACTTCTGTTCATTGATACGTATTTGCCTGAAGGCAAACACCGACGCATGCGCAGAAGCGAGATGGGACTTAAGCAGCATCGAATAAGTTGATCCTGCGATGACTAATGTCTTTTATGTAAAAAGTATTCTTTTAATTCATTGTGACGTGTCTCTTCGTAAAAAAACTGACCTTTTAATCCCTGGTCAGGATCATCCATGATATAACACTTTGATTATATACTTCGGACAGATGATGACGTCATTAATGGCTACAATATTAAGTAGGATTTCATATGGACACAAATACTTCATTATAATATATTATTACTGTCATTTAATGTTTTCGTATTTGAAGTAATTCAGAATTGTGATTCTTTGCATTATTTTCTTGATTCAAAGTAAACCGTGTTCTTCCACAAATTTTAACGAATTATTCGATTAATATTTAATGCGTAAGTATTTCATATGAAAATCAATTTCCGTGCAAAAAAACATGCTCGCTTCGTAATATCTTTGTAACCAGATATTTATTTAATCCCGGATCGAGACAGATCTTACATGTCCAAAATGGCGGACTTAATGGCGCGATTTCAAAACACGAGTTTCAGATCCGGATATCGTGTTACACATTTTCGTGCCAACCTCGAATCAATGAATAATTCTACACAGCCATTATAATATTAATTCTAAAAATGATAATAACATCTCTAGATTGAAGCACGGTAAATTGCATCTTAATTGTTTACTAATAAATACGTCCATAACCTACAAAGATAATGGGAATCTTAAATGAATGATTATAATTAGCTTGTCGCAATTCATTTTACAATAATAATTAGCACCGTCGTGTTCGAGACTTTTTAACGATTACGAGTTGATTAAACGACTGTTCTCGATCAGGTACAAAGAAGACGGATGCAAATGGAACAGTAAATCAGCGAATCGCTTTATCGAACAGTTACCCCCACCAGGTATCCCGGCACCCCCACCAAGTGGGGATCCGCCTACCATATGTTCCCGCTGACAGGTCTCCCCAACCCCTATTGGTTCGCGGATAAATGAGAACCACCCTACTCGCCAATGAAGAGGTGTCCAAATGTCTACTAGCCAATAAAGATTGGATTTTTATGACTGAATTCAAAGAAAGTTCAGTGACTTGAAGTGAACGCCAGGAGAAAGTGACCTTTATCGATGGTTTCGGTGGGAACGACGTTTGTCGGTCATAGGTGCAACTCTCGATGGCCATTGGCCATTGGCCAACAAAAGGGCACCTCGTTAGGACCAATTAGATGTGAAAATAATCGGCAATGAACGTACAATGCAGGTACCTTGACCTCGTCCTTCGCGGCGTGTTACTTTTATCTTGTGGCTTTAATTATTCAATCGAGTCACCCAGATATCAAAGCGCCAAGGTCGTTCACGGGAATGTAGACTGTCTGCGAACCTGAGATATAGGACGATGCACCGACCAATTGGATTATTGAAATTCCCAACATATTCCCAAGACTTATTACGGTGAAATTTGTTTATTTTAACATTTTGAAAGTTCCAAGTTGTTCAATGTTTCGGAGTTTCTAAATAAGCCAATTTCGAAGTTTCCATTTCTGAGCATCGAAATTGTTTAGTTTACAAAGTTTCAGATTTTCAACTTTTTCAATCTCTAGGTTTCTGAGTTCTGAAACTTCTGAGTTTCTTAATTTGTAAATGTTGCAATTCCTAGGTTTCTAAGTTTTTCAATTTCCGAGGTTTCTACATTTATAAATATGCGAGTTTCTAAGTTTTTCAATTTCCGAGGTTTCTACATTTATAAATATGCGAGTTTCTAAATTTTATAATTTCAAAGTTTCTAAAGTTTTTAATTGTTAAATTCTTAAGTTTCTAAGTTTTCAAACCTTGACATTTTTAAATATCCATGTCCTTAAACTTTTACATTTTTAAACAGTAATTATCTGTTACAAGTAGAATTGCCGAACGCAATGCAACCGGCTCATCGTCCCTGACTTTTGCAACGAATCCAGGTCCAAAGCTGACAAACAAGTTTGCAAGATAAAAAAAAATTATCCTTCAACATTCCTTCACATATTTCCTCCTTTACTCCTTTCGACATACCTTGATATCTTTTAATTAATTCTGCCTCAAAAGAAACAACTAATGAAACATCTCAAATAGAAAAACGGACACTTATACCGCTTTAAAAAATCACCACTAATCGCAAGTCGAATAATAAATCGTGAAGTAAATCGGAAGTCGAATATTAAATCCCATAGTAAATCGGGAATCGACTATTAAATCCTAAAGTAAATCGGGACTCGACTATTAAATCCCAAAGTAAATCGGAAATCGACTATTAAATCCCAAAGTAAATCGGGAATCGACTATTAAATCCCAAAGTAAATCGGAAATCGACTATTAAATCCCAAAGTAAATCGGGAATCGACTATTAAATCCCAAAGTAAATCGGGAATCGACTATTAAATCCCAAAGTAAATCGGGAATCGACTATTAAATCCCAAAGTAAATCGAGAATCGACTATTAAATCCCAAAGTAAATCGGAAATCGACTATTAAATCCCAAAGTAAATCGGAAATCGAATATTAAATCCCAAAGTAAATCGGGAATCAACTAATAAATCCCAAAGTAAATCGGAAGTCAACTAATAAATCCCAAAGTAAATCAGAAATCGAACAATAAATCCCAAAGTAAATCAGAAATCGAACAATAAATCGAAAGCAAATCGCTAGTCGAATAAGAAATCCGAAAGTAAATCCGTCGTAAAGCAGTCGACTAATAAGTCGCAAAGTAAATCCGAAGTCGAATAATAAATCGCTGTTCTAAATCATAATTCGCATGATAAATCGCGAAGTGGTGTGAAATGCGATCGAAAGAAATGGTTCTTTAACACCAACGGAGTCTGTATTCTAATTCTGTCCGAAAGTGACAGGCGAAATTGAAAAGATCGGTTCGAGGTCGTGGCGGGCGGGTCACTGGAGACGGGCGCGCCTAGTAACCAAATAAGCAATATCACTCACTCCACTTCTAACTGTAAAACTACGTTTCGTTCTTCCTGATAAAAAACCTAAGCGAGCACTTCATTTCATATCATTTCATTTCATTTTGCGGGGTTTCCATGTATTTTATTATCACTCTTTTCGTTTTGTTTTATAGTCTTCTATTTTAATTTAATTTAATTCAATCTAATTTAATTCAATTTAATTTAATTTTGCGGGTAATGATCCTTAATAGTACAAATAGTTTAACAAAAATAGAATTATATATTTAGAATAGATTTATAAAATTAGATATATATATTAGATATATAAAATAGAATTATATTATTTTAACAAAATGATTCATAATAAAATAGAAAGATAGAAATCCTCCAAATTCAATTTTACTATGTATCACTTATATTCGTTAAACTATTTGTACTATTAAGGGTTATTACCCGTGAAATAATTTAATTCAATTAATTAAATTTAATTAAAAAACTACCAACCATCTATAACCCGATTATATTCGTGTCGAAAAGAAAATTGTATACCGCATTGTAGACTAACTACAACGTAACTATACTACTTAATGCCGTGTACGACTCATACTACTAGTTTACGAAACCGAAGATAATACAAATATATCATAAAAATATAATTAAAGAATCGCATGAAAACGTCAAGCAAATATGGTAACGCGAACCCCTTTGGGTCCTCGTCGAATGCACGATTTCGAGCTGCCGAAAAGAAGAATTTTTGTCGAGAGAGTCGGCCAATAGAAACGGTGCACGACCGCGAGGACGAGGGTCTCAGGTTCCGGGACTTAAGGCCCCGGGTATACACCCGGTCCGCAGTTTTCTTTGTACAGGTATAAATCTAGTAAACTCCCGTACAACGCGTGAAGATACTGCGACGAGTTTCCTCGTATAACACGATTCTCGTACAACGCGGTATATAATGAAATGTGTGAATTCCCCGTCTACTTTAATCGAGCATAGCATACCTTGTTATCTTCTATTTCCTGCAACGCGATTTCATATAACGCGTAACTTATCAACCGCGTTATACGAGTCTACTATATACGTGATTACGAGAATCATAGAAAAGACTGATAATATAATAAAATTCTGTTTCCGTTGTTATTATATTACATTATTCTTTTCTACGAAATCTGCAACTCTAAAATGTGTCTACTAACAATAAGATTTGACTTTGCTTATTTATCGAAATATTAATTTTAATTTGGGAAGCTGGATACTTTTGTACCTTTTTTTTATAGTAAAATCAATGATCGAATTTGGAAGCTGGATATTTTTGTACCTTTTTTTTATAGTAAAATCAATGATCGAATTTGGAAGCTGGATATTTTTGTACCTTTTTTTTATAGTAAAATCAATGATCGAATTTGGACGCTGGATATTTTTGTACCTTTTTTTATAGTAAAATCAATGATCGAATTTGGAAGCTGGATATTATTGTACCTTTTTTTTATAGTAAAATCAATGATCGAATTTGGAAGCTGGATATTTTTGTACCTTTTTTTATAGTAAAATCAATGATCGAATTTGGAAGCTGGATATTTTTGTACCTTTTTTTTTAAGTAAAATCAATGATCGAATTTGGAAGCTGTTCGTTATTTGAGCATTCATAATGTCCTGCGAAAGAGAGATGAATAAAAATGAATGTCCGGTGTGAATATTTGAGTGATCTCAAGGTCCAAATTTGCAAATTAAACTTCGTTATTTTGGTACATCGTTGAAAGTGAAACGTTCCCCGGATTATTCGCTTTCGTTCAAAGACCCAGACTAAGGGGGAATAGAAATGACGCTTGAAATATCCTAAACACCGTTTACAGACTGCCTCGTGACGGACTTTGAATATCTAATACTCAATTTGATGACAATATGCATACGATTACAATTGTAGATTTTTTCTTTAATAAATTCGAGTGACTCATATAAGTAGACAAATATTTGCATGAAAACATTGACTTCAGTGTGTTGGTACACGTTCTAGTATTCATCAATTTTTCCTGAAGAATATTATTCATCGATTATGCAGAGTGGAAATGTATCAAAGTTGCAAATATCATTGATAAATAATAGGATGTATTTAGTAAATATTAATTATGAAAGAAGTACTGTGACACGCGACGGAATGTAATTAATAAATGAAATTTCGTGGAAACATTGTGTTCGTGGCTTCTAATTGGTTAAACTTCACTTTAGTTCTTTTTTGTTATCGGAGTGAAAATGATCAGCAAAGATGTAGATATAGCAAATCTTAATGTCAACAATTGTAATCAAATCTGATTACAATGAAATAATTAAATAATTAGATATGAATCCTTTCGATAATATAAATATTAAATAACACGAAATAAATCATTTCATAATTAAACAACGAAAGAATAAATAATTCAATATTAAATTATACAGCTACAATTATAAATATTCTGCAGCTTAAAACAATCAGTGACTCATTTAACCAACTGAATAAAAAGCATCATATATATAAAACCATTGATAATAAAAATACTAAATCATTCCTACAAAACTCCACACGAAATTCCATACTCCAAGCTTCGGTTATAGAATTCCAAAAATATTTTCTCCTGACCTGTTTCGCAAAACAAATATATCCCCGATGGCCGCTAAGAGAGAGGTATAGCGAAAATGCGGTGATTCGTTGGTATCGCGATAAGTTTCACGAAATTCCGCGCCAAAATTCGGGGACCATAAAGATTTAAGGGTACGGACCGAGTTGCGGGGAGACCGGGGATTGGTTGGCGCATAGAACAGAGAGAGACAGAGGGAGTGTGCGCGTAGTTGATTGGAGGGGACGGGGCCGTTCGATTTCAAAGTGGGCCAGATGCCCCCCGGCAACGCACGTCAGATGTATCATTATCTCGGCCTCACTGTTGCTATGCAATTAGAGTCCGTTAATCGGGAACCCCACCACGTGATACCAGAGCGGGCTTTCGTGACGCTGGTATGGGGGGGGGGGCGAACGAAAGAGATAGAGGGGGTAAGGGAACCAAGAAGGGTTCCGAGCGAGATAAAAATGTCTGACAACGAGAAAGGAAGACACAGAGCCAGCCAGGAATGAAAGATAGAGAGATCCCGAAAGAGACGAGGGAACCAAAGTCTGCTTGCAGACTGTTGCGGAGAGAGCCAGAGAGAGGGAGGGGGTAAAAAGGTTGAGAGAAGGGGTACCGCAAGGGGGTAGAAAGGACCAGACGCAGAGACGAGGACGGCAACAACAACAATAACAACAACAGAGCAGCACGTGGACGTAGGGAACTGGGAATTCTCACTTCGTGTTATCTTTCTCTCCGGTACCCCTGACGAGTTTTCTCTTGCTCGTTTTTTGGGGGCGTTCCTTATTTTGTCTCTCCGGTACTCTCTTGTCCGTAACGAAACAAAATTTTTGGCATGCTCGACGCTTCGTTCCACCGACGAAATTCGAAATTTAATGGGCGTATCCCGTGCTGCCATTGCGGTTTTGGTGCGCCCCGGCAATTCTCTGGAAGTCGTAACCCTCAAATGATTTTGTAATTGATGTGTTCTCCGGTATTTCTTGTAAGATATATATTTATAATATCACTCTTTCAACATATTCGAGAACTCCGGAATATTGTTTACATATATTTGTTCTAAAAAAGATGTCAAGTATATAGCTGACTTATCATGAAAATGATCAGTCACAGAAATGTGACAGAGGGAGAATTTATTACGGGACGAAAGAAAATCCATTTTTTGACTGGTATTATATCAAAGTTCATATTTCGAATTTCTGAAGCAAAGGTATTCAATGAATCCAAAAATACCATGGTTTGGAATGCTTCAGGTTATTAATGAATCGGCTCTCCGGTTATGACGTTTAATCCATAAAGATTAGTAGTCGTAGGACGAGGATACACTGCATTTTAATGCCTTTTTTTGTGCTTCGAGTGTGGTACACACCGTCCGGAATGTTAAAACATTATTCCCAGACAGCCGTGGAACGTTTATAGTGTCATGACCTCTCATTTCACTTCTAATTCCTGTACACACGTTGTCCTCCACGATGCAAGGACGAAGCGAATGACCGGCCATTGGGATGCCCCTTCAACGTTCATTAAGATTGGCCCGGCCTTGGAAAAGGTTCCAGTAGGGATGCGTGCGCAGCCGCGCGGGAAAACTAAGAGGGCCATGTGGCTCACTCATGACAAACATTCCACTCACTTCCCGCCAATTTCGATGATGCTGTTCGTTTCACCTTTTCAAGTGCCTCGTTCTAGTTTAAACGAACTTTCTAAAAAAACTGGCTTATTGGGGGAAATTGGAATTCTTTTTTTGCTAAATTGCAAATCAGTGGCATCCAGTTTTACATGAGTCTTATATCATCGAATAGATCGCGTTCAAAGATATGTTACAAATATTGTTGAACTTTGTGAAGAAATTAGGACCTGTTTTAGATCCGTCATTATATAATGATTATTATTATTATGTATATAAATATATTAAAACTGACCTAAAAAGTTGATCAAATTAAAGGAATACAGTTTTTAAAACTGGAACATTTGTTCATCACAATCTCAGTAGAAAAAGGTAACAAATAATAATTAGACTACAAAGTGATCTTTTTCGAAGTCAATTGAAGTTAGGTTGGGTTAAAATGCTCAATTTTCGGGGAAAACCAATTTCGTACGAGCTGCCCGGAAAACCGATGCGCACGGAAATTTATGAAACCAATTGTATCCTTCGAATTGTTCAAGTTCATATTACAATCCACTGTTTTGCAAATATTTTTAGAAAACTATTTTAAGCGATTACGATTGCCAGTTTAATCGCGATAAGACCTGCCATTGGTTGTTTTTTTTAAATTCAATCACGAAACAACTCGTGTCTCTGTGTCCCGTCATCCTTCGTGGAATCATGGTCAATCCCGACAATAATATAGTATTCAGACTGCATATATCCTTTATTTCAAAGCGACATCTAAAAACCTGGCGTCATTGCCCAAAAAAAATCGCGCACCTCGTTAAACAAGTTAGCACACCTATTAACGGTGTGCGCGTGTGTTAAAAATACCTCTTAAGCCTCCCATTATCGCCAAGATGCAGCACGGTACACAAGCCTCGGTAAAGTTCAAGTGACAACTCGTCAATTCGCACACCAATTAAGACGCACCACGTGTTATCTCGGGATCAGCAAAGAGCCGTTTCCGTCAAGTTTGTCAAACTTGACGGGTCTCTTAGAACCACAAAATACCGGGCGACATCGTGTTTTGCCAACGTAAAAATGAATTCATTCGCGCGCAGATCATTAATCACCCGGGTGCGTCCACGTTCGGACCATGTCGAACTACTTGTTAAACTCCCTTTTAACAAATATTAATTCCCCCGCGCGAAATACTCGCAGCAAACATTTCGAAGTATATAATAATATAATAATGAAGACATTAATCATGGAAACATAGAGTTGGCGGTGTAGCAATAATCTATCAAAAGATTAAAGAGCACACCATTTTAATAGCACAGCAAATTAATAAGTATAAATGTCTAGTCCGCTGGAGGACTTCGAACTTGAAGAACACAGCCGTTCGAAGACCGTTAGCTTTCGGCTGCAGACAGACAACATGATGCGATGAATAATCTATTAAAGAACTGGTCTACCGTGTAGTAAGACGGTGGAGATTATAATAAGGATCTCTCGAGACAGGATCATACTGTATATACATTCACGATCAGATCCAGGCGACGGGAACCAAGGATGCAGGATATCTGTCGGATGACGCACTTTGTTCAAGGACACCCCATTCGTCCTGCGCAAAATCGAATGCTCCGTAGAATAGTGATGATCAGTGGTGGGGGTATAAAAAGAATCTTGACTGGCCCCGGGGCCACGCGTCTATTAGACATCCATTATTCAACGCAATTGCCGAAAAGTCTCGTTGCGAATTCAGCACGATGCATCGTAACCGGGTAGCAACAGGGGCCCGGCAACAGGACCTGGTCTCTTCCCCTCTCTCTCATTCGAGTTTTAGTCTCGTCTCTGTTCAGCGTACACTGATATCACTCGTCTCCTCTCTGTCCACTGACTTCTTTTCTCTCGTTCCACCCAAGCGGCGCGCACGTTCGTCGCTTTCTCGACGCTTCGTTAACGAAGCAAGGGAGTGAGAGAGAGAGAGAGAAGTCGATGGCAATGCCATGGTGTGTCGTCTCTTCTCTCCTTGCTGCCATTTTCGCCTTGCTCCCAAATGTCTTTGTCGGATCTGGGTAACGGTGTGTTTCGAAATGGTCAACGAACCCAGGTCCATAAAGTTGCAATTCTCCTTTCAAAATATGATTATGTCGTGTTATATGAAATCGTCGATCTCTTATCAGTCCTTCGAAGGTTCTGTGCCCGACTAACACTCTTTGGAAAGACTTCTTTGTTGGTAATACGTGGAGACAATGTATACAAGCGAATGGTGGATATTTTGATTAATCAAATGATTATTCTTATTATATTTATTGTATTATTAATCCAATTTTTCTTTCTCCGTGAATCATCCGATATTTCATATTATGACCCAATATATTGCCGAGCGGAACACGATAATGTTATACTATCAGGTTGGCAACTAAGTTCGGGACCTTTAATTCTATGCTTTCCTTTTTTGTTTATAAGAATTCGCAGATTCTTTTTGTTGATCCATAAAATCGTAATTAAGATTGTTTCATTGAAGTTTATAATGAAGCTCCCCAAATCGTGGAAATTGAATAGTCTCTTTACCTTCTTTATCCATTAATGAAACGTTACACGCTTAATCCTCGTAAAAATCCGATTCTCCACGCACGATAAGCGTCCCAAATTGCTTTAATAACGGTATATAAAAAGGCGTAGTAATTTGATTAATTATAATTCAAGCTGTAAACGATACAGCATTACTGAGTGGATTTTGAGTCTAAAGTTGATTGAAACATTATTTCATTCGGTGATCGCAGTGCGAATAACTTCGTTCAGCAAAATGCGGCATGACATGGATTCGTTCACAAATATTTTCCCCTATTTCCGCCATATTGAATCTTACTAATTTCGATCGCATATTACGTGGTTAAAATCTGCTTAATATACTCGAGTTACCGTGTAAAGTGACACATGTTAACACATTAGACAGCTTTGTATTGGTGGGACACACAAGGCTTTAGGAAGTTCTGGGTGAAATGCGTCTGGCATAATAATGAGCTCCGGAACGAATGAATTCACGGCAAACAGTCCGGGCAACATAAGAATTCCACCTGCTACGGGATAATCATGATAGAACGCCACCTAATGGTGTCATCGAATGAATAATATAAAGCGCCGCCAAAAAGAATTCACCCAATTTTTTCTGACCCAGTAAATGCACTTATTTATGCATTTAACGACCCCCTTTTACACGGGTTTCCACAGAAAATATGTAATGTTCTGTCTGATATCTCGTTGGTCCAAATATCTAGCAAGGATGAACGAATCGCGCGCGCGCGCACGATTTATATGCGCGCAACGGAAGTGAGTGGGTGGTGCGTGCAACGGGGAAGGGATTGGTGGGGGGAGAAGGCAGTGGCGGGTTTTCCGAACTGGAAAGACAGAGAAGGGAAGAGTTCAGTGATTCGAGGAGATATTACAACCCTGATATTATTATGCCGCGGTTATTTTTGGACATCCCATGGATACTTCGAAGAGGACCTCGCTATTAATATTCAAATTTGCTTCACTATTATTTGTACACCAGGGTCAGTGAAATTCCTTTATTTTTCTAAATTTGCTTTACGGTGGTTGCTTGTCCTTCAAACTCCAACGTTTCTAAGACTCCTCAGCATGTACAATCAGATACGCACGAATATAAATACAAACAGTGAAGTTGTAATAGTAACCTGTAACGGAGGTGTAAGATTCTTTTCGTGAAACCTTCGCAAATAAGGAAACCGACTGTTCGTCTAACGTTCTCACGTTCTTTGGGAACCACCTTTCCTCGGTAAATCGACTGTTGGCTAATACTTGACAGTTGGTAACGGATGCGAAAAGTTGGAATGTTTGCAAAGAAAATGAAGAGAAGATTTGAAGAACTCCATTTTTCAGGACCAAAAATACACCGAATCCTCCAACGAAACTTCAAAAAGCAATTACAGAAATAAAAAGCGTTTGCCGAGCAGGTTAAAGTTAGGGGAAGCCCCGCCGAAGCATGAAGGACAAAGGACACCAAAGAAAAATGTGGAAGAAATAGAAAACGTGGAGTAGGGTCCGAACGAAAAAGGTGAAGGTTCTTAAAACAATTCGCAACTTCTTGGTACCGGGTTCAGGCCCCTTCAGGGAACTTAGGGGGGACAGGGTACATCGGTAACACGAGGAAAAGTTTCTCTAACAGAAGGGAAGCGGTAAATCCGTACCGAAGACGGGCCCACGTTTTACGACTGTGGGTCGCTAATCCATGGGTTTCGACCGGGACTCAAAGAAATCCTGGCGAGCAAAAGGCCCAGCGCAAGAGGAAAAATTTACGACGTTTGTCCGGCAGCCGTGTCCTTTACTCTCGCCATCTACTTTATCTAAATTGACGTGGAACCCCTTTGAGCAGCTATGGGCAGCAGGGCCCAAGTGAAGGCCCAGTGAAGGCCCAGTGAAGGCTTCGAATGTGTCGCTTGTAGGAAGTCTGACTTTGTTCAACGCTAGGGTGACTAATTAAGTTCGAAGAACATTAGGAACAAACAGCTTGCAAGGGATACTTGTTGCTGGAGGCAAACTTTTGAAGGCAAACTTGTTAAACTTCGCACTTTATAACAACTCATGGACTCCCCTGTGAAGTACTCTTCAGCATATGACAATAAAAGCTTTAAAGCGGAAAGAAAGCATCATTAAGTAGCAGAATGCTGCTTTATTGTATGCACGGTTCATACCTGCGCTACCTTTGTGTCCCGTTTACAATGTACCCTTACCATCCCCTTTTCTCCCCGAGTAATCTCAGGTTTGGGCCCACCGGGCCTAACGCCGATGGAACACCCACCTAAAACCTTTATCTCCAGCTCATTATCGGGGCCGTCGTTAGCCGTGAACTTTGGCCCCGTACCTGTTCGCAGATCGGGCCACCTCCGTTTTCAGTACCTACACCGGAGAGAACCAAAGAACGGGCCCAAACCCACAACTAATTGCCTTCGACTGGGCCACGATAACCACGCAACACTTCATGGCCCTCTAATGACCCGGAATCACGACTTTTCCAAGCTCCTGGTGGAAAGTTAATACGATAACACCAGTCGTTCAGTCGTTCTTTATCTTTATGAATATTACTTTTAATGGCCACCTAGCGATACGTTTGACACGTCTCGGAGATGGCGTTTCCGTGTTACGCGGTTGGTCAACCGTGAATGACTGCTTTGGAAAAGTGAGACAAATCGGATTTGTTTGGCTGGAATTGGTGTGTCGTAATCTAATTGTAACCTGGTTATTCTGTGTTTTATGAATTATAATGTAATGTGTGAAATGTAGTCAGCAATGCATTGGTTGGATGAAGGGGAATCCCCTTTTGACCGACTTACCTATGTATATCAACCGCTAGACACTCCATTGAGGAGCTGGTCGATGAATGAACGTAGAAACCGGATGTCGAAGGAGTCGGCCAGGTAAAGGCCATCGGTTATCGTGCGTCCGATGCGATTAAACTCGAAGGCCGGTTTTATCTGGAGACAAGCGCCGGCTCTAACATTACTTACAGTCTACGTGCTGGGAGTAACGCGCCTATCTTTCTACCAGCTTCCAATTAAGTCTATTTAATGGCGCTCTACTTTCTACGCTCGAAGGTGCGAGTACTGTGGTGTCCTGTATAACGCGGTTAGTATGTCACGCGTTGTTGGAAGTTCGTGTTGTTGGAATTCGCGTTGTTGGAAATTCGCGGTGTTGGAAATTCGCGTTGTTGGAAATTCGCGTTGTAGGAAATTCGCTTTGCCGGGAATTCGCGTTGCAGGTATTTCGAGTTGTTGGAAGTTTGCGTCACAGGAAATTCGCTTTGCCGGGAATTCGCGTTGTAGGAAATTTGCTTTCCAAGAAATTCGCGTTGTAGGAAATTTGCTTTCCAAGAAATTCGCGTTGGAGGAAATTCGCTTTCCAAGAAATTGGCGTTGTAGGAAATTCGCTTTCCAAGAAATACGCGTTGGAGGAAATTCGCTTTCCAAGAAATTGGCGTTGTAGGAAATTCGCTTTCCAAGAAATACGCGTTGGAGGAAATTCGCTTTCCAAGAAATTGGCGTTGTAGGAAATTCGCTTTCCAAGAAATACGCGTTGAAGGAAATTCGCTTTCCAAGAAATTCGCTTTCCAAGTAATTCGCGGTACAAGAAATTCGCGGTACAAGAAATTCGCGTTGTACGAAATTTCCTTTCCAAGAAATTCGCGTTGTAGGAAATTCGCTTTCCAAGAAATTCGCGTTACACGAATTCGCGTAGTAGGATACTCGCCAGTCTTTTTAAACGAAACTCGATATCGCCGCCCTCAAAAGTCAAGTATCATCCCGGAGATTCCAACATGTCCGAGGATTTCTATCTTTAATGGGAGTTCCGGCCTTCATCGTCTTCGTGCCATGCAAGGCCGTTCATTGATCGATAAAACCGGAGGGATCCCGGCGATCCCATCACATGTCTTATTCCTTAACGCCTCCGCACACCACCGCCATTTTACAAAACCATGCAACATTCTTTCAAACAGATCATCTCATTTACGCATCATTCATTCCTTTCTTGAATATCTTCGCCTACCATTTATCATCAAATGTGACAAACTTGCAATAAACAACACATCAACAATCTCCGTGTAAACAACATTTATCGATGAACAACATCCTAAGATTACCGTGGAATATTACAATTAATTATATAATTAAAAACTGATACCCAATGTATTAATTTCTAGCTCATTAACAAGCATCCGAGTGATTGTGTACAACAACAGGAAACAAATGTTGTAACACGAGCATGGAACCATACGTGACTACATATTTGTCTGAGGTTGGTAGCCCGTCTTATAATTGTCTGACAGCAAAGTGCGCCGTAACACTTTTATGGGGCCCCGATTCGTGAAGCGAATAAGTTAGCCACTGTAACGTAGGACCCCGGTGTGTTACAAGCTGTTTGCATTCTTTAATTGCGATTGGACGCAACAAATGATATCATGAATTCCACAGGAAAGAATTGATTTCATAACAATGTATTACGATGTAAACAATAACTCGACTGGAATCTTTGTATCGCTACAAATATCAAATCAATCGCAATGAAACCACAAGAAAAACAATGATCAAGCTCCATTCAAACATTATCATCACGTTACCGCACACCGCAGTAAATTGCAATAAACAAATGCATTTTTACTTAACTTAACAATGCATTCATACTTGAGAAGGTTCGATGACATGATTTCTGTGTTAACACTTTGACGGCCGCTCATTTTACTCAAAGTCGCGCTACTACCGCCGGCATCTCTCGCGTACTGAAATACGGAAAGTTCACAAAACCAATAATTTCAGAATTAAAAAACGCCAATAAACTCGTAACAATTGGAAAGCAGTAACTCAAAAACAGTTAAAAAGGATTAATATAGAAACGTCGAATCTACGATCTCGAAATATTTATACAATGCTGGTCTAAGAATGCTAGTGCGAAGTCACATTTACGTGACAGCGGCCGATAACCGCTGGCTGTTGGAATCACGTACACGTGACAGCGGCCGTCAAAGTGTTAAGAATAAGATCATTGTTATTAGATCAGCGAAAAACAGGCAGAAACTGGAACACCGTTACTCAAACAGCGCAGCGTCTGACGAAGAACGCAAGAAAGAAAAAGAGAGAGACTTCCGGCGCAGCAAACTTTACTAACGAAGGAGTACTGACCGAACCAAGAAGCACATCCTGTTTGCTTGCGCGTTTCGTATGCGTGCGAACAAGAACAGATTTAAATGGCCGATTCGTATTCATTAATGAACAATTCCTGGGGAAAACGGAAGACCACGGACGTGGTGCAACGGTGCATCCATTTGCCACTCGACTTACCGGAGCGAAGAAGTCAAGGACGTTCAAAGTGTATTCTATGTTGCTGCACGGAGTCAGGCAATGTTGGATAGGTCGTGCAACACTGAAGGCGTAGAGGAGGCGTTAGGAATCCCAGAGACGTGAATAGCTAAGGAGAGGTCGTGAGAAATCGGTTTATAGACCCACGTCTGGTTCCAGGAACGTTAACACGTGGCCAGCGATGCCAACATTACTAAAATTCTTATCAAATATACCGGTAAAATTTGGAAATTTCTCAATATTTTTAACGTTAAGATAACCAAGTAAATAAAGCAATGTATCGTAGAGCGCTGAAACAGTTTTATTTTTAGACGTTATGTAAACGTCACGGACGCGCATCGCCAGGGTATCGTATAACACGGAGGTGGCGCTCAACGTGGAATATATTCTGGAGAACAAAATTGACGGGCGATTGAACAGAATTTTTGCACAATGCAGCAGGTTTGCATAACGAACTTTCACTTCTCCTCTGACAAGTCTTTCGCGGCAGCTTTCGACGATACGAAAATGCGCATTGCGAAGGTCGCTAAATAATATCGTTAATATATTTCAATATTGTCGAGTTATCTTTCATATTTGTCCGTGTACTCTGACGTACAGGAATTTCATGCGCGTTGATTTATAATCGACTGTATTGTATTTGTTTTACCGCCTTTTATTGGCACCGCTCGATGAATAATTTATGCTTGCACCGTTCGCGGGTATAAATCAATTATTAATATGTAACCGTGCATGCCGAGGGACATTATTCGTGTAGCTTGTTCTCCGAGGTAATCTTCATCATTTCCTTATGCGTTAAATGAATACATACACAAAATCCAAAAATGTTTTCAGTTTCATCATCTTGAAAAGAAGCAACGAATATTCCGACATACGAGCCGTTATTTTTTAAATGCTATAAATCCAATTTTTATGAAATAAATTTTATTAATTACGATACTAAAATCCGAAGAAAAAGTGGACTTATGACACTAAAAAATACCGGATCGATTATTAAAAATTAAGTAAACGAAGTTAGTCATAAATCGAATACAAAATTCGAATTGATCAGAGGCAGTAAGTAAAGAACAAATTGCATCCAACCCATCACTACTTTCGAGGCTCTCGCGAATCGCACGAAAGACGCGTGTCGGTTCTCCGTTTCCTATTGGCTTGGACCAGCGGAAGGCGACCTGTTGCCAAGGGAACTCTTAAAAGTAAACAACGTTACGTCATCAGGGCCCCTGGTGTCTGGAGTCTGGTTTGTTAGCTAACTCACAAACTTGGCCCCTGCCTTCACTCATCTTTATCTCTCTATCGCGATCATGGAAACTATTTTCGGTCACGTACATTAATGCGGGGGAGATATGATCACGCGGAATCATAAACTGTATTATACACAAGCATTTTTTGCGAGTGGTCTTGCCATTTCTAGTTTCGTGTTCGCCAATGGTAAGACGTGCCATTACCGTTTCTTGCTGTGCCATTTCTGAACGAGCCGCTTTCGAAAATATCAACTCGCCAAAACTCCAAAGTGATCAGATCCTAACTGAACAAATTGGCTGGCGAGCAATTTGCTTGCTTTCGAAATTATAACCCGATAAAATGATCAGACCTAACCCAGACGTAACTCGACAAATTAGTTAGCAAGCAATTTGTTTGCTTTCAAAGATATAAACCGACAAAGCAACAAAATGACCAGACCTAACTGAACAAATTGGCTTCGCGAGCAATTTGCTTGCTTTCGAAATTATAACCCGATAAAATGATCAGACCTAACCCAGACGTAACTCGACAAATTAATTTGCAAGCAATTTGTTTGCTTTCAAAGATATAAACCGACAAAGCAACAAAATGACCAGACCTAACTGAACAAATTGGCTTCGCGAGCAATTTGCTTGCTTTCGAAATTATAACCCGATAAAATGATCAGACCTAACCCAGACGTAACTCGAAAAATTAGTTAGCAAGCAATTTGTTTGCTTTCAAAGATATAAACCGACAAGGAACAAAATTACCAGACCTAACTAAAAAACTCCTCGCGACATTATTCCAAGTACAAAAATATGTTTCCAAAATTGTAACCTATTCAGGAAGCACGAAACGTTATTAACGTCATCCTCAGCGAGAGATCCATTTAATTCTCGTCGATTGAAAAGGAGACCTTGAAAATACTACAAACCGAAATTTTGAATTTCATAGTATTCGGTCCGTTATCTATCGTACGAGGAACCGAGGACGAATCGCGAATGAGATACACAACCCGTTTTACTATATCTCGTAGAAGGATGACATTTAAAATTTCCTTTCAATATATAATTATTCAAATATACACCGAAGAAGCCAAGTCCGGTAAACATATCGTTAATAAGCGTCACACGAACAATATCATTGATAACGCAATCGAAAACTGAATAAATATCAGGACACGGTAGTACACGATCCAGAATCCCGTATCTGGATCATCACAATAGGATTTTATCCCTGGTGTACTCGAATGTGTGGTTACACACGGATGCTCTTCTTAAACAAGAGACCGATGTATGGAATGGGAAAAAGTGCGTCGCAAAAGAGGAGAAAAGAGGAGAAAAGAGGAGAAAAGAGGAGAAAGAAGGGGCGAGGGGGAGTGAAAAAAGTGGCCTGGCAGGAGCATGCGGCTTCTTCCCCGGAGGGCCGGCGCACTGGTTATTCGGGCTGCGAATAATAATCATAGCGGTCGCCCTCCCGGTCGTTTCGGTTCGTTTTCAGACCTCTCTTTCTCTCTCGCTGATTTCTCCGTCCGATATGCTTGCATAGCAACAACGACCGTTTCTCTCTTTCACTCTTGCGTTCACGTTGGTAGACCGCCGGAGGCTTTTAGCGCGTCCGCACGAGGCTGGAAGGACGGAAGGCATGCGCATGGTAAAGAAAGACAAGGAGGGTCCATAAAGGAGGACAACGAAATATGCTTCGGATAGAACGAGAAGAGGGACACCGGAGAAGTGTTCGGAGAAGGAGAGTAAATATTGGCGGTGACCGAGTGGGAGTGAGAAGGAGAGATTAAATAATGTCTGACAGAATTGGAGAGACAGAAGAATGGTAGGATACCGGGAAAGAGATACTCGGCCGGGAAGCGGATGAATAAAAAGTACGTGGAAAGACGGCGGAGGCTGGGGACGGTGTGAATAGAAAAATAGATAAAGTAGGGAAACGAGTGAAATGTAAAGAAGGCGGTTGAATGAGAGATGGATAGGGAATTGTTGGGAATGAGAAATAAAGAGACGTGAAACTAGGTGGACGGAGAATGAGAATATTTTTAGACTACATACTGGGGTTACCTTCTGCGGAAGACAGTGTGGAAGACCCAGTGTGGTCCAAGCAGTACTTTTCACCCTATAGCCTTCGTTCTCTTTTCTTCCGTCAATTCTATCTTCCAGGGCATTGGTGCATGGTCCACCTTAATTTCATGCTACAGCCACTGACAGCAGACGAGCAAAACAAAAGGGAGACGGTGCCGAAAGAAGATTGTGTTTCGCACCTTTATTCAATGACCAGATGGCTCGCTGATGTGCTCCGCACACCAATTTCTCGGGAACCGAAAGTTCTCGACGCGGTATTATCAGCTGTGTTAACGCTGTGCGAACCAATTAGTTTTACAAGAAAGCGGGAAATTTAAAATATTATTGAAACCGGACGTTAGGTTCCACGTACGTTATGGTAGACATAGAACGAAGTACAAGTTATAGGTAGCTATGGTTACCAGATATATCATAATATATAAAATGCTAATGCCATGTGGCCTGTCAAAATATTGGGCATCAATATTCTCACCGTATTTTGACTTCTTTCGGTGAAAGTATTTCAAGCAAAGTATCTCTGAGCGCATAAAGACAGCATTGATGTTGTGCTTGCCAAGAAAAGTGAAACACTTGAGTTCTTGATTCGGTTCATTCATTCGTTTATGAATGAAATACATTTAGTTGTTTCATATTTCTTGAAATGTACATTCAGGTTGATATTATTCTTTGCACGTTTACGATGTAATGATTTACACGCTTGGGAGCACACTCCTTTGTATACGTTACGATAGATTCCCGGAATTATTAAAATGGGACCAATCAAATTCACCATTTCTCATTAGTTACAAAATTTCACGGACACCTCAGGTATACGCGAATTAACATACACCTTTTAAACGGCTATTTTTGATTTAATTGGAATTCGATCCCGGGAGCCCCACCGACATTTATGTAACTAATAATCCACCATGTAATTTATACACTTTTTTGAAGTAGCCGAATTTCAAGTCTGAGGGAGCGTTAAAGATATTACCGCTAGAAGAGGAGGTAATCATAATCGGTTGTTCCGTTCAACATTATTTCGGATAAATTAATTAATCATAAACGCTGAACCCTTTTTTAATCGAGAGGCGATTATCAGTCGCCGCGATATACTGAGGTTTGCTGGAATAAACTGTGTGGCGACTGAGAATCGCGTCTTGAGTGCCGCAGCGAACTCAGTGGCGACAGAGAATCGGGTCTAGAGTATCGCAAAAAACTGAGTGGCGACTGAGAATCGCCTATAGAGTGCCGCGCCAAACTGAATGGGGACTGAGAATCGCCTATAGAGAACCGCAACGAACTAAATGGCGACTGAGAATCGCCTCTAAAGTACCGCAACAAATTGAATGGGGACTGAGAATCGCCTCTAGAATACCGCGCCAAACTGAATGGCGACTGAAAATCGCCTCTAGAATACCGCGCCAAACTGAATGGCGACTGAAAATCGCCTCTAGAGAACCGCAACAAACTAAGTGGCGACTGAAAATCGCCTCTAGAGAACCGCAACAAACTAAGTGGCGACAGAGAATCGCCTCTAGAGTACCGCAACAAATTGAATGTCGACTGAAAATCGCCTCTAGAGAACCGCAACAAACTAAGTGGCGACTGAGAATCGCCTCTAGAGAACCGCAACAAACTAAGTGGCGACAGAGAATCGCCTCTAGAGTACCGCAAAAAACTGAATGTCGACTGAAAATCGCCTCTAGAGAACCGCAACGAACTAAATGGCGACTGAGAATCGCCTCTAAAGTACCGAAAAAAATTGAATCGCGACTGAGAATCGCCACCGAGTGCAAAGGGTTAAACTGACTCCACTTAGTGATGCAAACGGATGGAGTCATTGGACCCTACGTGGTTTAGGGTTAAGAAGTAAAGCATGAAGGAAGGTCTCGTCTGGATTAGGATGTGAAGGGTTCCTAGACTCCGCTGAGTCAGCAATCATATGTTTAATGACGTCAGAAGGACCGGCAGAATTGATCGAACACGGGTACCAACCAACTGCTCGAAAGATGCACATGTGTAATCCGGATGTCTGTCCGTTCAAACGAACCAGGCGCGCGCCTGTTCGTTTTTTTTTTTACCTGATCAACGGGATAGAAATTTTCGTAGCGTCTTCTGCTGCGACCTTTCACGTTCTCGGAAGAGAAACGTGGGATTCTGCATGATTTAGAAGTGGACCAGTCGAGTGCTGACAAACTGAGTTAGTGGCTGGTATTCGTTATTAGTCACTCGATATTGGTAATTTCTTGTTCTTGACGATTGGATATGAATTATTAAAAAAAACGATGTGCCGACTCATTGATGAGTAAGTTGAAACGATGGGATTCTGATCTTTCGCATATTCGAGAGAACAGTATGTGAAATGGGAATCTAACGATTTAGAATTACTGATTTTATTATCAATTTAAGATAATTAATGGCATTATTAATGTCCACTAATCTTCATATTTTTAAGTAAGAATACAGAATGTACGTGTTTGGATTGTAAACAATTAATTAGCAATTAGTAGCAAAGATATCGAGGTACTCCGGAACTATCATAAATAATATGTAGTTCTCATTAAAATAAACTTTCAGTTAATAAACAAGCAGGCCAAAAGACAGAAGTACTTAAGTTCGATCGAAAAGTACTCCCGGGGGAGAAAACGAAGTAGATTTTAAACAAGCGACATTTTAAGATACAGACAGGAAATTGTGAGTTATGGGCTAAGAAGAAATTGAGAGGCAACCCTTTTTGTATGGCGATAAGAGATAAACATAATGAATTGGTTTCTCCAGCCGGTTTCGCGCCTCGGAGAACAACTAATAATACGTCGCCAGCTTCGTTTCAAATTGCGATTCGTCATCCACTGAGTATTTCCGCCATTTAGCGGAGCAGATAATGTAATAGGTTAGATGTGTGCGTGCGCACGTGTCGGATCCAAGCAAAACGAAGCGCGGGAGAAACACCGCCAGTCTGGGGCGCTTGTTAAACGGGACACTCCATTGCAGGACCACAAAAGCCATTGACACGGTGTATCAACCACCATTAACCCCAACTATTGTTTAATCAGCTACAAAAACCGCTAATGAAATGTGTCTTCCACAAAGCACTAAGCGGCGGAATGTTAAATGTGTTTGAAATGACGCGCGGATAATGCGCGAGTTATGCTGCGCGCGAAACACGAGAAGTGTTCGAACAGTTGAGCAGAAATATCGTAATAAATTCTATAAACAACTAGTATTGATGGATCATTGAATAACATAAAATCATCTAATAATTATTGAATCTGTATCCGTCAAGTTGCACCAACCAATGATACCAACTCCGTAGTTCTTTTATATACCAAGATAGCAAGAATAAAAATCTAGTGCAGAAACAACGAGACTTTAATATTCCCTTTCTCCCCATATATCGCATCGATCAATCAAAAGTAACTAGACAGCTGCCGGAGGAATGATAAAAAAAGAAATACCTAGGCGTCAATCAATGAATGAATAAACCAGAGTTCGATTGAATAAGAATCATCAGAATTAATTTCCCCAGAATGAAACAAAGGAAACAGTGCCACCAGGAAGCAAACGAACCACCGACGTCGATCACCATTCGATCCAGTAATCGCATCGCAAACGAATCGGTGGCTTTTAGATAAGGAGATTTATGTCAGAAGGGGGCGTCGCCTATATTAAAGAGAAAAAAAAGACAGAAGTAAGAGAGAGAGAGAGAAAGTGAATTTGAACAAAAACGGTCCTCGAGCACAGCTGCCAGGGGTCCACCAGGCGAGGTTTATCATTCTAAGCAGGGGAGGTTTCTCCCTCTATGTTCCCTTTCATTCTCTTTCTCAACCACATATTCCATCTTTCATGCTACCAATTTTCCATCTCGTTCCATCTCTTTCTCTCGCGTCGTATTGGGTTACTATCTCTCGCTAGAGACGCCGTCGCCGGGGTTTCAAAAGCAAACCCATGGGGATAGGGGCAGCTGTTGTGCATTCCTTCGTCCCTATCTTTTCCACGACCCGCCCTTTCATCCCTCCCCACCACCGTCAACACACACCACTATATTTCTTCCTTGGTCCGCGCTCTTATTGCTTTCCACAGGCCTGGGCCTCTCTTCGATTCTCTTGGTCCATGTCAAGAATAATCAATGAAATAGAGACACCGCAGAAAAAGACATTGGGAGAAGCTTCATCTTTTTCTTGAGTTAAAGGCATTCCTAGTTTGCCGAAGCTTCTTTTAACGGATATTACTGAATGAATGTTTACAATGACGCGCGGAGTCTGCGCAATTAAGTATATGAGTCTTCTGGGATTGTTAAAATGCAATTATTAATTAATACTTTTTAAACGAGTTGTGTGGAGATGAAAATGCATTTGGAAAAGTATACGAAGTTGTTCGATTAAAATTGTTAAATAATTGTGATAATAATATATTCGTGTATGGCAGGGGTTATGAAATAGTTTGCAGAATTATTCAGAATGTAAGGCGCTAATTACAAAATGAAGAGGATGAGTTTTGGTGTAAAACTTATCTGACCTTTCATCAAACACTCGATTCATTATTTTCCGGAACACGTATCAGATGTCATAAATCGTATAAATGCGTAAGCACTTTAATTCCCGGTAAAACATTAAACCACGATGTGTCTCTCAACAAGTACACTTTTGAAAATAATAAAACAAGATAATTCCCGGTCCCCGTTCAAAACCGAGCGGATCGTTAGGATGATATATCTTTTGATTTAACGTCGACCCCTTTTTATCTTTGTCTTTCTTTCTCGTCAGCTTCCCTCTCTTGATTTCTGTTCTTGTCTCGTCAAGAATAATCAACGGAAGAGAACCCGCAGTAAAAAGCTTCCTCTCTTTGGACAGCTACGTACCACGCATTAAAAACGCCTTCTACTCCATAAACATAATTATATATTCTCGACCAAGATCAAGAATAAATAATAAGAATTCGATATCATCGAAATATTCGCCGTGGAAATGAATTCTATTATATTTGAATCGAAACATTTTCCCGCTCTTTTGCGAGCTGCAAGAAAATTGGCGGAAGGTCATGCGACAGTAATGGAAATGATTTCCACGATTCATCCGTTTTCTTGCCTTTTAAATCAAACTTTCCCTGTAAATCTTTCTTGCCTTTTAAATCAAACTTACCCGGAGGCGACTCTGAGTCGCCGTTCAGCTTATAAAGTAAACTCGAGCGGCGATTAAGAGGCAATATTATAATTGACTTCAGTTGTTGGTGATTTGAAATTAAACTCAAAATAAGTGGCGCCCATCAGTCACAACTGAGTTACTTGCGGCACTTCGAGTGGCGACTGAGAGGCGACATTAAAGTTGACACCAATTATCAGTGATTTAACGTTCGAATAGCAAAATGTAACTGAAGAAAATATCTTAATGTCGTCTCTCAGTCGCCAGTCGCGTTGTCGCAGTACAGAGAGCGGCGACTGAGAATCGCCAGCGAGTGTTGAGTGGTGTGCCGGAATCCGTGTTCTACGATACTTCGCGATACACTTATCGTGAGTAAAGACGATGATTGCAAGTAAGAAAGGTATCAACGCTTTATTTGCATTTCAACCGCCATTTGCAGAAATGTCAGTCCAATGGCGTAGAAACGGGGGGGTTCTTACGGCAGGATGTTTACACGCGACTGCAATAAATATGCACGAGACGTGAGAGCAGAGAATTATCCTGACGGTGCAGTTCGTGCTATCTTATTCAAGGAAGGGTTAAAGGGTTTCAGCGCTAACGTGCGCGCGATCTCCGGCCTGTTACCATGCGAGATAAAATCCTCGGAGATTAACGTCGGGACTCAATTCGTATCTCCGCCGGAAGTAACCGACCCGTGGGCCAACCACCGCACTCTGCTTGGGATCTCTTCTCATCCAACAGTCATGCCACCATTACGTAATCGATATACGACGCACGTATTTTCTAGGATAATGTAAATCACTGGATGATACATTTCTTTCGTTTCCTTGAAAGGTAACCTAACCCTTCCGCACTCCGTTGGCACCCAAACGGCGACATGCGCGCGCAGCAATTCCTTCGACATTCGAGTCTTCAGTTTGTCGCGCAAACTGAATCAGTAAATTAAATATAATGTGATTTAATTCGAGATGAATAAAATTCATTAACGGAGAAACAAATCAAAAGGAATGAAAACAAATGTTGATAATTATGAATAATTAGCGTATTGCAGTTGGATTATTAATCTTTGTACGGTCCGAGGGAATCAGTATAAATCAACGGCATCAAATCTAATTAATCGCCGGCGAGATAAGCGCCAATCACTTTCGACTGGCAGAAGCGCGAATAGAAATCGAATTTGAATGAATCTTAATTATACCACGGTGAACGATGAATTCTAAGCAGGAGATTAAGGCAAAGAAAGAGTGATACTTTTAATTAAATGCCCATCAAAATTAACGATCGGAGATACATAAAAAATGGTGGACCGGGTTTCACCGCTAATTCCACTTAAGTATAAAACACGATGTTCTAATCCAGAAACGCATTAGTCTTATCCATACCGATAAAGCAAAACATAAATATTCGTCAAATCTATCAAAGAATCCGATAAAAAGATTCAATTAAACGTGTCCAATGAACATCTTTATCATACTCCGTGACCGGATATCGACACGCATCACGGTGTACGACAATGTATGCATAGAAAATGGAATTCTTTGGATCCTAAACTAGCAAGAAAAAAAGTGTTCGAAGAAGAGTGGATTAATTAGCTATTCAAAATATGTCAAATTTAACGTTTCTCGTCGGGGGAACCACGAATGCGTTTTACGAGGAAGCTACGGGCGGAAAGGACGAATAAAATAACCGGAAGAATAGAGAGGACTGTGTCGTTACTCTCAATTAGAAAGGCGAGGGTGGCTTGCGCAGGTGATAGTCGAGGAAGAAATAAAGAAGAATCGAAGAAAAGAAACGAAGAAGAAAACGAAGAAGAAGAAACGGTAGAAGTTGCTCGTCGAGGTGCGAAGAGGATACCTGCACCAACCGGAAGCGAGATAGAAGTGGCGCGAAATTGGGGCCACGTGGTTTTCACGTGTGAGACAAATATGGCCACCGAATGTGTATCGGAATCCTGCTACCCTTTTAGGAAGAATATTTTAATCTGTTGTTGTAAATTACTTTTGGTCCTTGAAAGTGAAAACGTATGGAGTGTAGTTCAAATAGATGCTGTATAAGTACCGCGTTATATCGGAACCGCGTTGGATCGGAACAGCGTGGGATCGGAATCGCGTTGGATCGGAACCGCGTTGGATCGGAACCGCGCTAAATAAATATCGCGTTGGATCGGAACCGCGCTAAATAAATATCGCGTTGGATCGGAACCGCGTTGGATTGGAACCGCGTTGAATCGGAACCGCGTTGAATCGGAACCGCGTTGGATCGGAACCGCGTTGAATCGGAACCGCGTGGGATCGGAACCGCGTGGGATCGGAACCGCGTGGGATCGGAACCGCGTTGGATCGGAACCGCGTTGAATCGGAACCGCGTGGGATCGGAACCGCGTGGAATCGGAACCGCGTGGAATCGGAACCGCGTGGAATCGGAACCGCGTGGAATTGGCACCGCGCTAAATAAATACCGCGTTGTATCGGAACCGCGTTGTACGAATACCGCGTTATATCGGAACCGCGCTGTATAAGTACGGAGAGATTTACCTCCACATCTGCACAAGCATCCATCATCAAGAGATCCCTAACCAAGAAAACTGGCGTGCAACAAAACTGCGGAAACTCGAAGCTCATAGCGTGAGCGAAGGTAGTCAGGCAGTAAAACTCGAAGTTCCGTGGCACGAACAAAGACACCAAAGGCACAATGGCGGGAATTCATTTGTGCGAGGACACGAAGTGTAACGAACCAACTGGATAACAATGGAATTCAATACGTTCCAGCGAAATGCAACCACGCGCTGCGTTTTATTACCGCTTTATTCGAGCGGTTCGTGTAGAAGCACGCCAATGCCATGCCGATGCTACGCCGTTGTAAATGACGTTGCACGAAACGCGAACAAATGGGGTGAGTTTTTTGCGCCCGGCATCCAATGTCCACATGCCAGGATATTACGAAGCATGTAAAGTAGAGAATAAGATGCTGATTAACGTTGATGAAGATCCTCCATTACAAACAGCAGAATCCAAATGAATTCCAACACTGAAATAATCAATAATACATGGATCCCAACGTTTCTAACCTAAATTCATTTGAACTCCAACATGGCGTATGTTGCAACGTTAAGAAAGATGAACAAGATATTTTGGCTTCGAATTCAGCTTCGTGTTGCCACCCTTAAAACTCCACGTTTCCTGCAACATATTTCTAGCATCGAGGGTTTTCCCTCACGGAAGGTTCAAAAGCAGGCACAAAGTGGGTAAACATGTCCGTTAGAGGGGTTTGGTAACCGTGTTGCAGAGGCCTGAGAAAGGTTCGTGTTATAACGGTCAACCCGAGGGGTTTCGTTTCGAAGAAATGTCCTGCACCCATATTATTATATCCCGAAAACGCAAATATTAAAAGCATTTTCCGTGTTCCCTATTATTTTCGTAGATCCTCGATCAGAACTTCTTCGGATACATTTTATAATAAGAGTCGCTGCTTTTATTTTCAAGTTCATTTCGGAGTATCTTGTAATTATGAAAAGCATCTCCTTCCACATTGTTACAGTGGCATTATGTATTTATGAAGGAAACGATGAAAGAAAAACGACAATGGATTCTAAACGCGCATAATCTTGGTTCTATTTCGTGGAAGACTCTAGAAAGAGGGTACCATTTTTTGTCCCCTCTCAAACGTGTGCTTCTGAGAAAAGTTAAGGGTAGTCGAACATCCTGCCATTTGGATCGCCTTACGGAAAGTGTCATTTGAGAATTTCCAGAAATGTCTGGCATTTTTTTTAACAAGATTTATGTGTATACGTTGTAAGCATTTACAGTAAGATTACACTATTCGTTAGAAATCTGTGCAAAATAATATATCTAGCTACGTCACACTGATTTTGATACTCTACTTAAGCGTGTTTACATGAATAAATTGTATAGTAATCAATAGTTTATTTATTGGTCCAATAATAACTTGTATGTGTAATTTTTGGTTTCGTTTGTTAATAGACCAAATGTACAATTTAAGTAACCTAGGACTTCTTTAACCTATTGTTCAGACTGAAGAGGGCACAAAACTTGTGCCGAAACGTTTCTACTTGAAAAATAAAGAAGCTTAAATTGTACATTTAAGCCGAAACCCAAAATTACACATACATGAATAAATTGTGTAAGTATATTTCAAATATTATTTTAACTCGCGGTTTCAAAGGAACACATCAGAAATGGTGTGGCACGATGCACACCTTTCCATTCCGTCTCCCTTCCGAGTCACGAAAGAACAAACACCTGCACCCTTAAATGTACCGGTGGTCACGAAACGTATTCCTGGAACTCTTCGTCTCGCTACCTGCATATCCGTGCAGATTAACCCGTGCTGAGAAGTCCAACCGTCCTCTACGCATGCGTGAATCCTCTCTCAAAACCTTCCACTTATCGTTTGCAATAAAAATGTCTAGGTAATTATTACAATTATGTATTAATCGTGGATTAGAATCGAAAGTACAAGAATAACTGGTAAACTAATTGAACCTAAAATAGCTTCAAGCCAATATCCTACAAATTGTAACCTCGAAAAGTAACAATGCAGCCAATATAGATAAGCGAAACACGATAATGGCGGCGGTAAAACGGAACAGCTGATCCCATTGTGAGGCAGTTGGACAAAGGTATCCGTTATCGTTTTTTACACAGTTTTCCGAGATATATATTTACAGATATCTTGTAATCCCAATGCGGATGACAATAAGAAGGAATTGTTCTCGGAGTTTCACTATCTCCGATTGGAAATTCGGTGATAAAAATCAGTGAGAAATCAGTAGAGAAAAAAGAGTGTTCATCCTCGTTATGACCGTTTTAAATTCAGGGTAGAAAATGTATAAATAATTCATTTTGTGAATTTGCTTGGCGGCGGGGCATACTTTAACACGAAGCATGCGCGGCAACCCCTGAGAGCTGGTTCTTCGTGCCGCGGCCGGAATTACGATTTATCATCGGCAGGTGTGCCTCGAAATATCGTTTCTTTTTTCTGACGTGATTACAGTGGAAAGCATGGAAGCATCTGTCGTCTCAATGTCAAGATTATGGCAAGTACATTTACGGAGTATCAAGGCCTGCTGCCTTTCAATCATTCTTTTAACTATCAATGCCGAACGTGGGTGCTGACAAAAAAACCTTTTCTTTGTAAATCTGTTAGGTAGCCGTCCAATGAATTCACAGCTGATGGCCGATCATTCGTCAAACCCGATCTTTTGAGTCACACAATAAAGCAGATTTATCTATCATTGACTTTGTCGGTGGAAAAAAAACATAAATCATATCTTAACTCATAAAAAATCATTTTAAATAAACCTTAAAAATTAGGCTGCGCAATCCAGTTTATCCAATGAATCTAATTAATTCAATTAATGAATAATGTAGCAGACGTGATTTTTTTACGTAAATTTTCTTCCTTGTTTTTCTTTAAAGAAACAGATCAAAAGAAACTTACCGATCTTTCTCACAATTTTAAACAAATTATGCACCTCAGGGTTAAACAATTACCTTCGTTACATTACAATGATATATTGTTTTTCGTTGTTTTGTATGTAACTCTTCGATTTCCGTTAAACAAGAATAAGATTAGAATTCGGATATCGCAGGTGTGTAAAACAAGTTTCAGTTGTATCAAGTAGATCCGATTTAATGTTGGCCAGGTGAAGATCGAGGATCGGTAGTATTCCGGCGAACAGGTGAGTCATTAATAAAATGAACGGCCCAGTAATTAAGAATTCGACAATTTTTTAAACGCTCACAGTCAAACTTTCCACGATCATTTAGAATACTCACAGAATCAAATTATGTATTAACTAATAACCGTTAAAAAGGATTAATAATTAATAACTTCCAGTACTAACAACCTCACGATAACAATACAAAGTTAACTAACGCATCGTAACTACTGAGTCGCCAATCCAATTACATAAAGAAACTGAGTGGCTACCGAGAGTCGCCATTCGAGTGCAAAGGGTTTAAGTTCACTGGGCATTCTTGAACGGTAGATGCACGTGTCGTTGTTAACGGAAATTCACGTGGAAGAGAGAAAGGGGTAACGGGGGGTCGTAGGGGGGGAGTAAATTCGAAAGATGCAAGAAACCGATGGTTCCCCAGGCGATTTAATGCGTTTATCGAGGTATCGAGACATTCCTCGTCTTTTTGCCGGAATCTCGCTCCAAGAATCGTGGGACCAGAGAAGAACCTCTGCCCGCCGCGACTGCAGCTCGTTACACGCATACCAGCATCTTTTGCCGGGGCCCGAACCCCAAGGCCCGGGGGGCCCCCAGTGCTCTTCGGAGATCCCTTGCGCGTACGCGTACCCCGGTACGACGTAAAGAAAGAGCCCGAGATTACAATGCCGATAGCAATCGATTATGCGACCCCACGAATAGCGATGCCCATTCAATAAGTAGCCTTGTAAATCTCTCGTGAAATTAGATAAAAGTAGTACGAATTTCGGTGTTTTAACATTAGAATTACTAAGGGAGTGAAAATGGCTTGTCTGCGATTTTTTGTTTAATTAATCGAATATTGTTATTATTCCGATTATTATGAATATTATTCGAGTAATTGAATCCATTAATTAATTTACATCCTCCAGTCATAATTTATGTACAAATAAATGTGTGAAGCAATTCGTATTTATTTAGTAAAGGTTTCCAGTGCACTGCTTGCAAGTTTTATTCGCGATTATTATTTACGTGAGAAACGTTGCAGATATATTTCCTTAGCGACGCTATTCCGAGAACCAACCGCTATCGGCGCACAGGGATGCATTTGTTGACTTTACTACGCGTGCGCAAAGGGTTATCTAAGTTCCGCGAAGTTCTTCCTCAGCGTTTAGCATTGCTCATCGTTTTTTACGTGGATACGATAGAAGCTTCATTAAATTCTACCGGAGACACTGCGTGCTGAATGATGTTTACGTCTGGATTACAAATGTGCATCCTTCCTGAACTTCATGAATGTCTAATCACGTCTCTATACTTTTACGGTTATCGCTTACCGATGGATACAATTTATTTATATAATTCGAAGTGAATAGAGATTAGATAAGAGGAACGAGAACAAATAATAAACATTGTCAATACAGCGCACACCAACTGCCACGAAATAGCGAATACAGAGACGCACAAACTGGTAGCAAATTACGAATTCAACGAGGACCAGCTGTAAAAAAACATTGCGAATATAACGCGAACCGGTTACTCACGAAATTCGGAAAAGATCGTGGACAGCAGACTGTTATAATTATAACCCGGACTTTATAAGATGAAACACCCTGTATAGTTCTCAGTCCTGCTAGGAAATCAATCATTTCCCGTAATCGTACGCCGATCACACTTAACTGGTTGAATGAGGGATGAGGGAGTGCAGGAGTACAACTTAATCGAGACAAATTGCGCGATGTAAGTGAAATAATCATCCTACAGTGGCAAGAGGCATACCATAGATTCTTCGCCATCGCCGGAAGCGAGAATATCGGTTATCGGGCGAATATATTTCACACATATATAAGACGCAACTATTTGCCGTGCACGCCGGCGCATTCACGTCTCCTATTTTATTCGCTGGCATGTAAAACGGTCTCCCTCCGACCGTTGCCAGACCACTTTACGCTTCGTTGAAGCATAGAGGAGAAAACGGCGCGCGCACCTGGCCAGGTGCTTCCTATACCACTCGGTCAATAGAACCACGTGCGTGGATAATTCCGTTGCGCGGGAAAACCGAAATCTAAAACGGCAACAGATGTTCGGACCATTTCCGTCCTCCGTGACTCACGTTTGTTGGACCACATGTCGCGCTCGATTTTTAGTATAAATTTGATTTTTTCAGGAGACTCGCGTTATAGGAAATTCCCGTTGAAGGAATTCGAATTGGAGAAATTCGCGTTGAAGGAATTCGGGTTGGAGAAATTCGGGTTGACTCACGTTTGTTCCACACATGTCGCGCTCGATTTTTAATATAAATTAGATTTTTTGGTTACTACAGTAACCAATTAACGTAATATTTTCCAATGAAAATATTTGACAAGGAATTTTTTCGTTATAATAATACTGATATTGTTAAGATGGGAATGAAACATCGTCTTCGGAGAATTTGATGAGACATGGAAGGTTTCAGATGTTTCGAGCTGCTTTACTCGAAGAGGTCATAAAAGACCGTGCGAAATACGTTCCTCGGAAATCGGAGTACCGTGAAATTGTGAAATTGTGAAATTGTGAAATGATTAACCGGAATATACGTTCGAAACTAATTTCCTTCTTTAATCGAAAGGAAGGATCGAAAGAAACTCGGAATCCGGTGTCGGCTTTGAGCGTGTCATCAATTTTGAGCCACCCACCGGAAAAAGGACCTGGTAGGAACATTTCTTGACAGGAAATACGGCCACAGGGGTACCATTGGCTTATACGGCCACTCAATGGCCTTTCTAACTCTTGCTAATTAAGGGACATTTTTTCTTCCTGCATTTCGTTAAAACTGTCTTTCTTTCCTGCACGACATCTAAGGCGCCCTAATTTCCTGACTTTCGACAAAGGAAACGGAAGTAAAGGTGGAAGACATGGAACCATGTTCCATCAAGATGCATAAATTACGAAGCATGACGAAGTAGGCGAGGAACGAATTTCTAATTCTAAATGTTAATTATAAATAGAACATGATAATCGATCGAAGCATATTTTTCTTCGCGAAGTTTGAAATAATGTAAACCAAAATACAGTTAAATCGCTTTATAAAACGTTGACTTGATTTGGTTGAAAAGTGAACTTTCAACATAAACGGCTCGAATGAAACCAGTCATTTCGTTTCGAGTGAAACGTATTTTCCCAGGATGCCAACGTGACAATTTCTCACGAGATTTTTGCTCTCGAATCCTTAGAGATGTTTAAGAAAAAAGGTGATATCTTGTGCCGTAAAGGGATCATTTTATGTCTCACCGCGAACGGAACTTTCTACGGAATCCCGCAAGGTCGTCTGAGGTGTCACGGTAACCAGAACTCATGGGAAAGATTAAAACAAACTGCTTTCCTGATATTAATAATCCGTGTTTACTCGAAACCGCATGTTTTCTACCACAAAACACAGTAGTCGCAAGAAGCGGTCTACGCTCGTGTCATCGGAAATGTAAAATGTCTTTCACAAGAAACCGAAAAGTTTGTCAAAGTAATACGGCGTTAAATGTAACGGAAGATGTTGGACAACCTGTTTCTGTAATTTTATTGTATTCTATGTACTGGAATAGAATGATTCGTATGATAAACTTGGTTTGCAAATCAAACTTATGCGATTTTTTTAACGCGACCTTTCTATGGAATCTAACTCTAGCGTTGTATGAGGGCAGTTTTCGCGTTTTATTATATAGCGCGTTGTACGAGGATCGAGGTATATATACAAATTCGTTGCAATACCTTTGCACGCGAAGGAATTCGCGTTGCAAGAAATTCGCGGTGTAGGAAACTCGCGTTATAGGAAATTTGCGGTGCAGGAAACTCGCGTTATAGGAAATTTGCGGTGCAGGAAACTCGCGTTATAGGAAATTCGCGGTGCAGGAGACTCGCGTTATAGGAAATTCGCGGTGCAGGAGACTCGCGTTATAGGAAATTCGCGGTGCAGAAGACTCGCGTTATAGGAAATTCCCGTTGAAGGAATTCGAATTGGAGAAATTCGAATTGGAGAAATTCGCGTTGGAGAAATTCGCGTTGAAGGAATTCGCGTTGAAGGAATTCGCGTTGGAGAAATTCGCGTTGAAGGAAATCGAGTTGAAGGAAATCGAGTTGGAGAAATTCGCGTTCAAGGAATTCAAATTGAAGGAATTCAAATTGAAGGAATTCAAATTGAAGAAATTCAAATTGAAGAAATTCAAATTGAAGAAATTCGCGTTGAAGAAATTCGCGTTGAAGAAATTCAAATTGAAGAAATTCGCGTTGAAGGAATTCAAATTGAAGAAATTCAAATTGAAGAAATTCAAATTGAAGGAATTCAAATTGAAGAAATTCAAATTGAAGAAATTCAAATTGAAGGAATTCAAATTGAAGAAATTCGCGTTGTAGAAAATCGTGCTATACAGGAGTCCACAGTACTAAGTCACAAGAAATGATAAAAATTCAGCACGCAAACTGAATAACGAACGAAAGATAAATGAAAGCAAAAAGACCAACGCCTCTAAAAGCACACCCCTTTATTGGCAAGGATTTTCGTGGTGCGATTGGTGGTTAACCACAGATCGCTTAAAAGTCTGGTCTGCGGATGCAAGCCTCGTAAAAGGAGGACGAAAAGAAGAGTTCGTTCTTTGTTTTTGGCAGACGATACTATAATATATACGCATTGTTCTCTCCGCGGCCGGTTTTTGCCCGAAGGCGGTCGCGGCGCGCGGTTCACCCTCCAAAGGGACTTGGCTGGTTGCATCGGTGATGCAGAAAGGGTTCTCTCTCTGGGCTTTGATATATCGAGCAGTTCACTCACTTTGCCGTGGAACACTAAATAACACCGTGTATATTCCAACGAAAATGTTAACACGCGCTACTCTCGTAAGAGTGCGAATTATATTTATTTCTTAACCTCCCGGCAGTATTATGCCTTCGAGTTTATTTATGGAGAGACCACGTTGGAATGATGCAACGATTAAGTTACTCCCGCAACTTTATGTGGAAGCGTATTCGGATAAATTAAGAACTCCGTCTTTCATGTGGATATTCAATCGAAAGGATATACAGTGGACTTCCGTGTAACGCGGTTCATTCGTTACGCGTTATGTAAAAAGGCGTTGCAATGTCTTTAGCCGGTGCAGAAACTTCGCGTTGCAAGAAATTCTTGGCCTGCAGGAAACTCGCGTTACAGAACATTCGCGTTGTAGGAATTCGCTTTGTAAGAAACTCGCGTTATAGGAAATTTGCGATACAGGAAATTCGGATTATAGGAAATTTGCGATACAGGAAATTCGGATTATAGGAAATTTGCGATACAGGAAATTCGGATTATAGGAAATTCGCGTTACAGAAAATTCGCTTTGTAAGAAATTCGCGTTACAGGAAATTCTCATTACAGAAAATCCGCGTTATAGGAAATTTGCGATACAGGAAATTCAGATTATAGGAAATTTGCGCTGCAGGAAACTCGCGATGGAAGGAAACTCGCGTTACAGGAAACTCGCGTTATAGAAAATTTGCGTTACAGAAAATTCGTGTTACAGAAAATTTGCGCTGCAGGAAATTCGCGTTACAGAAAATCGGCGTTATAGGAAATCCGCGTTACAGAAAATCCGCGTTGCAGGAAATTCGCTTTATAGCAAAGTCGCGTCGCAGGAAGTTCGCAATTATAAAATGTCCGTTAATATGTATAGTTTAATGTTCGATGTATAAGGTCATTAATTAGTATATTTATCCCATATATTATCCATCTAGAAGAGTTTAGTGCGTTATAAATTATTCTCCGAGCTCCGACAATGTAAGGCGTTAATTTCGTGAAATTATGCAATAACGTGATAAGGTTATGCAAATCGCATATTCCTACTACGATGAACTTTGGTTTCGAAAAAAAGTCGTAGTTTTAACGGTATTCCGATTGGTTCGAGATTGTGGCCAGTTCATTATGTACTGTTCACACTACAAATAATTAAACAGTTTCACGGTGTAAGCGATCATCGTAGCCATATTTGCATATCTAGTGGAATTCTAAAAACATCTATTATAAATATCTCCAGAAACTAATATATTTCAGTTCACGTTCGGTTCTCACGCTATTTATTATTTCCTTTTAATTCGAGTACTGATACCGGTAGCAGGAATATCGTGTTCAAAATGAATCTTAATGAAATTAATCGATTATTATTAATTGAATTGGTGTACGGATATCGGTAGCAAGAATATCGTATCCAAGAATAATCAGAATTAAATTAATAGAAATTAATAAAAATTATTAAAAGTAGACTTCCAGAGGTGAACACGTTGGAGGTCCTTTGACACTACCACTGACAAACATAACTTTGTTATCACGTCACATACACAAAGGCCATGCATCTATTATGCCGCAAGATCCTTTGTTACGTGCACCGTGATAACGAAGCATGCGTCGACTCCGTGATCCGCCATTATCGTGATTTAATACGAGGAGGAATGCATCGCGATGTTAAACCTTTGGTGTTCCCGATAGTTTTGCAATTTCCCTCGAAACTTCCCTTTCTCTGTAACTTAACTACCGTGTTATACAAGAGTTTATTCAATACTGAATTGCAATACTACTTGAACTATTCGTGGAATAATCGAGAAGGAATAACGAATAGGATTCGTTGGAACGAAATCCGATGTCGATGTCCCACTGCGCATGGCAGACGACGCAAAGGGGTTGAGTGTAAGTTAGGTTAAGCAAAGACGTGGAAGTAGCGAAGTCTCGGCAATCCGGCACGAGAAACCACGTACATCACTGTCGTTCATTTTCATACTAATTTCCTCCGACGAACGTACGGAACGATTACCAGCTTGCTTAATCGAGGAACTAAATTGCGTGTCTCGAAAGGGGCCTTATTTTCGTCCTTAATTACCTTCAAGTGCTGTCGCTTTTTTGAAAGGGGCCCGTTGCACTTTATATCTATAGAAGGTTGCATGATGTAACGTGCGCTGCGCATTGCAGTGTCAGAGTCAGATGCAATTTATTATTTGAGGTGTTGCATGTTAATGATACATGCAATTGATTAATACAATGATTTCTCTGGTATTTCACTTACTGTATTGCGACTTTGAATTTTGCATACGGTTTTATGGTTTCGTAATTATTTCACTGAGATTAGTGGCTTTCGTTATGAAATAAAATTTGCGGTGCAGGAAACTCGCGTTATAGGAAATTCGCGTTATAGGAAATTCCCGTTGAAGGAATTCGAATTGGAGAAATTCGCGTTGAAGGAATTCGGGTTGGAGAAATTCGCGTTGAAGGAAATCGAATTGGAGAAATTCGCGTTGAAGGAAATCGAATTGGAGAAATTCGCGTTGAAGGAATTCAAATTGAAGGAATTCAAATTGAAGGAATTCAAATTGAAGAAATTCAAATTAAAGAAATTCAAATTGAAGAAATTCGCGTTGCAAGAATTCGCGTTGAAGAAATTAAAATTGAAGAAATTAAAATTGAAGAAATTCAAATTGAAGAAATTCAAATAAAATTCGTTGATTTTGTCGAAGAAACAAAAATATCATTGAAATGCAATTAAATTTGTCGGCGAATTTTGTTGGCGAATTCGAAATCATATAATGAAGTAAAAATCGACAGGTTTCTTCGACATTAATTTCCATGATTAAAATGCACTTTAATATCCTTACCCGAATACTAATGCAATCTGAACGAGAATCTTTATTCCCCAAATAAACTCGCAAAAATATAAATACTATCCTGCAGTATATAATTATCCAAAAAGTAGCAGTATACGAGGCCCAAAATTACCGGAGAAAAAAGCAACCACGCAATATAACCTTCGACGAATTTCTTCGAAACGCTGCAACAAGATTATTGCGCGAGTAATAAAAAACAACCAGTGAGCCGTAATTAAAGCACGCGAAGCACCACCGTAATTAGTACTTTTTCGACACCCGACTAGCGGCAAGCGTCGCGTTTCATAAAACGTATTGCGATAAATCAACGTCAAAGCAATGATCTCAAAAACGAAGCAATTATCGTACTGAATTCAAGGAGCACGGTTATTAATTCAGGGAACCGCGAGTCCCAGAAATTGCGGGGCCCCTCGATTGCTTACTATCGTAATAATTCGTCGAATATCTAGCCGTAAAAGTTACGAGTACCGATACGCCGTTCGGCAAACCGAGAAAACAACCAACTTAATTATAGGCTACATATGTCTGATGAAATTCCATTACGAGCTACGGTTCTTATAACACTGTTTTTACCGGTCGATTCGACACAATACTTGTTGATTATTATTATTCAATTAAAGATATTCGTACCACTAAAAGCTTAATTGTTACGTGGATTACGAATATACCGAAGTGCCACTACCGAATTGTAAAAAGGTTTCTTGGCAAAGAATGTATTTCTATATTTGGTTATTGCAACAATGGCGGAAACGTAACCTACTTTTACGCACTGTTATAGTTAAGTTATATATATATATAGTTAGATATTAAGAAATAGAGAAAAGTCAACGTACGGGGAGTCCCGTCATTGTCGTCTAGTGTTAAAAAGGTATGGGAATGTAACTGCGGAATTCCTTTATGATAGTGCGCGGTATGATAAGACAAGGGAACACGATACCGGGGTTGTGTAACATACATTACTTTCTTTCTAGTATCAAATATGACCCCCTGGGAGGATCTCCGTGTATCGTTTGCGTGCGCACATTTTGCACGCAGAGAAAAACTTTGTCGCGATCTTTTCTCACGTTGCTCTACGACTCTGCGACTCTACGACGTTCCCTCGGGATACGAAGGAAAGAGATACTCTTTTATTATCAACGCACGGATTCGTCGATTATGAATTACCACTGCGTACTATAGTTAATCTTGAAATACTATATCTGTATTATACGAAAAGACTTTCCTTGGATTCGATTATCACAAGTAATTCGTACGTTTCTAGTCACTCTATGTAGCTATGTCAATATTGACTGGTCTAATCGAATATGGTAGACAGTATGTTTGATAGCAATCATGTCTGAGATGTTTGATGTACTTGAAACAACGGGTTTCAGTTGCTCGCAAAAGGAAGAGATAAATACATATTTTTTTGTTGCGTATATAATCAGCAATCTTCCATAGAAAATCTCATGAATAACCAAAAGATGAATACATGAATGCAAATGAAAGTATCTGTTTACCTTGACAAAGGAGTGGAATTTGACTTTACTGGGAGAGACAGGCGGGCTGCTTGGTGGTCTATGATGATCCTGTACCTGCAGGAGATTCTGGACTTCCAGCAAGTATCCCTTCCTGGCATATCTGCTTTTTGGACTGTTATGAATGTCACCCTCCATCTTGGCCTTCTTTATTAATTTCAAATTCTCCTTGGCATTTTGCCTGAGTATAACATGGCTCAGTCTTCTTGTATTTGCTCTGGAGTCATTGGCACAGATCCTCCTCCAGGACTTGGATACCATACTAATAGCACAGAGGTCCTGTGGTGCAAGGTAGAATAATATTTTCGACACTATCCTCCAATGATTACTCTTCTCGCCAAGCAGTGCCAATAGATCCACTGTCTTTTTACCAGTGTAATCAGGCGTTGCTCTCGAACGATGTAACGCCACTGACAGAGCACGGTGACTGAAGTCCAACCTCTTTGGTTTGATCTCAACAATAGTATGAAGATCAGCGATAGAGAGCTTACTAAGTTTTTGATTGTCCGCTGATGTGAAAACAAAATTGGCTCCACTGATTGCTGGCGAGATTACGATACGCGGTGGTGTTTTGCGTCTCGGCGAGGTTGACACTTGGGGCGTGCTTTGTGGCACGATGACTAGTTTCATTTCGACATCTCCTTCGATAGGTTCCGAGGCTATAAACGAAGAGGATGGAATCGCCGGCGAAGGTGGCGGCGACAGCAATTGCAAGTTCGTCGATGCCGGTGTAATAGGAACGGTTGTCCTACAACTTCGACGTGTCCTACCGTGATAACCGCCGTCATAATCCGCACTTTGATTCAACAAGCTATGATTCGAATGTTCGAGGCTTAAACCGTCCCGGGAGAGGCTGAGATTCCCGGAATCCTGCAGCCCGATCCCGCTTTCGGGACTCTCCGATATAAGATAGTCGGAGTCGCACGTGTTTAGAAGGTGATTTAATTTCGAACGGTGTCTTTGAGCGCGTTCCGATTGCAGCGGATCGACGCGTGATCGGTGATGTCTTTTCGAAGACATAAAAGAGATCCTGGATCTGCATCCCGCTACAATCGGCGTGTAAACCTCGCTGTGAGGTGTAAGAGTCAAGTAACCACTATCGGCGCTATCGTGAACATTACGAATACTCGTGTTGATTGTGCCGTGAGGCGTTTGCCCGATGTTTACACGCTCCATCTCATCCATCTTTTTGATGCCCGCGTTCCGTTATGTTTTCACTAATCAATTTACCGGTTTCTCACTACCTCTTCTTACACTCTGCTAAATGATGCTCGCGCAGAAGCATCATATTCAATTGATTGCTCTCGTTCAATGAAACGCGACGTAACAACGTTCTCGACGCACGACTCTTCGAAACACTGACGTCTCGAGAAACTTATTACGCATCACGTATTCACACGCGAACCGTCAACGGCTGCCTGAAGTTAAAGGTTACCGTTTTGTTTACGATACGTATGTCCACCAACTATCCGCATCTGCCTTGACAGACAACGCCACACTCGA